>JARQOD010000003.1:298601019-298660784 GCA_033576555.1 Oophaga sylvatica | reverse complement strand
AACAAAACTAAGCCGCAGCCACTGAAAAAACAGGAAAAGCAAATGAACAAATAACAGTGGCTACAGATAAACTGAGAGGAGCACAGGCCCCAGGAGGAGACCCGGCTGACCTCCACAAAAGTGCAGAAAATTATGCAAAAAGCAAGCACAAAAAGAAAAGCAGAAAATATCTTATCTGAAAGCAGCAGATGCATGCAAGACTCCAGCAGACTTCCAAATGAACCAGGAACCACAATTGAGACAAGAACAATTGATCACCGGCGACCATCATGGGAGGGAACCTCCCTTATATCAGTCCAGTCGTGATCCCAGATTGCCATTCCACTCTGTGAGGTTCAGTACTGTCTGCAACCACCAGAGGGAGCCTCTGCTCAGAAACCATCTCCAGCACATTCATAAAAGTACCCCCCCCTTGAGGAGGGGTCACCGAACCATCACTTGTTCAACCAGGCCGATCAGGATGAGCTTGGTGATAGGCACGGATCAGTCTCCTAGCATGGATGTCCGAAGCAAAGAATTGTCCTCCTGACCATAACCTCTCCACTTAACCAAATACTGGAGTTTCTGTCTAGAAAAACGAGAATCCAATATTTTCTCAATCACATACTCCAGATTGCCCTCAGCCAAAACAGGGTCAGGAGGCGCAGCCATAGGAACCACTGGCTCGACAAACCTCTTCAATAAAGAACTTGTGGAACACGTTATGGATCTTAAATGTCCCTGGAAGAAGCAAACGGAAGGAAACAGGATTAAGAATCTCCATGATCTTATAAGGTCCAATGAACCTAGGCTTAAACTTTGGAGATGCAACCTTCATAGGGATATTTCTTGAGGACAACCAAACCAAGTCCCCCACTTTAAACAGAGGACCATCAGTCCTATGCCGGTTGGCAAACCGTTGGACCTTCTCCTGAGAGAGAGACAACCTCTCCACTACCTGGTCCCAAATCTGCTGCATACTCTCCACAACAGAGTCAACACCTGGACAGACAAAAGCCTCCGCCTGTCCCGAAGAAAATCGAGGGTGAAACCCAGAATTGCAGAAAAATGGAGACATCAAGGTGGCAGTGGTAGCCCTATTATTAAGAGCAAACTCAGCCAAAGGCAAAAAAGAGACCCAGTCATCTTGATCAGCAGACACAAAACATCTCAAATAAGTCTCCAAGGTCTGGTTTGTTCTCTCGGTTTGTCCATTGGTCTGAGGATGAAATGCAGAGGAGAAAGATAATTTAACACCAAGTTTAGAACAAAATGTCCTCCAAAATCTGGAAACAAACTGGACTCCTCTGTCAGACACAATGTTCTCCGGAATGCCATGTAATCGAACCATGTGCTGAAGGAACAAAGGCACCAATTCGGAGGAGGAAGGTAACTTAGGTAATGGCACAAGATGTATCATCTTGGAAAACCTATCACAGATTACCCAGATAACGGTAATTTTTTGAGAAACAGGGATGTTGGAAATAAAATCCATAGAAATATTGGTCCATGGCCTCTTGGGCACAGGTAATGGCATTAACAAACCACTAGAGCGAGAGCAAGGCTTGGAATGAGAGCAAGTCCCAAAGGACTGCACAAATTCCTTGACGTCACGAGACAAAGTAGGCCACCAAAAGGACTGACTCACCAAGTCTCTCTGGTACCAAAAATACCGGGATGACCAGCCAACTTCATCACACTCTACTTTAACTGGTCTGGGACAAACAGTTTCCCAATAGGGCAGCGCTCAGGTTTATCCTCCTGACACCCTTCCAGAGCCAGTCTCAAATTGGGCGAGATGGCGGAAAGTACTACACCCTCTTTCAAAATAACAGAAGGATCAGATAACTCAGGAGAGTCTGCAAAGAAACTCCTCGAGAGGGCATCCGCCTTAACATTCTTAGTGCCAGGAAGAAAAGAAACCACAAAATTAAAATGTGTGAAAAACAAAGCCCACCTGGCCTGTCTAGAATTAAGTCACTTGGCTGATTCGAGATAAACCAGGTTCTTATGGTCCGTGAGGACCACCACCTGGTGTTTGGCTCCTTCCAGCCAATGTCTCCACTCTTCAAAGGCCTACTTCATGGCCAATAACTCCCGATTACCCACGTCATAATTACGTTCGGTTGGAGAAAATTTTCGAGGGAAAAAGGCACAAGGGTTACTTTTAGAGGTCTCTGGATCTCTTTGGGACAAAACGGCACCTGCCCCAATTTCAGAGGCATCAACCTCCACCTGACACGGTAGAGAAACATCAGGCTGCCGTAGAACAGGAGCAGAGGTGAATCTCTGCTTCAGTTCCTGAAACGCAGAAACTGCCTCAGGAGGCCAATTCACCACATCAGAACCCTTTTTGGTCAAATCCGTCAATGGTTTAACAATACTGGAGAAATGACCAATAAATTTACAATAAAAATTGGCAAAACCCAAAAATCTCTGAAGAGCCTTTAATGAAGTAGGTTGGACCCAATCACAGCTGACCTGAACCTTGACCCATTTCAATAACAGATGGAGACAACATGAATCCCAGAAATGAGACCTTCTGTACTCCAAAAAGACACTTTGATCCCTTCACATACAGTGCATTCTTTCTCAAAATCTGGAACACAGTCCGAACATGTTTCACATGAGAGTCCCAGTCATTGGAAAAAATCAAGATATCATCCAAATAAACAATCAGAAATTTATCCACAAAATCCCTGAAAATATCATTCATGAAGGATTGGAAGACGGAAGGAGCATTAGTGAGCCCGAAGGGCACCACTAGGTTCTCAAAATGCCCCTCTGGGGTATTAAACGCCATCTTCCATTCATCCCCGTGCTTAATGCGAATAGGGTTATACGCCCCCCTGAGGTCAAGCTTGGTAAACCAACTAGCACTTTTCTCTCTGGAAAATAGGTCAGAAATCAAGGGTAACGGATATTGATACTTCACAGTGATCTCATTCAAGAGACGATAATCAATACACGGCCTCAATGAACCATCCTTTTTGGCCACAAAGAAAAAACCGGCGCCAAAGAGTGAAGAGGATGGTCTGATATGACCCTTCTCCATTGACTCCTTGATAAAAGATCGCATAGCACCGTGTTCAGGTACAGACAAGTTAAAAAGGCGACCTTTAGGAAATTTACCACCAGGCACTAATTCAATAGCGCAATCATAGCTCCTATGAGGGGGGCAAGGATGCAGATTTAATTTCACTAAATACATCCGAAAAATCAGTCAAAAAGTCAGGAACATCCTGAGACTTGGGAGAGGCAGAAAAAACAGGAGTGTCAGTATTAACACATTGGCAGCCCCAACTGGTCACAGACACAGATTTCCCATCCAAAACAGGATTGTGAGACTTTAACCAAGGGAAACCTAGTACAATAATGTCATGCAGATTATGCAGAACCAAAAATTTGCAACTCTCCTGATGTTCTGGTTCAACCTTCATTATCACCTGAGTAGAAAACTGGGGTTTATTCTCAGCCAAAGGGGTAGAATCAATGCCCAGTAGGGGAATAGACTTCCGCAGGGGTATCATGGGAAACCCACAACGTTTGACAAACTCAAAATCCATCAGGTTACTAGCTGCTCCTGAATCAACAAAAGCCTGAGCAGAAAATGTGGACAGGGAGCAAATCAGGGTAACAGTCAACAGAAATTTAGTCTGAACACTACCCAAGACAACTGAGCGTGCAAAACGTCTTTCCCGCTTAGGGCAGATGGAAAGAGCATGAGAGGCATCACCACAGTAGAAACATAGCCCATTGCGCTTTCGAAACTCATGACGCTGAGCCCCAGAAGTCACTCCATCACACTGCATGGGCCCAGGAGCTGGCTCACAAGGCAACACCATCTTACGCATACCTCTGCACTCACGCAAATGTCTGTCAATTTGAATAGCCAATGACATAGAATCATTGATACCAGAGGGGACAGTGAATCCCACCATAACATCCTTTACATTCTCTGACAGCCCCTTCCGAAAAAGGGCTGCCAAAGCATCATCATTCCATTTGGTCAGGACTGCCCACTTTTGGAATTTCTGACAGTACAACTCAGCGTCTTCAAGACCCTGATTTAATGCCAACAAGGTTTTTTCAGCTTGATCAGTGACATTAGGTTCATCGTACAATAACCAAAGAGCCAGAAAAAATACATCAATATCATTCAAAACAGGATCCCCAGGTGTCAGGGAAAAAGCCCAATCCTGAGGGTCGCGGCGCAGGAGAGAGATGACAATTTGAACCTGCTGTGCTGCGCTCCCCGAGGACTTAGGTTTTAAGGCAAAAAACAACTTAGTTATTTTGAAATTCAGAAATTTAGCCCAATCCCCCAAAAACAAATCTGGCATGGGAATCCTAGGTTCCACAACCGGCAACACAGCAGGATAGATAGCAATACTCCGAACCTCAGTGGCAAGCTGATCCACACGGCCAGACAACTGTGCAAACTCCATTGAGAGAAAAAAATCCTCCTCAGCACCCAGAGAAAAAGAGGGAAAAAATTGCAACAAACAGAAAAAAAAATCTCTGACAACTCTGACAACTTTTTTTTTTTCCACACTATTTTTCCCTTCTGTGAGTACCATATAATTTTCAGTTTTGGCCGGTGACACTGTTAAGTTTAGGTAGCTGAGGAGAAAAAGCAAAAACGGCAATACACCAGAAAGGCTGGAACCTAATAGATTGCAGTAACATGAACTAACCACACAACTAGAGGTAGCCGTGGAGCGTTCCTACGTTGATCCTAGACGCCTCATCACAGCCTGGGAGATAACTACACCTAATGGCAGAAATATGAAAGCTATCTGCCCCGGAGCAGATCCCCAAAGAAAATAGGAAGCCCCCAAACATGTAATGGCAGTTAGACAAGAAGAAGCACGGACACAGACAGAAAATAGAATGAGCAAACGCTGGGGCCCAATCTGTCTAGACAGAAAAGTACAGGAAAAAATTCTGACTGCAATCCAACAAAAAACCCTAAAAAATGCCAACTCTTCTGATTGCAAAAACACCTGAGATCACATGATCTCCACCACCTAAATCAGATCTCTGGTTTAACAAAACTAAGCTGCAACCACTGAAAAAACAGGAAAAAGCAAATGAACAAATAACAGTGGCTACAGATAAACTGAGAGGAGCACAGGCCCCAGGAGGGGACCCGGCTGACCTCCACAAAAGTGCAGAAAATTATGCAAAAAGCAAGCACAAAAAGAAAAGTAGAAAATATCTTATCTGAAAGCAGCAGATGCTTGCAAGACTCCAGCAGACTTCCAAATGAACCAGGAACCACAATTGAGACAAGAACAATTGATCACCGGCGACCATCATGGGAGGGAACCTCCCTTATATCAGTCCAGTTCATGATCCCAGAATTCCATTCCTCGCTGTGAGGTTCAGTACTGTTGTAAGGTTCTATGTATATATTCCTGAAACTCAGTTTGTTCGTCAGCCATTTTACTTTCTGTCTTGCTGCAGCTATCTTGCCCTCAGTCAAAATGGAGTTTCCAGCTTGCATGTTCCCGCCCTGATTCTCTCCTTTGCTTCTTAAGCAGCCACAGCTGAGCAATCAGTGCTTCAGAATCTAGCCTGCAGTGAACCTGTGACTTGACTCCTGTAAGCCTTGGACCTTGTACTCCAGCTATTCCTACTGAGGAACTCTGAAGCACTTGTGGACTCTGAACCCTGCTCTTTGAAAGACCCACGTTTGCATGGACTTACGGTAACAGAGAAGAA
Organism: Oophaga sylvatica; assembly: GCA_033576555.1. Classification (NCBI taxonomy): domain Eukaryota; kingdom Metazoa; phylum Chordata; class Amphibia; order Anura; family Dendrobatidae; genus Oophaga; species Oophaga sylvatica. The sequence continues at coordinate 298,655,078 of JARQOD010000003.1, read as the reverse complement.
GATCCTGAATCTGTATTGGAGAGTGATTGCTGAGCTTGGATTACTCTGGCCTGCTGTGTCTCCTGTTTCTGTGTCTGCAAACTGTGTGACTATTTCTGCCAACTTGTATGAAGTAATACAGGACTTTTCTATATCAAACCTGTGACTCCTGTGTTTTCATCGCACCCAAGCACAAGACGCTATATGAACTGTACTACATACATTACAAGATTCTGAAGCCAAAACGTTAGTGTCTGCTGGGTCTGGAAGGCTGTGTCTGCTGTACTGTGGATATCAGACGTCCGGTTGTACTTTCTGTGATGACAGTGGTTGTGACTTCTCACAACCATTCCAGGTGAGCAATTCCCTTAAGTTTTTTCTTTTTGCAGTGTTACCACAGGTAAACACTATTGTTTTTTTTTTTTTCCTTTCTTTTCTCTTTTTTTGTCTGCTGTAACTCTGGATATCAGATGTCTGGTTGAAACTTTCTGTGATGATAGTGGTTGTGACTTCTCACAACCATTCCAGGTGAGCAGTTCCCTTAATTTTTTTTTCTCTCTGCAGTGTTGCCACAGGTGAACACTATTGTTTTTTTTCTCTCCTCTTCTTCCAGTAATCCTGTCTTAAAAGATCTGGAAAATGGAGGCCCGCATAAAGGAACTTTGCGGAGTGACTGATAATATCCTTGCAGATTTGCAGAATATAAACACCCGTTTTACAAATCTACAGGACCTCAATAATCACAATTTGCAAGTGGTTGGACAGACTACCCAGGATTTGCGAGCCAGGATTGAGGTTCTAGAGGGGCGAGTCCAGGCTCCTGCCGTAGCCCCGAGTGCTGGGATTCCCAAGTTGCCCCCTTTTCGTTTTGGCGGTGAACGTGAGAAATTCAGGGGATTTATTAATCAATGCAATCTTTTTTTTCTGCACATGCTTCACAATTTCCCACTGAACGATCTAAGGTGCTTACTATAATTATGTTGCTTACCAACAAGGCTTTAATGTGGGCAAACCCTCTGATTGAGACTGAGGATGATTGTTTGAATCACCTTGATGATTTTATTTCAGCCATGGGGCAGGTGTTTGATGACCCAATCGAGGTGCAACAGCTGAAGCAGCCATGTTAGCTTTGCGCCAAGGTAAGCACTCGGTAGCTGAATATGCCTTGGATTTCAGGAGATGGGCCCTTGATACCACCTGGGACAGTTCCGCCAAAAAATCTATTTTTCGAAAGGGGTTATCTCCACTGATTAAGGATGAACTTGCTCGTGCCGACCCTCCCACTGCGTTAGGTGACTTTATTAACTACTGCATCCGTATTGATACTCGTCTGACTGAACGCAGGCAAGAGAGATGGTTCGAAAGCAATCGTACTAACCTTTTCCTACCTTCCTCTCCAGCTAAGGAACCTTTGAGTAGGATTACACGGGAACCTGAACCTGAACCCATGCAGGTAGACTCTTTACAACGACGGGTTAGTGATGCACGCAAGGAACATCGTTTTAAGGAGAATCTATGTTTCTATTGTGGTAAGTCAGGGCACTTCATTATAAACTGCCCCAGCCGTTCTCGTAAGACTACTGCAGCACTCATTCATTGTGAGTGTTGTGAAAGGGGATCTGTCAGGTCCGAGCCTCAGGCTCCAGAGAGATCTGCAGCAACAGATCTTGATTTCTCGGACTTAAACTCCGTTACCTCTGAGGACGTTGACTGTGTAAACGCTGCCATTTTTCAAGTTTCCTCAGCGGTGTCCCAGCTGAGTTGTAAGAAAAACAATTCTCATTGCTTTCTTTCCATCAAACTCTGGGTTGACTCAGCTTGGGTGTCTAGCTCTGCTATGATCGACTCAGGGGCAAGTGGAAATTTTATGGATGTCTCCTTTGCTCTGAAACAGGGAATACGTTCAGTGAAGAAGGCTACTCCAGTACAGATGGAAACTGTGGATGGCTCCCTGCTGACCTCTGGACCAGTGGATCAGGAAACAGAGCCTTTGAGGGTTCTTATGGGTAAAGATCATCAAGAGAAACTGTCCTTTATGCTTATCTCTTCTCCCCACTTTCCCATTATTCTAGGGCTACCATGGCTGCAGGCTCAGAATCCTACCATTAACTGGGAGACCAAGGAATTACACTTTCCAGAGAAACAGATGAGTCCAAAAGTTTCAGCTTGCTCTGTTCCTAAAGGAATCATGTCAGTCCCTGAACTACCAGCTGTATACCATGACTATGTGGATTTATGTGACAAGAAGAACGCTGACCAGCTTCCTCCTCACCGTCCATATGATTGTCCAATTGAATTATTGCCTGGAGCAGAGATACCTTTTGGTAAGATCTACCCCCTGGCGGGGCCCGAGCTAAAGGCTTTGAAGGATTACATAGATGAAAATCTAGCCAAGGGCTTCATACGCCCCTCTTCATCTCCTGCAGGTGCACCCATCTTCTTTGTAAAGAAGAAAGATGGATCTCTGAGACCATGCGTAGACTATAGGGAACTCAATAAGGTTACTATTAGAAACCGTTATCCATTGCCTTTAATCCCTGAGTTATTGGAGAGAGTGCGACATGCCAAAATTTTTTCTAAACTAGATCTTCGTGGGGCCTATAACTTAGTCCGTATTAGACCTGGGGATGAATGGAAGACTGCATTCAGGTCACGCTATGGACACTTTGAATATCTAGTTATGCCTTTTGGTCTGAGTACCGCCCCAGCCACTTTCCAACACTTGGTGAATGACATCTTCAGGGATCTCCTAGATACATTCGTGGTAATTTATTTGGATGATATTCTAATTTTTTCTAACTCCACAGAGGAACATCATGGACATGTGAGAATGGTCTTGGAACGTCTAAGACAAAATCATCTTTACATCAAACTTGAAAAGTGTGAATTCCATAGGACCGAAATTCAATTTCTGGGGTATGTACTGTCTACACAAGGAATTAGTATGGATGGAAGCAAAACCCAAGCCATCAAGGATTGGCCAAGTCCTAGAAATGTGAAGGAGGTACAGCGCTTCATCGGGTTTGCCAACTTCTATAGACGTTTCATTAGAAATTTCTCTGAGGTAGTGTCACCTATCACTCAACTTACCCGGAAAGAGTCTAGGTTTTCCTGGACTCCCCAAGCCCAGGAAGCATTTTCCCGTCTAAACGATAAATTTACTACTGCACCTATCCTAGTACATCCCAACCCGAGCTTGCCTTCATAATAGAGGTGGATGCTTCAGACTGTGCCGTTGGAGCTATACTCTCTCAGAGAACAGGTGAGAAGAATGTCTTGCATCCCTGTGCCTTCTTTTCCCAGCAGTTGTCTTCGGCTGAGAGGAACTACGATGTGGGCAATAGAGAGTTGTTGGCCATTATTGCCGCCTTCAAAGAATGGAGACACCTTCTTCAGGGAGCTGCACAGCAAATAGTCGTCCTAACAGACCATCGTAACCTTGAGTTTATCAGGTCGGCTAAGTGCCTGACTCCTCGCCAGGCTCGCTGGAATCTTTTCTTAAACCAATTTAATTTTATCATCTCTTATAGACCAGGATCGCGCAATGGAAAGGCTGATGCACTCTCTAGGATTTACTCAGCAGAGACACGTCCAATTACTCCTCCTAAGACTATTCTTCCTGACTCTAGATTCCTAGGAGTAATTCATAATCAAGACCTACTTAAGGACATCAAGGAAGCATACCATGCGGATTCCTTTTTGGCACAACCCCCAAGGGACGTAAGTCTTGTCTTTAAGAATGGTGTGTGGATTCAGGGACAACGTCTGTATATTCCTGAAACAGTCAGATTAAGAGTATTGCAACTCATTCACGATTCCAAGATAGCTGGGCATAGAGGAATTCTAAAGACACAGGAATTTCTTTCTCGTTTCTTTTGGTGGCCCACTTGCAGGAAGCATGTTTTGAATTATGTCACTTCATGTGAGGTCTGTGCAAGATGCAAAACACCTCGCTCCTCACCAACTGGTCTGTTACAGCCTCTTCCCACCCCGTCCCGCCCGTGGGGATCCATTTCTATGGACTTCATTGTGGAGTTACCAACCTCTCAGGGGAAGAACACCATTCTAGTGGTGGTTGACAGTCTAACAAAGGCAGCTCATTTTATCCCTTGTGTCGGCTTACCCACTGCAAAACAGACATCAGATTTGATGATTAAAGATGTGTTTCGCTTACATGGAGTACCGGATGAGGTTATTTCGGATCGAGGGGTGCAATTCACTTCTAGGTTTTGGCAAAATTTCTGTGCAGCATTGGACATTAAAGTAAACCTTTCTTCTGCTTTTCATCCCCAGACTAATGGACAGACCGAACGAACCAATCAAACCCTGGAGCAGTATCTCCGCTGCTTTATCTGCCACCTACAGGATGATTGGGTGGATCTACTTCCATTAGCTGAGTTCTCGTATAACAACTCTCAGAGTGCCTCCACTAAACAGTCTCCTTTTTACTCTAATCTAGGTTATCATCCTAACATTCTACCACGATTTCCCATAGAAACGCCTTTACCAGCAGTGGCTGAAAGAATCACGTCTTTACAGAAGAATATGGATCTTCTAAAGGAAAATCTGGAATCGGCTCAAGAAAGGTACAAGAAAGCAGCAGATAAATTTCGTAAACCTGCACCAGCTTTCAAGGTAGGAGACTTGGTCTGGCTGTCAACCAGAAATCTTAAGTTAAGGATTCCATCGTCTAAGTTGGGACATAAGTACATTGGACCCTATAAAATCAGTAAAATTATAAGTGCCGTTGCTTGTCGTCTTCAACTGCCCAGAACTATGAGAATCCACCCTGTCTTTCATGTATCCCTACTAAAGGCTGCGACACCCAATACGTTTCCTGGACGTTCCTCTCCTTGCCCTGACCCAGTGCTAGTCGATGGTCAGGAAGAATTTGTGGTGGAAAGGATTTTAGATTCCAGGTTGTATAGAAATCAGTTACAATATCTGATTAAATGGCAGGGCTACCCAGTGGAGGACAACTCATGGGAACCGGTCAATAACGTTAATGCTCCTCGCTTGCTCCGTCAGTTTCATCAGAGGTACCCACACAAGCCTGGTCTGAGGTCATCCGGAGGTTGTCCTTAAGGGGGGAGTAATGTAAGGTTCTATGTATATATTCCTGAAACTCAGTTTGTTCGTCAGCCATTTTACTTTCTGTCTTGCTGCAGCTATCTTGCCCTCAGTCAAAATGGAGTTTCCAGCTTGCATGTTCCCGCCCTGATTCTCTCCTTTGCTTCTTAAGCAGCCACAGCTGAGCAATCAGTGCTTCAGAATCTAGCCTGCAGTGAACCTGTGACTTGACTCCTGTAAGCCTTGGACCTTGTACTCCAGCTATTCCTACTGAGGAACTCTGAAGCACTTGTGGACTCTGAACCCTGCTCTTTGAAAGACCCACGTTTGCATGGACTTACGGTAACAGAGAAGAAGATCCTGAATCTGTATTGGAGAGTGATTGCTGAGCTTGGATTACTCTGGCCTGCTGTGTCTCCTGTTTCTGTGTCTGCAAACTGTGTGACTATTTCTGCCAACTTGTATGAAGTAATACAGGACTTTTCTATATCAAACCTGTGACTCCTGTGTTTTCATCGCACCCAAGCACAAGACGCTATATGAACTGTACTACATACATTACAACTGTCTGCAACTACCAGAGGGAGACTCTGCTCAGAAACCATCTCCAGCACATTCATAACAGTATTGGATACAGATGGAAGCGCGTCACACTAATAGATGAGAGTTAATTGAATTTGAATGGAGCAGCACCAATTACAAAAACAAAAAAAAAAGGATGAGGCAGTCACACGTGCAGCTGACTACAACCAGCGGTGGATGCAGACCAAACTGCAGCATCACCTGCACTCACACACAGACCTTGAAGATAGCTGTGAAAACAGCACTGCAAGGCAAAAGGAAGCTTTACACAGCGGTTTGTAAAATAGCCTGCCTACAGAACAATTAACAAAATCGCAATCTCTAACTGTCCCTCAGAGTCAGAAGAGCAGCGTTCTGTCCCTAACTGAATTCACAGCAGAGTGAAACCAAAATTGCGGCGGCGCCTTTTATAGTGCATTCTGACATCATTTCAGCAGCCAATCACAGCCATGCCATTAGTTAACATGACCGCAGCATTACAGGATGTGCCCACACTTCTTAGGATTCCTCATTGGCTGAATAAAATGACACTGCCTCTCATAGCATTATGGTAACTTCCGATTCCGGTATACGATATGGCAAAAGTATCGGAACTCAGTATCGGAATTCCGATACCGCGAATATCGGCCGATAACCGATACTTGCGGTATCGGAATGCTCAACACTACTAACGTGTATTGTATATTATTGTACTCCAGAGTGAACATATACTGTATATAATATGATACACTGCTCAGAAAATAAAGGGAACACTTAAACATCAGAATATAACTCCAAGTAAATCAAACTTCTGTGAAATCAAACTGCCCACGTAGGAAGCAACACTGATTGACAATCAATTTCACATGATGTTGTGCAAATGGAATAGACAACAGATGGAAATTATTGGCAGGTGGGGACCACAGACCACATCTCATTACTAGAGATGAGCGACTTTGCCTTCTTTAGGGTCGAGTCGGGTTTCGTGAAACCCGACTTTCTCAAAAGTCGAGTCGAACGAAGTCGGCCGACTAACGGAAATGGTTGGGTCAGAGTCGAAAATCCGACCCCAATGCAAGTCAATGGGGAATAAAAGTCGGCAGTGAGTGAAGGACAGTAAACATACCTACAGTGCCAATTTCAATGCCAATGACATCAATTCTTATTACTTAAGCTTGTCAACCTTAATTTACTTTATAATAATAGTAACGCACTGCTCTGCTCTGGACTCCTCAGCGTCACCATCTTCCAGCTCTCTGCACTGTGACTGTTCAGGCAGAGGGCGCACAGACGTGACGTCATCGCGCTCTCTGACCTGAATGTCACTGTCAAGAAATGAGGAAGATGTCACAGCGGTGGAGCAGGGAGAGGTAAGTATTGCAAGTGCTGGGGCCCTGAGCAAGCAGGGGGGCCCACTCGTGGGCGCCGGAAACTGGCACATGGCCCCTCATAGTACGCCGGTGTCTCTGACAGCGAGTGGGCCCCACCACCTGCTCAGGGCCCCGGCACTTGCTCGTGTGCGCCACGTGCTGACGCCGCGGCCCTGGGGGGGGACAGCCCAGTTAGGGAGGTGGAAAAAGTGGCATATGCTGAGGTGTAGGCTTGACGTTAAGCAGCTGCAAGTGGAGGAATTGGAGAATTAGGAGGAAGAGGAGGACAAAGCGAGCCATTTTGCTGGCAACCTATGTGTCATCAGGGGAAGGTGGTACAAAATCCTTTGAAACCCAGGCATGGTTCATTTTAATGAAGGTGAGATCACCTACATTTTGGGTCGACAGTCGGGTCCTTCTTTCTGTCAGGATTGATCCAGCAGCATTGAAGACTCTTTCTGATAGCACACTACCAGCAGGGCAAGCGAGCTCCTGTAAGGCAAATTGTGCCAATTCAGTCCAGGTGTCCAGTTTACAGGCCCAGTAGTCAAAGGGGAATGAACTGTGAGGGAGAACATCGATAGGGGAGGAGAGGTAATTTTGAACCATAGTTGACAACTGCTGTCTCCTGTCTGTTGCAGTCGATTCAGTATTACCAGTCGTGTGTGCGTTACTTGAGAAATCAGACCACAACATGGTCATGAAACCCCTGTCTCCAACGCCACTTCAGCTGTGTGCACCACGAACACCTCTTCCGTTTGGCCCAGTACGGCTCATGGTAGAACCTGCACCGCTGCTGTGTGCTGGGAATGCCTCTAACAAATGGTTTACCAGAGTTGCTTGTTTGTTCACCAATATTAGCTCTAGGTTCTCCTGTGGCATGATGTTCTGTAATTTGCCTTTATAGCGTGGATCGAGGATGCTGGCCAACCAGTAGTCGTCATCCTTCATAATTTTGGCAATGCGGGGGTCCCTTTTTAGGATCCGCAAGACATAATCACACATGTGGGCCAATATTCCAGGTGTCAATGATGCACTGCCAGTGGTGGGTGGAGGAGTACTTTCTGCCAAATCCACATTCCTCCATTCACGCACAAACCCTGCACCTGACCTTGGCAAGCCAACATTTTCTCTTGCCCCTTGAGAAGCATCATCCTCCCCAAAATAATCATCCCCCTCATCCTCCTCCTCCTCCTCTATTCCTCCACCTCGTCCAGGACAGTTATCTGAGCAGACAATGCCTGACTGTCATGAAGGCTTCCCTCCTCCTCCTCCGCTGCAGACGCCTGATCCTTAATGTGCGTCAAAGTTTGCATGAGCAGACGCATAAGTGGGATGCTCAAGCTTATAATGGCATCGTTTGCCCTTACCATCCATGTGCATTCCTCAAAACACTGAAGGGCTTTACAGAGGTCTTTCAGCTTTGACCACTGCACACCCGACAACTCCATGTCCACCCTCAAACTGCCTGCCCGTGTATCCTCCCACAAATGCATTACAGCCTGCCTCTGTTCTCACAGCCTCTCAAAGATGTGCATGGTGGAGTTCCACCTTGTTGCAACATCTGTGATTGGGCGGTGCTTGGGGAGGTGGAGCGATAGCTGCAGCCTCTGCTTACGACTGCAGTCTACGGGCAAGCGACGGATGTGCGAGCACAGTCTTCGCACCTTGTGGAGCAGGGCTGGTATCTCTGGATAATTATTTATGAATCACTGCACCACCATTTTCAAGGTGTGAGGCAGGCAAGGTATGTGTCTAAGTTTTGCAAGGGCTATGGCCGCCAAAAAATTACGGCCGTTATCACTGACTACTTTGCCTGGCTCAAGATGAAGACTGCCCAGCCATTACTCCATTTCTCGCTGCAGGTAGTTGGCCAGTACCTCCCCGGTGTGTCTGTTGTAGCCCAAAAACATCATCTTTAAAACAGCCTGCTGATGCTTACCACTAGCTGTTCAATAGTGGGACACCTCGTGTGCAACACTGGCAGCTGCGGATGGAGTGCTCGTGCGACTGCACTCTGTCGACGAGCTTTAGCTTCTGGAGGAGGAGGAGGGTCGAACGCCTACAGCAAACTGTTGCCTATACCGTGGGCTAGGCAGCACTGTCCCACTGCCGCTGTCCCCTGTGGACCCTGCATCCACCACATTAACCCAGTGCGCAGTGATAGACACGTAACGGCCCTGGCCATGCCTACTGTTGTGAGGTGCACCTTTCCACTCACTGATTGTTTGAGTGCATGGACAATGCGGTCTTTCACATGCAGGTGGAGGGCAGGGATAGCTTTTCTAGAAATGAAGTGCCGAGTGGGTAGGTCATAGTGTGGGACAGCGTAGGCCATGAGCTCTCTGAACGCTGTGCTTTCAACCAAACGGAAGGGAATCATCTCTAATGAGATCAGTTTGGCAATGTAGGCATTCAAAGCTGGTGAGGTTTTGTAGTCCATCCACGCTTGCAAGTGCATGGTGTTTAAACGTCTAAGCATGCAACTGGTATTCAGTTTTCAAAGATTTTTCCCTCGGCTTAAGGTCCTTCTGCACTTCTTACAGATATCCTTTGCCTCATTAATAGGATTTTGGACAAAAAAGTGCCACACTGCACTCTTCCTACTATGGGATAAATTTTCAGGGCTTGCATGCCGTGCTAATTTGACCATCTGGCCAAGCTGTCCTGCAACTCTTTTTGTTTTTCTAACACGTTTTTTGACTGCTACGGGCCTGCAAGATAACCGCAGCTGTGATGTCGATGCCTGCTGCGGATCCTCCTCCTATTCTGAGCTATTGCCAGTGGCACCCTCTTCCCCAAATGGATGCCAATCCGGGTCAACAACTGGGTCATCCATCACCTCCTCTTCAATTTCATCTGCACCTTCCTCTGTGTCACCATGTAAGGTGGTATAGTATGCGGGAAGGGGCACCTAAGTTTCATCAGGGTCAGATTCTGGCTCAGTAGACTGCGAGGGCAATGCAGTGCTCTGGGTGAATGTAGCAGCAGAATCAAATAGCAGTGGCTGTGCATCAGTGCATTCCATGTCATATTCATCTTGGACAGGGGAATTCAGGATTTGACTTGATAACCCAGGCATGGTATGTGAAAAGAGCCTAATGGAGTAATCTGAAGTGTGGCCTGCCGCATCCTTCACTTTTGGTGGGGGTGAAGGACATAAGGAAAGGTGTTGTTCCTGACCAGGAGCCTGTACTGACGACTCAGTGCTTGCATTTTTTGAAAGTTCAGAAGAGGAGGCGATAGAGCTGGAGGCTGTTTCGGCAATGTAAGCCAAAACCTGTTCCTGATGCTCCGGCTTTAAAAGCGGCTTACCTACTCCCAGAAAAGGGAGCCTTCCAGGCCTTCTTGAGCCAGACGATGACGCCGGCTCAACACCTCCTGCCTTAGGTGCTATTGGGCTTTTGGCGCTACCAGCAGATGTACCACCACTGCCACCATCATTCCTAGCTGGTCTCCCCGCCCACGTCCGCTGCCTCTTACACCATACTTCATCATGTTTGGGAAAATGTACCAAAAATACCAGCAGATATATGGTACTGTATGAGGAGCGTACAACTGTATATGGCGTAGGGGAAAATTTAAATCTCCGTATATATTTCCGGAGTCACACACAGACGCTCACTCAGTATGGATTTGACCGTAATACAAAGAGCAGATATACAGTACTGTATCAGAAGCGTACAACTGTATACGGTGTAGGGTAAAATTGCAATCTCCGTATATATTTCCGGAGTCACACACAGACGCTCACTCAGTATGGATTTGACCGTAATACAAAGAGCAGATACACGGTACTGTATCAGAAGCGGACAGCTGTATATGGTTTTGGGGAAAATTTAACCCATTAACGACCGCCGATACGCCTTTAAACCGCGGTAGTTAAAGGTACTTAAACCACAGCGCTGTTAATTAACGCCCCTGTGGAAAAAGTGTATAGCGCCCCCAACAATTGGATTTTCTCCGGGGTCTCGGCTGCCGGGGGTAGCCGAGACCCCAGAGAACATGATTCGGTCGATTTTTTACCGACCCCGGTGTTGCGATCGTTGTTATAACCCTATAACGGCGATCGCAACAAAAAAAATTTTTATGTGCCATTTAATTTCTCTCTCCTCTGATGTGATCAGACATCAGAGGAGAGAGAAATAGGTTCCCCGATCTCCCCTTTGTGGCCCCTGGCGGTCTTAGGGCCCTCCTGAGTCCCCCGATGCCGCCGCCATGCTTCAATGGCAAGAAAATGGCGGGCGCATGCGTAGTGCGCCTGCCGTGATGTGAAGTGGGGGTTGGGCGATTTTCTGTGGGGTCTCGGCTGCCGGGGGTAGCTGAGACCCCAGAGAACATGATCCGGGTCTGTATTTTATAGACCCCGGTGTTGTGATCGCCGTTATAACAGTACAACGGTGACGGCAAAAAAAAAAAATTCTCGCCCCTCTGATGTGATCGCACATCAGAGGGGTGAGAATTAGGGTCCCCGATCACCCCCCCGGTACCTTAGGTCCCCATGTAGTGGTCCCCCATTCCCCTGGTCCCCTAGCTCCCCCCTTCCTCAGGCAGAAAGAAAATGGCGGGCGCATGCGCTGTGCGCCCGCCAAGATCTGCCTGCCTGCACCTGACAACCAAGGAGAATTTTCTCATTGGCTGCTGGGTTTTGATTACTGTAATAGACCCTGTCACAGTGATCAAAACCCCAATATTTGTAAATGCGGCAGCACTTGGGCAGTGGTTTCTCTCTTCTCTCCTTGAAGTTGTTCTGGAGAGAAGAGAGATAGACTACAGTTCAAGTTCTGCCGTGTCAGTGAAAAAAAAACACTCCAGTGTCCGCAAGCGTCCTTTTTAGGACGTTCATCCGTAATCCCCGTATAACCATCCCCATTGTCAGGAGATGATAAAAAAAATATATTTTTTTATAATTTTTTTTAAATAATTTTTTGAAGTTAGGGTTAGGGTTACACGTGTTAGGGTTAGGGTTAGAAGGAAAAAAAAAACAAGAGTTAGATTAGGGTTAGTATAACATTAGGCAGGGAAATAAATAAAATGGCCCGCAGATTGTTCAGCGCGGAGCAAGCGTACAGCCTGCTTTGCTCCGGCAGCTCCGGCAGTGAAACGGAATCTGCCTCTGAAGCTGAGCAATTTTCAGACAGTGATGACGACTCTTCCTCCACGGGATCCCCCAGCCAGATGGTAGCGGAGTCGGTCGTCACTGCTGAAGGTTCAGAGGAGGTAGGACCAAGTACTGCAATCCCCCCCATCGCTGTGGTATAATGACACCTCATTTTCCCCTCAAATTCCCCCTTTGTTAGGGTCTACGGAATGCACCAAATATAAGATGTAGAGAGGTGCGTTCGCAGCCCGGGGTCCACCGTGCAGGCGGAGCCTGCTGCTAGTAAGATGGCGCAAGAAGCGAACTCTGTTATCCCGCAGAGTCACCAAAATAAACGCCGGAATGCGCTGTGGCAATATGTGCGAACTCTGTTATTCCACAGAGCCACTAGAAGGAGTGCCGCAGCGCTATATGGTGATGTGTGCGAACTCAGTTAACACCACTGAGTCGCAAAGTAAACACGGTAGGGCGCTGTCTAGCGTTGAAAGCGAACCCTGTTGTGTCACAGAGCCGCTGAGGCAAACTTCTGTGTCCTGTTAGGCACCCAGGTACACAGCTGACTGATAAGCGAACATAGAAAGTGATCATGCGCTAATGTCCTCGCGGGAGTCACCCGCAATCTATGGCATCTGAACGCAAGGCCCTGAATACGGCAATCAAACTCCTCACCGGTTTTGCCAGTAATCTAATGCATCTAAGACACCGACCCTGACCAGCTAGCATACCAAGCTCCTCACCAATTAGGTCGGTATTGTAATGGCGTATTTCAGCCGCCCTAACCACACACACGCATGACCATACTGGCGCAAAGCATATAACGGTTGATACTAGCGCATAGCCGTGCGGTAAGGACAGCTTTTATAGCAGCCACGAGAAAAAGACCTTCCAGGAAGGACCAATGGGAAGCTGCTTCAGAACATCAACAGCCACAGGACCTTCATGAAGGACCAATAGGAGTGGCAGCTGTATCTGAGCATGTGGCCCCTGATCTCCAATGTACTGGCTACAATAGCAGAATCTGGAGAGGCAGCAGCAAGTCTCTGTACAGTATTAGACCAGGCGAGAAGCTGGGACCGACATCTTTGCTGAGCAGGCTCCACTGCGGCCGGAGATGGATGCGGGACTGGTTCGAGACTCCCCTTGTGCAGCAGCGGGAACTCGAACCCTAACACCTTTTTTCTGCTGTCCCAGGAATAAGAGTAGATATCGCCAATTTTACCCCCACTAATTTTTTCCAAATTTTCATTAGCCCCGAAGTCTTAGAATTAATCGTCCAGCAAACAAATCTATATGCCCGACAATACATTTCCCAAAAACCCACTGCCTTTCATTCCCGTTCCTGGATGCCCACAAATTTCCCCAAATAAAAAAAAATGAAGGCCTTATCCTGATTATGGGTTTAGTAAAAAAAAAACACACTCTGCTCTTACTGGGCAACAAAAGCTGTCCACAGCACCCCTGTATTTGCAGCCATCATGTCCCGAGTCCGTTACGAAGCCCTGATGAGATTTCTCCACTTCAGTGACAATTCCCAAGCCCCCCCAAGAACTGACCCCAACTATGATCGGCTAAATAAATTGAGACCCCAAATTTCCCTCCTACAAAATTCATTTCTTAATTCCTATAACCCAGAGCAAAATGTGGCAGTAGACGAGTCGTTGATGAGCTACAAGGGCCGTCTGTCATTCTGCCAATTTATCCGCTCCAAACGTGCCAAATATGGCGTAAAATTATACAAAATGTGTGAGAGCTCATCAGGGTACACATCCACCTTCCTAATTTATGAAGGTAGGGACCGCCAAATAAACCCCCCAAACTGCCCCCAGACAATAGGCATCCCATGCAAAATTGTGTGGCAGCTAATGACAGCTATCCATAATCAAGGGTACCACGTGTATACTGACAACTATTACACCAGCATCCACCTATATAAATCCCTCCACGCTGCAAATACAGGGGCCTGTGGGACAGTCAGGAAAAACAGAGTGGGGTTTCCGTCACAGTTGGTGTCCAGACGTTTGGAGAAGGGGGCGTCAATCGCACTCGCAAGTGACCCACTTCTTGCAGTGAAGTGGAATGACAGGAAGGACGTCTACATGCTGACCACACTGCATGCGGACACCACTGTGACGGTCAGAGAGAGGGGTGCCACCAGAGACAAGGAAAAACCAGTCTGCGTCAAAGAATATAATAAATTTATAGGTGGCGTTGATTTTTCAGACCAGGTTCTGCAACCATACCTGGTCAAACGGAAGACCAGGGCCTGGTACAAAAAGGTGGAAATCTATCTTATCCAAAAGGCCACGTACAACAGTTTTGTCCTGTACAAAAAGTCCCAAGGACCCCTCACATTCCTCCAGTATCAGGAAAAAATTATTGAGGGCCTCATGTTTGACTCAATGGCACTGGGGGAAGCCTTCGAGTCTGAGGATTCCCGGAGACTTTCAGAGCGCCATTTTCCTCACCCTGTCCCTGTCACTCCCACCCAAAGGTACCTCAAAAACGATGCCCGGTTTGCAGGAAGCATGGCAAACGGAGTGATTCCCGTTACTATTGCCCCACATGCCCATCCCAACCAGGCCTTTGTATCTCCCCCTGCTTTGAGACTTACCACACCACCCACAATTATTAGTTTTTTAATATAATTTTTATTTTCTGCTTAAAGGCCCCAGTAGAGTAATTTGGAACATGTAATAGAAAATATTATCATTAGTAGATCCCATTTTACCCCATTCCACAATTAATTCCGACACTTGATCAATCCCATACCATACTACTATTCCAACAAATTCTCATCCACGTACCCACGTCTGTACACCCCAGAGTGTGGACCCCACAAATGTTCCTGAAAAGTCAGGTCATCTGAAAATTAATTCTAGGACTTGATCAATCACATACCAAACTACTAGTCCAACAAATTCTCACCATGTACCCACACCTGTACAAACCAGAGTGTGGACCCCACAAATGTTCCTGAAAAGTCAGGTCATCTAAAAATTAATTCTAGGACTTGATCAATCACATACCAAACAACTATTCCAACAAATTCTTGTCCACGTACCCACGTCTATACACCCCAGAGTGTAGACCCCACAAATGTTCCTGAAAAGTCAGGTCATCTGAAAATTAATTCTAGGACTTGATCAATCACATACCAATCTACTATTCCAACAAATTATCGTCCACATACCCACGTCTGTACACCCCAGAGTGTGGACCCCACAAATGTTCCTGAAAAGTCAGGTCATCTGAAAATTAATTCTAGGACTTGATCAATCACATACCAAACTACTATTCCAACAAATTCTCATCCACGTACCAACGTCTGTACACCCCAGAGTGTGGACCCCACAAATGTTCCTGAAAAGTCAGGTCATCTGAAAATTAATTCTAGGACTTGATCATTCACATACCAAACTACAGTCATGGCCAAAGTTTTGAGAATGACACAAATATTATATTTTCACATGATCTGCTGCCCTCTGGTTTTTATGTGTGTTTGACAGATGTTTTTATCACAGACAGAAATATAATAATTGCAAACATATGAGTAACAAAAGCTTATATTGACAGTTAGAATGAGTTAATGCAGCAAGTCAATATTTGCAGTGTTGACCCTTCTTCTTCATTACCTCTGCAATTCTCCCTGGCATGCTCTCAATCAACTTCTGGACCAAATCCTGACTGATAGCAGTCCATTCTTGCACAATCAATGCTTTCATTTTGTCAGAATTTTTAGGTTTTTGTTTGTCCACCCGTCTCTTGATGATTGACCACAAGTTCTCAATGGGATTAAGATCTGGGAGTTTCCAGGCCATGAACCCAAAATCTCTATGTTTTGTTCCCTGAGCCATTTAGTTATCACCTTTGCTTTATGGCAAGGTGCTCCATCATGCTGGAAAAGGCATTGTTGATCGCCAAACTGCTCTTGGAGGGTTGGGAGAAGTTGCTCTTGGAGGACATTCTGGTACCATACTTTATGCATGGCTGTGTTTTTAGGCAAGACTGTGAGAGAGCCGATTCCCTTGGCCGAGAAGCAACCCCACACATGAATGGTTTCAGGATGCTTAACAGTTGGCATGAGACAAGACTGGTGGTAGCGCTCACCTTGACTTCTCCGAATGAGGCGTTTTCCTGATGTCCCAAACAATCGAAAAGGGGATTCATCAGAGAAAATAACTTTACCCCAGTCCTCAGCAGTCCACTGCCTGTACCTTTTGCAGAATATCAGTCTGTCCATGACGTTTTTTCTGGAGAGAAGTGGCTTCTTTGCTGCCCTCCTTGAGACCAGGCCTTGCTCCAAGAGTCTCCGCCTCACAGTGCGTGCAGATGCACTCACACCAGCCTGCTGCCATTCCTGAGCAAGCTCTGCACTGCTGGTAGCCCGATCCCGCAGCTGAAACACTTTTAAGAGACGGTCCTGGCGCTTGCTGATCTTTCTTGGTCGCCCTGAAGCCTTTTTGGCAACAATGGAACCTCTCTCCTTGAAGTTCTTGATGATGCGATAGATTGTTGACTGAGGTGCAATCTTTCTAGCTGCGATACTCTTCCCTGTTAGGCCATTTTTGTGCATTGCAATGATGACTGCACGTGTTTCTTTAGAGATAACCATGGTTAACAGAAGAGAAACAATGATGCCAAGCACCAGCCTCCTTTTAAAGTGTCCAGTGTTGTCATTCTTACTTAATCATGACAGATTGATCTCCAGCCATGTCCTCATCAACACCCACACCTGTGTTAATAGAGCAATCACTGAAAAGAGGTTAGCTGGTCCTTTTAAGGCAGGGCTGCAATGATGTTGAAATGTGTTTTGGGGGATAAAGTTCATTTTCTAGCCAAATATTGACTTTGCAAGTAATTGCTGTTAAGCTGATCACTCTTTATAACATTCTGGAGTATATGCAAATTGCCATTAGAAAAAGTGAAGCAGTAGACTTTGTAAAAATTAATATTTGTGTCATTCTCAAAACTTTTGGCCATGACTGTACTATTCCAACAAATTCTCGTCCACGTACCCACGTCTGTACACCCCAGAGTGTGGACCCCACAAATGTTCCTGAAAATTCAGGTCATCTGAAAATTAATTCTAGGACTTGATCAATCACATAACAAACTACAATTCCAACAAATTCTCGTCCACGAACCAACGTCTGTAAACCCCAGAGTGTGGTCCCCACAAATGTTCCTGAAAAGTCAGGTCATCTGAAAATTAATTCTAGAACTTGATTACTCACAAACATTTTTAACAATTTATCTAACTTTGACTGCTTTTACGACTGTCTTGCTACACAAAACTTTGGCTTCCATTTCTATTACTTATATTTATGTTGGTGATACGAGCATGATCATTTTATTGGAGGATTTCTAAAAATGAGGAAGTTTCGTACTTCTACACTATGGGCTTTACTGTATGGTTCTTGCCGAACCTCTGTTTCCAGACAATACTTTACAGATTCTGTAGGGGATTGGTTGTTTTGTGCATATAGTGGTTTTGACCTTGGTGGGTGGGAGCTTGCTGTGGTGCACCACGTCTATTGGCACATTCGTCTCTCATATAGGGATTGATGGAGCTAAAAGGACGTTGTACGACCAGTCTCTGAAAGTGTCTGTCATGCTAGCCCTGCTGGTGTTCTTTCATCTTTGGAACAAACTCAGCTTTGCCACATAGTTAGCTACATTTTCCTCCACATTTTGCCCATCATTCCAGTACAGTTTATTCTTCCTGCTACAATATATGCAAATGCGGGACAACTGTTTTGTAAGCAAGACCAAATTTTATAATCATCCAATGTATTTTTAGGAGCATGCCTCCCTCTGTGAATAATAATTCCTGGAAGGATTTTCAAATAAAGCCAAATTTGTCACATTGTCCCCCATTCTGTCTGAGCACTGCATTTTGTCCAAACAGAAATTTTTGACTACATATGGGATATCGCCATGCTCATAAGAAAGTGGGTAACAAATTGTGGGGTCCACTTTTTGGTGTTATCTCTGACAAAAGTGAGAAATTCAGATTTTTGTGGAAAAAATGAACTTTTTCAATATGACAAACTAATGTTATCAATTTCTGTGCCGCACCTATGGGTTAAAATTGCTCAATATACACCTGGATAAAATCTTTGAGGGGTGTAATTTCCAAAATGGGGTCAGTTTTGGGGGTTTCTGCTGTTTAGGCACATGTCCAAACCTGACATGGCATCCGCTCTCACAATTTTGAGATTAAAAGTCAAACGGCGCTCCTTCCCTTCCAAGCTCTACAGTGCACCAAAACAGAGGTTTACTCCCACATATGGGGTATCAGCATACTCAGGACAAATTGCACAACAACTTTTGGGGTCCAATTCCTCTTGCTACCCTTGTTAAAATAAAAAATTGTGGGCAAAAAGATCACTTTTGTGAAAAAATATGCTTTTTTATTTTTACAGCTCTACATTATAAACTTGTGTGAAGCACTTGGGGGTTCAAAGTGCTCACCCCACATCTAGATAAGTTCCTTAGGGGGTCTAGTTTCCAAAATGGTGTCACTTGTGGGGGTTTCCACTGTTTAGGCACATCAGGGCCTCGGCAAACGCAGCATGGTGTCCAATCTCAATTCCAGCCAATTCTGCGTTGAAAAAGCGGCGCTCCTTCTCTTCCGAGCTCTACCTTGCACCCAAACAGAGGTTTATCCCCACATATGGTGTATCAGCATACTCAGGACCAATTGCACAATATTTTTTTGGGTCCAATTCCTCTTGCTACCCTTGTTAAAATAAAAAATTGGGGGCAAAAAGATCACTTTTGTGAAAAAAATATGTTTTTTTTATTTTTATGGCTCTACGTTATAAACTTGTGTGAAGCACTTGGGGGTTCAAAGTGCTCACCCCACATCTAGATAACGTCCTTAGGGGGTCTAGTTTCCAAAATGGTGTCACTTGTGGGGGGTTTCTACTGTTTAGGCACATCAGGGCCTCTACAAATGCAACATGGCGTCCAATCTCAATTCCAGCCAATTCTGCGTTGAAAAAAATCAAACTACGCTCCTTCCCTTCCGAGCTCTGCCGTGTGCCCAAACAGTGGTTTACCCCCACATATGGGGTATCTGCGCATTCAGGAGAAATTGCGCAACAAATTTTGTTGTTCATTTTCACTTTTAACACTTGTGAAAATAAAAAAATGGTTCTGAAGTAAAATGTTGGTAAAAAAAAAAAGTTAAATGCTAATTTTTTCCTTCCACATTGATTCAGTTCCTGAGAAGCACGTAAAGGGTTAATAAACTTCTTCAATGTGATTTTGAGTACCTTGAGGGGTCCAGTTTTTAGAATAGTGTCATGTTTGGGTAATTTCTGTCATGTACACCCCTCAAAGTGACTTTAAATATGATGTGGTCCCTAAAATAAATGGTTTTGTAAATTTTGTTGTAAAAATGAGAAATCGCTGGTCAACTTTTAACCCTTATAACTTCGTAACAAAAAAAAAATTTGTTTACAAAATTGTGCTGATGTAAAGCAGACATGTGGAGAATGTTATTTATTAAGTAAATTGTGTCACATATCTCTCTGATTTAAGGGTATAAAAATTTAAAATTTGAAAATTGCTACAATTTAAAAATTTTCACCATATTTTCATTTTTTTCATAAATAAACACAAGTCATATCGAAGAAATTTTACCACTATCATGAAGAACAATATGTCTTGAAAAAACTTTCTTAGAATCAGCAGAATCCGTTAAAGCGTTCCAGAGTTATAACCTCATAAAGTGACAGTGGTCAGAATTGTAAAAATTGTCCCGGTCATTAAGCTGCAAAATGACTCTGTCACTAAGGGGTTAAATCTCCGTATATATTTCCGGAGTCACACACAGACGATCACTCAGTATAGATTTGACCGTAATACAAAGAGCAGATATACGGTACTGTCTCAGAAGCGTACAGTTGTATACGGTGTAGTGAAAAATTGCAATCTCTGTATATATTTCCGGAATCACACACAGACGCTCACTCAGTTTGGATTTGACCTTAATACAAAGAGCAGATATACGGTGCTGTATCAGAAGCGTACAGCTGTATACATTGTAGGGGAAAATTGCAATCTCCGTATATATTTCCGGAGTCACACACAGATAGTCAGCATGTATTTGTCCGTGATACCAGCCGGTACACAGTAGTGTGTGAGGAGCGTACAGCTCTATATGGTGTGGGAAAAAATGAATGCTCGGTAACTGTGCAGAAAAAAAGAATAAAAGTTTTAGTGCTGTGTAAAAAGCAGTCTGCACAGCAGTGTACACACAGCAATACAGCTATCAGGCAGACTAATAATCAGCGCTGCTGCACACAAGAAAATCCTCCCCTGTCACTGCACACGAACTGTACAGCACAATTGTTATCAGCACAAGCACAGAAGAACTTGTCTTTCCTGCCCTAACTTTCTCCCTGTTGATAAACAGTGTAAGCAACCTCTCCCTACTGTTAAGATCGGCAGAAGTAAAACGGAGGTCGGCGGTCAGGTCTTTTATAGACACTATGACGCTCCCCCCAAAGCAAGCCAATCACTGCAATGCCATTCTCTAAGATGGTGGTGGACGCTGCCCATGTCATCTCGTTGCCCACAGTGTACGTCCTTGTTCATTGGCTGAGAAAAGGTGTCTGCAAGCATTCTGGGAAAACCGACTTTGGAGCACGGGTCGACGAACGCATGGCCGACTGCACGCTATGTTCGGGTTTCGGCCAACAAAACCCGACTTTGGCGAAAGTCGGCGACTTTTAAATCTGACCGACCTGTTTCGCTCAACTCTACTCATTACCAATGCTTTCTGGCTGATGTTTTGGTCACTTTTGAATGTTGGTTGTGCTTTCACACTCGTGGTAGCATGAGACGGACTCTACAACCCCCACACGTGGCTCAGGTAGTGCAGCTCATGCAGGATGGCACATCAATGCGAGCTGTGGCAAGAAGGTTTGTTGTGTCTATCAGCGTAGTGTCTAGAGGCTGGAGACACTACCAGGAGACAGGCCAGTATACCAGGAGACGTGGAGGTGGCTGTAGGATGGCAACAACCCAGCAGCAGGACCACTACCTCCACCTTTGTGCAAGGAAGAACAGGAGGAGCACTGCCAGAGCCTTGCAAAATGACCTCCAACAGGCCACAAATGTGCATGTGTCTGCATAAATGGTTAGAAACAGACTCCATGAGGATGGTCTGAGTGCCCGACGTCCACAGTTGGGTGTTATGCTCACAGCCCCAAACACCATGCAGGATGCTTGGCATTTGCCACAGAACACCAGGATTGGCAAATTCGCCACTGGCGCCCTGTGCGCTTCACAGATAAAAGCAGGTTCACATTGAGCACATGTGACAGACGTGACATAGTCTGGAGATGCCGTGGACAGCGATCTGATGCCTGCAACATCCTTCAGCATGACTGGTTTGGCAGTGGGTCAGTAATGGTGTGGGGTGGCATTTCTTTGGAGGGCCGCACAGCCCTCCATGTCCTCGCCAGAAGTAGCCTGACTGCCATTAGGTACCAAGATAAGATCCTCAGACCCCTTGTGAGACCATATGCTGGAGCGGTTGGCCCTGTGTTCCTCCTAATGCAGGACAATGCCAGACCTCATGTGGCTGGAGTGTGTCAGCAGTTCCAGCATGATGAAGGCATTGAAGCTATGGCCCGCCCGTTCCCCAGACCTGAATCCGATTGAGCACATCTGTGACATCATGTCTCGCTCCATCCACCAACGTCTCGTTGCACCACAGACTGTCCAGGAGTTGGCGGATGCTTTAGTCTAGGCCTGGGAGGAGATCCCTCAAGAGACAATCCACCACCTCATTAGCAGCATGCCCAGGTGTTGTAGGGAGGTCATACAGGTACAGGGAGGTCATAAAGTCACGTGGAGGCCACACACACTACTGAGCACCATTTTGACTTGTTTTTTTATTTTAATTCATTGTTTTAATTAAATTTCTTAAATGGATTTTAACATCTTAAAAATTTTTTTTTGTTGTTTTTCAAAAAACTTTATTAAATTTTAAGAATTTAAAATGAAGGGGAGGAAAGGGGAATTGAAGAGGAAGTAAGCATAGTTAATTCCATTCTTACATATACATATACATAAACATGTAATATTTACAATAATAATAAAACAAAGCGTATACAATTCCAATTGTAGCTCAGGTTTCAAACATGAATAACTTCAAGAAGTCACAACTTCATCACATTTATATTGGGAATTCCACAGATCCCACTTTAGATGGTATTTATTCAAAGAACCGGATTGAATAGCCATCCTCTCCTCCATTGAACTGTGTAAACGTAGAGTATCAAGAATATCTCTAAAATTTGGTACATCGGCTTTCTTCCACCATTGGGCTATAGAAATTTTGACTGTTAGGAATATGTGTATGATTACTAATTTGATTGTAGGACTAATGTTTTCTAAGTCTAAGGACAAGAGTGCCATACGAGGGGTCATATCAATGAATTCTTTAGACAGAGAATTGACATGGAACTTTACCTGCAGCCATAGTTTGCTCAACTTAGGGCAACTTCAGAAAATGTGGTAAATAGACCCTTTTAACTGACAATCCCTCCAACAAAGAGGTGAAAATTCATTGTTTATATGGGATAATCTTAGGGGTGTGTAATACCATCTGTTTACCAGTTTCAAATATGACTCATGTAAACTCATGGTAGTCGTGGATTTATTAGATACTCTGAGAGCATGTTCCCATTGAGCTGGGGTAATGGGTGAACCCAAATCCACTTCCCATCTTTTTAAACAAGTATCAGGAGAAAACACCAGGTCCTTGTTAAAATGAAGATACACATTTTTAAGTGTCCAATTGTTTTTAAGTTGGGGTTATTTATTAATAGGTAAATAATATTGTAATTTATGGACCTACTATTCAATAATTGTTGAAGACAATTTTTTATCAGCTGAAATGACATGAACTCATTTGCCGGAATATGGATTTCGTCCTTCAGATTCGAAAAGGAAGTGATATGCACACCATCTTCCAAGTCCCCTATTTTCTTTATATTGTAACCTGTCCAGTTGGAAGGTATCGGACATTTGTAAAAAAAAGAGTCAAGAATTTAAGAGGCAGGTTCCTCAGGATAGAAATTTTTTCCTCTTTTTTTTTAATTTGACTAGTTTTTTCCAAGCCTCCAAGATAGCCCCTACAGTTGGATGTTTATGTTCTTTAGCCTTCGGGTTAAAAATATGACTAACAAAGACCTCTTGTAATGGAGAATAGTTGTTATAGGCAAGCTCAAGATCCTTCCAAGCTGGGCTTTTCCCTTCGCTGAACCAATAAAAACTTTCCTTGACTAAAGAGGCCTGATAATATGCCCATAGGATTGGAAGGGCAAAGCCTCCCCTGTTTCTTTGGCGATATAGAGCATTTTTAGCTATCCTTGGCTTTTTGCTGTTCCAAATAAAGGAATTAAGCAGCTTTTGTAGAGTATCTATAATTTTTAAATGAATTTTTAATGGAATAGTTCTAAAAAAATATAGGACCTTTGGCAGGATAAAAGATTTGATCACTAAGATCTTCCCCAATAATTGGCTGGTCTAAGGTACTGAAATGAGCCAGATCTTTAATAATAGTATCAGAAACGTTTTTAAAATTAACAGTTACCACAGATCCCATATTATTAGTAATCATAATTCCCAAATAAGTCAAGTGTTCCTTTTCTAGTTTAAATTTAGTATCCATAATAACCTGTTCAATGTCAGGAGCTTTCATATGAAAAGGCATGACCTTACATTTGGAAACATTGACTTTAAAGAAGGAAATCTTAGAAAATTCCTCCAAAAGTGATGTCAAAGCTTTAAATGACTCAACAGCATCTGTGATAGTTAGAAAAATATCATCTGCAAAAAGAGTCACTTTGTGAGAATTGAATCTGGTTTTAATACCGGAAATTAAAGGGGAAGTTGTTATGGCTTCTGCTAAAGGTTCAACAGCCAGGGCGAATAGAAGCAGGGATAATGGACAGCCCTGTCTGGTTCCGTTTTTTTATTAACCCCTTCACCCCAAGGGTGGTTTGCACGTTAATGACCGGGCCAATTTTTACAATTCTGACCACTGTCTCTTTATGAGGTTATAACTCTGGAACGCTTCAACGGATATTCGCGATTCTGAGATTGTTTTCTCGTGACATATTGTACTTCACGTTAGTGGTAAAATTTCTTCCATATACACTACCGGTCAAAAGTTTAGGGTCACTTAGAAATTTCCTTATTTTTGAAAGAAAAGCAGTTTTTTTCCAATGAAGCTAACATTAAATGATTCAGAAATACACTCTATACAGTGTTAATGTGGTAAATGACTATTCTAGCGGCAAACGTCTAGTTTGTAATGCAATATCTTCATAGGTGTATAGAGGCCCATTTCCAACAACCATCACTCCAGTGTACTTATGGTATTTTGTGTTCGCTAACTGTGTAAGAAGGCTAATAGATGGTTAAAATACCCTTTAAAACCCTTGTGCAAGTATGTTAACACAGCTGAAAACCGTTTGGTTGATTAGAGAAGCTATAAACCTGACCTTCCTTTGAGCTTGTTGACAATCTGGAGCATTACATTTGTTGGTTCCATTAAACTCTCAAAATGGCCAAAAAAAAAAGAACTTTCTTGTGAAACTCGACAGTCTATTCTTGTTCTTAGAAATGAAGGCTATTCCATGCGAAAAATTACCAAGAAACTGAAGAATTCATACAATGGTGTGTTAGTACTCCCTTTAGAGGAGTGCACAAACAAGCTCTAACCAGAGAAGAAAGACAAGTGGGAGGCCCCGCTGCACAACTGAGCAACAAGACAAGTACATTAGAGTCTTTAGTTTGAAAAATTGACGCCTCACAGGTCCTCAACTGGCAGCTTCATTAAACAGTACACATTAAACGCCAGTGTCAACATCTACAGTGAAGAGGCGATTTGGGGATGCTGGATTTCAGGGCAGATTGGCAAAACAAAAGCCATATTTAAGACTGGCTTAAATGAAAGGAAAAGATTAATATGGGCAAAAGAACACAGACATTGGACAGAGGAATATTGGCTTTTGTTTTGCCAATCTGCCCTGAAGGCCAGCATCCCCAAATCGCCTCTTCACTGTAGATGTTGACACTGGCGTTTAATGTGTACTGTACTGGGGGGACACTCAGGGGGTTCAATCCTGGTGTCCTTTCCTTCGTAAACTCTAAAGCTGTGCGTGTACCCTGAGGTACTCTCACACAGTTTAATTCCGTACCTTGCCCTCTTGCTGGGCAGGTACTGGCGGAATCTGAGCTGTCCCTTAAAATGAACCAAGGACTCATCCACGCAGATGTCCCTTTGGGGCACGTACACTTCAGCAAACTTTTTGCTGAAGTGTTCGATGACCGGCCGAACTTTGAACAGACGGTCAAAGTTGGGGTCATTTTGTGGGGGACACTGTGCATTATCATTATAATGCAGGAATTTGTGGATGGCCTCAAAACGCGTCCGGGCCATGACCATTCGGAACAGTGGAGTGTTGTATAAAATATCAACACTCCAATATTGCCGAAGTTCTGGCTTCTTCAGGATCCCCATATGGAGGACCAGGCCCCAAAACTGCATCATTTTGTAACGGGTCTGGGAGGCGGAACCTCTGAGCTTTATTATACAAGGAGGCTTTCCTTGTACAGGAGCGGGTGGCGCCCGGGGAGATGGACAGGAAGTCACGGCAAGTGACAGGGACAGTCTCTGGATAGACGGGCAGGTAGTCATGGCAAGTGACCAGGGCAGTCTCTGGAAGGACAGGCAGGTAGTCACGGCAAGTGACCGGGGCAGTCTCTGGAAGGACAGGCAGGTAGTCACGGCAAGTGACCGGGGCAGTCTCTGGAAGGACAGACAGGTAGTCACGGCAAGTGACCGGGGCAGTCTCTGGAAGGACAGACAGGTAGTCACGGCAAGTGACCGGGGCAGTCTCTGGAAGGACAGGCAGGTAGTCACGGCAAGTGACCGGGGCAGTCTCTGGAAGGACAGGTATATACGACCTGAGATGGTGGAGCCTCCCGGTAGGCTAGCAGGCAGATGACAGATGAACGCCCCCAAGTGAGCAGGCGAGAGTCTCTGGAATAGACGATGGTCACCGCATGTGACGTCCGAACCTCCGGGTAGGTCTGCAGGCAGATGGCAGATGAGCGCCCCCAAGTGAGCAGGCGAGATTCTCTGGAATAGCTGATGGTCACCACCGGTGACGGCCGAACCTCCGGGTAGGTCTGCGGACAGGTAGCAGACAGCAAACTGGCAGGAGACAGGCAGGTAACTGGTAACGGAACCTGAGGGCTGAAGCAGAGTAAACAGTGCAACAACATTGCTCGGGCACCTCCATTAAGGAGGGAGTACTTTATATAGGGTGGAGTCCTCCGGCATTGGCCGGGGACCTTTTTTGAAAGATGCGCGCGGCCCCTTTAAGAGCGGGGGAGCGCGCGGGCGCGCGCCCTAAGTCCAGCAGCAGGGAAGGAGCGCGCGACCCCAGCAGGGCGGAAGGAGGACGCCGAGCGTGGGTAAGGGGGGGCGATGTCCCTGCCTGGCAGAGGATGCTGGCGCAAGGGAACAGCGTCCCTGCCTGGCAGAGGGCAGGGACGCCGGCGCTACAGTACCCCCCCTTTAGGCCCCCCCTTTTTTAGGCCAGAAAGAAATTTAGCTAGGATGAGAGGGGCATGGATGTTCTCCCGAGGCTCCCACGTTCTCTCCTCAGGACCAAACCCCTTCCAATCCACCAGAAAATAGGTCTTTCTTCCTACCCTTTTGGTGGCCAAAATGTTCTCTACCTCAAATTCGTTCTCAGCAGACAGTGGAGCAGGAGGTGTACCTGTAGACTTGACAAAAGAGTTAAGTACCACCGGTTTGAGGAGAGATACATGGAAGGAGTTAGGAATCCGCAAATTGGCCGGGAGTTTCAATTTATAGGACACTGGGTTGATCTGACTGATGATCTCCAGAGGACCGATGAACCGAGGACCTAACTTGTAGGAAGGAATCTTGAGCCGAACATACTTGGACGAGAGCCAGACCTTATCCCCAGGACGGAATTGAGGGGGATCCAGACGTCTCTTGTCAGCATGTCTCTTCATGCGCTCGGATGACAGAATGAGTGCGGACCGGGTACTCTCCCATATGGAGGAGAATTCGTTAACCAGGGATTCCGCAGCTGGATTGTCCACAGAGATGGAAATAGGTACAGGGATCCGAGGATGTTGACCGAAGACTACAAGAAACGGAGATTTGGAGGAAGATTCGCTCTCGTGATTGTTGTACGAAAATTCGGCCCAAGGCAGGAGATCCACCCAGTCAGAATGGTGGGCATTAACGAAGTGCCGGAGATAACTGGTCAGAATCTGATTGATTCGCTCGACTTGACCATTGGACTGTGGGTGGTAAGCGGAGGAGAAATCCAGGGTGACGTCTAGCAACTTACAAGTGGCTCTCCAGAAACGTGAGGTGAACTGCACCCCACGATCCGACACAATGTGACGAGGCAGACCATGAAGACGGAAGATGTGGCGGATAAAGTCTTTAGCCAACTCGGGTGCAGACGGAAGCCCTGGCAGGGGAATGAAGTGAGTCATCTTGGAAAATCGGTCAACGACCACCCAAATGACCGTACAACCAGCAGAGACGGGAAGATCCGTTATGAAGTCCATGGCTATATGCTGCCAGGGGGCAGCGGGTACAGGAAGCGGGAGAAGACGGCCGGCAGGCAGGTTTCTCGGAACTTTGTTGCGGGCACAGGAGGCACAGGCAGAAACAAAGTCTATTACATCCTTGTGCAGGGTAGGCCACCAGTAATGCCGGGTAATGAGCTGGAGGGTCTTTCTCTGACCAGCATGGCCAGCTAGTTTAGACGAATGACCCCAGTGGAGGATCCTCTCCCGATCAGGTACTGATACAAATGTCTTACCAGGAGGGAGACGATTTAGACTCACGGGAGCCACCTGCATCACTCTGGCGGGATCGATGATATGTTTAGGTTCCTCCTCGAGATCCGACACCAGGAAAGACCGGGACAAGGCATCCGCCTTGATGTTCTTGTCGGCTGGGCGAAAGTGTAAAAGAAAGTCGAAGCGGGCAAAAAACAAGGACCACCGGACTTGGCGAGGGTTAAGTCTCTGGGCATGCTGGAGGTAAGCCAGATTCTTGTGGTCAGTGAAAATGATTACCGGATGAAGAGCCCCCTCGAGTAGGTAACGCCACTCCTCCAATGCCAGCTTGATGGCCAATAACTCTCGGTTTCCTATGGAATAATTGCGCTCAGAAGAGGAGAAGAGTTTTGAGAAGAAGCCGCAAGATACCATTCTCCCGGAAGAAGACTTTTGAGTCAGTACCGCTCCGGCTCCAGAAGAGGAAGCGTCCACCTCCAGGAAGAACTGCTTGTTGCCGTCCGGGCGATGCAGCACTGGAGCGGAAGAGAAGGCCTGTTTTAAGGAAAGAAAGGCCTCCTCTGCTTCGGGCGTCCACTGTTTGGGGTTAGCATTCTTGCGGGTGAGCGCGGAGATTGGAGCAGTCCGGGAAGAGAAGTGCGGTATGAAGAGGCGGTAATAATTGGCGAATCCCAGGAACCGCTGAATGGCCTTCAATCCCTCCGGTCGGGGCCATTTCTCGATGGCAGATAGCTTCTCCGGATCCATTCTTAGGCCTGTCTGAGAAATGATGTAACCCAAAAACGGAAGCGAGGTCTGCTCAAAGAGACACTTCTCATATTTGGCGAAAAGGTGATTCTGCCTAAGCCTGAGCAGAACCTGACGAACATCCCTCCGGTGAGACTGGAGATCCGGAGAGAAGACCAAGATGTCGTCTAGGTACACCACAACGCAGGAGTAGAGCAGGTCCCGGAAGATGTCATTGACCAACTCCTGAAAGACTGCAGGAGCATTACAGAGACCAAAGGGCATCACCAAATACTCATAGTGGCCGTCCCGGGTGTTGAATGCCGTCTTCCATTCATCTCCCCGACGGATACGGACCAGGTTATATGCTCCACGAAGATCCAGTTTGGTGAAGATTCTAGCCCCCCTCAGACGATCAAACAATTCGGGAATCAGCGGAAGAGGGTACTTATTCTTCACCGTGATCAGGTTTAGGCCTCTGTAGTCAATACAGGGACGGAGAGCCGTCTTTCTTTTTTACGAAGAAGAAACCTGCTCCCGCTGGGGAGGTAGATTTCCGGATGAATCCCTTGGCCAAATTCTCCTCGATATATTCGGACATCGAACTGGTCTCAGCAGCCGACAATGGGTAAATACGCCCACGGGGAGGCGTAGTACCGGGTAGCAGGTCGATCGGGCAATCATAAGGTCTGTGAGGGGGTAATGTCTCTGCCTCCTTTTTATTAAAGACATCAGCGAATGACCAATATGGAATCGGGAGCCCTGGTAGATTAGTTGGTGTAGGAGAAGGACGGACGGGATGAACAGGAACCAAACACGTTTTATGACAGTCCTGTCCCCAGCGAAGGATCTCTCCAGTCTGCCAGTCGAGCACGGGTGCATGCTTTTGGAGCCAAGCTAGACCTAATAAGAAAGCATGAGAGAGTCCAGGCAGGACATGAAACGAGATGCTCTCAGAATGCAACATTCCCACCTGCAGGGTTATGGCTTCAGTGATAAGTTGGATGGGACGTGGTAGGAGACCCCCGTCCACAGCAGCAACAGATACCGGTTCAACCAGATGTTTGGTAGGAATGCAATATTTCTCTACTAGAGCCTGTGAAACAAGATTCCCGGCTGCTCCAGAATCAAGTTGGGCTTGTTCGAAATAACGGTTCTCACCAAGGAGAATTGAGACTGACAGCAGCAGAGATGAAGAGGATTTATTCTTGTCTAGGTTGACCTCTCCGAGCGAACCTAGACACAGGCGTTTCCCGACCTCTCCGGACAGGTACGGATCCGGTGCTCCTTACTGCCACAGTAGAAGCAACTCCCCTCGGCACGGCGTAAGTCCTGACGGGCTTTGACCATCTTGGTCTGGTCGACCTGCATAGGCTCAGAAGTGTGCACCTGGGGAGAAGCGGAAGGAGTTACAGGTCTCTGAAAAGAAGGAGCTAGACGAGGAAACCTTCTCTCACGGGTGATCTCTTTGGCACGTTCCTGGAACCGTAGATCAATTCGATTAGCCAGAGTTATTAGGTCATCGAGAGAGGTTGGAATGTCTCGACCGGCAAGTTCATCTTTAATACGGCTGGACAGACCCTCCCAGAAGACAGATATCAGAGCATCATTATCCCAGGCCAGCTCCGAGGCAAGGGTACGGAACCGTATGGCATATTGCCCCACGGTGAGACTTCCCTGACGGAGACGCAACAGAGATGATGCAGAGGAGGTCTTCCGTCCGGGTTCGTCGAATACCTTCCGGAAGGCCGAGAGAAAAGCAGGCAGGTCAGACACCAGAGGATCTTCTCTCTCCCAGAGAGGATTGAGCCAGGCCAGAGCCTCTCCGGTGAGATGGGACATAATGAAGGCAATTTTGGCCCGGTCGGAGTTAAACTGGTGAGTCAGGAGTTCGAAATGCAGGGTACACTGGTTAATGAAACCCCGAGCCAGAGTAGGATCGCCTCCAAACCGTGGAGGAGCAGAAAGTCGAGGTCCAGGAACGGAAACCACGGAATTGGTAAGCAACGGAACTGCCAGATTGCGAGTCATGGCGCCAGTGGTGGTTGCTGGTGAAGTAGTCAGGGTGTCCAAGCGGGAATTAACATTCCGCAGATGACCCAGGATGGACTCCTGTTGAGACCTCTGACGAGACAGTTCATGACACAGGTCAGAGAGTGAAGGGGTATGGGTGCCACCAGGTTCCATGGCCCGAGCAAACTGTAATGGGTCTGGGAGACGGAACCTCTGAGCTTTATTATACAAGGAGGCTTTCCTTGTAAAGGAGCGGGTGGCGCCCGGGGAGACGGACAGGAAGTCACGGCAAGTGACAGGGACAGTCTCTGGATAGACGGGCAGGTAGTCACGGCAAGTGACCAGGGCAGTCTCTGGAAGGACAGGCAGGTAGTCACGGCAAGTGACCGGGGCAGTCTCTGGAAGGACAGGCAGGTAGTCACGGCAAGTGACCGGGGCAGTCTCTGGAAGGACAGACAGGTAGTCACGGCAAGTGACCGGGGCAGTCTCTGGAAGGACAGGCAGGTAGTCACGGCAAGTGACCGGGGCAGTCTCTGGAAGGACAGGTATATACGACCTGAGATGGTGGAGCCTCCCGGTAGGCTAGCAGGCAGATGACAGATGAACGCCCCCAAGTGAGCAGGCGAGAGTCTCTGGAATAGACGATGGTCACCGCATGTGACGTCCGAACCTCCGGGTAGGTCTGCAGGCAGATGGCAGATGAGCGCCCCCAAGTGAGCAGGCGAGATTCTCTGGAATAGCCGATGGTCACCACCGGTGACGGCCGAACCTCCGGGTAGGTCTGCAGGCAGATGGCAGATGAGCGCCCCCAAGTGAGCAGGCGAGATTCTCTGGAATAGCCGATGGTCACCACCGGTGACGGCCGAACCTCCAGGTAGGCTTGCGGACAGGTAGCAGACAGCAAACTGGCAGGAGACAGGCAGGTAACTGGTAACGGAACCTGAGGGCTGAAGCAGAGTAAACAGTGCAACAACATTGCTCGGGCACCTCCATTAAGGAGGGAGTACTTTATATAGGGTGGAGTCCTCCGGCATTGGCCGGGGACCTTTTTTGAAAGATGCGCGCGGCCCCTTTAAGAGCGGGGGAGCGCGCGGGCGCGCGCCCTAATTCCAGCAGCAGGGAAGGAGCGCGCGACCCCAGCAGGGCGGAAGGAGGACGCCGAGCGTGGGTAAGGGGGGCGACGTCCCTGCCTGGCAGAGGATGCTGGCGCAGGGGAACAGCGTCCCTGCCTGGCAGAGGGCAGGGACGCCGGCGCTACACATTTCACCTGCGTCTACAGGAGACCAGTTGGAAAATGATGACACGGGGTTTTGCGCCAAAAATTGCAGAGCGTACAAATTAGTTTGCTCCACCACGAGGTTAATAAAATCCTCAGAGAAAAAGACTTTGAAAAAGTCTATTTCTCTGAGGCCCATGGTGTCAAACTTGATTCCTGATTCTGCCACAAAATCAGGAATCAGTGGCTCGTAATTTTCGGGGGGCGGGGTCCATATGGGGTCCGAAGAGGGGTGCGCTGGTTCATTTTCAGGGGTGGGCGCTGCCTCATCTTCTGTCCTGGGGTGTCTGCGTGGCGGTTCCGCAGGACCCCAGGAGGAAGATGAGGAAGAGGAGGAAGAAGAAGAAGAGGATGAAGAATCTGAAAAGTAAAGAAATGTGGGATCCTCTCCCTCGCTATCAGTGTCGGAGGCAAGGAAAGCGTATGCCTCCTCCACTGAATAGCGCTGTTGGGAAGAACGTGACGAGCGGGACATTTTTTTTGTGAATGTGGTGCTTTGTGTGAACTTTATTTATAACTGTGTGTGTGTGTGGGGGGGATAGTGGTTGGTGCAAACTATGCTGAAAGGAAAAAGCTAAAAGAAAAGAAAGAGAATAGGGAAAAAAATGCCTGTGAAAAAAAGTCTAAACCAGCAGGCACGAGCTCTGATAAGTGACCGGTGTCACTTATCAAAGTTCCGCGGCTGCCGGATGTGCGCACAGGAGTGGCGGAAAGGGAAGTGAAAAAAAAAAAAAAACGGCAGGAACGAGCTCTGATAAGTGACCGGTGTCACTTATCAAAGTTCTGCGGCTGCCGGATGTGCGCACAGGAGTGGCGGAAAGGGGAGTGAAAAAAAAAAAAAATGGCAGGAACGAGCTCTGATAAGTGACCGGTGTCACTTATCAAAGTTCCGCGGCTGCTAGATGTGCGCACGGGAGTGGCGGAAAGTGGAGTGAAAAAAAAAAACTGCAGGAACGAGCTCTGATAAGTGACTGGTGTCACTTATCAAAGTTCTGCGGCTGCTGGATGTGCGCACAGGAGTGGCGGAAAGGGGAGTGAAAAAAAAAACCAAAAAACGGCAGGAACGAGCTCTGATAAGTGACTGGTGTCACTTATCAAAGTTCCGCGGCTGCTGGATGTGCGCACAGGAGTGGCGGAAAGGGGAGTGAAAAAAAAAATACGGCAGGAGCGAGCTCTGATAAGTGACCGGTGTCACTTATCAAAGTTCCGCCGCTGCTAGATGTGCGCACAGGAGTGGCGGAAAGGGGAGTGAAAAAAAAAAAAAAAAAACGGCAGGAACGAGCTCTGATAAGTGACCGGTGTCACTTATCAAAGTTCCGCGGCTGCTAGATGTGCGCACTGGAGTGGCTGAAAGTGGGGTGAAAAAAAAACTGCAGGAACGAGCTCTGATAAGTGACTGGTGTCACTTATCAAAGTTCCGCGGCTGCTGGATGTGCGCACAGGAGTGGCGGAAAGGGGAGTGAAAAAAGAAAAAAAAACTGCAGGAACGAGCTCTGATAAGTGACTGGTGTCACTTATCAAAGTTCCGCGGCTGCTAGATGTGCGCACGGGAGTGGCGGAAAGTGGGGTGAAAAAAAAAAAAAACTGCAGGAACGAGCTCTGATAAGTGACTGGTGTCACTTATATCAAAGTTCCGCGGCTGCTAGATGTGCGCACGAGAGTGGCGGAAAGTCGGGTGAAAAAAAAAAAAAACTGCAGGAACGAGCTCTGATAAGTGACTGGTGTCACTTATCAAAGTTCCGCGGCTGCTGGAAGTGCGCACAGGAGTGGCGGAAAGGGGAGTGAAAAAAAAAAACTGCAGGAACGAGCTCTGATAAGTGACTGGTGTCACTTATCAAAGTTCCGCGGCTGCTGGAAGTGCGCACGGAGGGGGGTGCAAAAGAAAAACGAGCACGAGTGTTGATCGGTGAACTGCGTCACCAATCAACGCTCGGCGGCTGCTAAATGTGCGCAAAGGGGGGTAAAAAGAGGGGGAAAGGGAAGGGGGGAGGGGGGAATGGGGGGATTGGGGTGGATCGGGCAGGGATAGGGCTCAAAAACTCACGTTTGTAGTCTCTCTTCTTTCTTCTCTCTTCTTCTTTCTTCTCTTCTTCTTTCTTCTCTCTTTTCTTCAGCAGGAGTTGTGGTGTCACAGGCTACTGTGGCACCACAAGGCCCAGCACAGGAGGAGATCTGGCGTGTGACCGCACTGCAGGAATCCTCAGCAAGTGTGAGGACCCCTGCAGTGCGGTCACACAGATCACAGACAGTTTGCAGACAGGTCACAGAGCGGTCACATCGCTGCTGTGACCTGTCATTGGTGGGATCGATGATCACATCGATCCCACAATCAGAGGAGACCCTTGTTTTGCCGGTTGCTAGGCACCGGCCTAGTAATCGGAGCTCACTGCTCCGATTCCTAGGCAGGTCACCGGCAGGTCAGGAAGCAGGGCACAGAGCGGTCACACCGCTGCTGTGCCCTGTGATTGGCGCGATCGTCGATGACATCGATCGCGCCAATCAGCAGCTGCAGGCCCTACTGGGCCTGTCCTAGGCTCCGGCCTAGGATCGGTGCTATTACTGCACCGATCCAGGCAGGTACAGGCAGGGCACAGCGCGGATACACCGCGGCTGTGCCCTGCGATTGGCGCGATCGATGTGATCGGCGATCGCGCCAATCCAGGGGGGGTCTGCTCCTTTCTATGCCCAGGCCTAGGATCGAGTACATCGGTACTCGATTCTAGCCTGGGATCTCACTGTTTCAGCCCATCGGATTGGCTGAAACAGTGAGAAAGGCTGCGATTGGCTGTTCAGAATTGAACATCCAATCACAGCGATCGGGAGTGAGGGTGGGCGGTGACAGCTACAGGGCAAGTGGGAAGAGCCGGGTAAAGTGCCACAATTGGCGCATCTTTGGATGCGCCAATTGTGGGGCTGCTGCAGCCTGGTATTTTTAGGATGTTGAGGCCAAAATCCATGGGACTTGACAGTCTTTTAATACCAGGCCGCAGCAGTCTGCATTTTACTTGACTGGTTAACAAAAATAGGGGGATCCCCACACCATTTTTTTTTCGAGGGGATCCCCTATTTTTGTTAACCAGCCAAGTTAAGCAGACTGCTGTGGCCTGGTATTATCAGGCTTGCAAGGTCCATGGATATTGGATCCTTACCAGCCTGAAAAACCAGGCCTCAGCAGTCTGCTTCATCTGGCTGGTTAACAAAAATAGGGGTGACCCCACGCCATTTTTTTTTTCGAGGGGATCCCCTATTTTTGTTAATCAGTTCACTTCAGGTCAGCCGGGATTCTCTCTGACGTCACTGATGCTGTGGGTGTCCCTGGCTGACCTGAAGTGAAAGTGGAAAGCAATCAATTATGCTAACCAATTCTTCTCCTGTCAACCAGGAGAGGAGCTCATTCATTCGGGGGTTTACTGTGAGACTGTCAGCATTAGCTGCAGTCTCTGCAGTAAACATTAACCCTTTTAGAAGGATTACATCGGGGGACCTGACTGAACATCGGATAGGTAAGAATAATGTTGCTTTATTATTTTATTTTTATTACAGGTGAACAAGGGCTTCGCAAGGAATGGCAGTAAAAAAAATATTGTCAAAAACTGTGTGTTTATTTCATTAAAATGATTTTTAATTAAAGTGTGTGTGTTTTATTTTTATTTCATACAATAGGATTAATAATTGATAGTTGTCTAATTGACAGCTCTCAATTATTAACCTGGCTTAAACTCACCTTTCAATAGCAAGGTGGCTTTAACCCCTTATTAACCCATTCGCCACCGCTACAGGGCAATGGGAATAGATGGGCAAAGTGCCAGAAAGGGCGAATCTAATTATAGATTTGCCTTTTCTGGGGTGTCTGGGGGCAGATGTTAGTAGCCGGGGGGCCAAAAATAATGGTCCCTCTCTGGGCTATTATTATCTGCCCCCACTCGCTGGCTTTGTCTGTCTGGTTAAGAAAATAGGGCGGGAGCCCACACATTTTTTTTCAACAATTTTACACCTTATATATATATATATACATGTCATTGAATTTGTTACACATATATACATATATATATATATATATATATATTTATTTATATTTATAGTTCATACACTTCTACATAGTATAATAGCCGCTAATTCAATTGCCGACTTTTGTGAAAATACAGAAGCCGACATGAAATGACACATGGTTTACATAGAGTTAACCATGTCATTTCATGTTGTTTGATATATTGTTTTCACTAACAATTACATGAGTGTATGTGTACAAAATTTGACACATGTACTGTACTGGTTAATTAAAGGTGTAAATTCGTAGCAAAAAAGTCCGTTTTTTTTACAACGAATTTACACCTTTAATTAACCCCTACAGGTGTGAAATTTTGCACACATACACTCATGTAATTGTTTGTGAAGACCAGATATCAAACTACATGAAAAGACATGGTTAACTCTATGTAAACCATGTGTCATTTCATGTCGGGTGCTTCTGTATTTTCACAAAAGCCGGCATTACCCGGCAATTGAATCAGGCTATTTTACTATGTAGAAGTGTATGAACTATAAATATATGTATATATATATATATATATATATATATATATTTATGTCACAATGACATGTATATATATATTTTATATATATATATATGTATTTTATGTGTGTATATTTAGTGTTTACAAGGAAAGAAAGGGTTTTTTTTAGTTCCGATATTTCTGTCCCATTGACTTGCATTGTGTTTCCGGTATCGGATCGGCGATACCCGATACTTTTTGAGTATCGGGCCGATCCAATCCGATCCGATATTTTAGGATATCGGGAAATATCGCTCAACACTAGTCAGGAATCATGTTAAAATCATCAATCATTAGGAGATCTCCCTGTTTGATTTTGTCCACTTTCCTAATTAGCCTATTAAAAAATGAAAGCCGATTTTTAAGAGGAGCGTAAATATTATCAATCGTAAAGGGTTTATTGTTGAACCTGCCAATTAAGATATGAAAATGACCCCTAGAATCCACCTCCTCTCTGATGAATTGGAAATCTATTTTGTTACTAATAATTGTCATAACCCCCGCTTTACTTTTATTGTTATAAGCCGCGAAAATGTATGGAAAATTTTTGTGTTGGAAGACAGGATGGCCACTCCTCGCAAATTTAGTTTCCTGCAAACAAGTAACATCTGCCTTATACAATTTGATTTCTTTCCACATACTAAATCTCTTGAAAGGGCTATTCAAACCCTCACATTGTAAAGGGTATGCCACACTAAGTGAGATCGCTAGCAAGATCGCGCAAGTGACAGTGATTTTATGACGCAGCAGCGACATCGTTAACGACGTCGCTGTGTGTGACATGTAGCAGCGATGTGGCCCCCGCTGCGATGTCGCTGATCGTGCACGAACGGTTTTGGCCGTAATTTTGACCGTTGGTGTCCCGCTGGTGAGCCTGAATCGCTGTGTTTGACACCTTTTGTGAACGATGTGCGACCTCGTTGACTACTCATATGTCAGCGGCGCAGGCGGGACTAGGTTTTCTTCAGTAATGCCTTTCAGCTCCGTTTGGTGGCCACAAAATCACCTCAGCAATAAATAACTGCGCCCCCATCCATTGTTCCAGAGCGCTTTGTGGATGACTCCAACGTTCTGTCCTTTGTGCGTTGTTGCTTTGCGATCCTATCAGAGTCGATACAGTGTCATTTGTGCGTTGTTGCAAGGATAGTATCGTGTGTGGGTTTTGCGAACCAGTCAGAGTCGCTACAGCACTTCATCTTTGCCATTTGGATCTTCTGGATATTTGAATTTCACTTGCGAGTAGTGTTGAGCGATACTGCTCGATATCTAAAAATATCGGATCGGAATGGTATCGCCGATATCACTAAATATCGTCGATATCCGATTCCGATACCGGAAGTCCAATGTAAGTCTATGGGAACCAAATATCGACATTAAAAAAAACCATTCTTGCCTTGTTGGTTAATTGTACATGAAGGAAAACAACAAAGACTAATGTAGAATGTATTGGGGGAGGTTGAGGAGACAATAAAGGCATACATGTTTAACCCAATGCATTGGAATAGCATTAATATATTTTTTTTGGAAATACGTTTGGATTGACTAACAAATTGACAATGTTGTTAACCTTTTTTCTATTTTGGCAAATATGTATGTTTCACAACTTCCATGCTCTTCACCTTTTTAACTTTTGTCAGTGCCACACTTTCTCCTTCATAATCTTCAGCAGCATCATCTTTCTCATCAAATTATTCTTCATCTTCACCTTCTTAATCTTCTTCTTAAACTTCTTGCTATTCATGTTTTTGTTTACATTACT
Organism: Oophaga sylvatica; assembly: GCA_033576555.1. Classification (NCBI taxonomy): domain Eukaryota; kingdom Metazoa; phylum Chordata; class Amphibia; order Anura; family Dendrobatidae; genus Oophaga; species Oophaga sylvatica. Next base: position 298,616,782 of record JARQOD010000003.1, on the reverse strand, counting down.
CATATTGTTATTATTAAACTAATTAATCTTCTTCATATTCAAATTCTTCATCTTCTTCCTCTTCATCTTCTTCATCATATTCTTATTTGTGACAGAGATTCCTGTACTTGTAATCTGTAAAAGTATGAATTGTTCATCCTTCCGTTCTTGCTGTCACAAAAGATTTAAATTACAACAGTATTTGTCCGTGTTCAGTTTAGCCTGCAGCAGCAGGCATTTTCCAGGGGCACCACGAGGAGGAACGGACTCACCCCCATACACTGCTTAGTCTTCTTCTGCTTAGAATTTAGAGCATATATTTTGCTCTTCATTTTGGTCTTATACTTCATGTTCTTCTGCTTTTTGATCTTCTGCTTATTGTTCTGCTGTCTCTTGTTCTGTATCTTGTAGTTTGTCTTAAACTTCTTTGTCCTGTTGGTGATCTTCTTCTGGGTAATCTTTTATTTTTTCTTTGTGATGGTGTTCAGGCTGGTTGGCTTCATGCTCGTCGTCCTTGTTGTCGTCATCTTCTTCTGGGTGGTCTTTAAGGTCGTCTAATTTCGGAGAGAACCAGCTGACGTTACTGGAACCCTGACGGGTATCAGATGGAGCAAGAGACAATGGAAGTAACGAGGACCAGCTGACTGTGCTGGAACCCGGAGGGGCAGCAGAAGGAAAAGAGGCAATGTCACAACCGAGTACCAGCTGACGTTACTGTGACACGGTTACTAAGCAGGAGGTACCTGTGCTCCAAAGCACTACCAAGGACCAGCAGACGTTGGTGGAACTCGGATATGGAGATGGAGGCACCTAGGCCAAAGGCACTGGGGAGAACCAGTTGACGGTACTGGACCCCGGACAGGTAGCAGAAGGAAAAGAGGCAATGTCACAACCGAGTACCAGCTGACGTTACTGTGACACGGTTACTAAGCAGGAGGTACCTGTGCTCCAAAGCACTACCAAGGACCAGCAGACGTTGGTGGAACTCGGATACGGAGATGGAGGCACCTAGGCCAAAGGCACTGGGGAGAACCAGTTGACGGTACTGGACCCCGGACGGGTAGCAGAAGGAAAAGAGGCAATGTCACAACCGAGTACCAGCTGACGTTACTGTGACACGGTTACTAAGCAGGAGGTACCTGTGCTCCAAAGCACTACCAAGGACCAGCAGACGTTGGTGGAACTCGGATACGGAGATGGAGGCACCTAGGCCAAAGGCACTGGGGAGAACCAGTTGACGGTACTGGACCCCGGACGGGTAGCAGAAGGAAAAGAGGCAATGTCACAACCGAGTACCAGCTGACGTTACTGTGACACGGTTACTAAGCAGGAGGTACCTGTGCTCCAAAGCACTACCAAGGACCAGCAGACGTTGGTGGAACTCGGATACGGAGATGGAGGCACCTAGGCCAAAGGCACTGGGGAGAACCACTTGACGGTACTGGACCCCGGACGGGTAGCAGAACGCACCCATGAAAATGTAAGTTGACAGGACGCAAGCCGTCCGCAGTTACCGAATCACACAGTCCTACAGTGGGTGCTTGTCCTATTGTCACAATGGAAACCGCCTTTATTTACATATCCCACAGCACACATAGGAATCACCTAAACTGCAGGCACCATAGAGTCGGCTAACCCGAATGCAACACGACAGCACAACTTATTGGAGGATAATTGACGTTCACACTGCCAGGAAACAGCTGTCGTGCTGTAACCAGGCTGGCCAGGAGTCAGTACCCCTGCCAATTACTTACGAGCAACAAATGGCGGTGTTGTAGCCCAGGGAGTAGAGTTCAGGTGGTAGAAAGATGAACATAACAGGAGACATGGAAAACGTTGCCAAACAGTTATTTAATCTGAAAACGGACAGGCAAATTCAGGTGAGATCCATGCCTTGTTCATTTTCAGAAAAGTAAGCCGGTCTACATTCTCTGAGGATAGTCGCATGCGACGGTCTGTTACTACACCACCTGCAGCACTAAAGACACGCTCAGATAATACACTGGCAGCAGGGCAAGCCAGCACCTCCAATGCATACTGGCTAAGCTCTGGCCATGTATCCAACTTAGAGACCCAAAATTTGAAAGGGGAAGAGGCATCTGGGAGTACACTTAGAGGGAAAGCCAAGTAGTCTGTCACCATCTTACGGAAACGTTTCTTCCTGGTGACTGGAGCCGTCTCGGATGGTGTAGACCTCGCTGGCGCTGTCACAAAACTTTGCCACATTTGTAACATACAGCTCTTGCCCTGTGCAGAGGCGCTGCTTCTGCTCCCTCTTGTTGTAGAGTTGTCTACACTGCCTCGACGCACAGAGCTGCTTTGTAAAGCAGTAGCAGCAGCAGCAGCTCTCTCGGCTGGAATGTACAACAGTATGGATTGCACCAGTGTGTCTTGGTACTCCTGCATTTTACGGTCCCGGTTCACCGGTGTGATGAGGGTTTGTAAGTTGTCCCGGTAGCGAGGGTCTAGGAGGGTGTACACCCAATAATCTGACGTGGTGAGAATGTGGGTGATGCGGCGGTCGTTTCTCAGGCACTGAAGCATGAAATCAACCATGTGCTGCAGACTCCCAACTGGCCAACAAAGGCTGTCCTCTGGAAGAGGCGTCATCTCTGCCTCCTCTGCATCACCCCACCCTCGCTCTACATACTGACTAGAGCGTTGTGTACCTCCCTCTGTAGGGATTTCTTCCTCCTCCATTGACTCCTCCTCCTCCTCATCCTCCTCACAAAGTGAGCCCTGCCCAGCCCTTTGTGAGGAACCACGTTGCGCTGACTGTCCTGAAGGTAATTTAATTTGTGACTCCTCATCCTCCACCTCTTCCAAAACCTCTTCCTTTAGTGCTTTCAGTGATTTCTGAAGCAGGCAGATAAGGGGGACAGTCATGCTGACTGGTGCATCATCTGCACTCGCCATCCGCGTTGAGACATCAAACGCACGCAAAACGTCGCAGATGTCCTTCATAGAGGCCCACTGAGTAGTGGTGAAGTGTGAACGGCGCAAATTGCGAGTTGATTGCGCCTGTTGCAGCTGATACTCCATTACTGCTGGCTGCTGCTCACACAACCGCTCCAACATATGTAACGTGGAATTCCACCTGGTGGGTACGTCACATATGATGCGATGTTCAGGAAGGCGAAATCTGACTTGCAGAGCTGCAATGCGCGATCTGGCCATGCTGGAACGTCGCAAGTGAGCGCACTCTAGGCGGACCTTGTGCAGCAGTGCATCAAGATCCGGATAGTCCCTCAAAAAACTCTGCACGACCAAGTTGAGCACATGTGCCACACATGGTATGTGAGTGAGGTTGCCAAGGCCCAGAGCTGCCACCAGATTTCGGCCATTGTCACACACTACCAAGCCTGGCTGGAGATTAGCTGACAAAAACCACACGTCACTCTCCTGCTTGATGGCATCCCAGAGCTCCTGCACTGTGTGGCTTCGATTCCCCATGGAAATTAATTTCAGGACGGCCTGTTGACGTTTGGCGCCACGGCTGTGCTCATATCGGTCGCAACAGGTAAGCGTTCACGGGTCCATGTGGAGGTATACCGTGACGGCTCGTGCAGCGATGATTCTGAGGAACTGGAGTAGGAGGAGGAATCAATGTGTACAGACTGGATTCCTGCAATACTTGGAGTTGGCAGAACACGTACAGCGCCACTGGCAAGATCTGTACCCGGCTCCACAACATTGACCCAATGGGCAGTGAGGGAAAGGTATCGTCCCTGGCCATGGGTACTGGTCCACGCATCGGTGGTCAGGTGGACCCTGCTACTGACGGCGTTTAGTAGCGCATGTTTAATGTTTCCCTCGACATGTTTTTGCAGAGCAGGGACAGCTTGCCTGCTGAAATAAAATCGGCTTGGCACATTATATTGTGGGACTGCCAATGCCATAAAGTTCCTGAAACTGTCAGTCTCCACCAGCCTGAATGACAGCATTTCAAGGGACAGGAGTTTTGCAATGCCAGCATTCAGAGCCTGTGCTCGTGGATGGTTTGCCGAGTATGGCCGTCTTTTATCCCATGCCTGTGGTACCGATGGCTGTTTTGTGGTCTGGGAGTGTGACGATGACTGTGAACTTGCTGCTGTGGGTGGAATAACAGTTTGTCTATGGACAACAGTGACCGAGGTTCTTCCATGGAGATCCTGTGAGGAAGCCGACCTGAAGATGTAGGTGCTGCTGTAGGTTGGCCTACATCTCCAGTGTGTCTTTGTAACTCAGCTACGTGCTTTGTCCGTACATGTTTCCACATATTTGTGGTATTCAGGTTACTGATATTTTTACCTCTTTTAACTTTTTGCTTACACAGCTTGCATTGAACATAGCAAATATCATCTACAAGTCTGTCAAAAAAGGACCACGCAGTGCAAGTCATGGGAGCGCCAATTTTGACATTTCTAAGAGAACTGCTCCCAACAGGTGCCAAACTGGAGGCTACAGGCAAGCGAGTCTGCAGCCTACCTCTCCCTCCTCTTTGTACCATTGGGACAATCTCTTCCTCAGAGCTGCTCCCACCACCTTCCTGTTGCTCACGCCATGTTGGGTCTCGGACTTCATCATCTCCACTACCCTCTTCCAACACCTGCTGCTGTTGGATGGTCTGGGCAGCACCATGCTCCACAAAACCTGGCACCTGAGTCTCATCATCATCATAAGATGCGTTCTGCGGTGTGCTGTCCATCGGCACTGGCTCACTCGCCTCTTCAGATTGAGAGAGACACAGCTGTTGCGCATCACTGCATACTCCCTCTTCTTCAAATTGCAGAATGCTGCTTGCCTGTGCCCGTGTTTGCGAGCCAACAGATTCTGAGAACAGAAGCAGAGACTCAGCTGGCTCCTGTACAGAACTCTCTGACTGCCTGGGCTATTTGACAGGCGGTGAACAGACAGATGGTTGCTCAACAGTGTTGTGTTCCTGAGAGGAGGTGGAAGGAATTGAAGTCGATGCATTGGCTGCCATCCAACCAACAACGGCTTCAATTTGTTCTTCCCGCAGCAGGGGGGCACGCCGAGCTCCTACCAAAGTGCGCATAAAGGAACGCTCATGGGTAAAACTGGTGGATGCTGTGTCACTGAGGGCGGCAGCAGCCACAGAATCCCCACGTCCTCTCCCTGCTGAAACTCCACGGCCACGACCACGTGCCTTACTCACTGACTTCTTCATCTTGGTAGATTGATAAAGAAAGTCAGAAAAGTTATAAGGCCTAAGTGTGGTTATTACGCAGAGACTGAAGTGAACACTGAAACACAACTGTTCACAATCTGTGAAAGGCTACTCCTTTGTCTACTTCTATAGTGTTTGCAACCAATGTATTGGATACGGATGGAAGCGCGTCACACTAATAGATTATATTTTAAATGGAATGGAGCAGAACCAATTGGAGATAAATGAAAAGGATGAGGCACTGAGACACGCTCAGCAGAGTACAAGCAGCAGTGCTTGAACAAGTAACTGGAGCGTGATGTGCACTCAAAAAATAAAAAACACAGACTGAAGTGAACACTGAAACACAACTGTTCACAATCTGTGAAAGGCTACTCCTTTGTCTACTTCTATAGTGTTTGCAACCAATGTATTGGATACGGATGGAAGCGCGTCACACTAATAGATTATATTTTAAATGGAATTGAGCAGAACCAATTGGAGATAAATGAAAAGGATGAGGCACTGAGACACGCTCAGCAGAGTACAAGCAGCAGTGCTTGAACAAGTAACTGGAGCGTGATGTGCACTCAAAAAATAAAAAACACAGACTGAAGTGAACACTGAAACACAACTGTTCACAATCTGTGAAAGGCTACTCCTTTGTCTACTTCTATAGTGTTTGCAACCAATATATTGGATACGGATGGAAGCGCGTCACACTAATAGATTATATTTTAAATGGAATGGAGCAGAACCAATTGGAGATAAATGAAAAGGATGAGGCACTGAGACACGCTCAGCAGAGTACAAGCAGCAGTGCTTGAACAAGTAACTGGAGCGTGATGTGCACTCAAAAAATAAAAAACACAGACTGAAGTGAACACTGAAACACAACTGTTCACAATCTGTGAAAGGCTACTCCTTTGTCTACTTCTATAGTGTTTGCAACCAATGTATTGGATACGGATGGAAGCGCGTCACACTAATAGATTATATTTTAAATGGAATGGAGCAGAACCAATTGGAGATAAATGAAAAGGATGAGGCACTGAGACACGCTCAGCAGAGTACAAGCAGCAGTGCTTGAACAAGTAACTGGAGCGTGATGTGCACTCAAAAAATAAAAAACACAGACTGAAGTGAACACTGAAACACAACTGTTCACAATCTGTGAAAGGCTACTCCTTTGTCTACTTCTATAGTGTTTGCAACCAATGTATTGGATACGGATGGAAGCGCGTCACACTAATAGTTAAATTGCATGGAGCTGCAAGAATTACACTGAAGAAAAAAAAAGAGTCTGTGAGTGACACGTGCAGATGCCTACAGACAGCGTTGCATGCAGAGCAAACTGCAGCGTCACTTACACTCACACACACACCTTGCAGAGCTGTTAAAACAACACTGCAGGCAAAAGGAAGCTTTACACAGCGGTTGGTGCTAGCCTGCCTACAGCACAGTACACTAAATCACAATCTCTAACTGTCCCTCAGAGTCAGCACAGCAGCGTTCTGTCCCTTACTGAATTCACAGCACAGTGACGCTAAAATGGCGGCGGCGCCTTTTATAGTGCATTCTGACATCATTTCAGCATCCAATCACAGCCATGCCATTAGTTAACATGACCGCAGCAGTACAGGATGTGCCCACACTTCTTAGGATTCCTCATTGGCTGACTAAAATCACATTGCCTCTCAAAGAATTATGGGAACTTCCGATTCCGGTATACGATATATGGAAAATATCGGAACGAAGTATCGAAAGGCCGAAACAGCTAATATCGGCCGATACCTTGCGGTATCGTATCGCTCAACACTACTTGCGAGGTACATATTGTTGTGATGTTGTGTGATGCGTTTTTTGGTTACACCTTTTTTTTTTGTGTCTGCTTACCTCCAATATTTATACAGACATGTTGCCGTGATTATTTTTTTTATTTTTCCGCGCCCACCACTGCAATTTTAAGAACTTTGTTGCTTTTTGAGGGAATTTTTTTGGTTAGATTTGATCCTCCATAACAATGGATAACCTAGCAATCTTTTGACAGCCGCCCCACCCCCCACCATTTTAGGTTTTTGTAAACTGTTTTTTCAATGTTAACAATAAACAATTACTTTTTTTTTATTTTTATTTTATTTTTTTAAACACTTTAGTAATTGTAATTTACTTTTCTCTTCTTTACCGGACAGGTTGCACATAATGAACCTGACCACCGCGGAGCGTATGATTGTGGCAGTTGCATTACTGATGGAGGGAGATCGACAAGAAGAGGCGCGGGTGGAAGAGAGGCGCTCCAAACGAAAGCGTCGCATGTGGACCAGAAAATGGCTGAAGCAGAGGTCCAAATTCACCAACATGCATCTAGTGAGGGAGTTGCAGGAGAAGAATCCGCAGGATTTCCGAAATTATCTACAGATGTCGGAGGTTTCATTCAAGCTCCTACTGGAATGTGCGTTAGGGTTCGATTTCCCGCTGCTGCACAAGGGGAGTCTCGAACCCGTCCCGCTGCGGTCTCCCATTCATCTCCGGCCGCAGTGGAGCCTGCTCAGCAGAGATGTCAGTCCAGGGGTCTTGCCCACTCCTCTACTGTGCAGTGACTTGCTGCTGCCTTTCCTGGATCTGCTATTATAGCCAGTGCTGGAGCAGTCGTCTTTGAGACAAAGTCCTGCGTTTTTCCATCTGAGCATGCCCAGAGTGAGATCTCTCATTGGAGATCAGGGGTCACATGTTCAGGTGCTGCAGCGGCTCCTATTGGTCCGCCAGGAAGGTCATGTAGCTACGTTTGTTTGTAACAGCTTCTCATTGGTCCTTGTTCCTGGAAGGTCCTGTAGCTGTTGCTATAAAAGGGTAGCATGGCTGGGCCGCCATGCGCTAATATCAACCATTGTATGCTATGCGCCAGTGTGATCATGCGTATGTGTGGTTAGGGACCCGGCTGAAATAAGCCACTAGAATACCGACTTAATCGGTGAGGAGTTTGGTATGGTAGCTGGTCAGGGTCGGTGTCCCAGATGCCCTAGATTACCGGCATAACCGGTGAGGAGTTTTGATTGCCGTATTCAGGGTCTGGCATTCAGACGCCATAGATTGCGGGTGACTCCCGCGAGGACATTAGCACATGATCACGCTTTATGTACGCTTAGCACTTAACTGTGTACCTGAGAGCCTGACAGGACACAGTGCTTTTTCTCTGCAGCCCTGTGACGTAACAGGGTTCGCTTTCTACGCTAGACAGCGCCCTAGCGTGTTTTCTTTGCGACTCAGTTGTGTCTAGTGAGTGCGCACACATCGCCATATAGCGCTGCGGCTCTCTTTCTTGCGGCTCTGTGGATTAACAGAGTTCGCACTTATTGCCACAGCGCATTACGGCGTTTATGTTAGCGACTCTGCGGGATAACAGAGTTTGCTTCTCGCGCCATTTTTACTAGCAGCAGGCTCCGCTTGCACGGTGGACCCCGGGCTGCGAACGCACCTCTCTACATTATATATTTGGTGCGTTCCGCAGACCCTTAACAATGTGTGAGGCCACTCATTGAACGGCAGGATACCCGGATGCGTGCAGCTGTTTCAGCAGAGGAACGTTTGTCAGTAACGCTGTGATTTCTGGCAACCGGACGTTCAATGAAAGACTTGCAATTTTCTGCTGCTGTTTCTCGATCGCTCCTTGGCGTATTAATTCCAGAGACATGCAGCGCCATCGTCCGCAGTTTACGGAGCTACATGCCTTTTCCAAAATCAGTGGCGGAATGGCAAATAATTGACTGTGATTTTGAACGGATTTGGCAGTTCCCAAACTGTGGTGGTGCCTTGGATGGCAAACATGTGCGGATCACGCAACCAGCCAACAGCGGATCCTATTTCTATAACTACAAGGGCTACTTCAGCATGATCCTCATGGCCCTTGTTAATGCCAATTATGAATTTATAAACGTTGATGTTGGCATTAATGGAAGGGTTTCTGACGGTGGCATTTTGGAGCACACTACTTTTGGTGAACGGTTGAATAATAATAAACTTCACTTGCCAACCAACATGGATACCACCGCCAACCTAAACTTTGTTTTTGTGGGCGATGAAGCCTTCCCCCTTCATGCGCATCTTGTGAAACCGTACCCACAAAATACTTTGACAGGGGAAAGGCATATTTTTAACTACAGACTGTCTAGGGCACGGCGTGTTGTTGAGAATGCCTTCGGCATAATGGCCAACCGCTTCAGGGTTTTCCACACTCCAATCAACATGAAGCTGGAATCGATAGACTCTGTGGTGTTGGCCTGTTGTGTGCTGCACAATTTTCTATGAAAACGCGATGCTGTTACTTACAGTCCGCCAGGCTTCATGGACTCGGACAGCAATGGTGACGTGGTGCTTGGGGAATGGCATGACAATGATCCCGCTATTGCAGGCCTTCAACCTGTCAATCAAGGCAGGAACAAGAACGATGCAAAGGCCTGCCGAGACAAGTACTGCCGTTACTTTAACGGGCCTGGTGCAGTGAGTTGGCAGCAGCAGATATAGTTTGCTTTTGAGAATGTTTTACTTTTGCCTTTTTTTAACTATCTTTTAATAATAAAAAATGTTTATTTTAAAAATTCCTTCGTGTTCTTTCAATTTTTTACCAATATGGGAGAAGGGCTAATGATGGGTGAGATGTGAGGAGGGGAGTAATGGGGATGGCAACAAGACATGTTACCAGCAGCTGTAGTTTTTAAAATATTTTCTAAAGTTTTTTATTGTCTATATTTTTTTTTACATTGTATCAACTTGTCACACATGGGGTCATGGGAGTACCAGCAGTCATAGGAGTTCCAGCATTGGTAAAAAAAATAAAAAGAAAAAAATTTAAAAAATTTACAACATTTATTTTAAAGGCCCATGGTCACACTAGCGCTCAAACCTTCTAATTAAAGATAATAACAAATAATACACCACAGCTGCGTATATAAACTTAAAATATATAATATATATTTTTAGTCATATATATTAGATTAAAAATAGTGATAAAAATAAGAAAAATTATTTGGAGGTAAAGGTCTAAATTGACCAGGGAACCCTTTATGTCGCACTTGCGTGCTCGAATCCGACGCAAGACGCCATTGCGATCGCAAAGTGACGGTTATCAGCATGGTGCCCCTCCCACGCACAGACATGAGACGCCACTGCGATCGCAAAGTGACGATTCTCAGCATGGTGCCCCTGCTATGCACAGACATAAGACGCCATTGCGATCGCAAAGTGACGGTTCATAAAATGACTTTATTGCAGAAGTAATTACAATGAATGAAAACTTTTGTAAACATGGTAAAAAAGTAAGCGGTCAGTAGCCCACTAGATCTGATGCTGCCAAGTAGGCAAGTAGGCCAGTTAATCGCATCGTCCTTGCTCATGCCTTGATAGGCAGGGGTGCCTAGCTGGGAACCATCATCTTGCAATCGCAACAGCGTCTTATATCTGTGCGTGGCTGGGTGCTACCAGTCACTTTGCGATCACAATAGCGTCTCATGTCGCAAGTGCGACCGCATGTACGCTGTGACGTCATGACGCTGGTGTCGTTCATGCGGCATTGTTTGAGACAATGGTGGCGAGAGCAAGACAGTGTTGTGCCCCGTCGGGTAACGCAGAGGTGCGCTACCTCATTCAGAAAAGTGACAAGTGGGATTACGAGTGCAGGCTAGCTGTGGCGCATCCTATGCACCACAAGAGGGTAGTCCTGCGGAAAATCCAGAGGGCCTGTTGAGACACTTTGGGGTGGAGCGGACCCCAACCCAGATCCGCAAAAAGCTGGCGGACCTTCGATACCAGTCCAGCAAGAGGGTCGCCAGCATCCGGGCCAAGTTCCGCAGACATCTGAGTGAGTATTGATGAGGGTATCTGGAGAGGTTATGTTTTGTGGGTTATCTACCTATATAAATGCACCCGCAGTGACGGGAGTACCACCAGTGACGGGAGTACCCGCAGTCATGGGAGTACCGGCAGTGATGGGGTTACAGGCAGTGATGGTAGTACCAGTAGTGAGGGGGTTACAGGCATTGACGGAAGTACTGGCTGTGACGGGAGTATCGGCAGTGATGGGGCAGGCAGTGATGGGAGTACCAGTAGTGAGGGGGTTACAGGCATTGATGGAAGTATTGGCAGTGACAGGAGTATCAGCAGTGATGGGAGTACAGCAGTGACGGGAGTACCAATAGTGAGGGGGTTACAGGAATTGACGGAAGTACTGGCAGTGACGGGAGTACCGGCAGTGATGGGGTAACAGGCAGTGATGGGAGTACCAGTAGTGAGGGGTTGCAGGCATTGATGAAAGTACTGGCAGTGACGGGAGTATCAGCAGTGATGGGAGTACAGCAGTGACGGGAGTACCAATAGTGAGGGGGTAACAGGCATTGACAGAAGTACTGGCTGTGATGGGAGTACCGGCAGTGATGGGAATATCACCAGTGATGGGAGTATCAGCAGTGACGGGAGTACCAGCAGTGATGGGAGTACAGCAGTAACGGGGTTTGTAGAAGGATTATTTGACTGAATTTTATTTTTTTATTTGCAGCACCACCTTCACCAGCTGCAGCTGCACTACCGTCCCCCGCAGCGCCATCACCATGGGCAGCACCTTCCCCAGCTAACCCTTCATCAGCAGCTACCCCCCTCCACTTTTGGGGTCATCATCCCCATCCCCCCTAGGATTCTCTCCAGCGTCACTCCGTGACATGTATGCAGGCTCGCCTTCAGGTAATTTACGCACATAATATAAGCTTCCTTCAAGTTTTACAACTTTGTTAGGTCTTAAAATGTGTAAGGGCTGTTGTGATATATATATTTTTCTGTGTTTCCCTAGCCGGCGGTGCCACAGGTTCTGGGTGGGCCGTAAGAGGCTTTTCAGGGGAACCACAGTCGGACGAAAACCGTAAGTGTTAAACAGCAAACGTAACATGTACATGTTGATGTTGCAACAGAATTCCCTGGTTAACTGATACCATTACCTCCACAGAAATCCCCACTGCCCAGAACCTGTTGGCATCAGACAGGCGGCTGATGGCAGCAATGCATGACCACGGGGTGATGCTGGAGAGGTTTTTGGCTGGCCTCCAACGGGGGCAGTCATTAATTTTTTTTTTATTAGTATTTGTATTATTTTATTGTTTTTTTTTTTATTATTATTTTTTGCTAACCAAACAAATATATATGAAAAAAAAATATATATTATATATTTGAAGTTTATATATGCAGCTGTGGTGTATTATTTTTAATTATAAGGTTTTAGCGATAGTGTGACCAGGGCCTTTAAAAGAAATGTTAATTTTTGAAATTTTTTTCATTTAATTTTTTTACCAATGCTGGAACTCCTATGACTGCTGGTACTCCCATGACCCAGTGTGTGACAAGTAGATACAAGTAGATGGAATAAAAATACAACATTTTAATAGTTGTCAACAATATTGTTGACATCAATAACAAACATAAGAATAAAAGACCACAATTCAGTAGATAAATAAGATTTTTATTAAAAAAATGTAACAATGTTAAAAAAAAATATAGACAACAAAAAACTTTAGAAAATATTTTAAAAACTACAGCTGCTGGTAACATGTCTCGTTGCCATTACCACGTTGCCTCGGCGGTGTATAAAAATAAGGTGGTGTAACAACGTTTTGGTTCTGCGGATTTATCCCAATTGGGTTAGGCACAGGATTGTGCTGCCATGAGTACTCCGGGTACTGCGGTCTGGCCGTGACAACATACGTGTCATTAAGTTTTCCTAATGTTGCTTGACTCAGGGCTTCAAGCATGAGTCTCTCAGCATGAACCCGCTGTATTGGATCCAGTGTTGGGAGCTTCTCATTAGCGTAGTAAGCAAACCCTGTGATTTTTGGTTGGTCTTTTTCCACCGTAAGTACTTTTTTGGCTATTTCAATCAATTCTGGAGTAGCTGAGGTGGGAGCCTTCCTTTTTTTGCATGAAAATGTTAGTCGGCTCCGCACAGATGAGGATGGTGGCTCAATACTTCGTCCTTTTGGACTAACGCCATGCTGTCTTCTTCAGTCGGAGGTGTGGAGACAGCCTCTTCTGTGTCCTGCATGAACAAAAAATGAATGTTAAATAACAAAGAAAAAGAAATTTATCTTCACACTATAACACCCAAATACAGCAAAAATGTGAAAACGGGACTTGTAAATAGAGTTGAGCGATACTTTCCGATATCAATAAGTATCAGATCGGAATGGGTATCGCCGATACCCAAAAAGTATCGCCAATACCCGATACCGATACCGGAAATCCAATGTAAGTCTATGTGAACAAAATATTGGAATTAAAATAAACCCATTCTTGCCTTGTAGGTTAATTGTACATGAAGGAAAACAACAAAGAGTAATGTAGAATGTATTGGGGGGAGGTTGAGGAGACATTAAAGGCATAGATGTTTAACCCAATCAAATGAAATACCAGTAATCCTTTTTTTTTTAAAGACGTTTGGATTGACGAAGAAATTGACAATGTTGTTAACCTTTTTTCTATTTTGGCAAATATGTATGTTTCACAACTTGCATGCTCTTCACCTTTTTAACTTCTGCCACACTTTCTCCTTCATAATCTTCAGCAGCATCATCTTTTTCATCAAATTATTCTTCATCTTCTTCTTATTTATCTTCTTCTTAAACTTCTTGCTATTGATCTTTTTGTTAACATTACTCATATTCTTCTTATTAAACTATTATTTTTCTTCATATTCTACTTCTTCATCTTCTTCCTATTCATCTTCTTCATAATATTCTTATTTGTGACAGAGATTCCTGTACTTGTAATCTGTAAAAGTATGAATTTTTCATCCTTCCGTTCTTGCTGTCACCAAAGATTTAAATTACACCTTTTCCAGGGGCACCACGAGGAGGAACAGACTCACCCCATACACTGCTTAGTCTTCTTCTGCTTATAATTTACAGCATATATTTAGCTCTTAATTTTGGTCTTATACTTCATGTTCTTCTGCTTTTTGATCTTCTGCTTATTGTTCTTCTGTCTCTTGTTCTGTATCTTGTAGTTTGTCTTAACCTTCTTTTGTCCTGTGTGATATTCTTCTGGGGGAATCTTTTATTTTTTCTTTGTGATGGGTTTAGGGTGGTTGGCTTGAGTCGTGTCCTTGGGTCGTCGTCTTCTTCGGGGGTGGTCATCGGGTCGTCGTCTTATAGTGGTATCCATGTGATTTCCCCAAAAAAAAATTTAAAAAAAACTTCAATTTTGGGAAAAGCGCTGAAGGTAAAGAAGGCTGACTAACTTCGAGAACCGTGACGTTTCTGGGAAACCCCGGAGGGGATCAGATGGTTACAAAAGAAATGGAATTAACGAGGACCAGCTGTGTGCTGGAACCCGGAGGGGCAGCAGAAGGGGAAAAAAGCCAATGGCACAACCCAAAACCAGTTGGCTTACTGGGACACGGTTTCTAACGGAGGTACCTTGTCCAAAGCACTACCAAGGGTGCGACGTTCTGGAACCCGGATACCCAAAATGGAGGCCCTAGGCCAAAGGCATGCGGAGAACCAGCTGACGGTACTGGAACCCCGGGGGGTAGAGAAGGTACAAAAGCCCAAAGGAAGTAACGGGACCCGCTGACTGTCGGAACCCGGGGGGCAGCAGAAGGAAAAGGCCTGGGACAACCGAGGCCAGCGGGGTTTCGGGACACGGGTTTCTAAGCGGAGGGGACCTGTGCTCCAAACATACCAGGGTTTGCAACGTTGCTGGAAATCGGTACCGAGATGGGGGACCCAGGCCAAAGGCACTCGGAGAACCCGACGGTACTGGAACCCGGAAGGGGGGAGAAGGGAAAAAAGATCAAAAGGAATTTAAAGGGACCCGTGACTGTCGGAACCGGGGGGCCAGAGGAAAAAAAACCAATGGGACAACCCAGGCCAGCTGGGTTTCTGGGAACGGTTACTAAGCAGGGGGTACCTGTGCCCAAAGCATACCAAGGAAGCAGGTTGCTGGAACTCGGGGTCCGAATGGAGGCACCAGGCCAAAGGCACGCAGAAAAAGTGAGGTACGGAACCCGGCGGGTAGCAAAGGGACAAGAGCAAATGGGGAAACGGGGCCAGCTGACGTCTGGAAAAACCCCGGGGGGCACCAGAAGGAAAAGAGCAATGGGCCCAAACCCAGGACCGGGCGTTACTGGGCACGGTTTCAAGGGAGGGACTGTGCTCCAAAACACTACCAAGGACTGCAGACTTGAGGAAATCGGGAAAACCCGGGTGGAGGCACCCGGCCAAGGCAAGGCAATAAAGCTAAGGGACTGGAACCCGGGGCGGGTAGCAGAAGGTACAAGAACATGGAAAATAACGGGACCAGTGACTGTACTGGAACCGAGGGGCAGCAGAAGGAAAAAGCCAAAGGCAAACCGAGGACCAGTGACGTTTATGGGGAAAGGTTATAAGCGGAGGTATTGTGCTCCAAAACACTACCCGACTAGCAGACGGGGAACTGGGGTACCCCGATGGAGGGACCTAGGCCAAAGGCAAGCGGAGAACCCGCTGACGGGACTGGCCCCGGGCGGGTAGCAGAAGGTCAAACCAAAGGAAGTAAGAGGCCCGCTGATGTACTGGAACCCCGGGGGGTAAGAAGGAAAAAACCCAAAGGGACAAGAGGAAA
>JARQOD010000003.1:298454792-298600919 GCA_033576555.1 Oophaga sylvatica | reverse complement strand
GTGGACGACGGGGATGGATGGGTGGTGACATAGGCAAAGACACATTCACAGATGATAATTGATCCACATGTTGAGAGGAGCATTCATGTATTCTACCAAAATTATGTAGGACCACACATGCTTGGAGGACCACATTAACATTGGCTTCACTAAGTTGAATTGCAGATTGAAGTACCCGCCATTTAGCACAAAGAATTCCAAATGTGCACTCCACCAGACGCCTAGCACGTGACAGCCGACAATTAAATATTCTCCTCCGATGGGTGAGATAGCGACGGGGATATGGCCTCATTACATTCCTGGTTAATTGAAAGGCCTCATCTGCAACTATAACATAAGGCACATGCTCTGGAATGGAGTCAGTAAGTTGACTTGCTGGAGGTAGGTCCAGTTGGTTATTGCGTAACCGCCTACCCATTATGGAAGTATTGAAGACTCTTGAGTCTCCAGTCCTTCCATAGGCCCCAATGTCTACAATTATAAACATGTAGTTTGTGTCGACCAAGGCCAACAAAACAACAGAAAAATATTGTTTATAATTGAAGAATTGTGAGCCTGAGTTAGGAGGTTTGCGAACACGTATGTGCTTGCCGTCCAGGGCTCCTATACAGTGTGGAAACTGACAATTTTGCTCAAAACCCTCTGCTATCCTCAACCAGTCACTCATTTTTGGTTCAGGCATGACTTCTTCATGTAGTCTGTTCCAAATTTCCACACAAGTTGACCGAACAATGCCAGAAATTGTTGATCTGCCTATTAGAAACTCTAAGTGCAGAGCAGCGTAGGACATCCCAGTAGAAAGGAACCTGTAACAAACATAGAACATCGACAAATCAGTTTACAAATTTATCATTAAAAAGAAACAACACTTAATAATGCATGAGTTTGTTATAGCACACATGCTGTAAATGAGATTAAAATACATGGCTTCTGTACAATACACCATAGGCAATAATTGAGATACCTAAGGTTGAGAAATACAATACACACATTACAAGATTACAAGAAGTCTGCTCCTACACTTGCAAAGTGAGTATGTGGATAAAAAAATCATCAACATATCGTTAATAAACATACCTTATTGTAAGAAGAAGGCGTTCCTCGGCAGAAATGGATTTTCTCATCCTGGTGTCCTCAAATGTGATCCCAGGGCGCACAATGTCAAGCAGCTTATCAAACGTAGCTATGCTCATTCGACAATATAGGAAAAACTTATCTCCATTACTACGCAGTGACAAATATAGACGATGAAAATGTCCTTTAGTTAGCCTTCTTGTCAAAAAGGATGTACCCACATCCTTCTGCGTCTTCTGTGATCTGATATTACAGGATATGGCTCTCCAAAACGTCTGGATATAACCCAATGGAACAGCACACGCTCAGTTGTCGAAAATCTCAGTGTGTCGCTCATGTTTGGATAATGCAGGTAGCAAGCACAAAGCAGAATGACCAAAATGAGACCAGTGCAAAGGTGGGAGAGTCACACCTGGATCAGATCACTTAAATATAGCTCTGCCTGATGATTTAAATTATTATCAGGCCTGAAATCCGTTACTTGTCAGTTTTGGTTTGCTGCGACTAAAAAACGTGGTGGGATGAAAATCGGATGTTACAAGGTACACACACATGCGATTAAATCGCATCTTTGAAGGAAAATCGGATGCCAGAAGGATGTGTGATGTTTGCATTTTGATCCGATTGTCGACCGTCTAAAACGGACCGATTTTTTGTGGTTGTGTGTGACGCCGGCCTAACAATCAGGGTGACGGCTCTTCCCTATTTGGAGCATGTTGCACATGGGTTTTTCTGTGCATGTGTAGGGAACAGGAGACTTCTTGCCGGACACACAGCAGGGGAACAGCTGGCGTTACTGAACCCCACTAACACTATAGCTTGTGTATTGTTCTGTGGACACGACACTTCTGAGCAGCAACTGGCAGTGTTGTAGCCCAGGGAGTAGAGTTCAGGTGGTAGAAAGATGAACATAACAGGAGACATGGATAACGTTGCCAACCAGTTATTTAATCGGAAACCGGACAGGCAAATTCAGGCGAGATCCATGCCTTGTTCATTTTCAGAAAAGTAAGCCGGTCTACATTATCGGAGGATAGTCGCATGCGACGGTCTGTTAGTACACCACCTGCGGCACTAAAGACGCGCTCCGATAATACACTGGCAGCAGGGCAAGCCAGCACCTCCAATGCATACTGGCTAAGCTCTGGCCATGTATCCAGCTTAGAGACCCAAAACTTGAATGGGGAAGAGCCATCTGGGAGTACACTGAGAGGGCAAGACATGTAGTCTGTCACCATCTTACGGAAACGTTGCCTCCTGCTGACTGGAGCCGTCTCGGATGGTGTAGACATTGGTGGCGCTGCCACAAAACTTCGCCACATTTGGAACATACTGGTCTTGCCTTGTGCAGAGGCGCTGCTTGTGCTCCCTCTTGTTGCAGAGCTGTCTCCACTGCCTCGACGCACAGAGCAGCTTTTAAAGCAGTAGCAGCAGCAGTGCTCTTGGCTGGAATGGAGAACATTATGGATTGCACCAGTGTGTCTTGGTACTCCCGCATTTTACACTCCCGGTTCAACGGTGTGATGAGGCTTTGTAAGTTGTCCCGGTAGCGAGGGTCTAGGAGGGTGTACACCCAATAATCAGACGTGGTGAGAATGTGGGCGATGCGGCGGTTGTTTCTCAGGCACTGCAGCATGAAATCAACCATGTGCTCCAGACTCCCAACTGGCCAAGAACCGATGTCCCCTGCAAGAGGCGTCATCTCTGCCTGCTCTGCATCACCCCACCCTCGCTCTACATACTGACTAGAGCGTTGTATACCTCTCTCTGGAGCGATGTCTTCCTCCTCCATTGACTCCTCCTCATCCTCCTCACAAAGTGAGCCCTGCCCAGCCCTTTGTAAGGAACCACGTTGCGCTGACTGTCCAGAAGGTGATGGAATTTGTGACTCGTCATCCTCCACCTCTTCCAAAACCTCATCCCTTAGTGCTTGCAGTGTTTTTTGAAGCAGGCAGATAAGGGGGACAGTCAGGCTGACTAGTGCATCATCTGCACTCGCCATCCGCGTTGACTCATCAAACGCACGCAAAAAGTGGCAGATGTCCTTCATAGAGGCCCACTCAGTAGTGGTGAAGTGTGAACGGCGCAAATTGCGAGTTGATTGCGCCTGATGCAGCTGATACTCCATTACTGCTGGCTGCTGCTCACACAACCGCTCCAACATATGTAACGTGGAATTCCACCTGGTGGGTACGTCACATATGATGCGATGTTCAGGAAGGCGAAATCTGCGTTGCAGAGCTGCAATGCGCGATCTGGCCATGCTGGAACGTCACAAGTGAGCGCACTCTAGGCGGATCTTGTGCAGCAGTGCATCAAGATCCAGATAGTCCCTCAAAAAACTCTGCACGACCAAGTTGAGCACATGTGCCAGACATGGTATGTGAGTGAGGTTGCCAAGGTCCAGAGCTGCCACCAGATTTCGGCCATTGTCACACACTACCAAGCCTGGCTGGAGATTCGCTGTCAAAAACCACATGTCGCTCTCCTGCTTGATGGCATTCCAGAGCTCCTGCGCTGTGTGGCTTTGATTCCCCATGGAAATTAATTTCAGGACGGCCTGTTGACGTTTGGCCACGGCTGTGCTCATATCGGTCGCAACAGGTAAGCGTTCACGGGTCCATGTGGAGGTAGACCGTGACGGCTCCTGCAGCGATGATTCTGAGGAACTGGAGTAGGAGGAGGAGTCAATGTGTACAGACTGGATTCCTGCAATCCTTGGAGTTGGCAGAACACGTACAGTGCCACTCGCAAGATCTGTACCCGGCTCCACAACATTGACCCAATGGGCAGTGAGGGAAAGGTATCATCCCTGGCCATGGGTACTGGTCCACGCATCGGTGGTCAGGTGGACCTTGCTACTGACGGCATTTAGTAGCGCATGTTTAATTTTTCCCTCAACATGCTTTTGCAGACCAGGGACGGCTTGCCTGCTGAAATAAAATCGGCTGGGCACATTGTATTGTGGGACTGCCAATGCCATTAAGTTACGGAAACTGTCAGTCTCCACCAGCCTGAATGACAGCATTTCAAGGGACAGGAGTTTTGCAATGCCAGCATTCAGAGCCTGTGCTCGTGGATGGTTTGCCGAGTATGGCCGTCTTTTATCCCATGCCTGTGCTACCGATGGCTGTTTTGTGGCCTGGGAGTGTGAGGATGACAGGGAACTTGCAGCTGTGGGTGGAATAGCACTGGGTCTCTGGACAACAGTGACAGAGGTTCTTCCATGGCAATCCTGTGAGGAAGCCAAACCAGCTGTGTGTGAGCTGGAGGAAGAGGCTTCAACACGAGCTGAAGATGTAGGTGCTGCTGTAGGTTGACCTACATCTCCAGTGTGTCTTTGTAACTCAACCACGTGCTTTGTCCGCACATGTTTCCACATATTTGTGGTATTGAGGTTACTGACACTTTTACCTCTTTTTACTTTTTGATTACACAGCTTGCATTTGACATAGCAAATATCATCTGCAAGTGTGTCAAAAAAGGACCACGCAGTGCAAGTCCTGGGAGCGCCCATTTTGGCTTTTGGAAGAGAACTGCTCCGAACGGGTGCCAAAGTGGAGGCTACAGGCAACCGAGTCTGCAGCCTACCTCTCCCTCCTGTTTGGACCGTTGGGGCAATCTCTTCCTCAGAGCTGCTCCCACCACCTTCCTGTTCCTCACGCCATGTTGGGTCTTGGACCTCTCATCTATCTCCACTACCCTCTTCCAACACCTGCTGCTGTTGGGTGGTCTGGCCAGCACCATGCTCAACAGAAACTGGCACCTGAGTCTCATCATCATCAGATGCGTTCTGCTGTGTGCTGACCATCGGCACTGGCTCACCTGCCTCTTCACATTCAGAGAGACACAGCTGTTGCGCATCACTGCATACTCCCTCTTCTTCACATTCCAGAATGCTGCTTGGCTGGGCCCCTGTTTCCAAGCCAACAGATTCTGAGAACAGAAGCAGAGACTCAGCTGGCTCCTGTACAGAGCTCTCTGACTGCCTGGGCAATTTGGCAGGCGGTGAAGAGACAGATGGTTGTTCAACAGTGCTGTGGTCCTGAGAGGAGGTGGAAGCAATTGAAGTCGATGCATTGGCTGCCATCCAACCAACAACGGTTTCAATTTGTTCTTCCCGCAGCAGGGGGGTACGCCGAGCTCCTACAAAAGAGCGCATAAAGGAACGCTCACGGGGAAAACTGGTGGATGCTGTGTCACTGGGGGCGGCAGCAGCCACAGAATCCCCACGTCCTCTCCCTGCTGAAACTCCACGGCCACGACCACGTGCCTTACTCCCTGCCTTCTTCATCTTGGTAGATTGATAAAGAAAGTCAGAAAAGTTATAAGGCCTAAGTGTGGTTATTCCTCAGAGACTGCAGTGAACACTGCAGACAACTGTTCACTAGCTGTGAAAGGCCCCTTTGTGTACTTCTATAGTGTTTGCAACCAATGTATTGTATACGGATGGAAGCGCGTCACAGTAATAGATTAGAGTTTTTTTAAATAGAATGGAGCAGCACCAATTAGAGAAAAATGTCAAGGATGAGGCAGTGACACACACTCAGCAGACTACAACCAGCAGTGGTTGAAGAACTAACTGTAGCGTGATCTGCACTCAAAAAATGAAAACCTCACAGACTACAGTGAACACTGCACACAACTGTTCACTAGCTGTGAAAGGCCCCTTTGTGTACTTCTATAGTGTTTGCAACCAATGTATTGTATACGGATGGAAGCGCGTCACACTAATAGATTAGATTTTTTTAAATAAAATGGAGCAGCACCAATTAGAGAAAAATGTCAAGGATGAGGCAGTGACACACGCTCAGCAGACTACAACCAGCAGTGGTTGAAGAACTAACTGTAGCGTGATCTGCACTCAAAAAATGAAAACCTCACAGACTACAGTGAACACTGCACACAACTGTTCACTAGCTGTGAAAGGCCCCTTTGTGTACTTCCAGAGTGTTTGCAACCAATGTATTGTATACGGATGGAAGCGCGTCACACTAATAGATTAGAGTTTTTTAAATAGAATGGAGCAGCACCAATTAGAGAAAAATGTCAAGGATGAGGCAGTGACACACGCTCAGCAGACTACAACCAGCAGTGGTTGAAGAACTAACTGTAGCGTGATCTGCACTCAAAAAATAAAAACCTCACAGACTACAGTGAGCACTGCACACAACTGTTCACTAGCTGTGAAAGGCCCCTTTGTGTACTTCTATAGTGTTTGCAACCAATGTATTGTATACGGATGGAAGCGCGTCACACTAATAGATTTGAGTTTTTTTAAATAGAATGGAGCAGCACCAATTAGAGAAAAATGTCAAGGATGAGGCAGTGACACACGCTTAGCAGACTACAACCAGCAGTGGTTGAAGAACAATCTGTAGCGTGATCTGCACTCAAAAAATGAAAACCTCACAGACTACAGTGAACACTGCACACAACTGTTCACTAGCTGTGAAAGGCTCCTTTGTGTACTTCTATAGTGTTTGCAACCAATGTATTGTATACGGATGGAAGCGCGTCACACTAATAGATCACTGTTAAATTCAATTGAATGGAGCAGCACCAATTCCACAAAATAAAAAACAAAAAGAGTCAGTGAGTGACACGTGCAGATGACTACAAACAGCGTTGGATGCAGAGCAAACTGCAACGTCACCTGCACTCACACACACACCTTGCACAGAGCTGTGAAAACAACACTGCAAGGAAAAAGGATGATTTACAAAGCGGTTTCTCAAATAGCCTGCCTACAGAACAATTCACAAAAACGCTATCTCTAACTGTCCCTCAGAGTCAGCAGAGCAGCGTCCTGTCCCTAACTGAATTCACAGCACAGTGACGCTAAAATGGCGGCGGCGCCTTTTATAGTGCATTCTGACATCATTTCAGCATCCAATCACAGCCATGCCATTAGTTAACATGACCGCAGCATTACAGGATGTGCCCACACTTCGTAGGATTCCTCATTGGCTGTCTAAAATCACATTGCCTCTCAAAGAATTATGGGAACTTCCGATTCCGGTATACGATATAGGAAAAATATCGGAACTAAGTATCTGAATTCCGATACAGCGAATATCGGCCGATACCCGATACTTGCGGTATCGGAATGCTCAACTCTACTTGTAAATGGATAGGCCTCAACCGCTGAGCTAGATAAATTATCAGTACATGAAGGGATAAATTCAGCCATTTTATCTACATTTCACATATTATATTTTTAATTTCAAGTCCACTTTGGCATGTACATTAAAATGTGTTTTAATATAAAGGTACTTACATGTACGACAGGGGAGTCCAGCTGGATCACTGGGTCATGTTCCAACATGGAAGTCGCTTGTCTGGGTACTTCTTGGTCCCTTGTGAAAGAAAATAGCTCAAAGTACCACAATTTGGGGACATACACATCTTCGGACCCGGCTCCAGACTTGTTAGAATTCTGTACTTTATTTAATTCCTTCTTGTACACTGTGCGGAGGGCCTGAATCCGTTTTTTGACCGATGACTCATCTGCTGGTTCATCGGGATAACGGTTTTTGCAAAGCTCCACCAGTTTTTGGTATGCCTCCTTCTTTTTAAGCCTGTTGCTGTAATCCGCCGACTTTATTTTCCACAGGAAAGGCATCGAGCGGTACATCTCGATGAATTCCCGCAGAAAATCATGCTTATCGGCCATCCGTAATAAAAAAAAAGGATTATGTAAAAACGGCAGAATGGTTAAATAAAATGCTTACATAGCCTACAACATAGCACACAGCAGGGATCATAAAATGGTGGTGGTGGGCGCAGCAGGAGAAAACAATGGCAGACCAAACTAAAAATCATAGATGGACAACTACGGTAAAAACAGCAGGGATCATAAAATGGTGGTGGTGGGCGCGGCAGTTCAAAACAATGGCAGACCTAAATAAAAGTCATAGATGGACAACTACGGTAAAAACAGCAGGGATCATAAAATGGTGGTGCTGGGCGCAGCAGGAGAAAACAATGGCACACAAAACTAAAAATCATAGGTGGACAACTACGGTAAAAACAGCAGGGATCATAAAATGGTGGTGGTGGGCGCGGCAGGTCAAAAGAATGGCAGACTTAAATAAAAGTCATAGATGGACAACTACGGTAAAAACAGCAGGGATCATAAAATGGTGGTGGTGGGCGTGCCAGAACAAAACAATGGCAGACAAAAAAAAAATTGATGGACGACTATGGTTAACAACAGCTGGGATCTTAAAATGGATCTGTAAAATTAAATTAAAAAAAAAAAAAAATTAAATGTGACAAAAAAACTACCTACCTTACAAGACATGTTTGTGATCCCGAAAAAAAAAAATCCGTGGGAAACGCAAAAGCGGCACAAATTGGATCTCAGAAAAAAAAAATTTCAATAACGGCACAGACTGGATCGCAGCAAACGCATTAGTGGCACAGACTGGATCGCAGAAAAAAAAAATTTCAATAACGGCACAGACTGGATCGCAGCAAACGCAATAGTGGCACAGACTGGATCGCAGTAGCTGCAAAGAAGGCTAACAGGATGCACTGGAACGATGCTGGAGATTCGAATGAACCGCTTCCGCTCGAGAGCAATGGAAAGGAGTGCTAATACGTCGTCTTTTATGACGCGGTCATCCAATCACAAAGCGAGAGAGCTGTGACATAAAAAGTCATGACGTATAGTGAACACGAATCTGTGCTGAGGGGCGTGGAAAAGTTTGCGCTCAATCACGCCTATCGAGGTCGTGATCTTTAACAATACATGCTGTGTGACAGGTCCTAATGACCGCCGAAGTCGTTATACAGATCGCTGATCGCTGATGTGTCGTTGATGAGATCTTCCTTTTTGAAAGCTAACTAGCGACTTTATAGCGATCACACCAATGATCTTGTCAGCTTGTGTCGTTGTCGTGATCGCTGGTGAGATCGCTAAGTGTGGCATACCCTTAAGAAAGAAAATTGAATTCCATTTATAATATTTAATCCTGAAGCAAGAATTCGAAACCTGTAAAAACTAGAACTAGTTCTAATTAACAAACAATAACAGAATATACACTACACACTTTACCAGGGAGAAACCAGACAAGGTTTCTAACCTAAATTTGGGGAAAGAAAAAAATGTGGCAAGGAGCCTGTGAGACCAAATCAATTACTTAGAATTTTACCTAAAGGGAATATAGGAATATTCATCCCTTATCTTTATTTTTATGATCCTTTTGTAGGTATTCAAGAAAGTCTTTCCCTTCTTCTGGATTCAATAGTATGATATTTTTACCTCCAAACCATACAATCAGTTTAGTAGGGAACCCCCACCTGTATGAGATTTCCTTTTCTCTCAATTTAAATGTAATTTCCCTAAAGTTTTTTCTGGCGTCCATGGTAGCCTGGGAAAATCAGCGTATACTTTGATGTGTTCATATGGAGGAGGGAAAGCGCCCCTATCTCTAATGAATTTTAAAATTTTCTCTCTGGTCTCAAAATAAAGGAGTCTCAGGATAGTATCCCTGGGTTTATCCAAAGGGATGCCTTTTGGGAGGGGAAGTCTATGGATTCTCTCAATGGTTAGGTGTATATCAGATAGATTAGGGATCGCTTTTTTAAACATAGTTTTGGCATAGTTTGACAAGTCAGTTTGAGTAATTGTTTCTGGTATCCCTCTCAACTTAATGTTTCTACGACTTCTATCCTCTAAGTCGGGTAGTTTAGTTTTAATGAAACAAATTTCCCCTTTTAAATTTAAATTTTGTTGTGTAAGAAGCTCATTTTTCTCTTCTATATGCGAAATCCGAGTTTCGTTAATTTCGAATCTCCTTGAGAATTTATCACTGACCTCCTGAATCAAATTTTTTTGTGACTCGAAACCAGAGAGAATGGAGTCTTTGAGGGACTTACAAAAATTTGCAAGAACCCCTTCTGATACTGGCTTATCTGATTGTGTAAAGGACTCATAATTAACTATGTTGAGTTTCGAGGAAATAGTACCTGAGGCCTCAGCACAACCTTTTTTAGCGAGGGGCTTAACAGGACTCCCATTCAAAGAGAATTCCCCTGAGGTATTATCAGAATCTGGTGTCACATTTCCTATATTCCGGTTCCCCCCGCCGAATTTTTCCGTTTTTGGGAATGGGATAAATCCATGCTATTTTCATCTAACCCAGTCTGATCATGGGGTCTAACAGAGCTAGGAAATGAATGCGAGGAATTTTGAAAATCAGGGAGTAAATCCCTCTGCGGTAACGTACTCTTTGCTGCTTTACCGTGGCAAGAGTTCAGGTCAGTAGTTGAGGTATCCCGTTTCCCCTCTGTCCTTTTTAAAGGGGATCTGGATTTGGTTGGACTTGACAGATTGGGTATATCAGTAGAAGGACTAGACTTAGAGGAGCTCCAATTTTTAGAGCTTTTTTGAGATAGAGCTCTGTATTTAGAGGTTCCTGACGCCATACTAAACACTTGTATTCTAACAGATGGAGAGAAATGCGTCTATCAAGTTAACGATCAGTTGTGTTATAAATTATAATCTGAGGAATACCCAGCAAAATTATTCAAGATAAAGTTTGTTCAGTTTGAAATGAATTGCTTAAGATATGAGACTACTGCCAATAGGAGTTAGCTGAGTAATTATTCCACTTCTACCAACGGGTGCAGACTAAGTATCTATTTCACTTCTGGCAATAGGAGTTAGCTGATTATCTATTCCACTTCTGCCAATAGGTGCTAGTTAGGAATCTATTCCACTTCTGCCAATAGGAGTTAACTGAGTATCTATTTCCCTTCTATCAATAGATGTTAGCTGAGTATCTATTCTGCTCCTGCCAATAAGTGTTAACTGAGTAACTATTCGACTTCTGCCAATGGATGCTAGCTAAGTATTTACTTCACTTATGCCAGTAGGTGTTAGCTAAGTGTTTATTCCACTCCTGCCAATAGGTGTTAGCTGAGTGACTATTCCACTTTTGCCAATGGGCGCTAGCTAAGTATCTATTCCACTTCTGCCAATAGGTGTTAGCTGAGTAACTATTCCACTTATGCCAATAAGTGCTAGCTGAGTAACTATTCCTCTTCTGCCAGTAAGTGTTAGCTGAGTACCTATTCCACTTTTGCCACTGGGTACCAGCGAAGTATCTATTCCACTTCTGCCAATAGGTAAAAGCTTAGTGTCCGTTCCACTTCTGCCAATAGGTGTTAGCTGAGTAACTATTCCACTTCTGCCAATAGGTGCTAGCTAAGTATCTATTCTACTTCTGTCAATAGGATTTAGCTGAGTAGCTATTCCACTTTCTGCCAATAGGTACTAGCTGAGTATTTTTTCCACTCCTGCCAGTAGGTGTTAACTCAGTATCAACTCTACTTCTGCCAATATGTGCTAGCAGAGTATCTTTTTTACTTCTGAGTAAAGTCTTATAAATAATGACCATCAGCAGAAGGTATATTAAACAGATACAGAAATTAAAGGATAGCTAAATAACAAAGCAGAATAATAAAACTGCAATGTTATGTCTGTATCAACAGTTTGTATAACATAAAAACCCGCCGGCGGCAATTAAAAAATTTAAAATATTACGCAATCTATAAATGCAAATGTAAATAATCTATATGTTCTTCTACCAGGAGAATAATTTGCGCCAACTCAATAATACTAGAAAACAATAAAATAATGTATAAGTCAGATCCTCAAACTTAGACAGATAATATCGTCCAAAAGATGATCTGCCCCTTAAGTCTTAATAAGCAAAATACTGGCCAGGTATGCAGACTTATCAATGTACTAAATAACAGAAGAAAAAAGGAAAAAAAAAACATATACTTAACAAGTAGCTCCTGAAGTAGGTTCAGCTTTCTGCATATACTAGCCAGCGATGGGCTGTTCTGCAGGGAGTATAGCAGCTTTCTGCATATACTAGCCAGCGATGGCTGTTCTGCAGGAGTATAGCAGCTTTCTGCATATACTAGCCACCGATGGGCTGTTCTGCAGGGAGTATAGCACTTACTGTCCAGTCTTTAATAAATATCTTGCTGCAACTTCAGTGTCCTTCTTTTTTCTTTTCTTCTTCCTTATCTCCTTGAATCCTCTTCTATCTTCTTTCTTCTTCTGTATCCCCTGGATGGTCTTGCAGCTGTGCTCTTGGTCCGGCTCGATCGCTTCTTCTTTTCCCGCTCTTTTCTCCTTCTTCTTCCGGCGTTGTTGTTCAGTCCTGTAATGGCGTCGGCTCCACTTCCAGTTTCAGGGATTAGCCGAACCGACCTCCGATTCACCGCTCCGACGTCACAGACAAGCAGGGACACTCAGGTATGAGTCAGCATCAGCCGCCTCCTCTTCCGACACCTCAATATACCGCCTCACTGACTGGAAAGGGGATTTCCCAGGCACAGAAAAATGGTGCCGCCTCACAGATTTAATTACCTCACAGGAGAGATGCGCAATCAAGATGGCAGACGCGATGGAGGCAAGTCACTGTAAAACTGCACTGCTAATAGTTGTCACGACCAAAAGAGGGATATTTTATCAAAGAGGCTGATATATTGTTAACCCCTTAATGTCCATTGACGTGCACAGTCCGTCATGGCGGGGTGTCAGTTCCGGCACCAGGACGGACTGTGCACGTCATCCCTTTGAACTACCACTGCGTGTAAACACGCAGTGGTAGTTCAGTGCCGACAGCTGTCTATGACAGCTGACAGGCACAGCAAGCGGTGCGGGGACCCTTGCCGTCGGTCCCCGCACCCACAGCGCTGTGATTGGTCAGTCAATCTGACTGACCAAACACAGCAGCGATCGCGCAGGAGATGCTGAAATTACAGCTTCTCCAGCGCGATCAGTGCAGGAGCCGGCGCTGCAGTGGACGAGCTTCCTGCACTGACAGCCAGGAGTGGAGCCCCCACCGCCCCTGGCTGTTAACCCCTGACTGCTGCGATCGAGCGCGATCACAGCGCTCAGGGGGAGAGGCAGAGGGTCGGGAGCTCCCTCTGCCTCAGATTGGCGCCCTGCAATGTATTTGCAGGGCCCGATCTCTGCCTTGATGACCCGGGGGTTGTCATGACAAACTCCGGGTCATCTAGCTACGGAAAGCCGCTGTGACCATGCTCATAGCAGCTTTCACCATAGGTACAATGCATTGCAATGCTGGAGCATTGCAATGCATTGTAACTGCAATAAAAAGTAAAAAAAGTGAAAGTCCCATAAAGGGACAAGCTAAAAAAAAATATTTTTTTAAAAAAATTGTAAAAAAAATATTAAAAAATAATTTAAAAAAAATCCCTTAAAAAATACACATTTTTATGTAATAAAAAAAATAAAAAACAAAAAAATACACATGTTTGGTATCGCCACGTCTGTATAAATCCCATCTATAAAAGCGTAACCCTAGTTAACCCCTTCAGTGAAAGCCGTAAAAAAAAACACAAAAAAGTAGTAAATTATACTTTTTCCAAGCGGTATCATCATACCGCTTGGAAAAAGTGCAATAACATGCGATCAAAAAGTCAGATATAAATAATCATGGTACCGCTGAAAACGTCATCTTGTCCCGCAAAAAACAGCCGCCATACAGCATCATCAGCAAAAAAATAAAAAGTTATAGCTCACGGAATAAACTGATGCAAAAATAATTATTTTTTTCTATAAAAATTTTTATTGTGTAAAAAACGCCAAAACATAAAAAAATATATAAATGAGGTATCGCTGTAATCGCAGTGACCCGAAGAATAAAGCTGCTTTATCAATTTTACCGCACACGGAACGGAGGAAAAAAAAAAAATTCCTGAATTGCTGGTTTTTGTTCATTCTGCTTCCACAAAAATCGGAATAGGAAGCGATCAAAAAACGTTATGTGCCCGAATAAAAAATAAGCCCACAGAAAACTCTGTCGGCTGAAATATGGAAAAATTATAGCTCTCAAAATACGGCGATGCAAAAATTTCTTACGAAAAATTATTCCAAAAAAAGCATCTTTTAGCGTGTGACAGAAGCTAAACATGAAAAAAGGGTATAAATCTGGTATCGCTGTAATCTCACCGATCCGAGGAATAAAGTCGCCTAATCACTAATACCGCACAAGGAATGGCGTAAAAAAGAAAACCAACTCTTCACCTTTTGTGGATTTGTTCATTGTGCCTCCCAAAGATCGCAGTAAGGCGATCACAGTGGTTCCCCCCCACAAATGGGATAGCGTACTCAGAACAAAATGCACATCAATTTTTGGGGCCCTATTTCTCCTGTTACCCTTATAAAAATAAAAATTTGGGGGCAAAAAGGTAATTTTTGTGGAAAAAAATATGATTTTTTATTTTCACGGCTCTACGTTATAAACTTCTGTGAGGCCCTTGGGGGTTCAAAATGCTGACCACACATCTAGATAAGTTCCTTGGGGGTCTAGTTTGCAAAATGGGGTCATTTGTGGGGGTTTCTACTGTTTAGGCACATCAGGGGCTCTCCAAGCGCGACATGACACCCGCAGACCATTCCATCAAAGTCTGCATTTAAAAACAGTGCTCCTTCCCTTCCGAGCTCTGCCATGCATCAAAATAGTGGTTCCCCCCACATATGGGATATCAGCGTACTCAGGACTAATTGCACAATAGCTTTTGGGGTCCTATTTCTCCCGTTACCCTTATAAAAATAAAAATTTGGGGGCAAAAAGATTATCTTTGTGGAAAAAAATATGTTTTTTTTATTTTCACGGCTCTACGTTATAAACTTCTGTGAAGCACTTGGGGGTTCAAAGTGCTCACCACACACCTAGATAAGTTCCTTGGGGGTCTAGTTTCCAAAATAGAGTCACTTGTGGGGGGTTTCTACTGTTTATGCACATCAGGGGCTCTCCAAACGTGACATGACACCCGCAGACCATTCCATCAAAGTCTGCATTTGAAAAAGGCGCTTCTTCCCTTTCGAACTCTGCCATGCATCAAAATAGTGGTTTACCTCCACATATGGGGTATCAGCATACTCAAGACAAATTGCACAATAACTTTTGGGGTCCTGTTACCCTTTGGAAAATAACAATTGGGGGTGGAAAGATCATTTTTGTGGAAAATATATGATTTTTTAATTTTATGGCTCTACGTTATAACCTTCTGTGAAGCCCTTGGGGGTTCAAAGCTCTCACCACACATCTAGATAAGTTCCTTGGGGGTCTAGTTTCCAAAATGGGGTCATTTGTGGGGGGTTTCCGCTGTTTAGGCACACAGGGACTCTCCAAATGCGACATGGCGTCCAATCTCAATTCCAGCCAAAAAAGTCAAATGGCGCTGCTTCCCTGCCGAGTTCTGCCGTGCGCCCAAATAGTGGTTTACCCCCACATATGGGGTATCAGCGTACTCATGACTAATTGCACAATAACTTTTGGAGTCCTTTTATCCTTTGGAAAATAAAAATTGGGATGAAAAGATCATTTTTGTGGAAAAAATATGATTTTTTAATTTTACGGCTCTACGTTATAACCTTCTGTGAAGCCCTTGGGATTCAAAGCTTTCACAACACATTTAGATAAGTTCCTTGGGGGTCTAGTTTCCAAAATTGGGTCACTTGTGGAGGGTTTCCACTGTTTAGGCACACAGGGACTCTCCAAATGCGACATGGCGTCCAATCTCAATTCCAGCCAAAAAAGTCAAATGGCGCTGCTTCCATTCCGAGCTCTGCCATGCGCCCAAATAGTGGTTTACCCCCACACATGGGGTATCGGTGTACTCAGGAGAAATTTTACAACAAATATTGTGGTTCATTTTCTACTGATACCCTTGACAAAATTTAAAAAAATTGTGTCGAAAGAAAAATTTTTGGAAAAAAAGTTAAATGTTAATTTTTTCCTTCAACATTGCTTCAATTCTTGTGAAGTACCTAAAGGGTTAATACACTTCTTGAATGTGGCTTTGAACACCTTGAGGGGTGCAGTTTTTAGAATGGTGTCACTTTGGGTATTTTCTGTCATATTGACCCCTCAAATTCACTTCAAATGTGAGGTGGCCCCTAAAAAAAATGGTTTTGTAAATTTTGCTGGAAAAATGAGAAATTGCTGGTCAAATTTTAACACTTATAACTTCCTAACAAAAAAAAATTTGGTTCCAAAATTGTGCTGATGTAAAGTAGACATGTGGGAAATGTTATTTATTAACTAACTTTTGTGACATATCTCTCTGATTTAATGGCATAAAAATTAAAAGTTTGAAAATTGCAAAATTTTCAAAATTTTTGCCATATTTCCGTTTTTTTTCATAAATAAACTCAAGTTATATTGAAGAAATGTTACCACTATCATGAAGTACAATATGTCACGAGAAAACATTCTCAGAATCGCGAAGATCCGTTGAAGCGTTCCAGAGTTATAAGCACATAAAATGACAGTGGTCAGAATTGTAAAAATTTGCGTGGTCTTTAACCTACAAAATGGCTTGGTCGTTAAGGGGTTAAATCTGGTTCCTTACCGCTGTGGCCGTTTCTTGTTATCTCTCTGTCAGTCAGAAATGGCGGCAAATTTAAAATAAAGAGCTTGAAATAAAGGTAATTTCATACTCTCTTAGTAGTTGTGAGTCTTTTAAGAGGTGTGTTGGTAAAAATTCTTTAGTATTCTGATGTCGTCGCTTATTATTTTGGCCTCACAGGAGCTCTCCACACACAAGACCGCCATCGTGCTGAGCTAGGCCACGCCCCCCATTTTGACTTGTTTTAAGGACATTACATTCCACTTTAATTTTGTGTGTGACTCCAAATCCAGGACTATATTGGTTAATAAATTTGATTTCCATTAATGATTTTTGTGTGATTTTGTTGTCAGCACATTCAACTTTGTACAGAACAAAGTATTCAAAGAGAATATTTCATTCATTTAGGTCTAGGATGTGTTATTTGAGCGTTCCCTTTATTTTTTGAGCAGTGTATAGATATACACGTATACAGCTTTGTGACAAAGTGTTTGCCCCTTTCAGATTTCCTATTCTTTTGCATGTTTGTCACACTTAAGTGTTTAAGAACAGCAAACAAATTTAAATATCAGACAAAGAAAACACAAGTAAACACAAAATTCAGTTTTTAAATTAAGGTCTTTATTATTAAGAGATAAAGAAATCCAAACATACATGGCCTTGTTTGAAACAGTGATTGCCCCCTAAATCTATTAACTGATTTGGCCACCATTAGCAGCAACTACTGCAATCAAGCGTTTGTGACAACTGGCAGTGAGTCTTTTGCTATGCTCTCAAGGAATTTTGGCCCACTCATCTTTGCAGAAAAGTTGTAATTCAGCCACGTTGGAGGGTTTCTGAGCCCGAGGCACCTTTTTAAGGTCATGCCACAACATTTCCATCGGACTAAGGTCAGGACTTTGACTAGACCACTTCAAAGTCTTAATTTTTTCCTTTTAAGCCATTCAGAGGTGGACTTGGTGTGTTTTGGATTATTGTCCTGCTGCATAAACCAAGTGCGCATCAGCTTGGGGTCACGGACAGGTGGCTGGACAAGCTCCTTCAGGATTTTTTGGTAGACAGCAGAATTCACGGTTCCATTTAACACAGCAAGCCTTCCAGGTCCTGAAGCAGCAAAGCAGCCTCAGACCATCACACTATCACCACCATATTTTACTGTTGGAATGATGATCCTTTTCCAAAATGCATTGTTACATCTACGTCAGATGTAATGGGACATATACCTTCCAAAAAGTTCAACCTTTGTCTCGTCAGCCGACAGAGTATTCTCCCAGAAATCTTGGGGATCTTCAAGATGTTCTCATTTGTTCCAGAATTTCATTAGATGGCAGCATGATGTCTATCAGTTGAGGATATTTTGATCTACTTCATTTTGTCAGGCA
Source organism: Oophaga sylvatica (assembly GCA_033576555.1). Classification (NCBI taxonomy): domain Eukaryota; kingdom Metazoa; phylum Chordata; class Amphibia; order Anura; family Dendrobatidae; genus Oophaga; species Oophaga sylvatica. The sequence continues at coordinate 298,583,052 of JARQOD010000003.1, read as the reverse complement.
GGTCCTTTTCAAGTGATTTCTTGACTGAGAAAAGGTGTGGGAGTAATTAGGCATGTGTGTGGCTAGGAATTTGTACTCAGTTTCCAAAAGATGTGATAAACCACAGTTCATTTATGTTTTAAAGGGATAGGGGGGAAATCACTGTTTCACACAGGGCCCTGTAGGTTTGAATTTTTTTCCCTTAATAATAAATACCTTAATTTAAAAATGCATTTTATGTTTAATTGTGTTATCTTTGTCTAGAATTTCAATTTGTTTGGTGATCTGAAACATTTAAGTGTGACAAACATGTAAAGAATTGGAAATCAAGAAGGGGCGCAAGATTTTTCACACAACTGTATACAGTAGCTGTTTAGACATTAATGGCTGTGTTGAGTTATTTAGAGAACACACCGAATTTACACTTTTATAAAAGCTGTACACTGACTACTTTACCTAGTATTAAAGTGACATATGTTGTGAACATTTTGGAGATGACTTCGGAGCTGAAGCTCCCTCTGGTGGTTGTTGAGGGTGATGAAGCTATCTTGAATACCAAGAGTCCTACACCCGCAGATAACGAGTGGGTGTCAGGAGGTACTGACTGACCTGATATAAGTGAGCTGATCTCCCATGATCCTCGCCGGTAATAAATTGTGCTTCCTGGCTTAGTTTGGAATTCAGCTTGCTTTCCTGCTGTCTTCTGCTTGCGTTCAGTTAAATCTCTTTCAGTTTTTTTTACTGTGGTTTGAATTCCTTGCTTTTTGCTGCATTGCTTTTTGTCTTCAGCCGGGTCCCCTATGGGGCTTTGGCTGGTCTCCGTTCGTTTTTTGTATTTGTTCATTTGCTCAGTTCTTGTGATATTTTTCTGCTGTGTAGCTACGTGTCCACACCAGAGATCTGATATAGGTGGTCGAGACAGTGTGGTCTCAGTGTTTTTGGATTCAGAAGTGTTGGAGTTTTTTTAGGGTTTTTCTGGGTTGCAGAAAGTATTCTCTCCTGTGCTGTCCTATCTAGACAGTTTTGGGCCCCAGCGTTTGCTCAATCTATTTTCTGTCTGTGCTCATATTTTCATCTTGTCTAACCACCATTATATGTTTGGGGGCTTCCTACTGTTTTGGGGTCTACTCCGGGGCAGTTAGCTTTCCTCTTTCCATCTTCAGGGATAGCTATCTATCCGGCTGTGCCGAGGCGTCTAGGATCACCGTAGGTACGCTCCACGGCTGCTTCTAGTTGTGTGGTTAGTTTAGGGGTCTGCAACCTATTAGTTTCCAACCTCTCTGGTGTAGGGCTGCCTATGTGGTTTTTTGCTCCTGCCTCCTCAGCTACCCTAACATAACATAATCACCGGCCATACTGAAAATTCTATGGTACTCAATAGAAGGGAAAAATAGTAAAGTTAAAAAAAAAAGTTGTCAGAATTTTTTTTTCCTGTTTGTTGCATTTTTTCCCACTTTTTCTCTGGGGGCTGAGGAGGAATTTTTTCCCAAGCATTTGTCCGATCGTGTGGAGCAACTTGCTGCTGATGTTCGGAGTATTGCTATCTATCTTGCTGGGTTGCCTGCTGTGGAACCTAGGATCCCTCTGCCGGATTTATTTTTGGGGATCGGTCTAAGTTTTTGAATTTTAAAAATAACTGTAAGTTGTTTTTTGCTTTGAAGCCTAAATCCTCAGGGAACACAACGCAGCAGGTTCAAATTGTCATCTCCCTGTTGCGCGGTGACCCTCAGGATTGGGCCTTTTCCCTGACACCTTGGGATCCTGTTTTGAATGATGTTGATGTGTTTTTTTTTCCCCAAGCGGGGAAGACGTTTTGCGAGCTCAGTTGTTTTGCGTAGTGTTCAGAATAAATTTCTGTTGACTGTTACCTTGATTTGCTCCATGTCCACATTTTCAGCTCAAGCTTTTGTTGATTCAGGGGCAGCTATAAACCTGATGGATTTTGATTTTGCCAAACGTTGTGGTTTTCCTATGATACCCCTGCTGAAGCCTATTCCTTTGCTGGGCATTGATTCAACCCCCTTGGCGGAGAATAAACCCCAGTTTTCTACCCAGGTGATAATGCGGGTTGACCCGGACCACCAAGAGAATTGCAAATTTTTGGTGTTACATAATTTACATGACATTCTTGTACTGGGGTTTTCTTGGTTACAGACTCACAATCCTCTTTTGGATTGGAAGTCTGTGTCTGTGACCAGTCAATGTGTTCGTACTGACACTCCTGTTTTTTCTGCCCCCCCAGTCTCAAGATGTTTTTTCTGCCTCCCCCCAGTCTCAAGATGTTCCTGTCTATTTGACTGATTTTTCTGATGTGTTTAGTGTGAGTAAGTCTGCATCTTTACCTCCTCATAGGAGTTATGATTGCGCTATTGACTTAGTACCCGGTTGTAAATTTCCCAAGGGTCGGCTCTTTAATTTATCTGTACCTAAACATGAGGCCATGCTATCTTATATCAAAGAGTCTTTAGAGAAGGGTCCTCTTCACCCTTGGGCACTGGCTTTTTCTTTGTGGCCAAGAAGGATGGCTCATTGAGGCCATGTATTGATTATTGTCTCCTGAATAAGATCACTGTTAAATATCAATATCCGTTACCCTTGATTTCTGACCTATTTTCCAGAGTGAAGGGTTCTTGTTGGTTTACCAAGCTTGACCTCAGGGGCGCATATAATCTTATTCGCATCAAGCACGGAGATGAATGGAAGACGGCGTTTAATACCCCAGAGGGGCATTTTGAGTACCTAGTGATGCCTTTTTGACTCACTAATGCCCCTTCCGTCTTCCAATCCTTTATGAATGATATTTTCCGGGATTTCGTGGATAAATTTCTGATTGTTTATTTGGACAATATCTTGATTTTTTCCAATGACTGGGATTCTCATGTGGAACATGTTCGGACTGTATTCCGGATTTTGAGAGAAAACGCATTGTATGTGAAGGGATCAAAATGTCTTTTTGGCGTACAGAAGGTTTCATTTCTGGGATTCATTTTGTCTCCGTCTGTTATTGAATTGGACCCAGTCAAAGTTCAGGCCATTTGTGATTGGGTTCAACCCACTACATTGAAGGCTCTTCAGAGATTTTTGGGTTTTGCTAATTTTTATCGTAAATTTATAGCTAATTTCTCTGGTATTGTGAAGCCACTGACTGATTTGACCAAGAAGGGTTCTGATGTAGTGAATTGGTCTCCTGAGGCAGCTTCTGCGTTTCAGAAGCTTAAGCGGAAATTCACTTCTGCTCCTGTTCTGCGCCAACCTGATGTTTCTCTACCATTTCAGGTGGAGGTTGATGCTTCTGAGGTTGGTGCAGGAGCTGTTTTGTCCTAAAGGGATCCGGAGACCTCTAAGATTAACCCTTGTGCCTTTTTCTTTCGAAAATTTTTCCCAGCGGAACGTAATTATGATGTGAGTAATCGGGAGTTATTGGCCATAAAGTGGGCTTTTGAGGAGTGGAGACATTGGCTGAAAGGAGCCAAGCATCAGGTGGTGGTCCTCACGGATCATAAGAACCTGCTTTATCTTGAATCAGCCAAGCGACTTAATCCTAGACAGGCCAGGTGGGCCTTGTTTTTCACACATTTTAATTTTGTGGTCTCTTTTCTCCCGGGCACTAAGAATGTTAAGGTGGATGCCCTCTCGAGGAGTTTCTTTCTGGATTTTCCTGAGGTAACTGAACCTGCTGTTATTCTGAAGGAGGGTGTGGTTCTTTCCGCTATCTCGCCCAATTTGAGACTGGCTTTGGAGAAATTTCAGGAGGATAAACCTGAACGTTCCCCTGCTGGGAGATTGTTTGTCCCAGACCAGTGGAGGAAGAATGTGATGTTCGAGATTCATTGCTACACGTTTGTCGGCCATCCTGGTATTTTTGGTACCAGAGATTTGGTGAGTCGGTCCTTTTGTTGGCCCACTTTGTCTCGTGATGTCAGGGACTTTGTGCAGTCCTGTGGAACTTGTTCTCGGTCCAAACCTTGCTCTCGCTCTAATGGTTTGTTAATGCCATTGCCTGTGCCCAAGAGGCCAAGGACCCATATCTCTATGGATTTTATTTCTGACCTCCCTGTCTCTCAGAGAATGACCGTTATTTGGGTAATCTGTGATAGGTTTTCCTAGATGATACATCTTGTGCAACTACCTAAGTTGCCATCCTCCTCCGAGTTGGTGCCCTTGTTTTTTCAACAGGAGGTTCGGTTGCACGGCGTTCCAGAGAAGATTGTTTCTGACAGAGAAGTCCAGTTTGTTTCCAGATTTTGGAGGACATTTTGTTCCAAACTGGGAGTTCAGCTGTCATTTTCCTCTGCGTTTCACCCTCAGACCAATGGACAAACTGAGAGAACAAACCAGACCTTGGAGACTTATTTGAGATGTTTTGTGTCTGCTGATCAAGATGACTGGTTCTTTTTTTTGCCTTTGGCTGAGTTTGCTCTTAATAATAGGGCTAGTTCTGCCACCTTGATGTCTCCATTTTTCTGCAATTTCGGTTTTCATCCTCGATTTTCTTCAGGGCAGGTGGAGGCTTCTGTCTGTCCTGGTGTTGACTCTATTGTGGAGAGAATGCAGCTGATTTGGGATCAAGTAGTGGATAAGCTGTCTCTCTCTCAGGAGAAGGCCCAGCGGTTTGCAAACCGACATAGAACTGATGGTGGATTACTTGGTTTGGTTATCCTCAAAAAATATCCCTATGAGGGTCGCGTCTCCAAAATTTAAGCCAAGGTTCATTGGACCTTATAAGATCGTGGAGATTATTAATCCTGTTTCCTTCCGTTTGCTTCTAGGAACATTCAAGATTCACAACCTATTTCACAAATCTTTATTGAAGAGATCCTGATCCTGTTTTGGTTGAGGGCAATTTGGAGTATGTGGTTGAGAAGATATTGGATTCTCGTTTGGCCAGGCGGAAACTCCAGTACTTGGTGAAGTGGAAAGGCTATGGTCAGGAGGACAATTCATGGGTGTTTGCTTCTGACATTCATGCTTAAAGACTGGTCCGTGCCTATAACCGAGCTCATCCTGATCATCCAGGTGGCACAAGTGAGGGTTTGGTGACCCCTCCTCAAGGGGGGTACTGTTGTGAACATTTTGGAGACAAATTCGGAGCTGAAGCTCCCTCTGGTGGTTGCTGAGGGTATTGAACCTATCTTGAATACCAAGAGTCCTACACCCGCAGATAACGAGTGGGTGTCAGGTGGTACTGACTGGCCTGATATAAGTGAGCTGATCTCCCATGATCCTCGCCGGTAATCAATTGTGCTTCCTGGCTTAGTTTGGAATTCAGCTTGCTTTCCTGCTGTCTCCTGCTTGCGTTCAGTTAAGTCTCTTTCAGTTTTTTTACTGTGGTTTGAATTCCTTGCTTTTTGCTGCATTGCTTTTTTTCTTCAGCCGGGTCCCCTATGGGGGCTTTCGCTGGTCTCCGTTCATTTTTTGTATTTGTTCATTTGCTCAGTTCTTGTGATATTTTTCTGCTGTGTAGCTACGTGTCCACACCAGAGATCTGATATAGGTGGTCGAGACAGTGTGGTCTCAGTGTTTTTGGATTCAGAAGTGTTGGAGTTTTTTTAGGGTTTTTCTGGGTTGCAGAAAGTATTCTCTCCTGTGCTGTCCTATCTAGACAGTTTTGGGCCCCAGCGTTTGCTCAATCTATTTTCTGTCTGTGTTCATATTTTCATCTTGTCTAACCACCATTATATGTTTGGGGGCTTCCTACTGTTTTGGGGTCTACTCCGGGGCAGTTAGCTTTCCTCTTTCCATCTTCAGGGATAGCTATCTATCCGGCTGTGCCGAGGCGTCTAGGATCACCGTAGGTACGCTCCACGGCTGCTTCTAGTTGTGTGGTTAGTTTAGGGGTCTGCAACCTATTAGTTTCCAACCTCTCTGGTGTAGGGCTGCCTATGTGGTTTTTTGCTCCTGCCTCCTCAGCTACCATAACATAACAGAATCACCGGCCATACTGAAAATTCTATGGTACTCAATAGAAGGGAAAAATAGTAAAGGCAAAAAAAAGTTGTCAGAATTTTTTTTTCCTGTTTGTTGCATTTTTTCCCTTTTTCTCTGGGGGCTGAGGAGGAATTTTTTCCCCAAGCATTTGTCCGATCGTGTGGAGCAACTTGCTGCTGATGTTCAGAGTATTGCTATCTATCTTGCTGGGTTGCCTGCTGTGGAACCTAGGATCCCTCTGCCGGATTTATTTTTGGGGATCAGTCTAAGTTTTTGAATTTTAAAAATAACTGTAAGTTGTTTTTTGCTTTGAAGCCTAAATCCTCAGGGAACACAACGCAGCAGGTTCAAATTGTCATCTCCATGTTGCGCGTTGACCCTCAAGATTGAGCCTTTTCCCTGACACCTTGGGATCCTGTTTTGAATGATGTTGATGTGTTTTTTTTTTCCCCAAGCGGGGAAGACGTTTTGCGAGCTCAGTTGTTTTGGGTAGTGTTCAGAATAAATTTCTGTTGACTGTTACCTTGATTTGCTCCATGTCCACATTTTCAGCTCAAGCTTTTGTTGATTCAGGGGCAGCTATAAACCTGATGGATTTTGATTTTGCCAAACGTTGTGGTTTTCCTATGATACCCCTGCTGAAGTCTATTGATTTGCTGGGCATTGATTCTACCCCCTTGGCGGAGAATAAACCCCAGTTTTCTACCCAGGTGATAATGCGGGTTGACCCGGACCACCAAGAGAATTGCAAATTTTTGGTGTTACATAATTTACATGACATTCTTGTACTGGGGTTTTCTTGGTTACAGACTCACAATCCTCTTTTGGATTGGAAGTCTGTGTCTGTGACCAGTTGGGGTTGTCAATGTGTTCATACTGACACTCCTGTTTTTTCTGCCCCCCAGTCTCAAGATGTTTTTTCTGCCTCCCCCAGTCTCAAGATGTTCCTGACTATTTGACTGATTTTTCTGATGCGTTTAGTGAGAGTAAGTCTGCATCTTTACCTCCTCATAGGAGTTATGATTGCGCTATTGACTTAGTACCCGATTGTAAATTTCCCAAGGGTCAGCTCTTTAATTTTTCTGTACCTAAGCATGAGGCCATGCGATCTAATATCAAAGAGTCTTTAGAGAAGGGTCATATCAGACCATCCTCCTCACCCTTGGGCACTGGCTTTTTCTTTGTGGCCAAGAAGGATGGCTCATTGAGGCCATGTATTGATTATTGTCTCCTGAATAAGATCACTGTTAAATATCAATATCCGTTACCCTTGATTTCTGACCTATTTTCCAGAGAGAAGGGTTCTTGTTGGTTTACCAAGCTTGACCTCAGGGGGGCATATAATCTTATTCGCATCAAGCACGGAGATGAATGGAAGACGGCGTTTAATACCCCAGAGGGGCATTTTGAGTACCTAGTGATGCCTTTTTGGCTCACTAATGCCCCTTCCGTCTTCCAATCCTTTATGAATGATATTTTCCGGGATTTCGTGGATAAATTTCTGATTGTTTATTTGGACAATATCTTGATTTTTTCCAATGACTGGGATTCTCATGTGGAACATGTTCGGACTGTATTCCGGATTTTGAGAGAAAACGCATTGTATGTGAAGGGATCAAAATGTCTTTTTGGTGTACAGAAGGTTTCATTTCTGGGATTCATTTTGTCTCCGTCTGTTATTGAAATGGACCCAGTCAAAGTTCAGGCCATTTGTGATTGGGTTCAACCCACTACATTGAAGGCTCTTCAGAGATTTTTGGGTTTTGCTAATTTTTATCGTAAATTTATAGCTAATTTCTCTGGTATTGTGAAGCCACTGACTGATTTGACCAAGAAGGGTTCTGATGTAGTGAATTGGTCTCCTGAGGCAGCTTCTGCGTTTCAGAAGCTTAAGCGGAAATTCACTTCTGCTCCTGTTCTGCGCCAACCTGATGTTTCTCTACCATTTCAGGTGGAGGTTGATGCTTCTGAGGTTGGTGCAGGAGCTGTTTTGTCCTAAAGGGATCCGGAGACCTCTAAGATTAACCCTTGTGCCTTTTTCTCTCGAAAATTTTCCCCAGCGGAGCGTAATTATGATGTGAGTAATCGGGAGTTATTGGCCATGAAGTGGGCTTTTGAGGAGTGGAGACATTGGCTGAAAGGAGCCAAGCGTCAGGTGGTGGTCCTCACGGATCATAAGAACCTGCTTTATCTTGAATCAGCCAAGCGACTTAATCCTAGACAGGCCAGGTGGGCCTTGTTTTTCACACATTTTAATTTTGTGGTCTCTTTTCTCCCGGGCACTAAGAATGTTAAGGTGGATGCCCTCTCGAGGAGTTTCTTTCTGGATTTTCCTGAGGTAACTGAACCTGCTGTTATTCTGAAGGAGGGTGTGGTTCTTTCCGCTATCTCACCCAATTTGAGACTGGCTTTGGAGAAATTTCAGGAGGATAAACCTGAACGTTCCCCTGCTGGGAGATTGTTTGTCCCAGACCAGTGGAGGAAGAATGTGATGTTCGAGATTCATTGCTACACGTTGGTCGGCCATCCTGGTATTTTTGGTACCAGAGATTTGGTGAGTCGGTCCTTTTGTTGGCCCACTTTGTCTCGTGATGTCAGGGACTTTGTGCAGTCCTGTGGAACTTGTTCTCGGTCCAAACCTTGCTCTCGCTCTAGTGGTTTGTTAATGCCATTGCCTGTGCCCAAGAGGCCATGGACCCATATCTCTATGGATTTTATTTCCGTCCTCCCTGTCTCTCAGAGAATGACCGTTATTTGGGTATTCTGTGATAGGTTTTCCTAGATGATACATCTTGTGCAACTACCTAAGTTGCCATCCTCCTCCGAGTTGGTGCCCTTGTTTTTTCAACAGGTGGTTCGGTTGCACGGCGTTCCAGAGAACATTGTTTCTGACAGAGAAGTCCAGTTTGTTTCCAGATTTTGGAGGACATTTTGTTCCAAACTGGGAGTTCAGCTGTCTTTTTCCTCTGCGTTTCACCCTCAGACCAATGGACAAACTGAGAGAACAAACCAGACCTTGGAGACTTATTTGAGATGTTTTGTGTCTGCTGATCAAGATGACTGGGTCTTTTTTTTGCCTTTGGCTGAGTTTGCTCTTAATAATAGGGCTAGTTCTGCCACCTTGATGTCTCCACTTTTCTGCAATTTCGGTTTTCATCCTCGATTTTCTTCAGGGCAGGTGGAGGCTTCTGTCTGTCCTGGTGTTGACTCTATTGTGGAGAGAATGCAGCTGATTTGGGATCAAGTAGTGGATAAGCTGTCTCTCTCTCAGGAGAAGGCCCAGCGGTTTGCAAACCGACATAGAACTGATGGTGGATGACTTGGTTTGGTTATCCTCAAAAAATATCCCTATGAGGGTCGCGTCTCCAAAATTTAAGCCAAGGTTCATTGGACCTTATAAGATCATGGAGATTATTAATCCTGTTTCCTTCCGTTTGCTTCCAGGAACATTCAAGATTCACAACGTATTTCACAAATCTTTATTGAAGAGATCCTGATCCTGTTTTGGTTGAGGGCAATTTGGAGTGTGTGGTTGAGAAGATATTGGATTCTCGTTTGGCCAGGCGGAGACTCCAGTACTTGGTGAAGTGGAAAGGCTATGGTCAGGAGGACAATTCATGGGTGTTTGCTTCTGACATTCATGCTTAAAGACTGGTCCGTGCCTATCACCGAGCTCATCCTGATCATCCAGGTGGCACAAGTGAGGGTTCGGTGACCCCTCCTCAAGGGGGGTACTGTTGTGAACATTTTGGAGACAAATTCGGAGCTGAAGCTCCCTCTGGTGGTGCTGAGGGTATTGAACCTATCTTGAATACCAAGAGTCCTACACCCGCAGATAACGAGTGGGTGTCAGGTGGTACTGACTGGCCTGATATAAGTGAGCTGATCTCCCATGATCCTCGCCGGTAATCAATTGTGCTTCCTGGCTTAGTTTGGAATTCAGCTTGCTTTCCTGCTGTCTCCTGCTTGCGTTCAGTTAAGTCTCTTTCAGTTTTTTTTACTGTGGTTTGAATTCCTTGCTTTTTGCTGCATTGCTTTTTGTCTTCAGCCGGGTCCCCTATGGGGCTTTGGCTGGTTTTCGTTCGCTTTTTGTATTTGTTCATTTGCTCAGTTTTTGTGATATTTTTTGCTGGGTAGCTACGTGTCCACACCAGAGATCTGATATAGGTGGTCGAGACCGTGTGGTCTCAGTGTTTTTGGATTCAGAAGTGTTGGAGTTTTTTTAGGGTTTTTCTGGGTTGCAGAAAGTATTCTCTCCTGTGCTGTCCTATCTAGACAGTTTTGGGCCCCAGCGTTTGCTCAATCTATTTTCTGTCTGTGTTCATATTTTCGTCTTGTCTAACCGCCATTTTATGTTTGGAGGCTTCCTACTGTTTTGGGGTCTACTCCGGGGCAGTTAGCTTTCCTCTTTCCATCTTCAGGGATGCTATCTCTCCGGCTGTGCCGAGGCGTCTAGGATCACCGTAGGTACGCTCCACGGCTGCTTCTAGTTGTGCGGTTAGTTTAGGGGTCTGCAACCTATTAGTTTCCAATCTCTCTGGTGTAGGGCTGCCTATGCGTTTTTTTGCTCCTGCCTCCTCAGCTACCATAACATAACAGGCATATCTACAGTATTACCCCATGAAAAGATATAGTAAAATATTTACAAAAATTTGAGGGGTGTGCTGACGTTTATGATACACTGTGCATGTGTACTCTATTTTTTGTGTCGTCTCTTCTCCTCTCTGTTCCCTCCCACTTTTTTTCTATTCAACTTACATACCGCATTTATTCTTAATTATGCCTGAAGTATTTTCCAGTAGGTTAAGAGAAAAGAACCATTGCTTATATGAGCCTAAACATTAACTCTTGAATTAATGTTTGTTGCAGTTGTGAAACACATAATTTGTCCTTGATTAGGCCAAATGCGTCTTTCAGTAGGTCAAGAGACCTAAGCCATTGTTCATATGAGCCTGAATGTTGTCTTTTGAATTGATATTTATTGCTACTTATTGTGTTGCTATCCTTGGAGGACAGGGATGCAAGGTCATTGAACAATTTATGTTTGCTGATTTGATTACCCATTTTCCCCATCCATGCAGCTTGTTGACCTGCAAACAATAAAGGATAAACTCTGAAAATTGATTGAATACTTGAACAATGAGAGATGACCTCATCCCACTTTCCCCCTGACTTATGGATGATGGCCTGATGGACAGTGGTGAATTATAAAAGGGAGATCTGCCTCTGTTCACAGAAAGATTTTACAGTATGCCAGCTTAAGGGACTATGGCCCTAGCTGGAGAAATACAGATCTGCTGTATTGACTATCAATGAACCCTCAAAAATGTTCGGAAAATCCAGGTTGAGACAATCAGTGTCGCCTTTCCCTATGGAGACGTTTGGAGAAGCCAGGCTGGAACAATCAGGTCACCTTTCCCCATGGAGACGTTCAGAAAAGCCAAGTTGGGACAATCAGGTTACCTGTTCTTGTAGAGACGTTTGGAGAAACCAGGTTGGGACAAACAGGTCATACTTCAATGGACTTTCAGTTTCCTTAACTTAGGCTGGAGTCACACACACCGTCTAAAAAATCGGACTGTTTTTGACGGCCGATAATCGCACAAATATTTCCTGAACATTGATCCGTCTGTCATCCGATTTGAATGCGAAGAGGCGATTTTGTCACATCTGAGAGTACGTTTCACATCCATTTGAAATCAGTCTGGCGAGATTTTGTCGGTGGCTAGCAAAACCGACATATAATGGATCCAAATGATAGTTTTTATATCACAAAAGAAAGAATAGATATATACACATGGAATACATATATATGTCATTGAGACATATATGTATATATATACATATATTTATAGTTCATACACTTCTACATAGTGTAATAGCCGCTAATTCAATTGCCGTCTTCTGTAAAATTACAGAACCCGACATGAAATGACACATGATTTACATACAGTTAACCATGTCATTTCATGTAGTTTGATATATGGTTTTCACTAACAATTACATGAGTGTATCTGTGCAAAATTTCATACATGTAGGGGTTAATTAAATGTGTAAATTTGTTGTAAAAAAATGCTTGGGCTCCTGTGGTATGGGCGGATTCATAGCATTGAGCTGAATAATCGCAAGGGAGTCAGTTCCACACCATCCTCCTTCATCAGCTTCCAGGGACCATAGGATATGGAGGACGCTGTCACGGCGTGACTGTCACAGTGTGACTTGACTCAACAGATGGTCAGTCAGCAAACGGCACAACACACACAACGGGATGGGATTGGGGAGAGAAAGGCCCTACCAATAGGGAATGAGGGGTGTCACCACCTGAGCTCCAACCTGAGCCTGTCCCTGCACTCCCCTAACTACCTATGAGGGTTCTTCCCCCAACCGCCGTAAGGATACCTCATCTCTCGCTGTCACCTAACACTACCCTGGCTAGTGCTCTGGCCGGTGACGGGCACTAGCCACGGCACTGCAGATATTTCCACACAGGGGATAGTGACAGACAAGTAAGGGACCAGGAAAAAACACCACACTTAGCTTCCAGGTGCTGCTGTCACCACCGCAGATGACACCGAAGCCGGACTCCAAACTCCACTCAGCATAGGATATCAGACTACGATCTCTAAACAGCAGATACACGCTGGCACCAGAGAGCTCCACACACATCAGCTGGTAAAAACTGACATTAACCCCCTGCTGGCCTGAAAGGAAAAAAGTTTAAACTGAGTGGAACCAAAGCTGCCACAAATCCAAATATGGATCTTGATAGGCGCCATGTGTGGACAAAATAGATAAGCGTTTGGTTGTCAGCGATTATGTGAAAAGTTACCCAGGTCAAGCTGGGTACCAGGAGAAAGATGGGCGGATACCTATCATGTCTGGCTAATTAAGATTAAAAAGGAGAGAAACCAGGGCAGCAGGGTGACTCAGTGGTTAGCACTGTTGCTTTGCAGTGTTGGGTTCAAATCCCACCCAGGACTTCATCTGCAAGGAGTTTGTATATGCTCCCAGTTTTTTCATGGGTTTCCTCCCACATTCCAAAGACATACTGATAGGGAATCTAAATTGTGAGTCCCAATGTCTGTAACTCATGGTGGAATTAATAAATAAATAAACCAATCATTGCATTAAAAAAATGTGAACAGTTTAGGTACTGCCACACTAAACAATCCCGCTAGCGATCACGATAACGACGCATACTAATGCGATCGCTAGCGGGATTGTTTCTATATCGCTTAAGGTACTGCCACACTAAACAATCCCGCTAGCGATCACGATAACGACGCATACTAATGCGATCGCTAGCGGGATTGTTTCTATATCGCTAAGTGCGGCCACATTTAGCGATATAGTTAACGACGCTATCGCCGTTAGCGATCTTCTTAACGACTTTAGTGGTACAAAAGTACCGCTAAATCGCTAAGAAAAGGTGCCACACTAGCGATATATACTTACCCAGCGGGAGCGCCGACGAGAAAATAGGGTCCGGAACGATTCCAGCGACGAGCGAGATCACAGCAGGAAGCTCGTCGCTGGCAGCTGCCGCACTGAACAACATCGCTAACGGGATCGCTAAATAGTGACGTTTTTTAGCGATCCCGTTAGCGATATTGTTCAGTGTGGCATACCCTTAAGTGCGGCCACATTTAGCGATATAGTTAACGACGCTATCGCCGTTAGCGATCTTCTTAACGACTTTAGCGGTACAAAAGTACCGCTAAATCGCTAAGAAAAGGTGCCACACTAGCGATATATACTTACCCAGCGGGAGCGCCGACGAGAAAATAGGGTCCGGAACGATTCCAGCGACGAGCGAGATCACAGCAGGAAGCTCGTCGCTGGCAGATGCCGCACTGAACAACATCGCTAACGGGATCGCTAAATAGTGACGTTTTTTAGCGATCCCGTTAGCGATATTGTTCAGTGTGGCATACCCTTTACGCTAGTAAAACACAACTATCAACATACGATACTAATCAATTTATGCTCTGAAATGTCTTACTGTAAAATTCAAAACATAATAATAAATGAATCACATTACATACTCAAAATTAGATTACAAAGTTACCGATACATGAAATATTGGTCAATAAATCTGCTACAAATTGCTTATATCTAATGCAAGAAAAAAAACTAAATTAATAGAGCATAGAAGAACTAAATTATTAACTTCAAGTGTAAATCAATAATAAAGTGCTGCAAAGCTATTTCAACCTGAAAATCAATCAGCAATATAAAACTAAAGATGGCAGAGGAATATTATCCAAAGTTAAATGGAGTAAATCAGCAGGCCAGAGGACATCGAGGTGAAATGACAGATTATCAAGGTCTAGTCCCAGCTGGCTGCTGCTTTGGTTTGTTAGAAAGCACAATACTCAATAGATGTAATATTAGCCAATATTGGATGTAATCATGTCCTGTGTTCCTTCCATATTCAATTTCTACAGCCAAATACTTTCTAGTGACTAGCGGGCATTCAACTTGCATTTCCAAACTTCTATTATAAAACCATTTTACTGGTCATGGAGCTACTGGAAGAAACCATTGATATTTCAAACCAAAAAAGGTCAGAAATCAAAGGCTAAAAGATATGAAATTTGTGTTTTTAGTATATGTCTTACAGAATCAACAGATGGGATGGATAAGATCTGTTAAGTGTCACACCTTTATTAAAAGGGATCAAATTGACTTGAACATTAAATTTTGTCTGTCGTCATTCAACCAAAGTGTTCTATGAATATCCATTCATCAAAACTATGTAAAGAATTGGTTTATATGGGGGTTTCAATTGTTTAAAGTGAGATGTGAATGAAGGATTACTGAGAGAGATCTGTTCATTTAGAATTACAGGCCAATCTAATTGATCATTTTGTCAAATCTGAAAATTTTGTAATGGGTAGGAGGATGTGTCCAAAGTCAATGGAGCAGAAGAGCTTCAGCAGTTGATGAATTAGACTATTGATCACTTAGTAAACACATTTTCACTAACAGCTCATTCACACATGTAATTGTCACTTATCCTGTGGATAGGTGAAGCAATGTGTGTTGTTTTAAGGGAGTCTGTCAGCAGAATCTCCCTCCCAAACTTTTTATATTTGCATGTAGATCTTTCAAAGTCAAATTCAGCAATACCTTTACCTAAACAGTGTATTCCTCCATTACTGAGAAATCAGCATTTGAATCCATTGGGGAAGAGGGTGCCACTGGCAATAACTCAGAAGAGGAGGAGGACCCGCAGCAGGCATAGACATCGCAGCTGCATTTATCTGGCAGGTCAGTAGCAGTCCAAAAACGTGTTAAAAAAACAAAAAGAGTTGCAAGACAGCTTTTCCAGATGGTCAAATTAGCACTGCGTGCAAGCCCTGAAAATTTATCCCATAGTAGGAAGAGTCCAATGTGGCACTTTTTTGACCAAACTCCTATTGATGAGGCAAAGGTAATCTGTAGTGTTGAGCGATACTGCTCGATATCTAAAAATATCGGATCGGAATGGTATCGCCGATATCACTAAATATCGGCGATATCCGATTCCGATACCGGAAGTCCCATGTAAGTCTATGGGAACAAAATATCGCAACTAAAAAAACACTTTCTTTCCTTGTAAACACAAAATATACACACTTAGAATACATATATATATATACACATGCCATTGTGACATATATATATATACATATATTTATAGTTTATTCACTTCTACATAGTAAAATAGCCTCTGATTCAATTGCCGGGTAAAGCCGGCATTTGTGAAAAGACAGAAGCACCCGAGGGTCCAGTCGCCACAGAGATGTTGCATCGCACCCAGCGGTGTGACAACTTACTCTCAGGTAAGGAGGAAACACCCCATTGACTCCAACCACTGCATTCAACAGTACACTATGCCAGCTGAGTGTAGGCGGACCCAATGGGATGGTCTAGCTCAGGCTGGTTAGAACAGGGTGTAGCTAGTTGGATGGGAGGGGTTGAGGCAGCCTTATGCTGCATGTCTTTGTAGTAAGAATTGTTTCCTTTCCTGCTTTCTTACTACGTCGCATACTCCACTCTGCTACATCACTCTGCACCATTGCTCTATCTCACATCTATCTGCCCTGGAAGGATACCGTTTTACCTGTAGAAGACTTATCACCTAGCTGCACTACATCATCCCTGCCAGAGGACCTGCACAGCAGCGCTGGTCACCCTGACCAGGTACTACAGGTGGCGTCACGACAAACTACACAAACATTCTATCATCCCCTGGAAATATCCCACATTCCAGTGAGCGACCAGGGCACGGACATAGCTGTGCTACCCGTCACATCCCCCATAGAAGTCGACGGGCTTGGTGCCGAGTACCCCCAAAACCTGTGGCTCTGTGCGACTCAACTTTGGCGTCACGAACAGGATTCAGAAGCTCGCTATAAGCGAGTCCTGTGTGCCTTAATTGAACTGTTTTTTTGCTTGAGAATTGCAAAAATCATCATAGACTGTATTTGCCATTTTTCTGTCATATCTGCGCCACGAGGCACAGGTGAAGAATAAGGGCGTGCTCTCGTGGGCGTACACTCACTCCGTGGCGCGAAAACGATGTCCGCACACTCTAAATGTTACTGCAATATAAGATCGTGCCCCACAGCTCTGGAGTTCCGCCTCCTCATTCTCCTCAGTGGGCGGAAACGAACGCGAAGGTCCCGCCTCCCTACAAAAGATGTCGCCTCTCCTGATGCTAATGACACATGTGACTTGGCAGAGATGGCGAATGGACGTGAGCAGAAGTGGGAAGGGATGGAGGAGTCAGAGCTCTCCCCCACGGAAGCGACCCGATCGCCACGGAGCCACCGTTTGGCACCCGGCCTGGAAACCCTCCTACGCTGGAAGAAGCGGAGGATACCCTGAGAGACCTGGCCCGGCACCGGGAGGAGGTCGCCAGGATGGAAGCGAGCTGGCGGGCCCTAAAACTACAATTGGAGCGGCGCCAATCCCTCTTACCCCTGAAGTGTCTGTACCGGAAGGTGAGGCACCCGTTCCAGTAGAGGAGGCCGTGCGGGCATCCCAGCCCTTGCAATCTGAACCGGTTGCCAGTATCTCAGTGGAGGCACCCGTTCCAGTACAGGAGGCCGTGCGGGCATCCAAGCCCTTGCAATCTGAACCGGTTGCCAGTATCTCAGTGGAGGCACCCGTTCCAGTAGAGGAGGCCATGCGGGCATCCCAGACCTCGCAATCTGAACCGGTTGCCAGTATCACAGTGGAGGCACCCGTTCCTGCAGAAAACGCCGCACCAGCACCCCAGATCCCGCTGTCTGCCCCCGTCGCTGAGGCAGAAGAAGCGACACCCGTCCTCATGGAGGAGGCCGCGCAGGCACCAGAGCTCTACCTGCCTGTACCGGAGCCCCGACCGTCATCTGTTCCAGAGCCGGCTGCTTCCGCCACAGGTGAGCGCCGCCAGGACTGGCGGGCGCCAGGAGAGCTGCCGCAAACCGTACATCGTAAGCTGGCGTTTGATGGTGGAGACATGGAGATGCTGGTGGAGGAGAATTACAACCGGCGTCAGGAGGAAGAGTGGAGACGTCGGGAGCGGGAAGCAGAGCGACAAAGGGAGCAGCGAGAATCCCAAAAGCTTCGGCAACGTCACCTGGAGAAGGACCTGGCAGAGAAGGCACGTATGAGAAAGGATAAAAGTACGGTGAGGGAGCCGCGGCGTAAGGGTGCAGTACGGAACTTTAAGTTAAAAGGTGGTTGGGGCTTCATCCAGGAGCCTGGACTTTATTTAGAAGTTTTTGTAACCCGGCGGGACGTGGAGGCTCACCTCCCAGAAGGACACCCGGGGAGGGACCTGTTGCCAGGAGACTTGGTGACTTACACCCGACTCTGGGGTTACAATGGATGGTACGCCCTAAATGTTACCAGGTGCGACCCCTACTCCCCAGAGTGTCAGGAAACTGACAGACCCTACGAGCCTTCAGCCTCCCCAACCAGGCCTCTGCACAAGTGCCCACCCCACGCCGTAAATCTCCCCAGCCTCCCTCAGTGGTCTCCTCAGCAGCCCCAGCTATGGACATGATAATGATAGCTGGCCCGTACCCGGCGCCTGTTAGGCCCCCTGGGGTTCGTTCAGTCCGGGACATAGGGGTCCAGACCCGGAGGGAGATGAAAGAGGTGGCCACACAGACCCAGATAGCGGGTCACGACGTCACTGTACAGGCCACACGACGTCATCAGGTCTGGGTGGACCCTCCTGTACGGATGTTTGGCAAGCTCCAGAACAGTACCAGGTGGTACCTGTAAGAGGCCAGCCAAAGAAGTCTAAATAACCCGGACAGGGTCTCTGTATGTAAATAGTTAAATTATTGATGTACCCGGACGGGTGAATGTTCATAAAAAGAAGTTTATTGTTGCCTTAATATACCCAGGTTGGGTAATGGTTTGATGTACCCGGACGGGTGAATGTTCAGAAGAACAAGTTTATTGTTGCCTTAATATACCCAGGTTGGGTAATGGTGTTTCACTGTAATGAAAATGTTGAACTTTGAAGCCATGAACTGTACTGGCTCACAAACTTTTCTGTAAATAGTTGGCACTTCCGTGCTCCATCTTGGTTTTACAAAAAACTTTACTGTGCACTATTTTCAACTACCTCAGAAACTAAAAACCCGTTTGGTGTGGCCGAAAGTGAGGTCTGCTCAAGGAAAGTCTTGCAGCCCACCCAAGACCACAGTTGGAGGTTTGGAGCGGGTCCTCCACAAACACAAGTAAAGGACACTGTGAAGTTACCCCGGTGGGGGTAGTCCTAAGAAGTCTCCACGAACTTCGGCACTAATGCTATTTGCACTTTTGTTGAATATGTATTTATTAACACACATGTATAACACATATCAAGGGTATGAACAGTAACAAAACATGTCACATAATATAAGCCATTTGCACTTTTGTAATGTTATTATTAAAAATTTTATTATGCAACGTTTAACTTGAAGTGTTTCCTGCTTTCTTACTACGTCGCATAGTCCACTCTGCTACATCACTTTGCACCATTGCTCTATCTCACATCTATCTGCCCTGGAAGGATACCGTCTTACCTGTAGAAGACTTTTCACCTACCTGCACTACACCATCCCTTCCAGAGGACCTGCACAGCAGCGCTGGACACCCTGACCAGGTACTACAGGTGGCGTCACGACAAACTACACGAACATTCTATCATCCCCTGGAAATATCCCACATTCCAGTGATCGCCCAGGTCACGGACCGAGCTGTGCTACTCGTGACATCCCCCATAGAAGTCGACGTGATCGGTGCCGAGTACCCCCAAAACCCCTGTCTCTGTGCGACTCAACTTCCCTCACTGTGCTGGCACTTTACATTTACAAATGCCTCTGGGTTTTTTTTTTGGGGGGGGTGGGGAACATTCAGACTTTTGCTATGGGGCCCCATGATTTATATGTACGCCCCTGCTGCTGAGGCATGGTATTTAAGGCTGTTAAGGAGCCAACATACATGGACCTTGCCAGCAGCGTCGGACTGGAGTACCTTGGGCCCACCAGAGAAAATATATTCTTGCGGCCCAACATCATACTTCCCAACCTTTGAAGAAGGGAAAGAGGGACAAAGGCTGTGGCACGCTGTGCATGCTGCAGAAAATTTTAGGCCATGCCACGTTGCACCACAGACTGTCCAGGAGTTGGTGGATGCTTTAGTCCAGGTGTGGGAGGAGATCCCTCACGAGACCATCCGTCGCGCTCATCAGGAGCATGGCCAGAAGTTGTAGGGAGGTCATACAGCATACCTCCCAAATTTGGAAGACAGGAAAGAGGATTAAAGGCTGCGGAGCGTGTTGCGTGCCGCTGAAAATTTTAGGCCACGCCCCGACAACACCCATTTCACAGCTAATCACACCCATATCCTCGCCCCAAGCGTAACCATTTAGCACTGCTTATCACACTGACTGGTAATGAGGGCACAGTGGCTGGTACTGAGGAAAAGAAAGAAAGAGCAGCGAGAGAGAAAGAACAAACAGAGAAAGAAAGAGAGGAAAGAAAGAAAAGAGAGAAAGAAAGAACAGAGAGAAAAAAGAACAGAGAGCGAGAAGGAAAGAACAGAGAGCGAAAAGAAAGACTAGAGAGAGAGCCATAGGCGTAGCTAGGGTTTTGGTTTAGTGGGGGCAAAACTTCTGAGTGGGCCCCTAATCAGAGAACCTCAGCAAATGACCGCGCTGTTGGCCAAAATAATCTATATATAAAAAGACCAATATTGATATTACCGCCATATGGTCTGTGTTAAATAATACCAGTTCTACAGAACATATAGATTACAGCACAGGTACAGATAATGACTTACCGCTGATGTTCTTTCTAATGGAATTGTTCACTTTTCATGTCTTTTCCATCTGGCCCACACCGACATGACGACTTCTCCAGCCAGGACTCGACTGCACCCCCATTAAAAAAAAAATAAAAAAAAAACTCACCTCCCGGCTCCTGTGCTGCTCACTGTTCTCCCTCTCAGCGTCTGACAGCGGGCGCCGGCAGGTGATGTTATTGCGCCCGCTGTAATACGCTGAGAGGGGGATTATGGGAGAGAAGGAGCGCTCGCTCCTTCTCTCTCCATGCGGTCAGCTTTATCGGCTGGATGCCGATACAGCTGACCCTCCGATGACGGGTGGGGGGCCCACTGCTGGCACCGGGCCCCCCCAACGCCTGTTCAGGCCCCATAGCTTCCGGGCGGCAGAGCAGGGAGAGCGATTCTCCCTGCTCTGCCGCAGAATGTAACTGTATCATAGCTCCGGGTGGGCCCCCTCAGAGCGCAGGCCCCGGGGCCACCGCCCCCTCTGCCCCGCGACCTATCCTTTCAAATCAGGGCCCACCACGCAGGAGCTGGGGCCCACCGTAGGTTTCTCCGGTGTCCCGGTGCCTCAGTCCGACCCTGCTTGCCAGCCTGATAATACCAGGCCACAGCAGTCTGCATATCTTGGCTGGTTAACAAAAATAGGGGATCCCCTCGAAAAAAATTTGGCGTGGGGTCCCCCCTATTTTTGTTAACCAGCCAGATGAAGCAGACTGCTGAGGCCTGGTTTTTCAGGCTGGTAAGGATCCAATATCCATGGACCTTGCCAGCCTGATAATACCAGGCCACAGCAGTCTGCTTAGCTTGGCTGGTTAACAAAAATTGGGGATCCCCTCGAAAAAAAAACGGCGTAGGGGTCCCCCTATTTTTGTTAACCAGCCAAGTAAAATGCAGACTGCTGCGGCCTGGTATTAAAAGACTGTCAAGGCCCATGGATTTTGGCCCTCAACAGCCTGATAATACCAGGCTACAGCAGCCCCACATTTGGCGCATCAAAAGATGTGCCAATTGTGGCACTTTACCCGGCTCTTCCCACTGCCCTGTAGCGGTGGCAAGTGGGGTAATAAGGGGTTAATGTCACCGTTGATTGCACGGTGACAATAAGCCCGGTTAATAATGGAGAGGTGTCAATAAGACACCGATCCATTATTAATCCCAAAGTTTTTAAATGTATAAAAAAAAAGACACAGCAAGAAAAAAGTATTTTAATGAAATAAAAGAGACAACACAGTTTTCATTTCTTTTATTATACTCTCATTCCTGCGACGCCATCGATCTCCTGTAAAAAAAGAAAAAAAACAAACCAACAGTATACCACCTGTCTGACGCAGTCCATAGTAACGACTGTCCCACGACGATCCAGCTCTGCTACATCGCAATGACAGGCAGAGCCTGTCATCTCGACGCAGCACAGCTGATTACCTGCTTCCCCGGCGGTGACGTCATCGGACTGACTGCTTTACGGCCGGGATTACCCAGCAGTCACTGCAGTTATCGCGAGAAACTGTATGTGACCGCCGGGGAAAGATGATGGCGGCCATGAAGCAGTCCAGCCCGTGACCGCCGGAGATCTTCTGCCAGGTAAGTGCCGCTGACTCCTGACAGACCCGACCGACGGACACTGACAGTTACAGTGACAAATCCGATTCCGGTATCCGATAAGACGAAAATATCGGAACTAAGTATCGAAAGTCCGATAGAGCTAATATCGGCCGATACCCGATACTTGCGGTATCGTATCGCTCAACACTAGTTATCTGTAAGGAGTGCGGAAGGACCTTTAGCCGATGGAAAAATCTCAGAGATCTGAATACCAGTGTTAGGGTTCGAGTTCCCGCTGCTGCACAAGGGGAGTCTCCGCCGCAGTGGAGCCTGCTCAGCAGAGACGTCAGTCCCAGCAGGGGTCACATGTTCAGGTACTGCAGCAGCTCCTATTGGTCCGCCAGGAAGGTCATGTAACTACATGTGTTTGTAACAGTTTCTCATTGGTCCTTGTTTCTGGAAGGTCCTGTAGCTGTTGCTATAAAAGGGTGGCATGGCTGGGCCGCCATGCGCTAATATCAATCATTATATGCTTAGCGCCAGTGTGGTCATGCGTGTGTGTGGTTAGGGCCCGGCTGAAATAAGCCCCTAGAATACCGACTTAATCGGTGAGGAGTTTGGTATGCTAGCTGGTCAGGGTCGGTGTCCTAGATGCCCTAGATTGCCGGCATAACCGGTGAGGAGTTTGATTGCCGTATTCAGGGCCTGGCGTTCAGACGCCATAGATTGCGGGTGACTCCCGCGAGGACATTAGCGCATGATCACGTTCTATGTTCGCTTAGCTGTTCACTGTGTACCTGGGTGCCTGACAGGACACAGAAGTTTGTCTTAGCGGCTCTGTGACTTAACAGGGTTCGCTTTCAACGCTAGACAGCGCCCTAGCGTGTTTATTTTGCGACTCAGTTGTGTTAAGTGAGTTTGCACGCATCGCCATATAGCGCTGCGGCACTCCTTCTAGCGGCTCTGTGGATTAACAGAGTGCGCACATATTGCCACAGCGCGTTACGGCGTTTATTTTGGCGACTCTGCGGGATAACAGAGTTTGCTTCTTGCGCCATTTTACTAGCAGCAGGCTCCGCCTGCACGGTGGACCCCGGGCTGCGAACGCACCTCTCCACATCTTATGTTTGGTGCGTTCCGCAGACCCTAACATAATATTAGCGCCAGGGTCTGGCTAGTAAAATGGCGGATGAACAGCGTTTACAGCTGTACATCCAGCAGCTGGAGGGTAGGTTGGCGGCTCTTGAGCGCACAACCTCAGCTGTGGATGTTACCGCAGTCGCTGTTCAGGCTGCTAGTGTAGCTGCAGCCAGTTTGTCCTCTGCCACCGCTGTCCCTACATTGTCCCACCTTCCGCTTCCAGACATGTTTGCTGGTGACAGCAAGCAATGTCGGGGATTCGTAAGTCAGTGCTCCATACACCTCGAGCTTCTGGCTGCACGTTTCCCCACGGATCGGGCACAAGTGGGCTTTGTGATAGCTCTTCTGTCAGGCAGAGCGTTGGAGTGGGCAACGCCGCTGTGGGAGTGCGACGACCGTGTGGTGCAGAGCGCTTCTCGTTTTCTGGAGGCTCTGAAAAAGGTTTTTTCTAGGACGTCAGGTCACCCACGATAAGGCGCTCAAACTGCTGGCAAGTACCCAGGGTTCGGCTTTGGTCAGCCAGTTTGCTGTCCAATTTCGGACTCTGGCCTCGGAATTAGAGTGGCCAGATAAAGTCCTCATTCCCGTGTTCTGGAGAGGACTGGCGGGTCATGTGAAAGACGCCTTGGCTACCAGGGAGATTCCTGCCACACTGGAGAAGCTTATCGCTATTTCCACCCGCGTCGACCTCCGTTTCCACGAGCGGAGGCTGGAATGTGCCCAGTGTAGGCAGAGTGTCCAGTTGGCTCCTGCCTTCGCCAACCATCTGAAGTCGCCTGTTCAGGCGCCCGACCTTCAGGAGGTTGCTCCTGCAGGATCTAAATCTCGGGTCACTCGTCCATCTCCGATTTGTTATATTTGCCAGCAGCAGGGACATTTTAACAACCGATGTCCACAGCGGCTGAATAAACGGTTGCGCCCAGTAACCGTAGGAACAGGGTCATTGGACGCCATGAGTTTTGCCCCTAAAGTGCTCCTCAAGGGGATAATTACCCACAGTTCTACCACCCTACCCGTCAAACTGTGTGTGGATTCTGGGGCAGAGGGGAATTTTATGTCATCCTCCTTTGCTTCTCGCCACACCATGCCTTTGGTGTTGCTGGCTGAACCAGTATCGGTTCGGGTGTTGAACGGAGCAATTCTGCCCTCACAAATCACCCATCAGTCTGTCCCACTCACCTTGTCTATGTCTCCTTCCCATCAGGAGAATATACCATTTTTTATCCTCCCTGAGGGTATAGATGAGGTTTTGTTGGGATTACCCTGGCTCCGCCACCACTCTCCCCATATTGAGTGGTCTTCAGGGAGAATTCTGGGTTGGGGTAATTTATGTAAAGGCAGATGCATTAGGGACAGCGTGCAGGTCAATACCACTGAGATACCCATAGACCTCTCTCCTCTTCCCAAGGTCTATTGGTCTTATGCCGACGTTTTCTCGAAGAAGGCTGCGGAGACTCTTCGGCCTCATCGCCCCTATGACAGTCCTATCGACCTCTTGCCTGGAGCTGAGCCTCCTAGAGGAAGGGTTTATCCCCTCTCTCTTCCTGAGACAGAGGCCATGTCCCAATATATTCAGGAGAACTTGGCAAGGGGATTCATTAGGAAGTCGGTGTCACCAGCGGGAGCGGGGTTCTTCTTTGTGCAGAAGAAGAATGGAGAATTACGCCCGTGCATTGATTATAGGGGTCTCAACGCTATCACCGTGAAAAATAAGTATCCTTTGCCGCTAATCTCTGAGCTCTTTGACAGGCTTCGGGGAGCAAGGGTATTTACTAAGTTAGACCTGTGGGGTGCGTATAACCTGATTCGCATCCGTGAGGGGACAAATGGAAGACTGCATTTAACACCAGGGATGGGCATTATGAATATCTGGTAATGCCCTTTGGGCTTTGTAATGCCCCAGCTGTCTTCCAAGACTTTGTGAACGACATCTTCCGGGATATGTTGACCACCTCGGTGGTAGTCTATCTGGATGACATTCTCATCTTTTCTCCAGATATGGCCTCCCACCGGAGAGATGTCTGCAAGGTCTTCGACCTCTTGCGAGCAAATTCCCTATATGCGAAGTTGGAGAAGTGCATGTTTGAGCAGGAGTCTCTACCTTTCCTGGGCTATATCATCTCCACCCAGGGGTTGGCTATGGATCCTACCAAACTACAGGCTGTGATGGATTGGCAAGAACCCCACTCCCTTAAGGCGGTGCAGCGCTTTATGGGGTTCATTAACTACTATCGCCAATTCATTCCCCACTTCTCCACTTTGGTAGCTCCCTTGGTAGCCCTCACCAAGAAGGGAGCTAATCCCAAGTTGTGGTCAGAGGGGGCACCAAGGCGTTCTCCTCCATCAAGTCGCATTTCGCCAGTGCTCCCATCTTACATCACCCCGATGTCGATAAACCATTTATCTTAGAGGTGGATGCCTCTTCTGTTGGTGCTGGAGCAGTCCTTTTTCAAAAGGATGCCCAGGGTCGGAAGCATCCCTGCTTCTTCTTTTCCAAAACCTTTACACCAGCAGAGAGGAATTATTCCATCGGGGACAGGGAGTTACTGGCTATGAAGTTGGCCTTCTCCGAGTGGCGACATCTTCTGGAGGGGGTTCGCTTCCCCTTCCAAGTATTCACGGACCACAAGAACTTGGTGTATTTGCAGACAGCCCAGCGGCTAAATTCCCGTCAGGCCAGATGGTCCTTGTTTTTCTCCCGGTTCCATTTCACCCTCCATTTCCTCTCCGGTGAGAAGAACATTAGCGCAGATGCTCTATCCCGCTCCGTGGTGTCCTCTGAGGAGGTGGAGGAGGAGCCTCGGCTAATTGTCCCCACAGAAAGCCTAAGAACGGTGGCTCCGGTTTCGCTTGAGTCTGTGCCTCCGGGCAAGACTTTTGTGCCCACCAATTTGCGACCGGAAGTACTCTCTTGGGCACATTCGTCCAGGGTGGGTGGACATTTTGGGACAAAAAGGACTTCTGAGTTGCTGGCGAGGACATACTGGTGGCCCGTGACATCAGGGAATACGTTCAGGCGTGCGTCTCCTGCGCCAAGAATAAGTCCCCTCGACAACGGCCAGCTGGGTTACTTTTCCCTTTACCGGTGGCAGACAGGCCTTGGGAGATGGTCGGGATGGATTTTGTGGTGGGCTTACCCAAGTCTCGGGGCTGCACCATCATCTGGGTGATAACCGACCACTTCTCCAAAATGGTGCACTTAGTGCCGTTACCACGGTTACTGTCTGCACGGGCCTTGGCAGCATTATTCATTAGGCATATTTTCCGCCTACACGGTATGCCAGACAAGATTGTCAGTGATCGAGGTCCCCAGTTTGCGTCTCGGTTCTGGAGAGAGCTGTGTCGTTTACTCAGCATTGAGTTGAATCTCTATTCTGCATACCATCCCGAGACGAATGGGTTGGTAGAGAGGGCCAACCAGACCTTGGTCACATACTTGCGACATTTTGTCTCTGCCAGGCAGGATGACTGGGCATCCTTGCTACCGTGGGCTGAGTTCGCTCTAAATAATGCTGTGGCTGACTCCACCGGACAGACCCCATTCCTCCTGAACTACGGTCAGCATCCGCGGGTACCAGTGCCTATGCCCGTGTCTTATGCCGATTCCAGGGTGTCAGACTGGGCTGTGGAGGCACGGGACATTTGGGACCGCACCCAGGAAGCCATTCAGGCCTCCAAAGAGAGGATGAGGTCTTCGGCCGATGCCCATCGGCGCCCCGCTCCTACATTTGCTCCGGGTGACCTAGTGTGGCTTTCTGCCCGAAACATCAGGCTACGTGTAGAGTCCACCAAGTTGGCACCTCGCTTTTTGGGCCCCTTTAAAGTTCTTGAGCAGGTGAACCCGGTGGTTTACCGCCTAGCCCTTCCGCCTCGCCTTGGTATCACTGACACCTTTCACGTGTCCCTCCTGAAACCTGTGGTCATTTCCCGGTTTTCCGAGTCATCTGCCGGGACGTCGGGTTCATCTACCGACGATCATGAGGTGAACGCCATTGTTGGGTGCAAGGTGATACGAGGCAAAAAATTTTATTTGGTGGATTGGAGGGGTTATGGGCCTGAGGATAGGTCCTGGGAGCCTGCCAAGCATGTTCACGCTCCGCAGCTCATCGCTGCCTTTGAGCGCAGCGAGGCCCAAAGAAGGGGGGGCCCTAGGAGGGGGGTAATGTTAGGGTTCGAGTTCCCGCTGCTGCACAAGGGGAGTCTTGAACCGGTCCTGCTGAGGTCCCCCATTCATCTCCGGCCGCAGTGGAGCCTGCTGGGCAGAGACGTCGGTCCCAGCGTCTTGCCCATTACAGTACTGTGCAGAGACTTGCTGCTGCCTCTCCTGGATCTGCTATTATAGCCAGTACTGGAGCAGACGTCTTTGGGACGAAGTCCTGCGTTTCCCCTTCTGAGCATGCCCAGGGTAAGATCTCTCAATGGAGATCAGGGGTCACATGTTCAGGTACTGCAGCAGCTCCTATTGGTCCGCCAGGAAGGTCATGTAACTACTAGTGTTGAGCGATACTGCTCGATATCTAAAAATATCGTATCGAAATGGTATCGCCGATATCACTAAATATCGTCGATATCCGATTCCGATACCGGAAGTCCCATGTAAGTCTATGGGAACCAAATATCGACATTAAAAAAAACCATTCTTGCCTTGTTGAATAATTGTACATGAAGGAAAACAACAAAGACTAATGTAGAATGTATTGGGGAGGTTGAGGAGACAATAAAGGCATACATGTTTAACCCAATGCATTGGAATAGCATTAATATATATTTTTTTGGAAATACGTTTGGATTAAATAACAAATTGACAATGTTGTTAACCTTTTTTTTATTTTGGCAAATATGTATGTTTCACAACTTCCATGCTCTTCACGTTTTTAACTTTTGCCAGTGCCACACTTTCTCCTTCATAATCTTCAGCAGCATCATCTTTCTCATCAAATTATTCTTCATCTTCACCTTCTTAATCTTCTTCTTAAACTTCTTGCTATTCATGTTTTTGTTTACATTACTCATATTGTTATTATTAAACTAATTAATCTTCTTCATATTCAAATTCTTCATCTTCTTCCTCTTCATCTTCTTCATCATATTCTTATTTGTGACAGAGATTCCTGTACTTGTAATCTGTAAAAGTATGAATTGTTCATCCTTCCGTTCTTGCTGTCACAAAAGATTTAAATTACAACAGTATTTGTCCGTGTTCAGTTTAGCCTGCAGCAGCAGCAGGCATTTTCCAGGGGCACCACAAGGAGGAACGGACTCACCCCCATACACTGCTTAGTCTTCTTCTGCTTAGAATTTAGAGCATATATTTTGCTCTTCATTTTGGTCTTATACTTCATGTTCTTCTGCTTTTTGATCTTTTGCTTATTGTTCTTCTGTCTCTTGTTCTGTATCTTGTAGTTTGTCTTAACCTTCTTTGTCCTGTTGGTGATCTTCTTCTGGGTAATCTTTTATCTTTTCTTTGTGATGGTGTTCAGGCTGGTTGGCTTCATGCTCGTCGTCCTTGTTGTCGTCATCTTCTTCTGGGTGGTCTTTAAGGTCGTCTAATTTCCGAGAAACAGCTGACGTTACTGGAACCCTGACTGGTATCAGATGGAGCAAGAGACAATGGAAGTAACGAGGACCAGCTGACTGTGCTGGAACCCGGACGGGTAGCAGAAGGAAAAGAGGCAATGTCACAACCGAGTACCAGCTGACGTTACTGTGACACGGTTACTAAGCAGGAGGTACCTGTGCTCCAAAGCACTACCAAGGACCAGCAGACGTTGCTGGAACTCGGATACGGAGATGGAGGCACCTAGGCCAAAAGCACTGGGGAGAACCACTTGACGGTACTGGACCCTGGACGGGTAGCAGAAGGAAAAGAGGCAATGTCACAACCGAGTACCAGCTGACGTTACTGTGACACGGTTACTAAGCAGGAGGTACCTGTGCTCCAAAGCACTACCAAGGACCAGCAGACATTGCTGGAACTCGGATACAGAGATGGAGGCACCTAGGCCAAAAGCACTGGGGAGAACCACTTGACGGTACTGGACCCCGGACGGGTAGCATAAGGAAAAGAGGCAATGTCACAACCGAGTACCAGCTGACGTTACTGTGACACGGTTACTAAGCAGGAGGTACCTGTGCTCCAAAGCACTACCAAGGACCAGCAGACGTTGCTGGAACTCGGATACGGGGAGGCACCTAGGCCAAAAGCACTGGGTAGAACCACTTGACGGTACTGGACCCCGGACGGGTAGCAGAAGGAAAAGAGGCAATGTCACAACCGAGTACCAGCTGACGTTACTGTGACACGGTTACTAAGCAGGAGGTACCTGTGCTCCAAAGCACTACCAAGGACCAGCAGACGTTGCTGGAACTCGGATACGGAGATGGAGGCACCTAGGCCAAAGGCACTGGGGAGAACCACTTGACGGTACTGGACCCCGGACGGGTAGAAGAACGCACCCATGAAAATGTAAGTTGACAGGACGCAAGCCGTCCGCAGTTACCGAATCACACAGTCCTACAGTGGGTGCTTATCCTATTGTCACAATGGAAACCGCCTTTATTTACATATCCCACAGCACACATAGGAATCACCTAAACTGCAGGCACCATAGAGTCGGCTAACCCGAATGCAACACGACAGCACAACTTATTGGAGGATAATTGACGTTCACGCTGCCAGGAAACAGCTGTCGTGCTGTAACCAGGCTGGCCAGGAGTCAGTACCCCTGCCAATTACTTACGAGCAACAAATGGCGGTGTTGTAGCCCAGGGAGTAGAGTTCAGGTGGTAGAAAGATGAACATAACAGGAGACATGGAAAACGTTGCCAACCAGTTATTTAATCTGAAAACGGACAGGCAAATTCAGGTGAGATCCATGCCTTGTTCATTTTCAGAAAAGTAAGCCGGTCTACATTCTCTGAGGATAGTCGCATGCGACGGTCTGTTACTACACCACCTGCAGCACTAAAGACACGCTCAGATAATACACTGGCAGCAGGGCAAGCCAGCACCTCCAATGCATACTGGCTAAGCTCTGGCCATGTATCCAACTTAGAGACCCAAAATTTGAAAGGGGAAGAGGCATCTGGGAGTACACTTAGAGGGAAAGCCAAGTAGTCTGTCACCATCTTACGGAAACGTTTCTTCCTGGTGACTGGAGCCGTCTCGGATGGTGTAGACCTTGCTGGCGCTGTCACAAAACTTTGCCACATTTGTAACATACAGTTCTTGCCCTGTGCAAAGGTGCTGCTTCTGCTCCCTCTTGTTGTAGAGGTGTCTACACTGCCTCGACGCACAGAGCTGCTTTGTAAAGCAGTAGCAACAGCAGCAGCTCTCTCGGCTGGAATGTACAACAGTATGGATTGCACCAGTGTGTCTTGGTACTCCTGCATTTTACGGTCCCGGTTCACCGGTGTGATGAGGTTTGTAAGTTGTCCCGGTAGCGAGGGTCTAGGAGGGTGTACACCCAATAATCTGATGTGCTGAGAATGTGGGCGATGCGGCGGTCGTTTCTCAGGCACTGAAGCATGAAATCAACCATGTGCTGCAGACTCCCAACTGGCCAGCAAAGGCTGTCCTCTGGAAGAGGCGTCATCTCTGTCTCCTCTGCATCACCCCACCCTCGCTCTACATACTGACTACAGCGTTGTGTACCTCCCTCTGTAGGGATTTCTTCCTCCTCCATTGACTCCTCCTCCTCATCCTCCTCACAAAGTGAGCCCTGCCCAGCCCTTTGTGAGGAACCACGTTGCGCTGACTGTACTGAAGGTAATTGAATTTGTGACTCCTCATCCTCCACCTCTTCCAAAACCTCTTCCTTTAGTGCTTTCAGTGATTTCTGAAGCAGGCAGATAAGGGGGACAGTCATGCTGACTAGTGCATCATCTGCACTCGCCATCCGCGTTGAGACATCAAACGCACGCAAAACGTCGCAGATGTCCTTCATAGAGGCCCACTCAGTAGTGGTGAAGTGTGAACGGCGCAAATTGCGAGTTGATTGCGCCTGTTGCAGCTGATACTCCATTACTGCTGGCTGCTGCTCACACAACCGCTCCAACATATGTAACGTGGAATTCCACCTGGTGGGTACGTCACATATGATGCGATGTTCAGGAAGGCGAAATCTGACTTGCAGAGCTGCAATGCGCGATCTGGCCATGCTGGAACGTCGCAAGTGAGCGCACTCTAGGCGGACCTTGTGCAGCAGTGCATCAAGATCCGGATAGTCCCTCAAAAAACTCTGCACGACCAAGTTGAGCACATGTGCCAGACATGGTATGTGAGTGAGGTTGCCAAGGCCCAGAGCTGCCACCAGATTTCGGCCATTATCACACACTACCAAGCCTGGCTGGAGATTAGCTGACAAAAACCACACGTCGCTCTCCTGCTTGATGGCATCCCAGAGCTCCTGCGCTGTGTGGCTTCGATTCCCCATGGGAATTAATTTCAGGACGGCCTGTTGACGTTTGGCCACGGCTGTGCTCATATCGGTCGCAACAGGTAAGCGTTCACGGGTCAATGTGGAGGTATACCGTGACGGCTCGTGCAGCGATGATTCTGAGGAACTGGAGTAGGAGGAGGAATCAATGTGTACAGACTGGATTCCTGCAATCCATGGAGTTGGCAGAACACGTACAGCGCCACTGGCAAGATCTGTACCCGGCTCCACAACATTGACTCAATGGGCAGTGAGGGAAAGGTATCGTCCCTGGCCATGGGTACTGGTCCACGCATCGGTGGTCAGGTGGACCCTGCTACTGACGGCGTTTAGTAGCGCATGTTTAATGTTTCCCTCGACATGTTTTTGCAGAGCAGGGACAGCTTGCCTGCTGAAATAAAATCGGCTTGGCACATTATATTGTGGGACTGCCAATGCCATAAAGTTCCTGAAACTGTCAGTCTCCACCAGCCTGAATGACAGCATTTCAAGGGACAGGAGTTTTGCAAGGCCAGCATTCAGAGCCTGTGCTCGTGGATGGTTTGCCGAGTATGGCCGTCTTTAATCCCATGCCTGTGTTACCGATGGCTGTTTTTTGTTCTGGGAGTGTGACGATGACTGTGAACTTGCTGCAGTGGGTGGAATAACAGTTTGTCTATGGACAACAGTGACCGAGGTTCTTCCATGGAGATCCTGTGAGGAAGCCGAACCAGGTGTGTGAGAGCTGGAGGTAGAGGCTCGAACATGACCTAAAGATGTAGGTGCTGCTGTAGGTTGGCCTACATCTCCAGTGTGTCTTTGTAACTCAGCTACGTGCTTTGTCCGTACATGTTTCCACATATTTGTGGTATTCAGGTTCCTGATATTTTTACCTCTTTTAACTTTTTGCTTACACAGCTTGCATTGAACATAGCAAATATCAGATACAAGTCTGTCAAAAAAGGACCACGCAGTGCAAGTCATGGGAGCGCCAATTTTGACATTTTTAAGAGAACTGCTCCCAACAGGTGCCAAACTGGAGGCTACAGGCAAGCGAGTCTGCAGCCTACCTCTCCCTCCTCTTTGTACCGTTGGGACAATCTCTTCCTCAGAGCTGCTCCCACCACCTTCCTGTTGCTCACGCCATGTTGGGTCTCGGACTTCATCATCTCCACTACCCTCTTCCAACACCTGCTGCTGTTGGATGGTCTGGGCAGCACCATGCTCCACAAAACCTGGCACCTGAGTCTCATCATCATCATAAGATGCGTTCTGCGGTGTGCTGTCCATCGGCACTGGCTCACCCGCCTCTTCAGATTGAGAGAGACACAGCTTTTGCGCATCACTGCATACTCCCTCTTCTTCAAATTGCAGAATGCTGCTTGCCTGTGCCCGTGTTTGGAGCCAACAGATTCTGAGAACAGAAGCAGAGACTCAGCTGGCTCCTGTACAGAACTCTCTGACTGCCTGGGCAATTTGACAGGCGGTGAACAGACAGATGGTTGCTCAACAGTGTTGTGTTCCTGAGAGGAGGTGGAAGGAATTGAAGTCGATGCATTGGCTGCCATCCAACCAACAACGGCTTCAATTTGTTCTTCCCGAAGCAGGGGGGCACGCCGAGCTCCTACCAAAGTGCGCATAAAAGGAACGCTCACGGGGAAAACTGGTGGATGCTGTGTCACTGAGGGCGGCAGCAGCCACAGAATCCCCACGTCCTCTCCCTGCTGAAACTCCACGGCCATGACCACGTGCCTTACTCACTGACTTGTTCATCTTGGTAGATTGAGAAAGAAAGTCAGAAAAGTTATAAGGCCTAAGTGTGGTTATTACGCAGAGACTGAAGTGAACACTGAAACACAACTGTTCACAATCTGTGAAAGGCTACTCCTTTGTCTACTTCTATAGTGTTTGCAACCAATGTATTGTATACGGATGGAAGCGCGTCACACTAATAGATTATATTTTAAATGGAATGGAGCAGAACCAATTGGAGATAAATGAAAAGGATGAGCCACTGAGACACGCTCAGCAGAGTACAAGCAGCAGTGCTTGAACAAGTAACTGGAGCGTGATGTGCACTCAAAAAATAAAAAACACAGACTGAAGTGAACACTGAAACACAACTGTTCACAATCTGTGAAAGGCTACTCCTTTGTCTACTTCTATAGTGTTTGCAACCAATGTATTGTATACGAATGGAAGCGCGTCACACTAATAGATTATATTTTAAATGGAATAGAGCAGAACCAATTGGAGATAAATGAAAAGGATGAGCCACTGAGACACGCTCAGCAGAGTACAAGCAGCAGTGCTTGAACAAGTAACTGGAGCGTGATGTGCACTCAAAAAATAAAAAACACAGACTGAAGTGAACACTGAAACACAACTGTTCACAATCTGTGAAAGGCTACTCCTTTGTCTACTTCTATAGTGTTTGCAACCAATGTATTGGATACGGATGGAAGCGCGTCACACTAATAGTTAAATTGCATGGAGCTGCAAGAATTACACTGAAGGAAAAAAAAAAGAGTCTGTGAGTGACATGTGCAGATGCTACAGACAGCGTTGCATGCAGAGCAAACTGCAGCGTCACCTGCACTCACACACACCTTGCAGAGCTGTTAAAACAACACTGCAGGCAAAAGGAAGCTTTACACAGCGGTTGGTGCTAGCCTGCCTACAGCACAGTACACTAAATCGCAATCTCTAACTGTCCCTCAGAGTCAGCACAGCAGCGTTCTATCCCTTACTGAATTCACAGCACAGTGACGCTAAAATGGCGGCGGCGCTTTTATAGTGCATTCTGACATCATTTCAGCATCCAATCACAGCCATGCCATTAGTTAACATGACCGCAGCAGTACAGGATGTGCCCACACTTCTTAGGATTCCTCATTGGCTGACTAAAATCACATTGCCTCGCAAAGAATTATGGGAACTTCTGATTCCGGTATTCGATAAGACGAAAATATCGAAACGAAGTATCGAAAGGCCGATAGAGCTAATATCGGCCGATACCCGATATTTGCAGTATCGTATCGCTCAACACTAGTAACTACATGTGTTTGTAACAGTTTCTCATTGGTCCTTGTTTCTGGAAGGTCCTGTAGCTGTTGCTATAAAAGGGTGGCATGGCTGGGCCGCCATGCGCTAATATTAATCATTATATGCTTAGCGCCAGTGTGGTCATGCGTGTGTGTGGTTAGGGCCCGGCTGAAATAAGCCCCTAGAATACCGACTTAATTGGTGAGGAGTTTGGTATGCTAGCTGGTCAGGGTCGGTGTCCTAGATGCCCTAGATTGCCGGCATAACCGGTGAGGAGTTTGATTGCCGTATTCAGGGCCTGGCATTCAGACGCCATAGATTGCGGGTGACTCCCGCGAGGACATTAGCGCATGATCAAGTTCTATGTTCGCTTAGCTGTTCACTGTGTACCTGGGTGCCTGACAGGACACAGAAGTTTGTCTTAGCGGCTCTGTGACTTAACAGGGTTCGGTTTCAACGCTAGACAGCGCCCTAGCGTGTTTATTTTGCGACTCAGTTGTGTTAAGTGAGTTTGCACGCATCGCTATATAGCGCTGCGGCACTCCTTCTAGCGGCTCTGTGGATTAACAGAGTGCGCACATATTGCCACAGCGAGTTACGGCGTTTATTTTGGCGACTCTGCGGGATAACAGAGTTCGCTTCTTGCGCCATTTTACTAGCAGCAGGCTCCGCCTGCACGGTGGACCCCGGGCTGCGAACGCACCTCTCCACATCTTATATTTGGTGCGTTCCGCAGACCCTAACAACCAGTTGCATACTTAGACATTTAAACACCATGCACTTGCAACCATGGATGGATTACAAAACCTCAGGTAGCACATGTGCACCTGCTCCAACTGAAGGTAGCCAGCAATGCTACCCCCACTATAAGCCCACCGGTTAGCACACCCTCAGCAAGAAATGTTGAGGTGTCGTCGCAAGGCCTAAGCAGTCAGGGAATCACAATGTTTTTGCAATGAAAGACTGAATCTAGGCCATCACCACCACCATCACCATCACCAACCCCCTCTCAGTCCACCATGTCCACCGCTAGTTCCCCCATATGCATTTCTGAAGTCCAGCTCACCCTAGCAGACACTCTGAGTAGGACAAGAAAGTACTCATCCTCTTATCCCGTATACTGGCTTTGAACGCCTACATTGCCAAACTGATCTCATTAGAGATGATGCCCTTCCGTTTGGTTGAAAGCACAGCGTTCCGAGAGCTCATGACCTACACTGTCCCACGCTATGACCTACCCAGTCAGCACTTCTTTTCTAGAAAAGCCATCCGTGCCCTCCACCTGCATGCGTTCGACCCTCCTCCTCCAGAAGCTAAAGCTCGTCGACAGAGCGCAGTCGCATGAGCACTCCATCCGCAGCAAGGTAGTCAGTGATAACGGACATAATTTTGTGGCGGCCATAGCCCTGGCAAAACTTAGACACATACCTTGCCTGGCTCACACCTTGAACCTGATGGTGCAGTGCTTCTTAAATAATTTTCCGGAGTTAACAGCCCTGCTCCATAAGGTGATAAAACTGTGCTCGCACATCCGTCGCTCGCCCGTAGACTCCAGTCGTATGCAGAGGCTGCAGTGATCGCTCCACCTCCCCAAGCACCGCCTAATCACAGACGTTGCAACAAGGTGGAACTCCACCATGCACATGGTTGAGAGGCTGTGCGAACAGAGGCAGGCTTGCCTAGGTCAGGTACAGGGTTTGTGCGTGACTGGAGGGATGTGGTTTTGCCAGAAAGTGCTCCTCCACCCACCACTGGCAGTGCATCAATGGCACCTGGAACATTGGCCCACATGTGTGACTATGTCTTGTGGATCCTAAAAAGGGACCCCCGCATTGCCAAAATTATGAAGGATGACGACTACTGGTTGGCCAGAATCCTGGATCCATGCTATAAAACAAATTACAGAACATGATGCCACAAGAAACCTAGACCTAATATTGTTGAACAAACAAGCAACTCTGGTAAACCGTTAGTTAGAGGCATTCCCAGCACACAGCAGTGGTGCAGGTTCCACCACGAGCCATACTGGGCAACATGGAAGAGGTGTTTGTGGTGCACAAAGTCGAAGTGGCTTTGGAGACAGGGGTTTCATGATTATGTTGTGGACTGATTTCTCGAGTACCTCTCACACAACTGGTAATACTGAATTGATTGCAACAGACAGGGGACAGCAGTTGTCAACTATGGTTCAAAATTACCTCTCCTCCTCTATCGATGTTCTCCCTCACAGTTCATTCCCCTTTGACTGCTGGGACTCTAAAATGGACAACTTGCCTGAATTGGCACAATATGCCTTACAGTAGCTCGCTTGCCCTGCTGGTAGTGTACTATCAGAAAGAGTCTTCAGTGCTGCTGGATCAATCCTGGCAGAAAGAAGGAATCGGCTGTTGACCCAAATGTAGGTGATCTCACCTTCATTAAAATGAACCATGCCTGGGTTCAAAGGATTTTGAACCACCTTCCATGATGACACATAGGTTGCCAGCAAAATGGCTTGCTTTGTCCTCCTCTTCCTCCAACTTCTCCAGTTCCTCCATTTGCAGCTGTTAAACGTCCAGCCTACACCTCAACATATGCCAGTTTTTCCACCTCCTTAACTGGGCTGTACCCCCATCAGCAACTGGCATCAGCAACTGGCGCACCCGGCAAGTGCCGGGGCCCTGAGCAGGTGGTGGGCCCACTCGCCGTCAGAGACATCGGTGTACTATGAGGGGCCCTGTGCAGTGCCAGCGCCCATGAGTGGGCCCCCCCTGCTTGCTCAGGTCCCCAGCACTTGCAATACTTACCACTCCCTGCTCCACCGCTGTGACTTCTTCCTTGTTTCCTGACAGTGACATTCAGATCAGAGACCGCGATGATGTCACGTCTGTGCGCCGTCTGCCTGAACAGTCACAGTGCAGAGAGCTGGAAGATGGCAACGCTGAGGAGACCAGAGTAGAGCAGTGCCCAGCAAGGAGAGGTATTTCCTTTTTTTTAATGTTTGGAGCAATATATGGAGAGCATTATACACTGGAGAATTATATATGGGGCCCATCATACACTTGAGCATCATAGATAGGGCCCATTATACACTGGAGCATTATATATGGGGCCCATCATACACTGGAGCATTATAAATGGGGCTCATCATACACTGCAGCATTATAAATGGGGCTCATCATACACTGGAGCATCATATACGGGGCCCATTATACACTGGACAATCATGTATGGGACCAATTATACACTGGAAAATCATATATGGGGCCCATTATACACTGGAGCATCACATGGAGCCCATAATATATGGAGCATTATATAAGGGGACCATTATATTTGGAGCATTATATGGAGCTCATCATACACTGGAGCATCATATATCGGGCCCATCATATACTAGAGCATCATATGGGGTTCATTATTTATGGAGCATTATATAGGCCCATCATACACTGGAGCATCATATGGGGCTCATTATATATGGAGCATTATATAGGCCCATCATACACTGGAGCATCATATGGGGCTCATTATATATGGAGCATTATATAAGCCCATCATACACTGGAGCATCATCCATGAGGCCCATCATATACTGTAGCATCATATGGGACCCATTATATATGGCGCATCATAAGGGGCACATTATATATGAAGCATCACATGGAGCCCATTATATATGGAGCATTATATATGGGGACCATTATATTTGGAGCATAATATGGGGCTCATCATACACTGGAGCATTATACATGGGGCCCATCATATACTAGAGCATCATATGGGGTTCATTATTTATGGGGCATCATATAGGGCCCTTTAAATATGGAGCATCATATGGAGCACATATGGGGCCTATTCTGTAAGGAGCATTATATGGAGCCCATTCTGTATGGAGCAATACTGTATATGGGGCTTATTATTCTACATAGAGCAATATATGGGGCTCATTATTCTGTATGGCGCACTATGTGGTGCCCATAATACTGTATGGAGGACTATACTGTCCGGTTTTTGAGCTATTGTAGAATTTAAAATAAATATATCTCATGTATTGTAAGAAGTGAAGTATTTGGCATTGTACTATACCTATATATCTCTGCCGTATCGGAGCATCATGAATTGCGGTATGTGTTAAAGGGGCCCACTGAGACTCTTTGGAGCCAACCCTGCCCCCCCCCTCAACTTTAGCCAAATAACCCCCAGTTTTCAATGCGTTACTATTATTATAAAGTAAATTAAGGTTGACAAGCTTAAGTAATGAGAATTGATGTCGTTGGCATTGAAATGGGCACTGTAGATGTGTTTATTGTCCTCCACTCACTGGCGACTGTTATTCCCCATTGATTTGCAGTGTGGTCGGGTTTCGCTTTTGGCCGAACTTCGACTTTTGCCGTGAGCTACTCGGCCGATCTCATTCGACTCGACTTTTGGTAAAGTCGGATGGTCCAAAACCCGACTCGACTGTCCGGAGGTAAAGTCACTCATCTCTAGTAGAGAGAGGTTGTTTGCTGTTTATCAGTAGGGAGAAAGTTAGGGCTGGAAAAAGAAGTTCTTATGTGCTTGTGCTGATAGCAATTGTGCTGTACAGTTAGTGTGCAGTGACAGGGGAGGACTTTCTTGTGTGCAGCAGCGCTGGTTATTAGGCTGCCTGATAGCTGTATTGCTGTGTGCACACTGCTGTGCAGAATGCTTTTTACACTGCACTAACACTTTTATTTTTATTGTCTGCACAGTTACTGTCACGCGGTCTTATGATATGTGTACGATGTCAGTAAACTATTCTTAAAAGAACAACACTCTATACAACATATAGATTAGCAACATCAGAATGTAAATATAGAATAGATTTACCTGACACGATATCCGTTGAACTCAGGGTTAATCTTGAGGACTTGATACACTGTCACAGGAAAGAGGAGGACCGGGGGTCTAACCTGACCCTAAACTGGGGTCCTAACTAATCCCTCACCTTGGAGGTACTGATAATGGTTCAGAGGTCCAAGTCTCCAGCCTAACCCTGTCTCCTATCAGTCCCTGAACCCTGTAATCAGTCCTAAGAAGGATTCTGATTACCACCAAAGGGATATGGGCTGATTTCTGCTAAATACACAGATTAGACATATAAGACAGACTGGAGAAAACACAGACTTGCATACACACTCAAACACAGAAGGAACATAAATGATCTGGGATATTAAACTCTAAGCAAGGTGAGCTTAAAACAACTAAGGAGCTCTTTAACTTAAGTCTATACAGATACAATCCTATCTGTGGTCTGCATGAAGAATTTCACTGGCAACTCCCAACACAGACAACCAGAGATTTAAAGGAAACCAATCAACAAATAATTAATTGCAGCCGGAAGAAACTGCACCCAGTCCCAGAACTGAGCACAGACAGAATTAACTCCCTAACTGCCAAACACAAAGAAACAGCAACTCAGCTGTGAGAAGTCAGAATGTGCAACCGCGACGATCTTCGTGGCGATGCACACATGACAGTACCCCCCCTTCTACGAGGGGCCTCCGGACCCTCAGGGCCAGGTTTGCCCGGGTGAGTTCTGTGGAAGGTCCGCACCAAACGATCTGCGTTAATGTCAGACGCAGGAACCCACGTCCTCTCCTCTGGACCATACCCCTTCCAATGCACCAAGTACTGAAGGGACCGGCGATTCAGACGTGAGTCAATGATCTTTGACACTTGAAACTCCAAGTTACCATTGACCACCACTGGAGGAGGAGGTAGAGGTGATGGTATGACTGGTGCCACGTACCTCTTAAGTAATGACTTGTGGAACACATTATGAATTTTAAACGTAGGAGGGAGGTCCAGACGAAATGCCACAGGATTAATTATGGAACTGATCCTGTACGGCCCGATGAATCTGGGGCCCAGCTTCCAGGAGGGAACTTTAAGTTTTATATTCCTGGTAGACAACCATACCAGATCGTTCACATTAAGATCTGGACCAGAAACTCTCCTCCTATCAGCCATACGTTTATAACGGTTCCCATAGCACTCAGATTATTCAATACACCTCTCCACACTGAAGCAAGTGACGACGAGAAACGCTCCTCCTCAGGAACCCCAGAAGGGCCCCCCCCATTGAATGTACAAAACTGGGGATGAAAACCATATGCCCCAAAAAACGGGGACTTACCAGTGGACTCGCTCCGCCTGTTGTTAAGAGCGAACTCTGCCAGAGGCAAGAAAGAAGACCAGTCCTCCTGGTTCTCTGAGACAAAACACCGAAGATAAGTCTCTAGGCTTTGATTCAGACGCTCTGTCTGACCATTGGTCTGCGGATGAAAAGCCGAGGAAAATGACAATTGCATCCCCCGACGTAAACAAAATGCCCTCCAAAACTTGGACACAAACTGAGACCCCCTATCTGACACCACATCAGAAGGCAACCCATGAAGTCTCACAATCACACCCAATGAACACCTGCGCCAGAGTTTTAGCATTAGGGAGGGCAGGAAGAGCAATGAAATGTGCCATCTTACTGAACCTGTCAACAACCACCAGTATGACAGTCTTCCCTGACGACTGAGGAAGGTCCGTGATGAAGTCCATAGACAAATGAGTCCATGGACGCCCGGAAGTTTCAAGGGTAAGAGGGTCCCAGACGGACGGGTATGAGGGGTCTTAGAGCGAGCACAAACCCCACAGGACGCGACAAAAGTTAAAACATCTTTATTAACGTTAGGCCACCAAAACCGGCGAGAAAGGAGATCTAAAGTAGCCTTACTCCCTGGATGTCCTGCTAAAGCAGAATTATGATGTGCCTCAATAACCTTTTGTCTCAACTGATTTGGGACAAACAGTCTCCCTGGAGGTCCTGCAGGGGCGTCCCCCTGAGCCTCTAACACCTCCTCCTCAAGCTCAGAACATACAGCCGACACTACCACCCCCTCCTGAAGGATAGGAATCGGGTCATCCATTTTCCCGGCCCCTGGGAAACTGCGAGACAAGGCATCCGCCTTAACATTCTTAGATCCAGGGCGATAAGTGACAACAAAATTAAACCTGGTAAAAAACAACGACCATCGAGCTTGTCTGGAATTCAGACGCTTAGCAGATTCCAAATACAGCAGGTTCTTGTGATCAGTAATGACGGTGACCGGGTGGACTGCCCCATCCAAAAAGTGACGCCATTCTTCAAAAGCCAACTTAATGGCCAAAAGTTCCCTATTGCCGATATCATAATTCCTTTCGGCGGACGACAATTTTTTAGAAAAGAAAGCGCACGGATGCCATTTACCAGGGGACGGACCCTGGGACAATATTGCACCCACCCCTACGTCAGACGCGTCCACCTCCACAACGAACGGCTGTGATGCATCTGGTTGGATGAGAACGGGTGCCGAAGCAAAACATTTTTTCAAAGAGGAAAAAGCTTGGCAAGCTTTGTCCGACCATTTAGAAAAATCCGTCCCTTTTCTTGTCATGTCAGTGAGAGGTTTGACAACAGATGAGAAATTACAAATAAATTTCCGGTAGTACAGTCATGGCCAAAAGTTTTGAGAATTACACAAATATTATATTTTCACATGATCTGCTGCCCTCTGGTTTTTATGTGTGTTTGACAGATGTTTTTATCACAGACAGAAATATAATAATTGCAAACATATGAGTAACAAAAGCTTATATTGACAGTTAGAATGAGTTAATGCAGCAAGTCAATATTTGCAGTGTTGACTAGGGTTGAGCATTCCGATACTGCAAATATCGGGTATCGGCCGATATTAGCTGTATCGGAATTCCGATTCCGAGTTCCGATATTTTCGTCTTATCGGATACCGGAATCGGGATTGTCACTGTCACTGTCAGTGTCCGTCGGTCGGGTCTGTCAGGAGTCAGCGGCACTTACCCGGCAGAAGATCTCCGGCGGTCACGTCCTGCACTGCTTCATGGCCGCCATCTTCTTTCCCCGGCGGTCACATGCAGTTTCTCGCGA
This sequence comes from Oophaga sylvatica, assembly GCA_033576555.1. NCBI lineage: Eukaryota > Metazoa > Chordata > Amphibia > Anura > Dendrobatidae > Oophaga > Oophaga sylvatica. The sequence goes on along the minus strand of JARQOD010000003.1, from coordinate 298,540,740 downwards.
TAACTGCAGTGACTGCTGGGTAATCCCGGCCGTAAAGCAGTCAGTCCGATGACGTCACCGCCGGGGAAGCAGGTAATCAGCTGTGCTGCGTTGCAATGACAGGCTCTGCCTGTCATTCCGATGTAGCAGAGCTGGATCGTCGTGGGACAATCGTTATGGACTGCGTCGGACAGGTGGTATACTGTTGGTTTGTTTTTTTTCTTTTTTTACAGGAGATCGATGGCGTCGCAGGAATGAGAGAGTAATAAAAGAAATGAAAACTGTGTTGTCTCTTTTATTTCATTAAAAGACTTTTTTCTTGCTGTGTCTTTTTTTTATACATTTAATAACTTTCGGATTAATAATGGATCGGTGTCTTATTGACGCCTATCCATTATTAACCGGGCTTATTGTCACCGTGCAATCAACGGTGACAATAACCCCTTATTACCCCGCTTGCCACCGCTACAGGGCAAGTGGGAAGAGCCGGGTAAAGTGCCACAATTGGCACATCTTTTGATGCGCCAAATGTGGGGCTGCTGTAGCCTGGTATTATCAGGCTGTTGAGGGCCAAAATCCATGGGCCTTGACAGTCTTTTAATACCAGGCCGCAGCAGTCTGCATTTTACTTGGCTGGTTAACAAAAATAGGGGGGATCCCCACGCCGTTTTTTTTTTCGAGGGGATCCCCTATTTTTGTTAACCAGCCAAGCTAAGCAGACTGCTGTGGCCTGGTATTATCAGGCTTGCAAGGTCCATGGATATTGGATCCGTACCAGCCTGAAAAACCAGGCCTCAGCGGTCTGCTTCATCTGGCTGGTTAACAAAAATAGGGGGGACCCCACGCCAATTTTTTTCAAGGGGATCCCCTATTTTTGTTAATCAGCCAAGATATGCAGACTGCTGTGGCCTGGTATTATCAGGCTGGCAAGGTCCATGGATCTTGGCTCCTTAACAGCCTGAAAATCCAGGCCTCAGCGGTCTGCTTCATCTGGCTGGTTAACAAAAATAGGGGGGACCCCACGCCAATTTTTTTCGAGGGGATCCCCTATTTTTTTTAATCAGCCAAGATATGCAGACTGCTGTGGCCTGGTATTATCAGGCTGGCAAGGTCCATGGATCTTGACTCCTTAACAGCCTGAAAATCCAGGCCTCAGCGGTTTTCTTCATCTGGCTGGTTAACAAAAATAGGGGGGACCCCACGCCAATTTTTTTCGAGGGGATCCCCTATTTTTGTTAATCAGCCAAGATATACAGACTGCTGTGGCCTGGTATTATCAGGCTGGCAAGGTCCATGGATCTTGGCTCCTTAACAGCCTGAAAATCCAGGCCTCAGCGGTTTTCTTCATCTGGCTGGTTAACAAAAATAGGGGACCCCCCCGCCAATTTTTTTCGAGGGATCCCCTATTTTTGTTAATCAGCCAAGATATACAGACTGCTGGGGGCCTGGTATTATCAGGCTGGCAAGGTCCTGGATCTTGGCTCCTTAACAGCCTGAAAATCCAGGCCTCAGCGGTCTGCTTCATCTGGCTGGTTAACAAAAAAAGGGGGGGACCCCACGCCATTTTTTTTTTCGAAGGGAACCCCTATTTTTGTTAATCTGTTCCCTTGACGTCACTGATTGTGTCCCTGGCTGACCTGAAGTGAAAGTGGGAAAGCAATCAATTAAGCTTTCCACTTAAGGGCCCGTCTCACATAGCGATATCGCTACCGAGATCGCTGCTGAGTCACTAGTTTTGTGACCAGCAGCAAGCTCACCAGCGATATCGCTGTGTGTGACATTCAGCGACGATCAGCCCCCCTGCCGGGTAACGCTGATCGTCGCTGAAATGTCAGGACCTTTGATCGCTGGTTTCCCGCTGACAGGCACACATCGCTGCGTGTGACAGGCGGAAGACCAGCGATCCGCTGGTAACCAAGGTACACAGCGGTTTCCAGGGCGCGGGCTGTGCCTAGAAACCCGCTGTGTACCTTGGATACCAGCGCCCTGATGCAGGGAGCTGGTATCCAAGGTACACAGCGGGTTTCCAAGCGCTGCGCGGTGCCTGGAAACCCGCTGTGTACCTTGGTTACCACGGATCGCTGGTCTCCCGCCTGTCACACGCAGCGATGCGTGCCTGTCAGAGGGAAACCAGCGATCAAAAAAAAGGTCCTGACATTTCTGCGACGATCAGCGATACCCGGCAGGGGTCTGATCGTCGCTGAATGTCACACACAGCGATATCGCTGGTGAGCTCGCTGCTGCGTCACAAAACTAGTGACTCAGCAGCGATCTCGGTAGCGATACGCTATGTGAGACGGGCCCTTAAGCGATGTTACCCGCAGTGTCGCTGTCCCAGATCGCTGCCTGTTTGGCAGCTCAGCAGCGATCATGTAGCGATACACCAGCGATCCCTGACAAGTGCATATCTTTTGTCGGATCGCTGGTGTATCGTTATGTGACACCAGCCTTTACTCTCCTGTCAGGCAGGGGGAGGAACTCATTCATTGGGGTTACTGTGAGGCTGCAGCATTAGCTGCGGTCCCTGCAGTAAACATTAACCCTTTCTGAAGGATTACACCGTGGGACCTGACTGTGCATGGGATAGGTAAGAATAATTTTGCTTTTTATTTTATTTTTATTACAGGAAATGGTTTTTTTCAGTAAAATAAAGATGGTCAAAAACATGTGTCTTTATTTCATTAAAATGATTTTAATTAAAGTGTGTGTGTTTTATTTTTATTTCATGCAATAGGATTAATAATTGATAGTTGTCTAATTGACAGCTCTCAATTATTAACCTGGCTTAAGGTCACCTTTCATAACAAGGTGGCTTTAACCCCATATTAACCCATTCGCCACCGCTACAGGGCAATGGGGAAAAGACGGGCAAAGTGCCAAAAGGGTGAATCTAATTATAGATTTGTCTTTCCTGGGGTGTCTGGGGGCAGATGTTAGTAGCCGGGGGGGGCAAAAATAATGGTCCCTCTCTGGGCTATTATTATCTGCCCCCACTCACTGGCTTTGTCTGTCTGGTTGCGAAAATAGGGCGGGAGCCCACGCATTTTTTTTCAGCAAAATTTTACACCTCATATATATATATACATGTCAAGAATTTGTGACACATATAATAATATTTTATATTTGTAGTTCATACACTTCTACATAGTATAATAGCCGCTAATTCAATTGCCGGCTTTTTTGTGAAAATGCAGAAACCCCACATGAAATGACACTTGGTGTACATAGGGTTAACCATGTCTTTTCATGTCCTTTGCTATCTAATTTGCACAAACAATTAAATCAGACTATGTGTGCAAAATTTCACACCTGTAGGGTTAATTAAAGGTGTAAATTCGTAGCAAAAAAGTCCGTTTTTTTTACAACGAATTTACACCTTTAATTAACCCCTACAGGTGTGAAATTTGCACACATAGTCTGTTTAATTGTTTGTGCAAATTAGATAGCAAAGGACATGAAAAGACATGGTTAACCCATGTACACCAAGTGTCATTTCATGTCGGGTGACATGAAATGACACTTGGTGTACATAGGGTTAACCATGTCTTTTTCATGTCCTTGCTATCTAAGGCCGAGTCACACTTGGCGACAAAATCGGACGACTGCAATGCGATAAATAACGCATTGCAGTCGGACCTATGTTAATCTATGGAGCAGCTCCCAGTATCAGATTTTTTGTGGTCCCGTTTTAAACGCCGTGTACAATCGCAGCATGCTGCGATTGTCACCGATTGTCGTCGACAATCGCCAATGCCAAGTTTGGGAGCGATGAAAAATCTGATTACAAACGGACCACACTGTGTGACTTGCGATGAAATCGCATCGTGTCCTTTAGAAAAGCCGGCAATCATCCCCGCCTAATACTGTAAAATCACACTGACAGCTTTAAAAAGACTAGAAAGAATAGATATATACACATAGAACACATACATATATATATACATGTCATTGTGACATGTATAATATACAATATTTTATAGTCCTCCTAGACTTCTACATACTGTAATAGCCGCTAATTCAATTGCCGTGGTTTTGTGAAATCACAGAAAGCCGACATGAAATGAACATTGTTTCCACACATTTAACCATGTAATTTCTGTATTTTATATATGTTTGAAACATACAATTACATGATTGTATTTGTGCAAAATTTCAGACATGTAGGGTTAATTAAAGGTGTAATTTCGTTGAAAAAAAATGCGTGGGCTCCCGCTGTATTTTCTCCACCAACAAGACAAAGCAAAGCGAGTGGGGGCAGATAATAATAGCCCAGGGAGGGTGCATTTTTTTGTCCCCCCCCTGGCACTAACCATCTGCCCCCAGACAACCCCCAGAAAGGGCAAATCTATAATTAGATTCCCCTTCTGGCACTTTGCCCGTCTATTCCCATTGCCCTGTAGCGGTGGCGAATGGGTTAATCTCACCTTACTGTCACCTTGCAATTGAAAGGTGACCTTAAGGCAGGTTAATGATTATAGCTGTCAATTAGACAACTATCAATTATTAATCCTATTGAATAAAAAAAAAACAACACACTTTAAGAATAAATAATTTTAATGAAAATAAAAACACATTTTTTTGACCATATTTTTTTACACAAATCCGGCGAAGCCCATTACCCAAAAATAAAGAAAAGAAATAAAACAAAAATATTCTTACCTATTCCCCGATCTGTCCTCCCCACGCTGAAATCCTTCACAAAGGGTTAACTACTTTGAGCCAAGCAGTGCAAGTAATCCTTCATGCTCACTCAAAGCTCATGAATGAATAATTCCTTCCTGGCGCAGGAGAGGAGTGTTTCAGAATAAGCTAATTGATTGTGCCACTTCCCTTTAGGTCAGGTCACAACAGTTAAATGGCAAGAAATCAATTAAGCCCATCAGAATCTATTCCTCTACTTTCGCTGGGAGAGGAAGTTACATTCAGGGAATACAGGCGAGACAGCATTTTACTCTCTGGACCTGTAACCTTTAACCCTTTCTGATGGATTACACCGGGGACCTGACTGACATCGGATTGTAAGTATAATTTTGCTTTTTTATTTTATTTTTATTACAGGAAATGGTTTAGGGGGAAAATAAAATATGGTAAAAAACTGTGGATTATATTAATTAAACTTATTTTTTATTAATGTTGTGTTTGATTTTTCTTTCAAACAAAGGTTTATAATTGATAGTTGCCAATTGACAGCTATCAATTATTAACCTGGCTTAAAGTGACCTTTCAATTGCAAGGTCATTTTAACCCCCCTTATTAACCCATTCGCCACCGCTACATGGCAAGGGAATAGACGGGCAAAGTCCAGAAAGGGCGAATCTAATTATAATTTGCCTTTTGGGTGTCGGGGGCAATTTAGTACCAGGGGGGGGCCAAAAAAAATGTCCCCCCTAGGCTATTATTATCTGCCCCCACCGCTTGCTTTTTGCGGGGAGAAAATACAAACGGGAGCCCACGCATTTTTTTTTAAAAAAAAATTTCCCTTTAATTAACCCCACATGCGAAATTTGCACACTTACTCAGTAAAATTTTTGTTTCAACAAAAATAAAAATACGAAATTAATGGTTAAATGGATAAAAAATGTATCATTTCATGTCCTTCGTATTTCCGAACCGGCAATTGAATTACGGCTTAAAAGTAAATGGTAAGAACTATAAAATATGAATAAAAAAAATTCCAAAAACTATATAAAATATAAATTTTATATATTGTAATATCTATTTTTTTTTGGATTTAAAACATTCTTTTGGATCCATTATATTTTGTTTTCAAAACCCGCAGAAAATCCGAATCGGGGAAAATCGGGGGTTACAAGGGGGCCAAAAAACCCAACGATAAATCGCAACTTTGAAGGAAAAACGGATGCCAAAGGGGGGGTGATGTTTTTTTTTTGATCCCTTTTTTACCGTCAAAACGGACCGATTTTTGGGTTGGGGTTTCCCAGCCAATTTGCACAAACAATTAAATCAGACTAGGGAAAATTTCCCACCTGTGGGGGGTTTAATTTAAAAGGGGTAAATTCGTACAAAAAAATCCGTTTTTTACAACAATTTACATTTTTAATTAACCCCACATGTCTAAAAATTTTCACACTTAAAAACCCTGAATTGTATGTTTCAAACATAAAAAAAACTAAAATTTCAGGTTAAATGTTGGAAACAAGATCTTTTTATGTCGCTTCTGTGATTTCACTGAACCGGGAAAAAAAAATTTAAAAAAGCGGCTATAACGTATGAAAGTGTAAAAACAAAAAAATATATGTATAAATAAGTCACAATGCCAAAATAATATTTAAAAAAATAAAAATAAAATATAAAATTTTTTAAAAAATTTTTCTTTTGGATTTTAAAACTTTCTTTGGGGGTCCATTAATGCATTTTGCAAGCCTGCGAGAAAAACCGCAAGTCGGGTGAAATGGATGTTACAAGGGACACACACAGCGATTAAATCCATCTTTAAAAGGGGAAATCGGATGCCAGAAGGATGTGTAGTTTTATTTTGATCCGATTTTCGACCGTCTAAAACGGACCATTTTTGGGTTGTGTGTGACTCCACCAATTTGCACAAAAAATTTAAACAACATTGGAAAATTTTTACCCCTGTAGGGTTAAAAAAGGGGGAAAATTCGACAAAAAAAGTCCGTTTTTTTTACAACAATTTACACCTTAATAACCCCCCCGGTGTGAAATTTTGCACACTTGTCTGATTTAATTTTTGGCAAATCTAGCAAACGACATGAAAAGACAGGGGTTTAAACCCATTACCCCAATTTTCATTTCTTTGGGGTCTTTTCTTTTCCTGAACCCCCCGGGTTTACCCCAATTTAATGAGGGATATTTTTAGTAAGTGTATAAACTATACTAATGTTAATATATGTCCAAAGACATTTTAAAATAAATTATTCTATGTGTTAATTTTTTGTTTTTACAAAAAAAATGAGTTTTTTTTTTTTCGATATTTTTTCCCCCTAAAATTACAGGGACTTTTTCCCTATCGGAACGGGATCCCCGATATTTTTGTAAAAGGGGATACCTTCCCCATTCCGATATTTTTGGATATAAAAAATCGCTCAACCTAGTGTTGCCCTTCTTCTTCAGGACCTCTGCTTCTCCCTGCACTCCATCAACTTCTGGCCAAAAAACCCGCCTGATAGCAGCCATTTTTGCACATCAAGCTTTCATTTTGTCAGAATTTTTATGTTTTTTGTTTGTCCACCCGTCTCTTGATGATTGACCACAAGTTCTCAATGGGATTAAGATCTGGGGAGTTTCCAGGCCATGGACCCAAAATCTCTATGTTTTGTTCCCTGAGCCATTTAGTTATCACCTTTGCTTTAAGGCAAGGTGCTCCATCATGCTGGAAAAGGCATTGTTGATCGCCAAACTGCTCTTGGAGGGTTGGGAGAAGTTGCTCTTGGAGGACATTCTGGTACCATTCTTTATTCATGGCTGTGTTTTTAGGCAAGACTGTGAGAGAGCCAATTCCCTTGGCTGAGAAGCAACCCCACACATGAATGGTTTCAGGATGCTTAACAGTTGGCATGAGACAAGACTGGTGGTAGCGCTCACCTTGTCTTCTCCGAATGAGGCGTTTTCCTGATGTCCCAAACAATCGAAAAGGGGATTCATCAGAGGAAATAACTTTACCCCAGTCCCCAGCAGTCCACTGCCTGTACCTTTTGCAGAATATCAGTCTGTCCATGATGTTTTTTCTGGAGAGAAGTGGCTTCTTTGCTGCCCTCCTTGAGACCAGGCCTTGCTCCATGAGTCTCCGCCTCACACTGCATGCAGATGCACTCACACCTGCCTGCTGCCATTCCTGAGCAAGCTCTGCAATGCTGGTAGCCCGATCCCGCAGCTGAAACACTTTTAAGAGACGGTCCTGGCGCTTGCTGGTCTTTCTTGGGCGCCCTGGAGCCTTTATGGCAACAATGGAACCTCTCTCCTTGAAGTTCTTGATGATGCGATAGATTGTTGACTGAGGTGCAATCTTTCTAGCTGCGATACTCTTCCCTGTTAAGCCATTTTTGTGCATTGCAATGATGACTGCACGTGTTTCTTTAGAGATAACCATGGTTAACAGAAGAGAAACAATGATGCCAAGCACCAGCCTCCTTTTAAAGTGTCCAGTGGTGTTATTCTTACTTAATCATGACAGATTGATCTCCAGCCATGTCCTCATCAACACCCACACCTGTGTTAATGGAGCAATCACTGAAAAGAGGTTAGCTGGTCCTTTTAAGGCAGGGCTGCAATGATGTTGAAATGTGTTTTGGGGGATAAAGTTCATTTTCTAGCCAAATATTGACTTTGCAAGTAATAGCTGTTAAGCTGATCACTCTTTATAACATTCTGGAGTATATGCAAATTGCCATTAGAAAAAGTGAAGCAGTAGACTTTGTAAAAATTAATATTTGTATCATTCTCAAAACTTTTGGCCATGACTGTAGTTAGCAAACCCCAGAAAACGCTGCAGAGCCTTAAGATCCTCTGGCTGATCCCATTCAAGCACTGCTCTCACCTTTTCAGGGCCATACGGAAACCGGAGGCTGACACCAAGAAACCCAAAAACTGAAGTTCCTGTACGGCGAATACACACTTTTCCAGTTTGGCGTATAGTTTATTGTCTCGCAAGATCTGCAACACCTGTCTCACATGCTCCTGGTGAGACACAAGATCTGGTGAGTAAATTAAAATGTCATCCAAATATACGACCACAAACAGCCCCACCAGATGACGAAAAATGTCATTAACAAAATGTTGGAATACTGCTGGTGCAGTAGTCAGACCAAAAGGCATGACAAGGTTCTCATAATGTCCCTACGGCGTGTTAAACGCCGTTTTCCACTCATCCCCCTCTTTTTTCCTAATCAGATTATACGCCCCCTGAGATCCAATTTAGAGAACCATTTGGCGCCAACAATTTGATTGAAGAGATCAGGAATCAGAGGGAGTGGATACGGATCTCGAACAGTAATCCGATTAAGTTTGCGGAAATCCAAGCAAGGCATAGCCTCCATCTTTTTTCTTCACAAAGAAGAACCCCGCGGCCACTGGGAAGATGAAGGTCTAATATGCCCTTTGGCCAGACTTTCCGAAATATAATCTTTCATAGCCTGCCTCTCAGGACCAGAAAGGTTATATAACCTAGCTTTAGGTAACTTAGCATCAGGAAGTAAATTAATAGAGCAGTCATACACGCGATGAGGAGGCAACTCCTGACACCCCTCCTCAGAGAACACATCCCCAAAGTCCTCCAAAAAAGGAGGCAAAGTACTAGGCACGACCGCACTGATGACTGTGTTCATGCAGTTACTTTTGCAAAACTCCCCCATTGGCTTATATCTCTGGACTGCCAATTAATCACAGGGTTATGTTTAACCAACCAAGGAAGTCCCAACACAATAGGAGTAGGTAGACCCTCCAACACATAACAAGATAATAGTTCCCTATGTATTGCCCCTACCCGAAGGTCAATGTTATGAACCTCATGAACAAAGCTACCTTGCCGAGAGGCCTGGCGTCAATGGAGAATATAGGGATCGGTTTGACCAATACACTCAGATGCATACCTTGAGCCTGAGCAAACTGAGCGTCAACCAGATTAGCCCGGACCCACTATCAAGAAGAACAGAAAATCTCTCCACTCTCGTACCAACCACCACCTCCACTGGTACAAGGAACTGAGAAGAACTAGCGGACGAAATACATACTCCCAGGTTGTCGTCCACCACACAACCTGGGATTAACAGTTTTCCGGCGACTTTTTGCTCAACAAGGCACGGGATGGACATCCCCCAACAAAATGTCCCTCTTTCCCGCAGAAGAAACACCTTCTAGTCCTGCGGCGTACCGCCAATCCCCTCCTACGAAATGATGTCCCTCCCAACTGCATAGGCTCCTCCGAACAGACAAGGGGAACCTCAACATAAGGGACTTTAGTAGTAGGTGGAGTAACAACAGGGGGCGGAGTTACCTCGCACCTCTCCCGGAGCCGTCTATCAGTACGGATAGCTAGGGCCATAGCAGCCTCCAGTGATGGAGGAGAATCATACTGAGCCAAAACGTCCTTTAATTTGTCAGAAAGCCCATGACAAAACTGGCTCCTAAGAGCTGGGTCATTCCACTGAGTATCTGTGGCCCATCTACGGAACTCAGAAGCAAATTCCTCCGCCTGACGATCTCCCTGCTGTATCTTACGTAATTTTGTCTCAGCAAGAGAGACCCGATCTGGGTCATCATATACCAAACCCAGGGCAGTAAAAAATCGATCTACTGACTGTAGAGCCGGGGATCCCGGAGGAAGGGAGAAGGCCCAGGATTGAGGGTCCCCTTGTAGGAGCGAGATAACAATTCCCACTCTCTGCTCTTCACTCCCTGATGATCGAGGCCGAAGCCGAAAATACAATTTACATGCTTCCCTGAAGGTAAAAAATTTGTCTCGCCCACCAGTGAACCTGTCCGGGAGAGCTACTTTAGGTTCAAATCTGGTTTGCTCCGAGGTAGACAAAACTTTGGACTTAATGTCCGTCAGCTCCATGGATAATCCCTGCAACTGCAGAGCCAGCTGGGCTACTGGATCCATGGCAACTGGGAATAATTTTATGGGCCAGTGAAAATGTCACGCGGTCTTATGATATGTGTACGATGTCAGTAAACTATTCTTAAAAGAACAACACTCTATACAACATATAGATTAGCAACATCAGAATGTAAATATAGAATAGATTTACCTGACACGATATCCGTTGAACTCAGGGTTAATCTTGAGGACTTGATACACTGTCACAGGAAAGAGGAGGACCGGGGTCTAACCTGACCCTAAACTGGGGTCCTAACTAATCCCTCACCTTGGAGGTACTGATAATGGTTCAGAGGTCCAAGTCTCCAGCCTAACCCTGTCTCCTATCAGTCCCTGAACCCTGTAATCAGTCCTAAGAAGGATTCTGATTACCACCAAAGGGATATGGGCTGATTTCTGCTAAATACACAGATTAGACATATAAGACAGACTGGAGAAAACACAGACTTGCATACACACTCAAACACAGAAGGAACATAAATGATCTGGGATATTAAACTCTAAGCAAGGTGAGCTTAAAACAACTAAGGAGCTCTTTAACTTAAGTCTATACAGATACAATCCTATCTGTGGTCTGCATGAAGAATTTCACTGGCAACTCCCAACACAGACAACCAGAGATTTAAAGGAAACCAATCAACAAATAATTAATTGCAGCCGGAAGAAACTGCACCCAGTCCCAGAACTGAGCACAGACAGAATTAACTCCCTAACTGCCAAACACAAAGAAACAGCAACTCAGCTGTGAGAAGTCAGAATGTGCAACCGCGACGATCTTCGTGGCGATGCACACATGACAGTTACCGACCGTTCATGTTTTCCCACATCGTAGAGAGCTGTACGATCCTCACACACTACCGTGTACCGGCTGGTATCACGGACAAACACATGCTGACTATCTGTGTGTGACTTCGGAAATATATGCGGAGATTTAAATTTTCCCCTTCAAAGTATACAGCTATATGCTTCTGATACAGTACCATTTTTCTGCTTTTTGTATTACGGTCAAATCCAAAATGAGTGAGCGTCTGTGTGTGACTCCGGAAATATATACAGAGATTTAAATTTTCCTATTCACCGTATACAGCTGTTCGCTTCTGATACAGTACCGTTTTTCTGCTTTTTGTTTTGCGGTCAAATGCATACTGAATGAGCGTCTGTGTGTGACTCTGGAAATATTTACGGAGATTTAAATTTTCCCCTTCACCGTATACAGCTATACGCTTATGATACAGTACCGTTTTTCTGCTTTTTGTATTACGGTCAAATCCAAAATGAGTGAGCGTCTGTGTGTGACTCTGGAAATATATACCGACATTTAAATTTTCCACTTCACCGTATACAGCTGTACGCTTCTGATACAGTACCGTTTTTAAGCTTTTTGTATTATGGTCAAATCCATACTGAATGAGTGTCTGTGTGTTACTCTGGAAATATCTACCGAGATTTTAATATTCCCCTTCACCGTATACAGCTGTGCACTTCTGATACAGTACCGTTTTTAAGCTTTTTGTATTATGGTCAAATCCATATTGAGTGAGTATCTGTGTGTTACACCGGAACTAAATACCGAGATTTAAATTTTCTACTTCACCGTATACAGCTATACGCTTCTGATACAGTACCGTTTTTCTTCTTTTTGTATTACGGTCAAATACATACTGGGTGAGCGTCTGTGTGACACTTCGGAAATATATACGGAGATTTAAATTTTACCCTTCACCATACACAGCTGTACGCTTCTGATAAAGTACAGTTTTTCTGCTTTTGTATTGCGGTCAGATCCATACTGAGTGAGCGTCTGTTGTGATTCTGGAAATATCTACGAGATTTAAATTTTCCCTTCACCGTATACAGCTGTACGCTTCTGATACAGTACCGTTTTTCTGCTTTTTGTATTACGTTCAAATACATACTGAGTGAGCGTCTGTGTGTGACTCCAGAAATATATACGGAGATTTAAATTTTCTCCTTCACCGTATACAGCTATACGCTTCTGATACAGTACCGTTTTTCTGCTTTTTGTATTACGGTCAAATACATACTGAGTGAGTGTCTGTGTGTGACTTCGGAAATATATACGGAGATTTAAATTTTACCCTTCACCATACACAGCTGTACGCTTCTGATAAAGTACCGTTTTTCTGCTTTTTGTATTGCGGTCAGATCCATACTGAGTGAGCGTCTGTATGTGACTCTGGAAATATCTACGGAGATTTAAATTTTCACCTTTACTGTATACAGCTGTACGCTTCTGATACAGTACCGGTTTTCTGCTTTTTGTATTACGGTCAAATCCATACTGATAGAGCATCTGTTTGTGACTACGGAAATATATACGAGATTTAAATTTTCTCCTTCACCGTATACAGCTGTACGCTTCTGATACAGTACCGTTTTTCTGCTTTTTGTATTCAGTCAAATCCATACAGCGTGAGCATCTGTGTGTGACTCTGAAAATATATAATGAGATTTAAATTTTCCCTTCACCGTATACAGCTATACGCTTCTGATACAGTACCGTTTTTCTGCAATTTTGTATTATGGTTAAATTCATACTGAGTGAACATCTGTGTGTGACTCAGGAAATATATACGGAGATTTAATTTTTCCCGCTCACCGTATACAGCTGTACGCTTCTGATACAGTATTGTTATTCTGCTTTTGTATTACGGTCAAATCCATACTGAATGAGAGTCTGTGTGTGACTCCGGAAATATATACGGAGATTTAAATTTTCCCCTTCACCGTATACAGCTGTGCGCTTCTGATACAGTGCAGTTTTTCTACTTTTTGTATTACGGTCAAATCCATACTGAGTGAGCGTCTGTGTGTGACTTCGGTAATATATACGGAGATTTAAATTTTACCCTTCACCATACACAGCTGTACGCTTATGATAAAGTACCGTTTTTCTGCTTTTTGTATTGCGTTCAGATCCATACTGAGTGAGCAGTCTGTGTGTGACTCTGGAAATATCTACGGAGATTTAAATTTTCCCCTTCACTGTATACAGCTGTACGCTTCTGACACAGTACCTTTTTTCTGCTTTTTGTATTACAGTCAAATTCATACTGAGTGAGCGTCTGTGTGTGACTTCGGAAATTTTATACCGAGATGTAAATTTTCCCCTTCACAGTATACAGCTGTGCACTTCTGATACAGTACCGTTTTTAAGCTTTTTGTATTATGGTCAAATCCATACTGAGTGAGGGTCTATGTGTGTTACTCCGGAAATATATACGGAGATTTAAATTTTCTCCTTCACGTATACAGCTTACGCTTCTGATACAGTACCATTTTTTCTGCTTTTTGTATTACGTTCAAATACATACTGAGTGAGCGTCTGTGTGTGTCTCCGGATATATATACTGAGATTTAAATTTTCCCCTTCACTGTATACAGCTGTACTTTTCTGATACAGTACCGTTATTCTGCTTTTTTTATTATGGTCAAATCCATACTGAGTGAGCGTCTGTGTGTGACTCTGGAAATATATACCGAGATTTAAATTTTCACCTGCACCGTATACAGCTGTACGCTTCTGATACAGTACCGTTTTTCTGCTTTTTGTATTCCGGTCAAATCCGTACAGAATGAGCATCTGTGTGTGACTCCGCAAATATATAATGAGATTTAAATTTTCCCCTTCACCGTATACAGCTGTACGCTTCTGACACAGTACCGTTTTTCTGCCATTTGTATTACGGTCAAATCCATACTGATTGAGCGTCTGTGTGTGACTCCGGAAATATATACTGAGATTTTTAATTTTCCCCCTTCACCGTATACAGCTTTACGCTTCTGATACAGTATCGTTTTTATGCTTTTGTATTACGGTCAAATCCATACTGAGTGAGCATCTGTGTGTGACTACGGAAATATACTGTATTATACCGAGATTTAAATTTTTCCCTTCATCGTATACAGCTGTACGCTTCTGATACAGTATCGTTTTTATGCTTTTTGTATTACAGTCAAATCCATACTGAGTGAGCGTCGGTGTGTGACTCCGGAAATATATACGGAGATTTAAATTTTCCCCTTCACCGTATACAGCTGCACCCTTCTGATACAGTGCCATTTTTCTGCTTTTTGTATTACGGTCAAATCCATACTGAGTGAGCGTCAGTGTGTGACTCCGGAAATATATACGGAGATTTAAATTTTACCCTTCACCATATACAGCTGTACGCTTCTGATAAGGTACAGTTTTTCTATTTTTTGCATTGCGGTCAGATCCATACTGAGTGAGCGTCTGTGTGTGACTCTGGAAATATCTACGGAAATTTAAAATTTTCCCCTTCACTGTATACAGCTGTACACTTCTGATACAGTACTTTTTTTCTGCTTTTTGTATTACGGTCAAATCCATACTGAGTGAGCGTCTGTGTGTGACTTCGGAAATTTATACCGAGATGTAAATTTTCCCCTTCACCGTATACAGCTGTGCACTTCTGATACAGTACCGTTTTTAAGCTTTTTGTATTATGGTCAAATCCATACTGAGTGAGTGTCTGTATGTTACTCCGGAAATATATACGGAGATTTAAATTTTCCCCTTCACCGTATACAGCTGTACGGTTCTGATACAGTACCGTTTTTCTGCTTTTTGTATTACGGTCAAATCCTTACTGAGTAAGCATCTGTTTGTGACTCCGGAAACATATACCGAGATTTAAATTTTCTCCTTCACCGTAGACAGCTGTACGCTTCTGATACAGTACCGTTTTTCTGCTTTTTGTATTATGGTCAAATACATACTGAGTGAGCATCTGTTTGTGACTCCGGAAATATATACCGAGATTTAATTTTCCCCTTCACTGTATACAGCTGTACGCTTCTGATACAATACCGTTTTTCTGCCGTTTTTATTACGGCCAAATCCATACTGATTGAGCGTCTGAGTGTGACTTCGGAAATATATACGGAGATTTAAATTTTCCCCTTCACCGTATACAGCTCTGCGCTTCTGATACAGTACCATTTTTCTGCTTTTTGTATTACGGTCAAATCCATACTGAGTGAGCGTCTGTGTATGATTCTGGAAATATATACGGAGATTTAAACTTTCACCTTCACCGTATACAGCTGTACGCTTCTGATACAGTACCGTTTTTCTGCTTTTTGTATTACGGTCAAATCCATACAGAGTGAGCATCTGTGTGTGACTCAGGAAATATATAATGAGATTTAAATTTTCTCCTTAACCGTATACAGCTGTACGCTTCTGATACAGTACCGTTTTTCTGTTTTTTGCATTACAGTCAAATCCATACAGAGTGAGCATCTGTGTGTGACTCCGGAATTATATAACGAGATTTAAATTTTCCCCTTCACCGTATACAGCTGTACGCTTCTGATACAGTACCAGTTTTCTTCCATTTGTTTTATGGTCAAATCCATACTGAGTGAGCGCCTGTGTGTGACTTCGGAAATATATACGGAAATTTAAATTTTCCCCTTCATCGTATACAGCTGTACGCTTCTGATACAGTACGTTTTTTCTGCTTTTAGTATTACGGTCAAATCCATACTGAATGAGCGTCTGTGTGTGACTTCGGAAATATATACGGAGATTTAAATTTTCCCCTTCACCGTATACAGCTGTATGCTTCTGATACAGTACCGTTTTTCTGCTTTTTGTATTGCGGTCAAATCCATACTGAGTGAGCGTCTATGTGTGTCTATGGAAATATATTCGGAGATTTAAATTTTCTCCTACACCATCTACAGCTTTACGCTCCTCATACAGTACCATATATCTGCTGGTATTTTTTGTACATTTTCCCAAACATGAGAAAGTATGGTGGAAGAGGCCGCGGACGTGGGTGGGGTCCAGCTGGTACTGATGGTGGTGGTGGTGCAGGTGCTGGTAGTGCCAAAAGCACATTAGCACCTAAGGCAGGAGGTGTTGAGCCTGCGTCATCGTCTGGCTCCAGAAGGCCTGGAAGGCTCCCTTTTCTGGGAGTTTGTAAACTGCTTTTAAAGCCGGAGTATCAGGAACAGGTTTTGGCTTACATTGCCAAAACAGCCTCCAGCTCTATCGCCTCCTCTTCTGAAGTTTCAAAAAATGCAAGCACTGAGTCGTCAGTGCAGGCTCCTGGTCAGAAACAACACCTTTCCTTGTGTCCTTCACTCCCACCAAAAGTGAAGGATGTGGCAGACCACACTTCAGATTACTCATTGGAGCTCTTTTCTCATACCATGCCTGGGTTATCAAGTCAAATCTTGAATTCCCCAGTCCAAGATGAATATGACATGGAGTGCACTGATGCACAGCCACTGCTATATGATTCTGCTGGTACATTCACCCAGAGCACTACATTGCCCTCTCAGTCTACTGAGCAAGAATCTGAAAACACAAAAAAGCACAGTAAAACCAAAAATTCTCTGGTGGAAAAAGAATAGTAAACGGCAAGTGCCAATTTAAAAAAAGTGGAAAAACAAGGGTATTTGGTTAATACGTTTTTTGCAATAAATGTATATTAAGCTGCTCTACCAAATCGTCAAGGTATACCCGTATCAGAGCAGTCCCTGACTAATGTATGTAGTCCCTATCTGATGAATTTAAAAACCTGGTCATATGTATAATACCTGTACGAGCAGGATTCATTTCACAAAAAAACGTATTAACCAAATAACCTTGTTTTTCCACTTTTTTATTGGCACTTGAGGTTTACTATTCTTTTTGCAGCAGAGTATTTTTGGTTTTACTGTGCTTTTTTATGTTTCCAGTCTTCTGGTGGTGTGAACAATGTCTCTACAGGCCTGTTCACTGTGTGCAGGTCTCATGTGTTTTTGATTTAACCATTTGTTTTCTTGTTTCTTCAAGAGTAGGGAGATTTCCACCCCTCACATATGAGCCCTGCACATATAAGCTGTTCTATGCTGTGTCCACATGGGACTTAACTAGTGTTGAGCGATACGATACTGCAAATATCGGGTATCGGCCGATATTAGCTGTATCGGGCTTTCGATTCCGAGTACCGGTATTTTCGGCATATCGGATACCGGAATCGGGATTGTCACTGTCACTGTCAGTGTCCGTCGGTCGGGTCTGTCAGGAGTCAGCGGCACTTACCTGGCAGAAGATCTCCGGCGGTCACGGGCTGGACTGCTTCATGGCCGCCATCATCTTTCCCCGGCGGTCACATGCAGTTTCTCGCGATAACTGCAGTGACTGCTGGGTAATCCCGGCCGTAAAGCAGTCAGTCCGATGACGTCACCGCCGGGGAAGCAGGTAATCAGCTGTGCTGCGTCGCGATGACAGGCTCTGCCTGTCATTGCGATGTAGCAGAGCTGGATCGTCGTGGGACTGTCGTTACTATGGACTGCGTCGGACAGGTGGTATACTGTTGGTTTGTTTTTTTTCTTTTTTTACAGGAGATCGATGGCGTCGCAGGAATGAGAGTATAATAAAAGAAATGAAAACTGTGTTGTCTCTTTTATTTCATTAAAAGACTTTTTTCTTGCTGTGTCTTTTTTTTAAACATTTAATAACTTTGGGATTAATAATGGATTGGTGTCTTATTGACACCTCTCCATTATTAACCGGGCTTATTGTCACCGTGCAATCAACGGTGACATTAACCCCTTATTACCCCACTTGCCACCGCTACAGGGCAGTGGGAAGAGCCGGGTAAAGTGCCACAATTGGCACATCTTTTGATGCGCCAAATGTGGGGCTGCTGTAGCCTGGTATTATCAGGCTGTTGAGGGCCAAAATCCATGGGCCTTGACAGTCTTTTAATACCAGGCCGCAGCAGTCTGCATTTTACTTGGCTGGTTAACAAAAATAGGGGGACCCCTACGCCGTTTTTTTTTTCGAGGGGATCCCCTATTTTTGTTAACCAGCCAAGCTAAGCAGACTGCTGTGGCCTGGTATTATCAGGCTTGCAAGGTCCATGGATATTGGATCCTTACCAGCCTGAAAAACCAGGCCTCAGCGTCTGCTTCATCTGGCTGGTTAACAAAAATAGGGGGGACCCCACGCCAATTTTTTTCGAGGGGATCCCCTATTTTTGTTAATCAGCCAAGATATGCAGACTGCTGTGGCCTGGTATTATCAGGCTGGCAAGGTCCATGGATCTTGGCTCCTTAACAGCCTGAAAATCCAGGCCTCAGCGGTCTGCTTCATCTGGCTGGTTAACAAAAATAGGGGGACCCCACGCCAATTTTTTTCGAGGGGATCCCCTATTTTTGTTAATCAGTTCCCTCTGACGTCACTGATTGTGTCCCTGGCTGACCTGAAGTGAAAGTGGAAAGCAATCAATTAAGCTTTCCACTTCCTCTCCTGTAAGCCAGGAGAGGAATCATTCATTTGGGGGTTTACTGTGAGGCTGCAGCATTAGCTGCGGTCCCTGCATTAAACATTAACCCTTTCTGAAGGATTACACCGTGGGACCTGACTGTGCATGGGATAGGTAAGAATAATTTTGCTTTTTTATTTTATTTTTATTACAGGAAATGGTTTTTGCAGTCAAATAAAAGATGGTCAAAAACATGTGTCTTTATTTCATTAAAATGATTTTTAATTAAAGTGTGTGTGTTTTATTTTTATTTCATGCAATAGGATTAATAATTGATAGTTGTCTAATTGACAGCTCTCAATTATTAACCTGGCTTAAGGTCACCTTTCAATTGCAATGTGGCTTTAACCCCATATTAACCCATTCGCCACCGCTACAGGGCAATGGGAATAGAAGGGCAAAGTGCCTGAAAGGGCGAATCTAATTATAGATTTGTCTTTTCTGGGGTGTCTGGGGGCAGATGTTAGTAGCCAGGGGGGGCCAAAAATAATGGTCCCTCTCTGGGCTATTATTATCTGCCCCCATTTGCTGGCTTTGTCTGTCTGGTTGCGAAAATAGGGAGGGAGCCCACGCATTTTTTTTAAACAATTTTACACCTCATATATATATATATATATATACATGTCATTGAATTTGTGACACATATATATATATTTATATTTATAGTTCATACACTTCTACATAGTATAATAGCCGCTAAGTCAATTGACGGCTTTTGTGAAAATGCAGAACCCGACATGAAATGACACTTGGTGTACATAGGGTTAACCATGTCTTTTCATGTCCTTTGCTATCTGATTTGCACAAACAATTACATCAGTCTATGTGTGCAAAATTTCACACCTGTAGGGGTTAATTAAAGGTGTAAATTCCTAGCAAAAAAGTCCGTTTTTTTTACAACGAATTTACACCTTTAATTAACCCCTACAGGTGTGAAATTTTGCACACATAGACTGATGTAATTGTTTGTGCAAATCAGATTGCAAACGACATGAAAAGACATGGTTAACCCTATGTACACCAAGTGTCATTTCATGTCGGGTGCTTCTGTCTTTTCACAGAAGCCGGCTTTACCCGGCAATTGAATCAGAGGATATTTTACTATGTAGAAGTGTATAAACTATACATATATGTATATATATATGTCACAATGACATGTATAATATATATATATATATATATATATATATGTATTCTATGTGTGTATATTTAGTGTTTACAAGGAAATAAAGGTTTTTTTTAGTTGCGATATTTTGTTCCCATAGACTTACATGGGACTTCCGGTATCGGAATCGGATATCGCCGATATTTAGTGATATCGGCGATACCATTCCGATCCGATATTTTTAGATATCGAGCAGTATCGCTCAACACTAGACTTAACCTTTCTGAATCCTGCTCATACAGGTATTATACATATGACCACGTTTTTAAATACATCAGATAGGGACTAAATACATTAGTCAGGGACTGCTCTGATACGAGTATACCTTGATGATTTGGTAGAGCAGCTTATTATACATATTTTGCAAAAAACTTATTAACCAAATACCCTTGTTTTTCCACTTTTTTTATTGGCACTTGCCGATTAATATTCTTTTTGCAACAAAATTTTTTTTTGTTTTACTGTGCTTTATTTGTGTTTTCAGTCTTCTGGTGGTGTGAACAGTGTCTCTACTGGACTGTTCACTGTGTGCAGGTCACATGTGTTTTTGATTGAGCCAGAATCTGACCCTGATAAAACTCAGGTGCCCCTTACCGCATACTATACCACCTTACATGGTGACACAGTGGAAGGTGCAGATGAAATTGAAGAGGAGGTGATGGATGACCCAGTTGTTGACCCGGATTGGCATCCATTGGGGGAAGAGGGTGCCACTGGCAACAGCTCAGAAGAGGAGGAGGATCCGCAGCAGGCATCGACATCACAGCTGCGGTTATCTGACAGGCCTGTAGCAGTCCAAAAATGTGTTAAAAAAACAAAAAGAGTTGCAGGACAGCTTGGCCAGACGGTCAAATTAGCACAGCATGCAAGCCCTGAAAAGTTTTACCATAGAAGGAAGAGTGCAGTGTGGCACTTTTTTTACCAAAATCCTATTGATGAGGCAAAGGTTATCTGTAAGAAGTGCGGAAGGACCTTTAGCCGAGGGAAAAATCTCCAAAATTTGAATACCAGTTGCATGCTTAGACATGTAAACACCATGCACTTGCCAGCGTGGACGGACTACAAAACCTCAGGTAGCACACGTGCACCTACTCCGACTGAAGGTAGCCAGAAACACAACATCGCTTCCCCCACTGTAAGCCAGCCTGAAAACCACCAGCAAGAACAGTTAAGGTGTCGTCGGAAGGCCAAAGCAGTCAGGGAATCACAATGTTTTTGTAACGAAAGACTGCATCTAGGCCATCACCACCACCACCACCATCACCATCACTAACCCCCTCTCAGTCCGCCATGTCCACCTCTAGTTCCACCTTATGCAGCTCTCAAGTCCAGCTCACCCTAGCAGAGACTATGAGTAGGACAAGAAAGTACTCATCCTCTCATCCGCGTACACTGGCTTTGAACGCCTACATTGCCAAACAGATCTCATTAGAGATGATGCCCTTCCGTTTAGTTGAAAGCGCAGCGTTACGAGAGCTCATGACCTATGCTGTCCCACGCTATGACCTACCCAGTTGGCACTTCTTTGCTAGAAAAGCCATCCCTGCCCTCTACCTGCATGTGAAAGACAGCATTGTCCATGCACTCAAACAATCAGTGAGTGAAAATGTGCACCTCACAACAGATGCAAGGGCCAATAGGCATGGCCAAGGCCGTTAAATGTCCATCACTGCACATTTGGTTAATGTGGTGGATGCAGGGTCCACAGGGGCCAGCGGAGGTATAGGCAACAGTTGGCTGTAGGCGTTCAACATTCCTCCTCCACCAGAAGCAAAAGCTCGTCGACAGAGCGCAGTCACACGAGCACTCCATCCGCAGCTGCCAGTGTTGCGCACGAGGTGTCACATTATCGAACAGCTAGTGGTAAGCGTCAGCAGCCTGTTTTAAAGATGATGTCTTTGGGCGACAACAGACACACCGTGTAGGTACTGGCCGACTACTTGCAGCGAGAAACTGAGTCATGGCTGGGCAGTCTACATCTTGAGCCAGGCAAGGTAGTCAGTGATAATGGCCGTAATTTTGTGGCAGCCATAGCCCTGGCAAAACTCAGACACATACCTTGCCTGGCTCACACCTTGAACCTGGTGGTGCAGTGCTTCATAAATAATTATCCGGAGTTATCAGCCCTGCTCCATAAGGTGCGAAAACTGTGCTTGCACATCTGTCGCTCGCCCGTAGACTCCAGTCGTATGCAGAGGCTGCAGCGATCGCTCCACCTCCCCAAGCACTGCCTAATCATAAGCTTTGCAACAAGGTGAAACTCCACCATAGCACATGGTTGAGAGGCTGTGCGAACAGAGGCAGGCTGTAATGCATTTGTGGGAGGATACACGGGCAGGCAGTTTGAGGGCAGACATGGAGTTGTCGGGTGTGCAGTGGTCAAAGCTGAAAGACCTCTGTAAAGTCCTTCAGTGTTTTGAGGAATGCACATGGCTGGCAAGCGCAGACGATGCCATCATAAGCATGAGCATCCCACTTATGCGTCTGCTCTTGCAAACTTTGCCGCACATTAATGATCAGGCGTCTGCAGCTGAGGAGGAGGAGGGAAGCCTTGATGACAGTCAGCCATTGTCTGCTCGGGAACT
The DNA here is from genome assembly GCA_033576555.1 of Oophaga sylvatica. Classification (NCBI taxonomy): domain Eukaryota; kingdom Metazoa; phylum Chordata; class Amphibia; order Anura; family Dendrobatidae; genus Oophaga; species Oophaga sylvatica. The sequence continues at coordinate 298,518,120 of JARQOD010000003.1, read as the reverse complement.
GTCCTGGATGAGGTGGAGGAAGAAGAGGAAGAGGAGGAGGAGGATGAGGGGGATGATTATTTTTGGGAGGAGGATGCTACTCAGGGGGCAAGAGAAAATGTTGGCTTGCCAAGGTCAGGTACAGGGCATTTATGTGACTGGAGGGATGTGGATGTTAGGGTTCGATTTCCCACTGCTGCACAAGGGGAGTCTCGAACCCGTCCCGCTGCGGTCTCCCATTCATCTCCGGCCGCAGTGGAGCCTGCTCAGCAGAGACGTCGGTCGAGGCGTCTTGCCCACTCCTCTACTGTGCAGTGACTTGCTGCTGCCTTTCCTGGATCTGCTATTATAGCCAGTGCTGGAGCAGTTGTCTTTGAGACAAGGTCCTGCGTTTTCCCATCTGAGCATGCCCAGAGTGAGATCTCTCATTGGAGATCAGGGGTCACATGTTCAGGTGTTGTAGCTACGTTTGTTTGTAACAGCTTCTCATTGGTCCTTGTTCCTGGAAGGTCCTGTAGCTGTTGCTATAAAAGGGTAGCATGGCTGGGCCGCCATGCGCTAATATCAATCATTGTATGCTATGCGCCAGTGTGGTCATGCGTGTGTGTGGTTAGGGACCCGGCTGAAATAAGCCACTAGAATACTGACTTATTCGGTGAGGAGTTTGGTATGGTAGCTGGTCAGGGTCGGTGTCCTAGATGCCCTAGATTACCGGCATAACCGGTGAGGAGTTTTGATTGCCGTATTCAGGGTCTGGTGTTCAGACGCCATAGATTGCGGGTGACTCCCGCGAGGACATTAGCACATGATCACGCTTTATGAACGCGTAGCACTTAACTGTGTACCTGAGAGCCTGACAGGACACAGTACTTTTTCTCAGCGGCTCTGTGACGTAACAGGGTTCGCTTTCAACGCTAGACAGCGCCCTAGCATGTTTTCTTTGCCACTCAGTTGTGTCTAGTGAGTGCGCACACATCGCCATATAGCGCTGCGGCTCTCCTTCTATCGGCTCTGTGGAGTAACAGAGTTCGCACTTATTGCCACAGCGCGTTACGGCGTTTATGTTGGCGACTCTGCGGGATAACAGAGTTTGCTTCTCGCACCATTTCTACTAGCAGCAGGCTCCGCTTGCACGGTGGACCCCGGGCTGCGAACGCACCTCTCTACTTTATATATTTGGTGCGTTCTGCAGACCCTTAACAGTGGATTTGGCAGAAAGTGCTCCTCCACCCACCACTGGCAGTACATCATTGACACCTGGAACAATGGCCCAAATGTGTGATTATGTCTTGGGGATCCTAAAAAGGGACCCCTGCATTGGCAAAATATGAAGGATGATGACTACTGGTTGGCCAGCATCCTCGATCCACGCTATAAAGGCAAATTACAGAACATCATGCAACAGGATAACCTAGAGTAATATTGGCGAACAAACAGGCAACTCTTGTAAACCGTTTGTTAGAGACATTCCCAGCACACAGCAGCGGTGCAGGTTCTACCACGAGCCGTAGTGGCCAACATGGAAGAGGTGTTCGTGGTGCACACAGCTGAAGTGGCGTTGGAGACAGGGGTTTCATGACCATGTTGTGGACTGATTTCTCGAGTAACGCTCACACAACTGGTAATACTGAATCGATTGCAACAGACAGGAGACAGCAGTTGTCAACTATGATTCAAAATTACCTCTCCTCCCCTATCGATGTTCTCCCTCACAGTTCATTCCCCTTTGACTACTGGACCTGTAAACTGGACACCTGACCTGAATTGGCACAATATGCCTTACAGGAGCTCGCTTGCCCTGCAGGTAGTGTGCTATCGGAAAGAGTCTTCAGCGCTGCTGGATCAATCCTGACAGAAAGAAGAACATGGCTGTCGACCCAAAATGTAGGTGATCTCACCTTCATTAAAATGAACCATGCCTGGGTTTCAAAGGATTTTGTACCACCTTCCCCTGATGACACATAGGTTGCCAGCAAAATGGCTCGCTTTGTCCTCCTCTTCCTCCAACTTCTCCAATTCCTCCATTTGCAGCTGCTGAACGTCCAGCCTACACCTCAACATATGCCAGTTTTTCCACCTCCCTAACTGAGCTGTACCCCCCCCAGGGCCAGGGTCAGCACCTGGCGCACCCAGACAAGTGCCAGGGCCCTGAGCAGGTGGGGGGCCTACTCGCCGTCAGAGACACCGGCGTACTATGAGGGGCCTTGTGCCAGTGCCAGTGCCCACGATGTGCCCCCCTGCTAGCTCAGGGCCCCAGCACTTGCAATACTTAACTCTCTCTGCTCCACCACTGTGTTGTCTTCCGCGTTTCCTGACAGTGACATTCATGTCAGAGAGCGCAATGATGTCACATCTGTGCGCCCTCTGCCTGAACAGTCACAGTGCAGAGAGCTGGAAGATGGCAACGCTGAGGAGTCCAGAGTAGAGCAGTGCCCAGCAAGAAGAGGCATTTCATTTCTTTTAATGTTTGGAGCAATATATGGGGAGCATTATACACTGGAGAATTATATATGGGCCCATCATACACTTGAGCATCATAGATAGGGCCCATTATACACTGGAGCATTATATATGGGGCCCATCATACACTGGAGCATTATAAACGGGGCCCATCATAGACTGGAGCATCAAATATGGGGACTATTAAACACTGGAGCATCATATAGGGCCCATTATATATGGAGCATTATATAGGCCCATCATACACTGGAGCATCATCCATGGGGCAGATCATATCCTGGAGCATCATATGGGGCCCATTATATATGGTGCATCATATGGGGCACATTATATATGGAGCATCACATGGAGCTCAATATATATGGAGCATTATACATGGAGATCATTATATTTGGAGCATTATATGGAGCTCATCATACACTGGAGCATCATATATGGGGCCCATCATATACTAGAGCAGGGGTGGGCAATTAATTTTCCCGAGGGGCCACATGAGAGACCATGACTGTTGTGGAGGGCCGAACCAATAGCTTGAAATTAAGTTCTACTCAACTTATTAACTTATTAATATTGATTGCATCACTTAATATTGAGCAGAATTAAGTATGCTGATACCCCCTATATATATTTGAACCCCCCACAGCCCCTTATATACAGCATGAGCCTCACACAGCCTCCCTATATATACAGCATGAGCCCCACACAGACCTCCCTATAATTACTGCATGAGACCCACACAGCCTCCATAATATATACTGCATGAGCGCCAACAGCCCCCTATATATACTGCATGAGCCCCACAGTCTCCCTATATACTGCATGAGTGCCACACAGCCCCTATATACACTGCATGAGCCCCACAGCCTCCCTATATATATATATATATATATATATATATATTGCATGAGCCCCCACACGGCCTCCCTATATACTGCATGAGCCCCACACAGCCTTTCCATATACTGCATGAGTATACAGCCTTCCCATAGCCTCCCATGTGCTGCACGTCACCCCCATAGAATCCCCATGTGCTGTACGTCACCCCCATAGAATCCCCACGTTCACCCTATAGAATCCCATGTTCACCCCATAGAATCCCCATGTTTACTTCCATAGAATTCCCATGTTCACCTCCATAGAATCCTCATGTTCACCCCATAGAATCCCATGTTCACTTTCATAGAATCCACATGTTCACTCCATAGAATCCCATGTTCACTTCCATAGAATCCCCATGTTCACCCCCAAAGAATCCCATGTTCACTTTCATAGAATCCACATGTTCACTCCCATATAATTCCCATGTTCACCTTCATAGAATCCCCGTGTTCACCCCAAAGAATCCCATGTTCACCACATAGAATCCCCACGTTCACCTCCATAGAATCCCCCGTTCACCTCCATAGAATCCCCATGTTCACCCCATAGAATCCCCATGTTCACCCCATAGAATCCCCATATTCACCCCATAGAATCCCCATGATCACTTCCATAGAATCCCCACGTTCACCTCCATAGAATCCCACGTTCACCCCCATAGAATCCCCACGTTCACCTCCATAGAATCCCCATGTTCACTTCCATTGAATCCCCATGTTCATACACATGAAAAAAAAAATAACACCACATACTCACATCAGTCCCGTTCCCAGGCGCCCTGCTGCTGCTGTTGCTGTCTCCGATGCGCTGACTCACCGGCGGTACACAGCTGATGCGATGACATGACGTCATCACTTCAGCTGTTTCACACGCTGATTGGTGGAGGAAGTGGCCTGAAGCCCCTCCTCCACCAATGCTGACTGCGCCTAGAGCAGTGATTTTCAACCTTTTTTGAGCCGCGGCACACTTTTTATACTTAGAAAATCCTGGGGCACACCACCAACCAAAATAGCACAAAATGACACTAAAACAGTCATATTATACATAGCGCGCATCAGGAAACACGCATTGCAACCCGCAACGTGTGAAAGCACCCTTATTGTACACGTCTCCTACCTACCGTATATACTCGTGTATAAGCCGACCCGTGTATAAGCCAACCCCCCTAATTTTGCCACAAAAAACTGGGAAAACTTATTGACTCGTGTATAAGCCGGGTGTATAAACTGCCCTCCTGCTCTGTGCGGCCCCCGTCCTGCTCCTTGCTCCCCATCCAGCTCTGTGCTCCCCCATTCTCCTCTGTACTCCCCCTCCTGCTCCGTCCTCCGCTGTGCTCCCCCATTCCTTCTCCGTCCTCCTGTGCCCCCCCTCGTCCTGTTCCATGCTCCTCTGTGCCCTCCATCCTCTCCCCCGTCCTGCTCTGTCCTCTGTGCCCTCCATCCTCCCCGTCCTCGCTCTGGCTCATGTCCTCCTCATCCCCCCGTCCTCTTTTCTCCCCCATCCTCCTCCATGCTTACCCCGTCCTCCCCCCGTCCTCCTCCATGCTTCCCCGTCCTCCTCCATGCTTCCCCCGTCCTCCGTTCTCCCCCCCGGTCATCCTCCATGCTTCCCCATCCTCCATTCTCCCCCCGTCCTCCTCCATGCTTCCCCGTCCTCCGTTCTCCCCCCGTCCTCCTCCATGCTTCCCCGTCCTCCGTTCTCCCCCCATGTCCTGCTCCATGCTTCCCCATCCTCCATTCTCCCCCCGTCCTCCTCCATGCTTCCCCCGTCCTCCGTTCTCCCCCCATGTCCTGCTCCATGCTTCCCCATCCTCCATTCTCCCCCCGTCCTCCTCCATGCTTCCCCGTCCTCCGTTCTCCCCCCGTCCTCCTCCATGCTTCCCCGTCCTCCGTTCTCCCCCCGTCCTGCTCCATGCTTCCCCCGTCCTCCGTTCTCCCCCCCGTCCTCCATGCTTCCTCCATCCACCGTTCTATCCCCCGTCCAGCTCCGTGCTCCTTGTCCTCTCCTCCATCATACTCACCCCTCCCCGTGCCATCGCTGAGGGTCCCTGCAATCCTGCGTTCTCCCTGTCTTCCTGCAGCTCTCCGGCACTGAGCGGTGACGTAATACCGCTCATTAAGGCCATGAATATGGAAGCCACGCCCATGGGAGTGGCGTCGCGTCCATATTACATGACCTTAATGAGCGGGTATTACATCACCGCTCAGCGCTGGAGAGCTGCAGAGCCGGGGAGAACGCAGGATTGCAGGGACCCTCAGCGATGGCACGGGGAGGGGTGAGTATGATCCCAGCCACCGGCTCCTGGCACCATAGTTTGGGGAACTTTCCCCACGGCACAGCCGACCATGTGCAATAGCATCGGCCATGGCTGGATACCTAGTTCCCACCCTCCCCACACCAAGTGACGGCGGCGATCGGTCACCGCCATCACTAAATGCTCCCCTGCACTCCGGTAAGCTCCCCTCCTCCTGCCTCCGATCCCTCCGCTCCGATCCGCTGCCCCCCGGCTTCTGCTCCATCCCCTCAGCTGTCCTCACCTCCCCCGGTCTTCTAGCGCCCTCGATCTGTCCCGACGTCCGCCCGGGACTCTTCATGGGAGCCGCCATCTTAGAAAATGGTGGGCGCATGCGTAGTGCGCCCGCCGGCCAGCAGCTACAGTAATTTATTTTGATCACTGTGATAAACTCTCACAGTGATCAAAATAAATAGAAAAGTAAATAAATGCCCCCTTTATCACCCCCCATAGGTAGGGAAAAATAATAAAATTTAGAAAATATATATATTTTTTTTTCTATTAGGGTTAGAATTACAGTTAGGGTTAGGTTAGGGTTAGGGTTATTGTTAGCCTTAGGGTTAGGGTTATGTTAGGGTTAGGCTGGATAAATATCACATAATGGCAGTCCGTTAGACGGGCTGCGTTACACCGCGGTATAACGCGGTGTAACGTAGTCCGTTAACGCTGCCATTCACCGCCATTTGCGGGCGCATCGCGACGCATGCCGTAAAGCGGCATGCGTTTGCGACATGCCGTCATTCAGTAATGAAGCCTCGGACGCGGCCGGCAGCGTCTGGGCTCCGTCACCGCTAGCGCAGATGAATCATCTGCTGATTCATCTGCACTAGCGGGTATAGCATAACGCGATCGCGTTATGCTATACCGTTACTAGCCCGTCAACTCTTTGTGTTGAACGGGCTGGTAAAATATAATGTGAACCTAGCCTTAGGGTTAGGTTAGGGTTAGGACTAGGGTTAGGGTTAGCATTTGGGTTAGGGTTATAATTAGGGTTAGGCTGGATTCATATCGCGTTATGGCAGTCCTTTAGACCGAATGCGTTGCATCCACGGTATATCGCGGTGTAACGCAGTCCGTTAACGCTGCCATTCACCCCCATTTGAGGGCGCATCGCGACGCATGCCGTAAAGCGACATGCGTTTGCGACATGCCGTCATTCAGTGACGGAGCCTCGGACGCGGCCTGCAGCGTCTGGGCTCCGTCACAGCTAGTGCAGATGAATCATCTGCTGATTCATCTGCACTAGCGGGTATAGCATAACGCGATCGCGTTATGCTATACATTACTAGCCCGTCAACGCTATGTGTTGAATGGGCTGGTAAAACATAATGTGAACCTAGCCTTAGGGTTAGGTTAGGGTTAGGACTAGGGTTAGGGTTAGCATTTGGGTTAGGGTTATAATTAGGGTTAGGCCAGATTCATATCGCGTTATGGCAGTCCTTTAGACGGAATGGTTACACCTCGGTATAACGCGGTGTAACGCAGTCCGTTAACGCTGCCATCCACCCCAATTTGAGGGCGCATCGCGACGCATGCCGTAAAGCGACATGCGTTCGCGACGTGCCGTCATTCAGTGACGGAGCCTCGGACGCGGCCTGCAGTGTCTGGACTCCGTCACCGCTAGTGCAGATGAATCATCTGCTGATTCATCTGCACTAGTGGGTATAGCATAACGCGATCGTGCGTATAGCATAACACTAGTGGGTATAGCATAACACCAACTTTTGTGGTACAATTTCTCCTGTTACCCTTGTGAAAATAAAAAATTGTGGGCTAAAAAAATCATTTTTTGAGGGAAAAAAATCATTTTTTATTTTCATGACTCTGGGTTATAAACTTCTGTGAAGCACTTGGGGGGTTCAAAGTGCTCACTACACATCTAGATGAGTTCCTTGGGTGGTCTAGTTTCCAAAATGGGGTCACTTGGGGGGTTTCCACAGTTTAGGCACATCAGGGGCTCTGCAAACATAACATGATTCCCACAGACCATTCCATCAAGTCGGAATTTCAAAACGTCACTACTTCCCTTCTGAACCCCGACGTGTGCCATACAGTAGTTTCTCCCACATATGGGATATCAACCTACTCAGGACAAATTGGGCAACAACTTTTGGGGTCTAATTTCTCTGTTACCCTTGGGAAAATAAAAAATTGGGGACTATAAGATCATGTTTGTGGAAAAAATATGATTTTTTTTTTTCATGCTCTGGAGTTATAAACTTCTGTGTAGCTCTTGGGGGTTCAAAGTGCTCACCACACATCTAGATAAGTTCCTTGGGGGGTCTAGTTTCCAAAATGGGGTCACTTGTGGGGAGTTTCTACCGTTTAGGCACATCAGGGGCTCTGCAAACATAACATGATGCCCGCAGACCATTCCATCAATGTCGGCATTTCAAAACGTCACTACTTCCCTTGCGAGCCCCAACGTGTGCCCGAACAGTGGTTCCCCCCCACATATTGGGTACCAGTGTACTCAGGACAAACTGTACAAAAACTTTTGGGTTCCAATTTCTCCTGTTACCCTTGTGAAAATAAAAAATTGCAGGTTAAAAAAATCAGTTTTTGAGGAAAAAAAATATTTTTTATTTTCACAGCTCTGCATTATAAACTTGTGTGAAGCACGTGGGGGTTCAAGGTGCTCACCACACATCTTGATAAGTTTCTTGGGGGGTCTAGTTTCCAAAATGGGGTCAGTTTCTACTGTTTAGGTACATCAGGGGCCCTGCAAACGTAACAAGATGCCCGCAGACCATTCCATGAATTCGGCATTCCAAAGCGTCACTACATCCCTTCCGAGCCCTGACGTGCCCAAACAGTGGTTCCCCCCCACATATGGGGTAACAGCGTACTCAGGACAAACTGGACAACAACTTTTGGGGTCCAATTTCTCCTGTAACTATTGTTAAAATAAAAAATAGGGGGCTAAAAAATGATTTTTTGAGAAAAAAAAATGATTTTTTATTTTCATGGCTCTGCGTTATAAATTTCTGTGAGGCACCTGGGGGTTCAAAGTGCTCACTGTGCATCTAGATAAGTTCCTTAGGGGGTCTAGTTTCCAAAATGGGGGATTGGTGGGGGAGCTCCAAAGTTTAGGCACATAGGGGCTCTCCAAACACGACATGGTGTCCGCTAACGATTGGAGCTAATTTTCCATTAATGGCGCTCCTTCCCTTTTGAGCCCTGCCGTGCGCCCAAACAGTGTTCCCCCACATATGGGACACCATCGTATTCAGGAAAAATTGGACAACAACTTTTGGGGTCCAATTTATCCTGTTACCATTGGGAAAACAAAAAAATAGCGGTCTAAAAATGATTTTTGAGGAACAAAAATTATTTTTTTCTTTTCACTGCTCTGCGTTATAAACTTCTGTGAAGCACTTGGAGGTTCAGAGTGCTCACAACACATCTAGATAAGTTCCATAAGGGATCTAGTTTCCAAAATGGTGTCACATGTGGGGGGTTTTCACTGTTTAGGTACACAGGGACTCTCCAAACGCGTCATGGTGTCCGCTAACGATTGGAGCTAATTTTCCATTCAAAAAGTCAAATGGCGCTCCTTCCCTTCTGGGCCCTGCCGTGCACCCAAACAGTGGTTTATACAACATATGAGGTATCTGTGTACTCAGGATAAAATGCACAACAAATTTTAGGAACCATTTTATCCTGTTGCCCATGTGAAAATGAAAAAACTGGGGCTAAAAGAAAATTTTTGTGAAAAAAATGTACTTTCTTTTTTTTACGGATCAATTTGTGAAGCACCTGGGGGTTCAAAGTGCTCACTATGCATCTAGATAAGTTCCCTGGGGGGTCTGGTTTCCAAAATGGGGTCAATTGTGGGGGAGCTCCAATGTTTAGGCACACATGGACTCTCCAAATGCGGCATGGCAACCGCTAAATATTCCAGCATATTTTCCATTCAAAAAGTCAAATGGCGCTCCTTCCCTTCTGAGCCCTGCCGTGCGCCCAAACAGTGGTTTATGACCAATATGAGGTATAGATGTACTCAGGAGAAATTGCCCAACAAATTATAAGATCCATTTTATCCTGTTGCCCATGTGAAAATGAAAAAACTGAGGCTAAAAGAAAATTTTTGTGAAAAAATAAGTACTTTCTTTTTTTTACGGATCAATTTGTGAAGCACCTGGGGGTTCAAAATGCTCACTATGCATCTAGATAAGTTCCCTGGGGGGGTCTAGTTACCAAAATGGGGTCACTTGTGGGGGAGCTCCAATGTTTAGGCACACAGGGACTCTCCAAATGCGACATGGCAACCGCTAAATATTCCAGCATATTTTCCATTCAAAAAGTCAAATGGAGCTCCTTCCCTTCTGAGCCCTGCCGTACGCCCAAACAGTGGTTTATGACCACATATGAGGTATAGATGTACTCAGGAGAAATTGCCCAACAAATTTTAGGATCCATTTTATCCTGTTGCCCATTTGAAAATGAAAAAACTGAGGCTAAAGAAATTTTTTGTGAAAAAAAAGTACTTTCTTTTTTTACAGATAATTTGTGAAGCACCTGGGGGTTCAAAGTGCTCACTATGCATCTAGATAAGTTCCTTGGGGGGTCTAGTTTCCAAAATGGGTTCTCCAAATGCAACATGGCAACCGCTAAATATTCCAGCATATTTTCCATTGAAAAAGTCAAATGGCGCTCCTTCCCTTCTGATCAATGCCGTGCGCTCAAACAGTGGTTTATGACCACATATGAGGTATTGGTGTACTCAGGAGAAATTTTATCCTGTTGACCATGTAAAAATAAAAAAATTGATGCTAAAAGAAAATTTTGGTTGGAAAAATGAAAATGACCATTTTTTCTTTCCATGTTGCTTTAGTTCCTGTGAAGCACCTGAAGAGTTAATAATCTTCTTGAATGTAGTTTTGAGTAGCTTGAGGAGTGCAGTTTTTAGAATGGTGTCACTTTTGGGTATTTTCTGCCATATAGACCTCTCAAAGTGACTTCAAATGTGAGGTGGTCCGTAAAAAAAATGGCTTTGTAAATTTTGTTGTAAAAATGAGAAATCGCTGGTCAAATTTTAACCCTTATAACTTCCTAATAAAAAAAAAAAAAATGATTCCAAAATTCTGCTGATGTAAAGTAGACATGTGGGTAATGTTATTTATTAACTATTTTGTGTCACATAACTCTCTGGTTTAACAGAATAAAAATTCAAAATTTGAAAATTGCGAAATTTTCAACATTTTCGACAAATTTCAATTTTTTTCACAAGTAAACGCAAAAATTATCAACCTTAATTTACCACTAACATGAAGCCCAATATGTCACGAAAAAACAATCTCAGAATCTCTAGGATCCGTTGAAGAGTTCCTGAGTTATTACCTCATAAAGGGACACTGGTCAGAATTGCAAAAAATGGCAAGGTCTTTAGGGTCAAAATAGGCTGGGTCATGAAGGGGTTAAAACGAGGACCATCAGTCCTATGCCGGTTGGCAAACCGCTGGGCCTTCTCTTGAGAGAGAGACAACCTCTCCACTACCTGGTCCCAAATCTGCTGCATTCGCTCCACAATAGAGTCAACCCCCGGACAGACAGAAGCCTCCGCCTGTCCTGAAGAAAATCGAGGGTGAAACCCAGAATTGCAGAAAAATGGAGACATCAAGGTGGCAGAGCTAGCCCTATTATTAAGAGCAAACTCAGTCAAAGGCAAAACAGAGACCCAGTCATCTTGATCAGCAGACACAAAACATCTCAAATAAGTCTCCAAGGTCTGGTTTGTTCTCTTGGTTTGTCCATTGGTCTGAGGGTGAAATGCAGAGGAGAAAGACAATTGAACACCAAGTTTAGAACAAAAATGTCCTCCAAAATCTGGAAACAAACTGGACTCCTCTGTCAGACACAATGTTCTCCGGAATGCCATGTAACCGAACCATGTGCTGAAAGAACAAAGGCACCAATTCGGAGGAAGAAGGCAACTTAGGTAATGGCACAAGATGTATCATCTTGGAAAACCTATCACAGATTACCCAGATAATGGTCATTCTCTGAGAGACAGGGAGGTCGGAAATAAAATCCATAGAAATATGAGTCCTGGCCTCTTGGGTACAGGTAATGGCATTAACAAACCACTAGAGCAAGAGCAAGGCTTGGAACGAGAGCAAGTCCCACAGGACTGCACAAAGTCCATGACGTCACGAGACAAAGTAGGCCATCAAAAGGACCAACTCACCAAGTCTCTGGTACCAAAAATACCAGGATAACAAGCCAACGCGGAACAATGAATCTCAGACAACACACTCTTCTTCCACTGGTCTGGGACAAACAATTTCCCGACCGGGCAGCGATCAGGTTTATCCTCCTGACACCCCTTTAGAGCCAGACTCAAATTGGGCGAGATAGCGGAAAGAACTACACCCTCTTTCAAAATAACAGCAGGATCAGATAACTCAGGAGATTCCGCAAAGAAACTCCTCGAAAGGACATCCGCCTTAACATTCTTACTGCCCGGAAGAAAAGAAACCACAAAATTAAAATGTGTGAAAAACAAGGCCCATCTGGCCTGTCTAGGATTAAGTCACTTGGCTGATTCGAGATAAACCAGATTCTTATGGTCCGTGAGGACCACCACCTGATGTTTGGCTCCTTCCAGGCAATGTCTCCACTCTTCAAAGACCCACTTCATGGCAATAACTCCCGATTACCCAAGTCATAATTACGTTCATTTGGAGAAAATTTTCGATAGAAGAAGGCACAAGGGTTACTCTTAGAGGTCTCTGGATCCCTTTGGGACAAAACGGCACCTGCCCCAATCTCAGAAGCATCAACCTCCACCTGAAACTGCAGAGAAACATCAGGCTGCCGTAGAACAGAAGCAGAAATGAATCTCTGCTTAAGTTCCTGAAGCGCAGAAACTGCTTCAGGAGGCAAATTCACCACATCGGAACCCTTTTTGTTCAAATCAGTCAATGGTTTAACAATACCGGAGAAATTACCAATAAATTTACGATAAAAATTGGCAAAACCCAAAAATCTCTGAAGAGCCTTCAATGTAGTAGGTTGAACCCAATCACAGATGGCCTGAACCTTGACCGGGTCCATTTCAATAACAGACGGAGACAAAATGAATCCCAGAAATGAGACCTTCTGTACGCCAAAAATACACTTTGATCCCTTCACATACAGTGCATTCTCTCTCAAAATTTGGAACACAGTCCGAACATGTTTCACATGAGAGTCCCAGTCGTTGGAAAAATTCAAGATATCATCCAAATAAACGATCAGAAATTTATCCACAAAATCCCTGAAAATATTCATGAAGGATTGGAAGACGGAAGGGGCATTAGTAAGCCCAAAAGTCATCACTAGGTACTCAAAATGCCCCTCTGGGTATTAAACGCCATCTTCCACTCAACCCCGTGCTTAATGCGAATAAGGTTATACGCCCCCCTGAAGTCAAGCTTGGTAAACCAACTAACACTTTTCACTCTGGAAATAGGTCAGAAATCAAGGGTAACGGATATTGATATTTAACAGTGATTTTATTCAGGAGGCGATAATCAATACACGGCCTCAATGAACTATCCATTTTGGCCACAAAGAAAAAACCGGCGCCCAAGGGTGAAGAGGATGGTCTGATATGACCCTTCTCCAAAGACTCCTTGATATAAGATCGCATAGCATCGTGTTCAGGTACAGATAAATTAAAAAGGCGACCTTTAGGAAATTTATCACCAGGCACTAACTCAATAGCGCAATCATAGCTCCTGTGAGGAGGTAAGAATGCCGACTTACTCTCACTAAACACATCAGAAAAATCAGTCAAAAAGTCAGGGACATCCTGAGACTGGGGAGAGGCAGAAAAAACAGGAGTGTCAGTATTAACACATTGGCAGCCCCAACTGGTCACAGACACAGATTTCCAATCCAAAACAGGATTATGAGTCTGTAACCAAGGGAAACCCAGTACAATAATGTCATGCAGATTATGCAACACCAGAAATTTTAAACTCTCCTGATGATCTGGTTCAACCCTCATTATCACCTGAGTAGAAAACTGGGGTTTATTCTCCGCCAAAGGGGTAGAATCAATGCCCAGTAAAGGAAGGGGTATCATGGGAAATCCACAACGTTTGGCAAAGTCAAAATCCATCAGGTTAATAGCTGCTCCTGAATCAAGAAAAGCTTGAGCCGAAAATGTGGACAGAGAGCAAATCAGGGTAACAGTCAACAGAAATTTAGTCTGAACACTACCCAAGACAACTGAGCGCGCAAAACGTCTTCCCCGCTTAGGGCAGACGGAAATAGCATGAGAAGCGTCACAACTGTAGAAACATAACCCATTGCGCTTTCGAAACTCATGACACTGAGCCCCAGAAGTCACTCCATCACACTGCTTGGGCTCAGGAGCTAGCTCACAAGGCAACACCATCTCACGCATACCTCTGCGCTCACTCAAACGTCTGTCAATTTGAATAGCCAAAGACATAGAATCATTGAGACCAGAGGGAACAGTGAATCCCACCATAACGTCCTTTACATTTTCTGACAAGACAGAACATTCCGAAAAAGGGCTGCCAAAGCATCATCATTCCATTTGGTCATAATGCCCACTTTCGGAATTTATGACAGTACAGCTCAGCGTTTTCACGACCCTGATTTAATGCCAACAAGGTCTTTTCAGCTTGATCAGTGACATTAGGTTCATCGTACAATAACCCCGGAGCCTGAAAAAATGCATCAACATCATTCAAAACAGGATCCCCATGTGTCCGGGAAAAAGCCCAATCCTGAGGGTCGCCGCGCAGCAGAGAGATGACAATTTGAACCTGATGTGCTGCGCTCCCTGAGGACTTAGGCTTCAAGGCAAAAAACAACTTACAGTTATTTTTGAAATTCAGAAATTTAGACCGATCCCCCAAAAATAATTCTGGTATGGGGATTCTAGGTTCCACAACCGGCAACCTAGCAAGATAGGTAGCAATACTCTGAACCTCAGTGGCAAGCCGCTCCACACGGCCAGACAAGTGTGCAAACTCGATTAAGGAAAAAAAAAATTCCTCCTCAGCACCCAGAGAAAAAGAGGGAAAAAATGCAACAAACAGAAAAAAAAATTTCTGACAACTCCCTTTTTTCTTTTTCATTTTTTACTATTTTTCCCTTCTGCTGAGTACCATATAATTTTCAGTTTGGCCGGTAATACTGTTATGTTTCGGTAGCTGAGGAGAAATAGCAAAAATAGCCAAAGTAGCAATACACCAGAGAGGCTGGAAACTACTGGGTTGCAGGACCCTAAACTAACCGCAACACTAGAAGTAGCCGTGAGCGTACCTACGGTGATCCTAGACGCCTCGTCACAGCCAGAGAGATAGCTACACCTAAAGGCAGAAAGATGAAAGCTAACTGCCCTGCAGCAGAACTCCCAAAGAAATAGGAAGCCCCCAAACATGTAATGGTGGTTAGACAAGAAGAAAATACAAACACAGACAGAAAATAAAATGAGCAAACGCTGGGGCCCAAATCTGTCTAGATAGAAAAGTATAGGAAAGAATTCTAACTGCAACCCAAAAAACCCTAACAAAAATACCAACACTTCTGATTAACAAAAAACCTGAGATCGCATGATCTCTACCACCTAAATCAAATCCCTGGTGTAACACACAGCAATTCAGCAAAAAGTGACACAGGAACAGAGCAAAAGTGCAAACACAAACTGAGCACAAATGCAGCGCCAGGCCCCAAAAGGGGACCAGGCTGAAGACCACTGCAAGGCAGCAAACCAGCAAGGAAAATCCAACCAGAGGAAAAAAAACAGCAAATCACTTATCTGAATGAAAGCAGGAATGCAAGCTGAGCTCCAAGCAAGACCTGGAAGAACAATTGATTACCAGCAAGGCTGATGGGAGTTCAGGTCACTTATATCAGACCATTCAGACCCTGCTGAAAGCCATTCAGCAATTGGATCATTACCCTCAGCAACCACCGGAGGGAGCCCCAGCTCCGAAGTCGCCTCCAACGTGTTCACAACATTCTTCCACTGATTGATTCCCTCATGCCCATGAATGGTTTCTGTATCCTTTTCCCAATAGCAAATTTAATCTCACATCAAAGATTTTAATTGGATTCAGATCATGACTTATTGCCAACCTGTTTAAAATAGTTCATTTTTTTTCTTTGTAAAGTGATTGTTCTCCACTTGGACAATTCCATCTTAAATACTTTAATCAGCCATGTAAAGTGAAAAATTCTAATCTCACCTCCGCATTCACACTATTCCAGCTATGTCAACACTTGGTCTCCGAGAACTTGCATGACAGTGTTAGGTAGCTTTGCTGGCACTTCCTTTGGATGAAACTAGGATCTTGGAGGGAAGTGTAAGCAAAACAGCCTTTAAGCACCCACTGTAGCGCTTATAACAATGAGCACCGAGGGACATGGCACAAACAATATTGGAATAGCGCTGTTGTAGGAGGTTAGTATAACATTTTTATGATATTACAGCATTTAAGAAGGAATTTTCCAAGTAGTGAACAACCCCTTTATCCTTTCTTGTATAGTTTTGGATGTGTGCTTAGGTAATTTTACTGTAGTTGAACCCATTGTGCTTTGCTAGAACCTTGAGTATTCTTATACTTGGGAGCACATTTCATTGTCAAATGTTCTGCTAATCCTCTGATTTCTTTATTTCTTAAAGGTAATGTATGAGGTTGTTTGCTTTTTTACCCCTTTTAAAATTTCCATTTAAGAGTTTTGTTTTTCCCTCCCCTTCTTCCCAAAGACATAACCCTTTTATTTTTCTGTCCACTGTGACGCAGCGGTGTCCATACTGTGCAGTAATGAGGCAGTGACCAAGCAAGTTCAAAAACAAAACGTCCGGGTGGAGCTAGCCGGCAATGTGAGAAGAAGCAGGACCCAGGAGCTCTGGTGAAATTATCCTGTTAGCTTTCATTATCCTGAGCCCTGAGGGGTCTAGACAGTCTCACAGTCTTCCTCTGGGACCCGTGGTGCTGACAGGCGGTGACCGGGAGGTCGGCGGCAGAGATCTCTGTCATTATGAGGAAGACGCGGCCGGGGAGAGGTGAGGAGAGAGGAATTCAAGATGGCGCCGCACAGCAGCGTGGGCTGACAGCCGGGAGGAGTGCAGAGGAGAGGAGAAGGGAGACAGCTGCAAGACTGCAGCAATATGTGCGATCCCCCACCACTGGATCTCCTACACACTGCCAGCAGGTAAAGACTGTATTAGAGAGAGATGCGGAACAGATGGAGGTGGATGTCTCCCAGGAGACGCAGGGAGCAGGGGACATCATAGAGTCTCAGGCTGGGGATACAGATGCAGGATCTTGTGCTCATGGCCACTGCGGAACAGGCTGATAATCCTCCCCCCTCACTGATATTCTGAATGCTGTGTCAAGGGGGAACGCAGCGCTGGCCCTGCAGATGAAAGACATTAAAGATGAGCTGAGGAATGTGAGGCAGGACATTAGATCCCTAAATGACAGAACCACTGAGCTGGAGGAGAGACAGAATGAGGTGGAAGATGTATTATGGCCTGTCAGAACACAAGTGGAACAATACGGCAAAGTAATAGAAGCACTCAGAGCCAAGCAGGATGACTTTGAAAATCGGATGCGCCGCAATAATGTGCGTATAGTGGGGGTCCCAGAAAAGGCAGAAGGAAATAGAGCTGTGGAATATTTTGAGGATTGGATTCACAAATCGTTTGGGAATAATGTGCTGTCCCCATTGTTTGCAATAGAAAGAGCCCATAGGGTCCTCACTAAACCTCAGCCGCCTGGGGCACAGCCACGCACTGTCTTGATCCGAATCCTTCATTATATGGATAGAGATGCCATCTTGAGAGAAGCTAGAGACAAGACTGACCTAACAATAAATGGGCAACAAATTTCTTTGATCCGGATTTCTCCATTGAAGTTCAAAATAAGAGATGGCAATTTCAAGATGTTAAACGCTGGTTGCGATCCTTAAAGGTGCCTTACTCAATGCTGTACCCGGCCAAGCTGCGAGTGGCTGATATGGGAGCTACCCATTTCTTTGAATCTCCGAGGGATGCAAGGGATTGGCTGGATAAGAATGAGAAAACACTGCGTCATTCTGAGACTTGAGTCTGTTTACCCTTATGCATAATCTACTTCATGATAATGGATCTGCACTAAATGCCTTCTGGGAGTTTTTTCGAAATACCGCCCTCTGGATTGACTTGTCGGAGGAGAAATGATGGATCTCCCTTTCTGCCCTGTTGTACACTTTAAGTCCGCTCTGGTGGTGCATGCGGGCTACAGAGTGGAAATAATTTTTTGATGGCTTCTTAATCCTTCCTTTTCTTGTTTTTTTTAAAAAAAGTTTTTTTTCTTCTCTCTATTCTGCATTACGTCCATGAATATGCGAAAATATTTGGATAACGAGGACTCCGGCAATATGAGGAGTGAACTGGGACTGTGGTATGGAGAAGATTTGTTTTTCTTTTCCCTTTTTTTTTGTAGCTCCTGATTGCTGGCGCTGATAAGCTGCTAACAACGCTTCCCTTTTTCTGGAGAGCTGATGGTTAGTGGTCTGGACTCTCGTGCTAAGCGGAGAAGAAGACCCCCGGCCTCCAGTACTATGGTTAAATGGGTTATTGAACTGGTTGGGAAGTTTGAGTGGGCATGTTGGGAATTGTTTCTATTTTCTCTCAATTGTCTCTTGATGTATGGGGTTATTGCAGCTAGGTATATGCGAGAAATGCTTCCTCACGCTGCTCTATTGCTTTTATGTTTCATAAGTAGGCACTATGGCTCGAAACCTTAAAATATTGACGTGGAATGTCCGGGGCCTGAACGAGCCGACTAAAGCGTAAAGCAGCGCTTGACTATGTAAAATGTTCGCAGGCGGAAGTGATATGTTTGCATGAAATACATATGATAAAGAATAGACTTCAATTTTTGCGTCCTCGATGGGTTGGGAAGTGTTTTCATTCCACCGTTTCCACTTATTCTAGGGGAGTGAGTGTGCTGTTTAGAAAAAATACTACGTTCTGTGAATCTGATTCCAAAATAGACGTGGATGGTCAGTTTGTATGTTTGAGGGGCAGATTGAATGAAATTGAATGTTTGATTGTAGCTCTTTATGTCCCTCCTCCGTATTCTGGAACAGTGTTGAAGGAGAGTCTTCGGTTTGTGGAGAGACATCCGGGAGTCCCAACGATAATACTGGGTGATTTTAACAATATACTAGATAACACATTAGATAGATCGCAGGGGTCAGGGGGACCATTGAGAGATCAGACACCCTTTGGGAGATTGTTGGATGAGGTGGAACTGGTGGATTTATGGCGACGAGATAATCCACGAACAAGATTGTACTCATGCATGTCCCTCTCTCATGGCTCGCTGTCCAGGATTGATATGATACTGGGTAACCACAGGCAGTTCGACGGTCCAGAGGAGTCGAGAATCAACCTAGAGCCTTGTCGGATCACTCCCCTGCTATGGTGACATTTAACTGGGAAAATGGCAGGAGGGGGGAACGGGCACCATGGTCGTTTAACGCATTCTGGTTACCTATTATTCAGGCAGGTGCTAGGATTCCTGACTTGCTAAAATAATTTTTTGTTATTAATGAGGGTACAGCCCCAGGGAAATAATATGGGATGCGTCTAAAGCCTACCTGAGAGGATTGTTGATCTCGGAAGTGAATAGAGTTAAAACTAAGTCTAGAGAATATGGGGAACTCATACAGAAGGAAGTTATCTCTGTAGAACTGCAATACTTGAAAACTCCGTCTGATACACATTTTAACATATTAAAGGATGCGGAAAAATGATCAGCCCAACATAAGCTTTCAAAAGCTACAGATAAACGATATTTTCGGCGACAGGTTTATTTCGGGGAGGGAGAGGGAACTGGACATCTGCTAGCTACCCTGATCAAGACTCAATCTGGCCCTGCAATGGTGTAATACTATTGTAGGAACTCGAGGATTCTGATAGCGTGGGGCAATGAACAATCAGAGACGGGTTTCTTTGAATGCAAATAATGTATTTGTGAAACAGCAAAACACCCAAAAACAATATTCAAACAACCCGTAGTGACATGCAATGAGTCCATATATATATACACAAGTCCAGTTATATGAATCCGGATATATAAGTCTTTGAACCTCTATAGCGAGGGTGGTAAAGTTCTTACGACGGAGTCCTCACACAAATGTGACCACAAGGTAAGTCTGATGCACAGATAACGTGGCTGGATTTACACACTGCTGGTGTGTGAAGAGTCAGATCCAGGTATGCAGAAAACACAGGGAGGTCCAGGAACAAGTTAATCTCAGTTGTGGCTTAATTCAGTGAAGTCCAACAACAAGTTCATATGTCAGTAAGGTTCCAGTAACAGTTCCAACAGCTCTCACCAGAGGTAATGCACAAAGGGTTAAACAGCAACAGTTCAGAAACACAGTTCTTATCAGATGGAGTGAACCAAGGGTTAAATTCCCAAGTCAACAGTTTAGTGATAACACAGTACTTTGTGCAACTTACATATGCAGAGAATGTCCAGAGCCATGGGTAGAAGCTGCTGTGGCTGAGAAAACACCTGAAGATAAGGCTATGCACTTTCCTGGTAAACACACAAAAGATCTGTGAGGAACAAAGCAGCTGGGTTGCAGGGAAACGGAAGCAGAATATTCCAGCAGTGAAGCCAGCACCTGAGCCAGGCTTTAAACAAACGAACAGGAAGTAGGGCACACAAAACAGCAAACTCCATCTTAACAAAGGGCAAAATCATTGACAAAGTTACCTAGAAAACCCGGAATACTGACATTACTCCCCCCCTAAAGACGGCCTCCGGACGGTCCTGGACCAGGCCTGTCCGGGTATCTCCGATGAAACTGAGCAATCTTCAGAGGCGCATTGATGTTACTTACTGGTTCCCAAGAATCATTTTCAGGAGAGTAACCTTGCCATCTAACTAGATACTGAAGCCGGTTTCTATGAAGTCTCGAATTAACAATATCCTGTACCACGAATTGTTCTTCACCATCAACCAACACTGGTGGAGGGGGAGGTACGATACGTCCCTGAAACGTGTTAGGAGAGACTGGTTTTAATAAGGAAACATGAAATACTGGGTGTACCTTTAAAGTCCGTGGTAGCTTCAACCGACAGGCAACAGAGCTCACAATCCCAGTGATCTTGAATGGACCGATGAATTTCTGTCCCAGTTTCTGCGAAGGAACACCCAATTTTAGATTCTTGGTGGACAACCAAACTGAGTCTCCTACCTTATACATAGGTGCTGGTTTCCGGAATCTATCGGCCGACTTCTTGTAACGCTCCTGTGCTGTGGTCAGGGAGTCCTTCAAAACTTCAAGATTACGTTGCAACGCCGTCACTCTGTCTTCAACCGCTGGTACCGAAATCGTAACCGGAGACCTAGGCAAAATACTTGGATGATAACCCAGGTTGGCAAAAAAAGGCGTTACCTTCGTGGAACTGCTTTGGGAGTTGTTGTACGAAAATTCCGCTAGAGGAAGTAGCTTCAGCCAATCGTCCTGCAAATGACTGACGTAACAGCGTAGATATTGCTCCAAGGTTTGATTTGTCCGTTCGGTCTGCCCGTTGGTCTGAGGATGGTATGCAGAAGACAAGCAAACATTAATGTGGAGCGCAGAACAAAATCCTTTCCAAAATCTAGAGGTAAATTGTATTCCCCGGTCAGAAATGATGTCATCTGGTACCCCATGCAGCCGGAAAATGTTCTGGATAACTAGATCTACTGTCTCTGTAGCTGAGGGAAGACCAGCACACGGAATGAAATGAGCAGCTTTCGTTAAACGATCTACTACCACCAAAATAGTATTTTTACCACCAGAGGTGGGTAACTCCACAATAAAGTCCATCGAAATAGACCCCCAAGGGCGAGACGGTACAGGTAGCGGTTTAAGAAGACCAGTAGGTGAAACGCGAGGAACCTTGTACCGGGCACAAACTTCACAAGAGCGGACATAGTCATTCACATCCTTCAAGCAGGTAGACCACCAAAAAAAACGAGTTAACAATTCCTGCGTCTTCTGTACCCCCCTATGACCAGCCAATTTAGAGTCGTGGACCAATTTGAGAACTCGAAGTCTTACAGCCTCTGGGACATAAATACATCGATCTCTAAGCCACACACCATTCCGAAGGACAAGATTCACATTGTCAGGTGGAGCTGCAAGAAATACGTCACCGTCATAGGCCAGCTTGATCTCCTGCCACAAGTCCCGGTTCCGGAGCACTCCAACAAAATTGGCCTCCGACAAGATGGTCTTCGACGGGGTCCCAGGCACGGAATCCACGGTATGGATTCGGGATAATGCGTCAGCTTTCCCATTACGTGAACCTGGGCGGTACGAAATAATAAAATTAAACTGGTTCAAGAACAAACTCCACCTAGCTTGTCGAGGAGAAAGACACCTGGCAGACTTAAGGAATTCCAAATTGCGATGATCCGTGAGTACTACTACCTGCTGAGTTGCCCCCTGCAAATGGTGTCTCCATTCCTTAAAGGCAGAAATAATTGCCAAAAGTTCCTTATCTGCCACATCATAGTTAAGTTCTGCAGAAGATAACCTACGAGAGAAGAAGGCACACGGGTGCAGCAAACCTTTGTCTCCGGTACGTTGTGAGAGGATAGCTCCCAATGCACAGTCAGACGCGTCCACCTCCACGATAAAAGGCTGTGCAGGATCCGGATGCATCAATATTGGAGCCGTGGTAAAACAACCCTTCAGGCGATCAAAGGCTTCCTGAGCTTGCGAAGACCATTCAAACTTCTTCCCCTTCTTGGTGAGGAGAGTGATGGGACGGACAATTTCTGAAAAATTTCGGATAAACCGTCTATAAAAGTTAGCAAAGCCAATGAATCGTTGTACCTCCTTAATGTTTCCTGGTACCGGCCAGTCCAAGATTGCCTGGATCTTGCTGGACTCCATATTCAATCCCTGAGGCGAGATAACATAGCCTAAAAATTGAATTTCAGAACAATGGAACTCACACTTTTCGAGTTTGATGTACAAATGATTATCTCTCAAACGTCTAAGTACGGTCTTGACATGTTCCTGATGTTCCTGTAAGGAGTCAGAAAAGATTAAGATGTCATCAAGGTAAATTACCACATATTGGTCCAATAAATCCCTGAAAATGTCGTTGGCTAAATGTTGAAAAGCAGCAGGAGCGTTACAGAGTCCGAATGGCATCACCAAATATTCAAAATGTCCATACCGGCATCTAAAAGCTGTCTTCCATTCGTCTCCGGGCCGTATACGGAGTAAATTATATGCCCCACGAAGATCTAATTTGGTAAATACCTTGGCCTGGCGAACTCTTTCCAACAATTCTGGAATTAGGGGCAACGGGTACCTGTTACGAATGGTTACCTTATTTAACTCCCGGTAGTCAATGCAGGGTCTTAGAGTACCATCCTTCTTCTTTACAAAGAATATTGGAGCTCCCGCTGGTGAAGAAGATGGTCGGATAAACCCCTTGGCTAAATTCTCATCTATATACTCTCGTAAAGATTTTAATTCCGGAGCCGCCAACGGGTAAACATGGCCGAAAGGAATCGCTGCTCCAGGAAGCAATTCTATGGGGCAGTCATACGGTCTATGTGGGGGAAGTTGATCTGCCTTCCTTTTATCACAAATGTCTGAGAATTCCTGATATATCAGAGGGAGAGTAGGTACCTGTATCACCTCTTCCAAGTTCTGGGTAACTGGAGCCGCTACAGTTGGACTGATGGTAGAACTGCACTTCGGGAGAAAGGTTATCTCCTTGGTTTCCCAATTGATGATTGGATTTTGTGACCGTAACCAGGGAATTCCTAAAATTACAGGAAAATGAGGAGAAGATATTAACATGAATGAAAGTGTTTCTTGATGGTCTGGTTCCATCTTACACTCCAGAGGCACTGTCTCCCGATCTACTGGTCCAGAAACTAATGGGGAACCATCCACCGTTTCCATAGTGATTGGTGAAGCTCTTAGTTGTGTCTTTATACCATGTTCCTTTGCAAAAGAAGAATCCATGAAATTCCCACCTGCTCCAGAGTCTATCATGGCAGAACTTGATATCCACTGTTCCTCCCACTGAATCTGTATAGGAAGAGAACAATGTGAATATTTCTCCCTTGATCTTTAGGGGAAGTCGGCATCAGTATTGGGGGAAAAACCGCATCTAGATGTAGACTGGTTTCCGAAACTTCAGACTCAGCGTCTGTGTTATCATAATCCCCTACTACCGCCAACACCTTGTTGGGTCGCCTAGGACATTTAGGACAATTGATGAGGAAATGGTCCGATTGACCACAATAGAAACATAAGCGCTCACGGAGACGGTGTTCGCGGCGTTCATTATTCTCACGTCTCTGCAGTGAGTCCACCTGCATAGGCACCTCCTCAGCCTCTCGCGGGTTTTTGCCTGTGGTTTCCCTGGACGGAAGAGAGTAATTAGTAATGCGATTTACAGCGGCCCATTTTTCTTGTCTGCGTTCAGTTAAACGGATATCAATACGTACACAGTGCTGTATAAACAATTCAAACTCCTGTGGAGACTCTGAACGAGCTAGCTCATCCTTGATTGCATTTGACAAACCTTTTCTAAAGATTGGTAATAAAGCATTGTTTTCCCACTGGGTGTCCACCACTAACCTTTTAAATTCAGTAACATATTCTATGACTGACTGTTTCCCCTGGCGTAAGGAAAGCAAGGCAGATTCAGCGGTAGCACGGCGGTTGGGATCGTCGAACATTTGCGCCATGGCTGCAAGAAAATTGTCCAAATTATTTAGACGGGTATCATGACTTTCAACCATAGGATTTGCCCAAGCCAGTGCACGTGATGTCAACAACATAATAATACATAGAACCTTAGATCTATCAGACCGGTAGTAGGAGGCATGTACATCAAAAAATAATATACATTGATTAACAAACCCACGGAATTGACTTCGGTCACCATTAAAACGGAATGGAGGCAATTTGGGCATACTGGTGGATGAGGTAGGCTCAGTAGGTAAGGCCTCCAGGACTCCTAACCTAGAACGTAGATCTTGGAGAGCCTGACCAAACCCCTGTGCATTGTGGTTAACCCGAGACTCCAAGTCTCTAATCTGATTGAGTGCAGCCGCCACCTCCTGCTGCAAGGAGTTAACTATGGTGAACAATTTGTCTGCCCGTGTCTCCGTCATTGCCCCAGCAGAATCCTCTTTTTTAGGCTGGAATATCCTGTAATACTATTGTAGGAACTCGAGGATTCTGATAGCGTGGGGCAATGAACAATCAGAGACGGGTTTCTTTGAATGCAAATAATGTATTTGTGAAACAGCAAAACACCCAAAAACAATATTCAAACAACCCGTAGTGACATGCAATGAGTCCATATATATATACACAAGTCCAGTTATATGAATCCGGATATATAAGTCTTTGAACCTCTATAGCGAGGGTGGTAAAGTTCTTACGACGGAGTCCTCACACAAATGTGACCACAAGGTAAGTCTGATGCACAGATAACGTGGCTGGATTTACACACTGCTGGTGTGTGAAGAGTCAGATCCAGGTATGCAGAAAACACAGGGAGGTCCAGGAACAAGTTAATCTCAGTTGTGGCTTAATTCAGTGAAGTCCAACAACAAGTTCATATGTCAGTAAGGTTCCAGTAACAGTTCCAACAGCTCTCACCAGAGGTAATGCACAAAGGGTTAAACAGCAACAGTTCAGAAACACAGTTCTTATCAGATGGAGTGAACCAAGGGTTAAATTCCCAAGTCAACAGTTTAGTGATAACACAGTACTTTGTGCAACTTACATATGCAGAGAATGTCCAGAGCCATGGGTAGAAGCTGCTGTGGCTGAGAAAACACCTGAAGATAAGGCTATGCACTTTCCTGGTAAACACACAAAAGATCTGTGAGGAACAAAGCAGCTGGGTTGCAGGGAAACGGAAGCAGAATATTCCAGCAGTGAAGCCAGCACCTGAGCCAGGCTTTAAACAAACGAACAGGAAGTAGGGCACACAAAACAGCAAACTCCATCTTAACAAAGGGCAAAATCATTGACAAAGTTACCTAGAAAACCCGGAATACTGACAAATGGTGGCGGAGATAAAAAATAAAAATGTGGAACTAGAAAGATCTTCTGGGGCAAGTCTAGCAACTTTTAGTGAGTTTTTTGAGACATTATATAATTCGCAAGGGGAGTTCTCTGATGAGTTGCTCAGTAGCTCTTTGGGGACTACTAGTCTGCCTACTCTGCCGGAATCGGAAGCTGTTGGGCTGGAGGCACCAATTAGTCTGGAAGAATTAGAGGAGGCTCTAGATTCTATGGCAGGGAATAAGACACCAGGGTCTGATGGGCTGCTGTGGAGGTATATAAACAGTACTCAAATATAATACTTCCACAGCTGCTGAAGGTGTTTGAAGCAGCTAGGGAAGATGGGCACTTGCCCCGGTCCTTGAATGAAGCAATCATAGTGGTGATCCCCAAGGCTGATAAGGATCCTTGTCTTCCAGAGTCATACTGACCTATCTCCCTTTTAAATGTTGATGTCAAGATTTTGGCAAAATTTCTGGCGATGCGGCTGTCTAGAGTAATATCTAGTATTATTCATCCAGATCAAACCGGTTTTATGCCGGAGAAATCGACTGCAATTAATATCCGTTGGTTGTATTTAAATCTACAGATGCCATCAAATGAAAAGGAACCTAGAGCAGTTGCATCTTTGGACGCTGCCAAAGCATTTGACAGCGTCGAGTGGCCATATCTGTGGGCTATATTAGCCAAGATGGGCTTCCATAAAAATTTATTGCCTGGATACAGCTGCTGTATTCGAATCCAGAGGCCAAAATTAGAGTAAATGCGGAGATTTCAAATACAATTAACTTACACAGAGGGACCAGACAGAGGTGCCCCTTGTCTCCCCTACTGTTTGCTCTGGCAATTGAGCCCTTGGCAGTAATAATTCGGGCGACACCTGAAATTAAAGGGTTTGAATATGAGTCTTTGCAAGAAAAAATAGCATTGTATGCTGATGATACTGTATGTTTTTGTTTTTGGGAGATTGGCCATCTTCTTTGAGGGTGGCAATGGAAGTCTTTGGCTCCTTCGCAGCGATCTCTGGTCTATGTATTAACTGGGAGAAATCTTTAATTATGCCGGTGGGAGAGGCCCCCGAGAACTCCTTGGGGTCGACTGGAGGCTTAAATGTAGTCAAAGAGTTTAAATACTTGGGAATCCATATAGGGCATAATATACAAGATTTTGAGCGTTTAAACATTACCCCGCTAATTGCTAAATTTCAGCAAACAGTAAAGGACTGGTGCAGGCTACCACTGAGTATGGTGGGAAGGGCAAACCTAGTTAAAATGGTTCTCATGTCATAAGCTTTGTAAGTCCTCCATAGAGCACCCATTTGGATTCCTGGTCGAGTCTTTTTACAGATAAATAGAATATTTAGAAAGCTTATCTGGAAGAGGAGTGTTCCTAGAATTCGGTTGGAGGTTTTGCGTAGATCTAAAGAACTGGGGGGCTTAGCGGTTCCTGACCCATTTCTGTATTATCTTGCAGCGCAGTTGCAGCATTTTAGAGGATAGGCGAAGGAGGACTCCATTATGCGAAGTTCCTCGGGGTGTATGTGTTATGAGCTCGGTTGCAACAACTTTATTAAATAATGGATTGCAACTGAACCCGGGGTCCGCAATGCAGTTAAAGTCACTGCTGCCGAACACCCCTTGGGTATGATGGTAAAACTGACAAGAGAAATATAATATTAGATCTCGCCTGTGTTACGTCACATTAGGGGAGATGTAGAATTGGCACTATCTCCGTTAACGTCACGGGAGATGTACTATCGGCTGGCGTAGATGTAGCCCTGTTAATGGCACAGAAGCCACTTGCCAGATATTAGGTTTTCACTATGTGCTGCAAGCTGGTATAGACGTAGCCTTGTTGACTGCACAGAAGCTACGTGCCAGCCGCTAGGAAGTGCGTGCGACTAATGCCAGGCATACCTGCTACCAGCCGGCGTAAGACCGGACTGAGCAACTATCTGTTCAGCTTGGCAGGCGATGCCCAGGTTACACACCACGCAGTCTGCTCAGGGTGTATAGCTACCCTATATTCGTAGCAAGACTGTGCCACTTTGGCTACAGGTTACGCGCCCCACAGTCTGCTCAGGGTGCACCACATTGGCTACATGCCTGGCTTAAGCTAAACCTGCCTGAATGACCTGTACTAATTAGCGGAGCGAACTCTGGCATCGGCAGGTCCCAGAGAGCAACGCTAGAGAGCACGTGGAGCCCAGATTCTGGTACGTCCACACATGAGCACTGCCTATTTTAGTATGATCTGACCGCGCCGCGGACAGACAAGCTATTTAAGGGCTAAGCTCCGCCCCAGCCATCTCGTCAGTCACATCATCGATGACGTCATCCATGACCAATCAGGCAATGCCAGGTCAAAGGATCAGCTGACATTAACCACCAATCATGGTTCGCTATGTCACGGACATGCTCAGTGCAGGCATTTCTGGACTTAGGCTATAACAGCCCTGTCTCCTTCTGTAACCTATGCATAAGGCTACTATTAACAAAGACCCTGGAGACAGCCTGTACGCTCTTGTACTGGCTAGGCGCTGGGATTGATGGGAAAGCAAAGCAGTATCTGTCCCAGCTGAGGCCTGGATGGGGTGACCACTGATGCCTCAGATCCAGGTTCAAATCCTGACGCCTAACAGTATGCTTACATGTGTAGTGGGAAATGACTTACTGGTGCTGGCGCTAAACTCGGGGCGGTTCCGTCAGGGTCGAACTATCAATAGTCCGACAATGAAGTGTATAGACAAGGTATGGAACACGGCCAAAGAAATATTGGGCATACAGGGAGTCACGGGGCATTCCCTGATTTGGAGAAACTTGACATGTACAGAGCTAAATAAATTGAAGAGTTTTGAGCTATGGGAGAGTAGAGGGATTGAACTAATATCACAGCTTTATTCGGAAGGTGAGTTTCGATCTTTGAGGATCTTAAACAGACGTTTTCCATTCCTAATGCAAGATTTTTTCAATATCTCCAGCTGAGACATGCTTGTGAAACACAACAGCGACTCATTCCACTAAGTTAACCCAGCCAAAACTCCGCTGTTGGATAGAGTATTGGGGGGAGGAGGATCAAGAGGTATTATATCCATGATATATGCAACAATGTTGGAAAAGAAAGTGGCAAGCTTGGAGGCATTGAAGAATAAGTGGCAAGTTGATGTAGGTGATATAACAGATGATGAATGGGAAGATACATTGCAAGAAGTCACAAAAATCTCGGTTAGCGAGGCGCAGAGAGTGTCACATCGATTTTTTCTTCATCGTGTTTATCGAACTCCTGTATGGCTGTTGAAAATGGGATATGCTAGAGAGTCTGATTGTTAGAAGTGTGGAATGCCCAATGCGGATCTGATACACATGGCCTGGAACTGTCCCCGGCTATGTAGGTTTTAGGGAGGTGTGACTGATTTACTTAATACTGTCTATCAATGTCAAATGGTACTAGACCACAAAATGGCTCTCCTGGGTATGGTGGAGAATTTGCCACTCTCAGAGGGACACCAGTTGGCAGTCTCACTAATATTATATCAAGCTCGTAAGAGAGTGGCGGCTCGCTGGAAGGGATCTTCTGTACCCACAATCACGGAAGTTACTGATGCAGTTAATAATAATATAGATATGGAGAAATATGTGTACCAAAAGAGAAGACTAATTAAGAAATGGGAGGATATATGGGCGCCTTGGTTGGACACACCCGGTTGGCTCCTTCTAGATTAACATGGATGAGAGCGTTGAGGAGGATATAACTGGAAAACTCTGGCTGTGAGAGACCAAATGCATCGAGAGAGAAGAGAGTTTTTCTTTGTCGGGTGAGGGTGGGGGTAAGATTTGAGGGATTTTTGTGGGGTTCTACTGTGTTTATGTAATACACTATTTGGGAATTATCCTGTATGTGATTACCTGCTTTTTCAGTTTTTGAAAATGTTTAATAAAAAATTACCTGTTAAAAAAAAACAAAAAACAAAACGTGTTTACTTTCCAAACTCATACATTGCACAGTACGCTGTATCCTCCGGATCGCAGCTGGGAAAATCAACAAGACAGTCCGGGACCAGTTGCCATGAGCGATGGCACAGGGGTGCCTGAACTTTTGGCTCCGCTGGCCTCTGTTACCTCACACATGGAGAGTTCTGCAGAGCAAATGCTCTGTCTGCTTGCAAGCCAACACTGACACACCCAAAACCCCATGCTACAGGGCTTAAACAAGAATCTGTTGCCATGGCCACTTGTAAGACCAGGCGCTGAAGTGGAGTGACTCGCCCCACTACCTTACTGTAGATCGCTCCAAAAATAAAAGCCCATTTAGGGTTTTTACTTAATAATGCCTTGGCCAAATAACCTGACCAGGTCCATGCTCACTTTTATCTCTGCCTTGTGACTCACAGCCATCCTGCTGTGAACACAAGGCACTCCAGCGGGTCTAATAGGACTCCGTTCTCATACTGGGGGATACATAGCAACCCTCGCATATGACACTGGTCACTGACTCACATACCCCCCCCCCTCTGTTCAAACTTGTGGAGATGAACATTCGTCACCATACAGGGGGCCTGTGACATGGCATCCACATTTCGCTGTGATTTTCCTGCCCGATGTTCCACTGAGAAACTTAAGTTTTGTAGGGACAGGAACCATCTGGTGACTCGGGCATTCGTCCTCTCTGCGTTTCTCATCCAGACGAGGGGTGAATGGTCCATTAGCAAATGAAACTGATGCCAAAGCAAATAGTAGCGTAGGGACTCCAAGACCCATTTCTTCACCAAGCACTCTTTCTCCACTACGTTATAATTTTTCTCTGCCGGGGTCAGTTTCCTGATCAAGTAGGTGACTGGATGCTCATCTCCATTCACCTCTTGTGACAGCACCGCTCCTAGGCCTACCTCTGAGGCATCGGTGTGCACAATAAAGGTTTTCTTGAAGTCGGGGCTGATGAGGACCGGCTGTCCACACAACACTGACTTCAGGGACTGGAATGCTTCCTCCGCTTGAGGATTCCACCGGACCATCACCGTCTTCTTTTCCCTTCTAACAGGTCCATAAGGGTGCTAATTTCCCAGCAAAACTGGGTATAAACCGGCGGTAGTACCCAATGATACCAAGGAATGCCCTCACCTGTTTAGTAGTTAAGGGCTTGGGCCAGTTTTGAATGGCCTCAATCTTGTTTACCTGGGCTTGATAACCCCGCGACTGATCACGTAACCTAAGCACCGGGCCTCCGTGAGTCCTATTGTACATTTCTTTGGGTTTGATGTTAACCCCATGATTCTGAGAGACTCCAGCACTGCTTGTACTTGGGACAGATGGGTATCCCAGTCTGTACTAAAGATAACTAAGTCGTCCAAATAGGCCGACGCGTAATCCCGATGAGGCGCTAACACAATTTCCATCAGCCTCTGGAATGTGGCCAGAGCCCCATGTAACCCAAAGGCAAGAAGACATATTGATAGAGACCCTCTGGTGTTATAAAAACGGTCTTTTTTTTGCTGACTCTGTTAAGGGAACCTTGCAGTAACCTTTTGTGAGATCCAGCATGGTGAAGTACTGGGCCTCCCCCAGTCTCTCAATTAGCTCGTCCCCCATGGCATGGGATAGAGGTCAAATTTTGACACTTCATTTAACCTCCTGAAGTCATTACAGTAGCATAATGGCCCATCTGGTTTGGGGATTAGGACAATGGGGCTGGCCCACTCACTTCAAAACTCCTCAATGACTTCCAACTGGAGCATTTGCTTCACCTCGGCTGAGATGGCTTGCCTTCAGGCTTTTGGCACTCGGTACGGTTTCATCCGTACCCTTCCCTGGGGTTTGGTGACAATGTCATGTTGTATCACCAAGGTTGGCCCCGCAGCTCTGAGAATACGTCCATATTCTTCTGCACGAGGGCCCGAGCCTCCCATAGCTGCTGTTTCATGAGAGCATCATTTATCTTAACCTGCCCCCCTGCTATGTCCTTGGCCAGTGCTAGAGGGACCCCTGTTGGAACGACTGGAGTCATCTCCATGACCAAACATTCCCGGTCCTTCCAGGCCTTTAGCAGGTTGACATGATACAATTGCTCAGGTTTCCTTTTCCCAGGTTGGTACACCCTATAATTCACTTCTCCCACCTTCAGCCATATCTCAAAGGGCCCTGCCACTTGGCCATGAGCTTACTCTCTGTGGTGGGCACAAGTATCAACACGTGATCCCCTTCTTTAAAGGTCCTGACTGTGGCCCTTTTAGTATACATGCAGCGCTGAACGGCCTGGGCATCCAACAGATGCTCCTTTACTATGGGCCCCACAGCGGCAATCCAATTCTAAATACTTGCCCCATGCTAGATGACACTCTTATGTGGAGTGGGCTCCTGTTCCTATGTCTCCTTGACTACATCCAGCAGTCCCCTCAGGTGCCTGCCATACAAGAGCTCAAACGGGGAGAACCCTGTGGATACCTGCGGTACCTCAGGGATGGCGAACATTAGATAGGGCAGTAACATGTCCCAATCCCTCCCATCCTTGGCAACCACCTTTTTAAGCATGGCTTTGAGGGTCTTCTTAAACCTCTCCACCAACCCGTAGATTTGTGGAGGGTACACCGACGTCTGTAGGTGTTTAATCTGGAGCAACTTACATAGCTCCCTGGTCGCCTTAGACATAAAAGGAGTCCCTGACCTGTAAGGATCTCCTTGGGTAGCCTAAGGCGACAAAACATGGCAAATAGTTCACGAGCTATTAGTTTAGCAGAGATGTGGTGGAGTGGTATCGCCTACGGGTACTGGGTGGCGTAGTCTAAGACTACCAATATGTGTTGGCGATCCCGTGTGGATTTCACTATTGGCCCTACCAGATCCATCACAATTCGCTCGAAAGGTACCTCTATAATGGGCAGAGGCACCAAGGACTCCAGTAGTTTGTGGTGGGTGAGGTCAGTTGGCACTCCGGACACGTATCACAGTACCTTTAATCCTCAGCGTAGACACCTGGCCAGAAAAGCTGCTGCAGTATTCGCTCCTGCGTCTTTTTGGCCCCCAAATGCCATCCCAGCATTTGAGTGTGAGCCACGTCAAGCACCGCTCAACGGTAGGACTGGGGCACTACCAGTTGTTCTACCACCTCACCCTGGATTTTATCAACCCTGTACAGTAACTCCTGGTTGATCACCATTTGTGGGAACTCCGTCTCCGCACCCAGTTGCTGAGCCACCCCATTTACCTCGGATACTCTTTCCTGTGCCCAGGTCAAAATAGGATGCTGGAGTTGAGCTGTCCCGAACTTACCAGAGGACACCTCCAGCTCAGGAATCCATGGGGTCTCCTTGACCTCTCCTGCCAATACCTCTAAGGGAAACATATCGTGGTTACACTCTATCCTTAATTAGTGACCCCTATGGCAGGCATCCCAAAATTTTCAGGTTCTGCACCCGGCACAAAATTTTAATCCTCCCCTGTCAATACCTCTAGGGGGAACCTATCAGGATTACACTCTGTCCCTAGGTTGGCGACCCCTATGGCAGGTGTCTCAATATCTTTGGGTTCTATGCCCGGCCCAACCTTTACCGTGAGAGGTTTGTCCCTGGTCTCCCACAGGGACCAAAACAGGGGCAAGTCTCTCCCCAATATTGTTCCATACAGAAGAGTCTTTACCACCCCCACCACATGTTTTATTTCTCCACAGGGGGTGAAAAACGTAACTTCCGCGGTCAGATACTCTCAGAGGTCCTCATGTATGCACACCACCCCCACCTTCCGTCCCTTAGGATTGTCCCCAGCAACCAGGGATTCGTGTACCAAAATCACCAAGCTCCCCGAGTCCAAGAGAGGGTCCGTATGGTACCCTGTTATGATTTGGTAGCTGAGGAGAGCAGGCAAAAATGGCAATACACCAGAGAGTTTGGAATCTACTGGATTGCAGTACCCTGACTAACCACCACAACTAAAGGCAGCCGTGGAGCGTACCTACGTTGGTCCTAGACGCCTCGTCACACACAGCCTGAAAGGTTAACTACACCTAAAGATAGAAAGAGGAAAGCTATCTGCCCCGGAGCAGATCCCCAAAGAACATAGGAAGCCCCCAAACATGTAATGGCGGTTAGACAAGAGGAAATACAGACACAGACAGAAAATAGTATGAGCAAACGTTGAGGCCCAATCTTCCTAGAAAGAAAAGGATAGGAAGGACACTTACTGCAATCCAAAAAACCCTAAAAAAATACCAACTCTACTAATTGCAAAAACACCTAAGATCACACGACCTCTACCACCTAAATTAGTTCTCTGGTGTAACAAAACTAAGCCGCAGCCACTAAAAAAGCTGGAAAAGGCAAATGTACAAATAACAGTGGCTCAGATAAACTGAGAGGAGCACAAGCCCCCGGAGGGGACCTGGCTGATCTCCATAGAAGTGCAGGAAAAAATGCAAAAAGCAAGCACAAAAATAAAAGCAGAAAATATCTTATCTGTTAGCAGAAGATGCAGGCAAGACTCAGCAAGCTTCCAAGTGAACCAGGAACCAAAGTTGAGACAAGAACAATTGATCACCGGCAATCCTGATGGGAGGGAACCTCCCTTATATTAGACCAGTCTGTAACTCCTGATTGCCAATCTTCACAATCTTCATTGTATGGTTCAGTACTGTTTGTAACCACCAGAGGGAGCTTCTGCTCAGAATTCATTTCTAACACGTTCACAACAGTAGCCCCCCTTGAGGAGGGGTCACCGAACCCTCATTTGGGCAACAAGGTCGATCAGGATGAGCTCTGTGATACGCACGGATCAGTCTCTTAGCATGGATGTCCAAATCAAACACCCAAGAATTGTCCTCCTGACCATAACCTCTCCACTTAACCAAATACTGGAGTTTCCATCTAGAAAAACGAGAATCCAATATTTTCTCAACCACATACTCCAGATTGCCCTCAACCAAAACAGGGTCAGGAGGCGCAGCCATAGGAACCACTGGCTCGACAAACCACTTCAATAAGGACTTGTGGAACACGTTATGGATCTTAAATGTCCCTGGAAGAAGTAAACGAAAGGAAACAGGATTAAGGATCTCCATGATCTTATAAGGTCCAATGAACCTAGGCTTAAACTTAGGAGATGCAACTCTCATAGGGATATTTCTTGAGGACAACCAGACCAAGTCCCCCACTTCAAACCGAGGACCATCAGTCCTATGCCGGTTGGCAAACCGCTGGGCCCTCTCCTGAGAGAGGGACAACTTCTCCACTACCTGGTCCCAAATCTGCTGCATACGCTCCACAACAGAGTCAACACCTGGACAGACAGAAGCCTCCGTCTGTCCTGAAGAAAATCGAGGGTGAAACACAAAATTGCAGAAAAATGGAGACATCAAAGTGGCAGAGCTAGCCCTATTATTAAGAGCAAACTCAGCCAAAGGCAAAAAAGAGACCCAGTCATCTTGATCAGCAGACACAAAGCATCTCAGATAAGTCTCCAATGTCTGGTTTGTTCTCTCAGTTTGTCCATTGGTCTGAGGATGAAAAGCCGAGGAGAAAGACAATTGAACACGAAGTTTAGAACAAAAAGTCCTCCAAAATCTGGAAACAAACTGGACTCCTCTGTCAGACACAATGTTCTCAGGAATGCCGTGTAACCGAACCACGTGCTGAAGGAACAAAGGCACCAATTCGGAGGAGGAAGGCAACTTAGGTAATGGCACAAGATGTATCATTTTGGAAAACCTATCACAAATCACCCAGATAACGGTCATTCTCTGAGAAACAGGAAGGTCGGAAATGAAATCCATAGAGATATGGGTCCATGGTCTCTTGGGTACAGGCAATGGCATCAACAAACCACTAGAGCGAGAGCAAGGCTTGGAGCGAGAGCAAGTCCCGCAGGACTGAACAAATTCCCTGACGTCACGAGACAAAGTAGGCCACCAAAAGGACCGACTAACCAAGTCTCTGGTACCAAAAATTCCGGGATGACCGGCCAACGCGGAACAATGAATCTCAGACATCACACTCTTTTTCCACCGGTCTGGGACAAACAATTTCCCAATAGGGCAGCGCTCGGGTTTATCCTCCTGACACCCTTCCAGAGCCTGTCTCAAATTGGGCGAGATGGCGGAAAGAACTACACCCTCTTTCAAAATAACAGCAGGATCAGATAACTCAGGAGAGTCCGCAAGGAAACTCCTCGAGAGGGCATCCGCTTTAACATTCTTAGTGCCAGGAAGAAAGGAAACCACAAAATTAAAATGTGTGAAAAACAAGGCCCACCTGGTGTTATGATATGCTACAAGCACTAAGGAAAGGTGGGAATTCTGTCCCTACAATAGGACTGAACTGGATCCCTACGATGTAACGGGGAACCTGATCCTGCGACCAGACCCGCTAAAGTCCTCAGCTAGTCTGAACGAAGACCTATAGTTGCGAGGAAGGAATCCCTACAAGATCTAGGGACTGGGTGAAAAGGTGGACACCTCCTAACAGAAAGTGTAGCAGGGAATATAAAACAGAAAACAAATACTAAGAGATCCTAAGATCAAGCAAAACTGACAGAGTAAGGCACCTAAGCACCTGGCTAGCTTAAGAGTAGATAATACAATGAAGTCCAGCAAAGCCAGAAGGACGGAGCCAGACTAAATAGGGAAAAAAGGTCATGTGACCAGCAAACTGAAACAAAATCTAACAAGAGGGTTCTAACAGTACCCTCCCTTCTAAGAGGATCCTCCGGATCCCCTAGGACTTAGGCTTATCCGGAAACCTCTTGTGAAACGCTCTGACAAGTCTAGACGCAGAAAACATCCGCCCTCACCCATGAGTTATCCTCGGGTCCATAACCCTTCCAAGCGACGAGGTACTGCAAACTCCCTCTATACCGTCTAGAATTTAGGATGCGGGAAATCTCATATTGCCCGTCCTCCACCACCAGGGGAACAGTGGCCGAGACGTCTCCATCTGAGACCTCAGCTTTTTTCAAGAGAGAAACATGAAACACCAGATTAATCTTCCAGGAGGTAGGAAGCTCCAACTTAACAGCAGATTGGTTAATAACCTGAAGCACCTTAAAGGGCCCTACAAACTTGGGACCCAATTTCTCAGACGGAATCCTCAAGCGCAGATTCTTAGAGGACAACCAAACCATGTCATCAATAGCAAACAAAAACCTCTTGTCGTTTTCTATCAAAATACACTTTGGATCTTTTGTTAGCCTCCTGAAGATTACCACGTACATCAGTCCAAACTCTCTCCAAAACACCAGAAAAATTCTCCTCTTCAGGTACAGCCGATTCCAACTTGGAAAATGACCCAAAAGACAGATGTCTCCCAGTACAACAAAAAAAAGGCGAACAACCAGCAGAAGCGGATGTATGATTGTTAAGAGCAAACTCAGCAAGTGGCAGAAACTCAGACCACCCCTCTTGATTATCAGTCACAAAACAACGCAAGAACTGCTCAACATCCTGGTTTTTCCTTTCTGTCTGCCATTAGACTCAGGATGATATCAGGATGAAAACGACAAATGAACTCACAACCTGTCACAAAAGGCGCGCCAAAAACGAGCCACAAACTGAGGTCCCCTATCAGAAACAATGTCAGTAGGAACACCATGTAGTCTGACTATTTCCTTGACAAAGGCCTTAGCGAGAGTCTTAGCGCAGGGCAGTTTGATGAAAGGAACCAAGTGACACATCTTGCTAAAACGGTCCACGACCACCCAGATGACAGTGAAACCCTCAGAGGGGGGAAGGTCAGTAATAAAGTCCATAGCCAAATGTGTCCAAGGTGCACTAGGGACCTCCAAAGGGCAAAGCAACCCCGCAGCAGGAGAATGAGAAGACTTAGATCTAGCACACACAGTGCATTGGCGCACCCAGTTAATGACTTCCTTCTGCCATCTTGGCCACCAAAAACTGCGACCCACAAGTCTCTTGGTCTCAGAGATTCCAGGATGACCTGCCAACCGAGAATCATGACATTCATCAAACAAATCTCTCCTCAGGGTACCAGGCACAAACAACCTCCCATGCGGCGTGTTAGATGGGGCATTCTCCTGTGCTTTAAGAATCTCATCTTCCAACACGGAGTCCAAAACCGCAATAACAACCCCCTCTTGCAAGATGTTTTCCTCCTCCTCCTCAGTACCCACCATAGGAGAAAAGCTGCGAGACAAAGCATCAGCTTTAACATTTTTAGTACCTGGGATGTAAGTAATGGTAAAATTAAACCGTGAGAAAAACAGTGCCCACCTAGCCTGACGGGCATTCAAGCGTTTGGCAGCATCAAGGTACATCAGATTTTTATGATCGGTGAAGACTTGAACGGGAAATTCCGCTCCCTCCAAAAATGACGCCAGTGTTCAAATGCGAGTTTAATTGCCAACAATTCCCGATTACCGATATCATAATTTAGTTCAGACTCAGAAAATTTCTTTGAAAAAAAGCACAGGGATGTACTTTGCCTGAGACAACACCGCGCCGAAACCCACAGAAGAAGCATCAACCTCAACCAAAAATGGTTTAGTCACATCAGGCTGCGTAAGGATGGGAGCAGAGCTGAACCTCTCCTTTAGCAACACAAAAGCCTCAATGGCCTCAGTAGTCCACTGAACCGCATCTGCACCTTTCCTGGTGAGATCGGTCAGAGGTTTGGCAATCACAGAAATTTTTTTTATGAATTTTCTATAATAATTGGCGAACCCCAAAAACCTCTGTATTGATTTCACACCAATAGGTCTAGGCCAATCCTGCACAGCTTGCACTTTCACCGGGTCCATCTCAAAAACTTCACTGGAGACAATGTAGCCCAAAAAACTAAGTCTCTGTACAGCGAACTCACATTTTTCTAGTTTGGCAAAAAGTGAATTATCACTCAGTAACTGTAATACTTCATGCACACTCCTCCAATGAGACTCCAAATCCGGTGAATAAATCAAAATGTCATCCAAATACACAACCACACTTCTGCCGATCAAAGGTCTAAGGATGTCATTAATAAGATTCTGAAAAAATGCCGGAGCACTGGAAAGTCCAAAGGGCATGACCAGATTCTCAAAATGACCCAGTGGAGTGTTAAACGCAGTCTTCCATTAATCCCTCTCCTTCATGCGCAACAAATTGTATGCCCCTCGAAGATCAATTTTCGAGAACCACTTGGCCCCCACTAACTGATTAAACAAATCAGGAATCAATGGCAGTGGGTAAGGATTGCGTACAGTAATCTTATTAATTTCACGAAAGTCTAGACAAGGCCGTAAACCGCCGTCCTTTTTTTTAACAAAAAAAAATCCAACCGCCACAGGAGATTTGGAAGGCCTAATGTGACCGGCGGCCAAGCTTGTCTGTATGTATTCCTCCAAAGCCTTTCTCTCAGGAATAGTCAAATTAAATAAATGACTTTTAGGAAGAGTCGCTCCAGGGACAAATTCAATTGCACAATCATAATCTCTATGAGGAGGCAATACCTGCGATTCCTTATCAGAAAAAACTTTCCAAAAATCCTGAATAGGTACAGGTAACTCCCCCTTAACTACAGCAGCAATACGCCCGTTACAACACTTGTCATAACACTTAGGACTCCAGGACTTAATTTCATTGGTAGACCAATCCAGTACCGGATTGTGCAATTTTAACCAGGGTAACCCCAAAATCACCGGAGAAGGTAAATAATTCAAAACTACCAAATCCAAATTCTCTTGATGAACACCATTAATAGTAAGAGGAAATTCACAGATATGGTGAGTAACATTTTTCAAGTGAGAACCATCCACAGACACCACATTAATAGGAGAAGATAGAAGTTTGGGTTTTAATTTTAGTTTTTTCCAAAAATTTCCCATCAATCACATTGAGAGTTGAACCACAATCCGACAAATACCCGAAACTCCATTAATTCCTCCTCATCAGCAGTGGTAGCAGAAAGAAAGACACCTTTATTGTTTAAACAAGCTATGCGGGCAAAAATGACCTCATTTTTTTTTCTCTCTTTATTCATTCGAAGCGCACAGTTCTTAATGAAATGCTCAGATTTACCACAGTAGAAACACAAACCTTGAGCAAATCTGCGTTCTTTTTCCCGAGAGTGAGGTGCCATTGCTCCAATTTCCATCGGCTCTGCAATGTCAGTACATTCCTTCTCCAAACTTGGAGCTGACAAGGCAGATTTACTCTCATTAACCCTTGCACGCAGTCTCCTATCCACCCGTATGGCTAATTGCATAGCCTCTTGCAAGTTACCAGGTATGGGATAAGCAATCAGCAAATCTTTAACCCTTTCACTTAACCCTGCAAGAAATAAACTTTTCAAAGCTGAATCGTTCCAGCCCACCTGAGCGGACCACCTTCGGAAGTGAGTACAATATTTTTCCACATTACCTGATCCCTGTCTCAAACGTCTCAATTCTGTCTCAGCTGATGAAACACGATCCGGATCGTCATACAATAACCCCAAAGCAGAAAAAAAACTATCCACTGATCTAAAGCATGGATCACTAGGCTGCAGAGAAAAGGCCCAGTCCTGAGGTTCTTTGCGCAAAAGTGACACTATGAACCCTATGCGCTGTGATTCATCACCAGAGGATCTGGGTCTCAAACGGAAATACAACAAGCAAGCATTTTTAAAAGAAAAAAAATCTTGTTGTTCACCAAAAAATAAATCAGGCAAACGTACCTTTGGCTCCACGAAATCAGCTCCAGAACAACTACTCACGTGTTGCTGGATTTCAGCCACCTCCAGAGAGAGTCGCTGCAGGTGTTGAGCCAAATCCTGAACCGACACCATAATAGAAACTGAAAATCTTTCCTTAGAGATTTTTTTTTTTTTCTTTGGGCTGGACTTACTGTTATGATCTGCTACAAGCACTAAGGAAAGGTGGAATTCTGTCCCTACAATAGGACTGAGCTGGATCCCTACGATGTAAAGAGGGAACCTGATCCTGCGACCAGACCCGCTAAAGTCCTCAGCTAGTCTGAACGAAGACCTATAGTTGCGAGGAAGGAATCCCTACAAGATCTAGGGACTGGGTGAAAAGGTGGACACCTCCTAACAGAAAGTGTAGCAGGGAATATAAAACAGAAAACAAATACTAAGAGATCCTAAGATCAAGCAAAACTGACAGAGTAAGGCACCTAAGCACCTGGCTAGCTTAAGAGTAGATAATACAATGAAGTCCAGCAAAGCCAGAAGGGCGGAGCCAGACTAAATAGGGAAAAAAGGTCATGTGACGAGCAAACTGAAACAAAATCTAACAAGAGGGTTTTAACACCTGGCCTGTCTAGGATTAAGTCGCTTGGCTGATTCCAGATAAACCAGATTCTTATAGTCCGTGAGGACCACCACCTGATGTTTGGCTCCCTCCAGCCAATGTCTCCACTAGGGTTGAGCATTCCGATACTGCAAATATCGGGTATCGGCCGATATTGGCTGTATCGGAATTCCGATTCCGAGTTCCGATATTTTCGTCATATCGGATACCGGAATCGGGATTGTCACTGTCACTGTCAGTGTCCGTCGGTCGGGTCTGTCAGGAGTCAGCGGCACTTACCTGGCAGAGATCTCCGGCGGTCACGGGCTGGACTGCTTCATGGCCGCAATCTTCTTTCCCCGGCGGTCACATGCAGTTTCTCGCGATAACTGCAGTGACTGCTGGGTAATCCCGGCCGTAAAGCAGTCAGTCCGATGACGTCACCGCCGGGGAAGCAGGTAATC
The DNA here is from genome assembly GCA_033576555.1 of Oophaga sylvatica. Classification (NCBI taxonomy): domain Eukaryota; kingdom Metazoa; phylum Chordata; class Amphibia; order Anura; family Dendrobatidae; genus Oophaga; species Oophaga sylvatica. Next base: position 298,476,769 of record JARQOD010000003.1, on the reverse strand, counting down.
ATCTGTGCTGCGCCGGGATGTCAGGCTCTGCCTGTCATTGCGATGTAGCAGAGCTGGATCGTCGTGGGACTGTCGTTATGGACTGCGTCGGACAGGTGGTATACTGTTGGTTTGTTTTTTTTCTTTTTTTACAGGAGATCGATGGTGTCGCAGGAATGAGAGTATAATAAAATTAATGAAAACTGTGTTGTCTCTTTTATTTCATTAAAAGACTTTTTTCTTGCTTTGTCTTTTTTTTAAACATTTAAAAACTTTGGGATTTAATAATGGATCGGTGTCTTATTGACGCCTATCCATTATTAACCGGGCTTATTGTCACCGTGCAATCAACGTGACATTAACCCCTTATTACCCCGCTTGCCACCGCTACAGGGCAAGTGGGAAGAGCCGGGTAAAGTGCCACAATTGGCACATCTTTTGATGCGCCAAATGTGGGGCTGCTGTAGCCTGGTATTATCAGGCTGTTGAGGGCCAAAATCCATGGGCCTTGACAGTCTTTTAATACCAGGCCGCAGCAGTCTGCATTTTACTTGGCTGGTTAACAAAAATAGGGGGATCCCCACGCCGTTTTTTTTCGAGGGGATCCCCTATTTTTGTTAACCAGCCAAGCTAAGCAGACTTTTGTGGCCTGGTATTATCAGGCTGGCAAGGTCCATGGATATTGGATCCTTACCAGCCTGAAAAACCAGGCCTCAGCGGTCTGCTTCATCTGGCTGGTTAACAAAAATAGGGGGACCCCACGCCAATTTTTTTCAAGGGGATCCCCTATTTTTGTTAATCAGCCAAGATATGCAGACTGCTGTGGCCTGGTATTATCAGGCTGGCAAGGTCCATGGATCTTGGCTCCTTAACAGCCTGAAAATCCAGGCCTCAGCGGTCTGCTTCATCTGGCTGGTTAACAAAAATAGGGGGGACCCCACGCCAATTTTTTTCGAGGGGATCCCCTATTTTTGTTAATCAGCCAAGATATGCAGACTGCTGTGGCCTGGTATTATCAGGCTGGCAAGGTCCATGGATCTTGGCTCCTTAACAGCCTGAAAATCCAGGCCTCAGCGGTCTGCTTCATCTGGCTGGTTAACAAAAATAGGGGGGACCCCACGCCAATTTTTTTCGAGGGGATCCCCTATTTTTGTTAATCAGCCAAGATATGCAGACTGCTGTGGCCTGGTATTATCAGGCTGGCAAGGTCCATGGATCTTGGCTCCTTAACAGCCTGAAAATCCAGGCCTCAGCGGTCTGCTTCATCTGGCTGGTTAACAAAAATAGGGGGACCCCACGCCAATTTTTTTCGAGGGGATCCCCTATTTTTGTTAATCAGCCAAGATATGCAGACTGCTGTGGCCTGGTATTATCAGGCTGGCAAGGTCCATGGATCTTGGCTCCTTAACAGCCTGAAAATCCAGGCCTCAGCGGTCTGCTTCATCTGGCTGGTTAACAAAAATAGGGGGGACCCCACGCCATTTTTTTTTCGAAGGGAACCCCTATTTTTGTTAATCAGTTCCCTCTGACGTCACTGATTGTGTCCCTGGCTGACCTGAAGTGAAAGTGGAAAGCAATCAATTAAGCTTTCCACTTAAGGGCCCGTCTCACATAGCGATATCGCTACCGAGATCGCTGCTGAGTCACTAGTTTTGTGACGCAGCAGCGAGCTCACCAGCGATATCGCTGTGTGTGACATTCAGCGACGATCAGCCCCCCTGCCGGGTATCGCTGATCGTCGCTGAAATGTCAGGACCTTTTTTTGATCGCTGGTTTCCCGCTGACAGGCACACATCGCTGCGTGTGACAGGCGGGAGACCAGCGATCCGCTGGTAACCAAGGTACACAGCGGGTTTCCAGGCGTGGGGCTGTGCCTAGAAACCCGCTGTGTACCTTGGATACCAGCGCCCTGATGCAGGGAGCTGGTATCCAAGGTACACAGTGGGTTTCCAAGCTCTGCGCGGTGCCTGGAAACCCGCTGTGTACCTTGGTTACCAGCGGATCGCTGGTCTCCCGCCTGTCACACGCAGCGATGCGTGCCTGTCAGAGGGAAACCAGCGATCAAAAAAAGGTCCTGACATTTCTGCGACGATCAGCGATACCCGGCAGGGGGGCTGATCGTCGCTGAATGTCACACACAGCGATATCGCTGGTGAGCTCGCTGCTGCGTCACAAAACTAGTGACTCAGCAGCGATCAAGGTAGCGATATCGCTATGTGAGACGGGCCCTTAAGCGATGTTACCCGCAGTGTCGCTGTCCCAGATCGCTGCCTGAGCTGCCTGTTTGGCAGCTCAGCAGCGATCATGTAGCGATACACCAGCGATCCTGACAAGTGCATATCGTTGTCGGGATCGCTGGTGTATCGTTATGTGACACCCAGCCTTTACTCTCCTGTCAGCCAGGAGAGGAACTCATTCATTTGGGGGTTTACTATGAGGCTGCAGCATTAGCTGCGGTCCCTGCAGTAAACATTAAACCTTTCTGAAGGATTACACCGTGGGACCTGACTGTGCATGGGATAGGTAATAATAATTTTGCTTTTTTATTTTATTTTTATTACAGGAAATGGTGTTTGCAGTAAAATAAAAGATGGTCAAAAACATGTGTCTTTATTTCATTAAAATGATTTTTAATTAAAGTGTGTGTGTTTTATTTTTATTTCATGCAATAGGATTAATAATTGATAGTTGTCTAATTGACAGCTCTCAATTATTAACCTGGCTTAAGGTCACCTTTCAATAGCAAGGTGGCTTTAACCCCATATTAACCCATTCGCCACCGCTACAGGGCAATGGGAATAGACGGGCAAAGTGCCAGAAAGGGCGAATCTAATTATAGATTTGTCTTTCCTGGGGTGTCTGGGGGCAGATGTTAGTAGCCGGGGGGGGCAAAAATAATGGTCCCTCTCTGGGCTATTATTATCTGCCCCCACTCACTGGCTTTGTCTGTCTGGTTGCGAAAATAGGGCGGGAGCCCACGCATTTTTTTTCAGCAATTTTACACCTCATATATATATATATACATGTCATTGAATTTGTGACACATATATATATATATTTATATTTGTAGTTCATACACTTCTACATAGTATAATAGCCGCTAATTCAATTGCCGGCTTTTGTGAAAATGCAGAACCCGACATGAAATGACACTTGGTGTACATAGGGTTAACCATGTCCTTTGCTATCTGATTTGCACAAACAATTACATCAGTCTATGTGTGCAAAATTTCACACCTGTAGGGTTAATTAAATGTGTAAATTCGTAGCAAAAAAGTCCGTTTTTTTTACAACGAATTTACACCTTTAATTAACCCCTACAGGTGTGAAATTTTGCACACATAGACTGATTTAATTGTTTGTGCAAATTAGATAGCAAAGGACATGAAAAGACATGGTTAACCCTATGTACACCAAGTGTCATTTCATGTCGGGTGCTTCTGTCTTTTCACTGAAGCCGGCTTTACCCGGCAATTGAATCAGAGGATATTTTACTATGTAGAAGTGTATAAACTATACATATATGTATATATATATGTCACAATGACATGTATATATATATGTATTCTATGTGTGTATATTTAGTGTTTACAAGGAAAGAATGGGGTTTTTTTAGTTACGATATTTTGTTCCCATAGACTTACATGGGACTTCCGGTATCGGTATCGGGTATCGCCGATATTTTAATGATATCGGCGATACCATTCCGATTCCGATACTTTTGGATATCGGAAAGTATCGCTCAACTCTAGTCTCCACTCTTCAAAAGCCCACTTCATGGCCAATAACTCCCGATTACCCACGTCATAATTACGTTCAGTTGGAGAAAATTTTCGATAGAAAAAGGCACAAGGGTTACTTTTAGAGGTCTCTGGATCTCTTTGGGACAAAACGGCACCTGCCCCAATTTCAGAGGCATCAACCTCCACCTGAAATGGCAGAGAAACATGAGGCTGCCGTAGAACAGGAGCAGAAGTGAATCTCTGCTTAAGTTCCTGAAACGCAGAGACTGCCTCAGGAGGCCAATTCACCACATCAGAACCCTTTTTGGTCAAATCAGTCAATGGTTTAACAATATCGGAGAAATTACCAATAAATTTACGATAAAAATTGGCAAAACCCAAGAATCTCTGAAGAGCCTTTAATGAAGTAGGTTGGACCCAATCACAGATGGCCTGAACCTTGACCAGGTCCATTTCAATAACAGATGGGGACAAAATGAATCCCAGAAATGAGATCCTCTGTACCCAAAAAAGACACTTTGATCCCTTCACATACACAGCATTCTCTCTCAAAATCTGGAACACAGTCCGAACATGTTTCACATGAGAGTCCCAGTCATTGGAAAAAATCAAGATATCATCCAACTAAACAATCAGAAATTTATCCACAAAAATCCCTGAAAATGTCATTCATGAAGGACTGGAAGACGGAAGGAGCATTAGTGAGCCCAAAGGGCACACTAGGTACTCAAAATGCCCCTCTGAGGTATTAAATGCCGTCTTCCATTCATCCCCGTGCTTAATGCGAATAAGGTTATACGCCCCCTGAGGTCAAGCTTGGTAAACCAAGTAGCACTTTTCACCCTGGAAAACAGGTCAGAAATCAAGGGTAACGGATATTGATATTTCACAGTGATATTGTTCAAGAGACGATAATCAATACACGGCCTTAATGAACCATCCTTTTTGGCCACAAAGAAAAAACCGGCACCCAAGGGTGAAGAGGATGGTCTGATATGACCCTTCTCCAATGACTCCTTGATATAAGACCGCATAGCGTCATGTTCAGGTACAGACAAGTTTAAAAAGGCGACCTTTAGGGAAATTTTAAACTACCAGGCACTAATTTAATAGCGCAGTCATAGCTCCTATGGGGGGGCAAGGATGCAGATTTACTTTCGCTAAACACATCAGAAAATCAGTCAAAAAGTCAGGAACATCCTGAGCCTGGGAGAGGCAGAAAAAACAGGAGTGTTGGCATTAAACACATTGGCAGCCCCAACTGGTTACAGACACAGATTTCCAATCCAAAACAGGATTATGAGACTGTAACCAAGGGAAACCTAGTACAATAATGTCATGCAGATTATACAGCACCAAAATTTTGCAACTCTCCTGATGATCAGGTTTCAACCCTCATTGTCACCTGAGTAGAGAACTGGGGTTTATTCACAGCCAAAGGGGTAGAATCAATCCCCAGTAGGGGAATAGACTTCCGTAGGGGTATCAAGGGAAACCCACAACGTTTAGCAAAATCAATATCCATCAGGTTAATAGCTGCTCCCGAATCAACAAAAGCCTGAGCAGAAAATGTGGACAGGGAGCAAATCAGGGTAACAGTCAACAGAAATTTAGTCTGAACACTACCCAAGACAACTGAGCGTGCAAAACGTCTTCCTCGCTTAGGGCAGACTGAAATAGCATGAGAGGCGTCACCACAGAAAAAAACATAACCCATTGCATTTTCGAAACTCATGACGCTTGTGCCCCAGAAGCCACTCTATCACACTGCATGGGTTCAGAAGCTGGATCACAAGGCAACACTATTCCACGCATACCTCTACGCTCACGCAAACGTCTGTCAATTTGAATCACTAATAACATAGAATCATTGAAACCAGAGGGAGCAGGGAAACCCACCATAACATCTTTTACATTCTCTGACAGACCCTTCCGAAAAGGGGCCAAAGCATCATCATTCCATTTGGTCAGGACTGCCCACTTTCAGAATCTCTGACAGTACAACTCAGCGTCCTCAAGCCCCTGATTTAATGCCAACAAGGTTTTTTCAGCTTGATCAGTGACATTAGGTTCATCGTACAATAACCCCAGAGCCAGAAAAAATGCATCAACATTACTCAAAACAGGGTCCCCAGGTGTCAGGGAAAAAGCCCAATCCTGAGGATCGCCGCGCAGGAGAGAGATGACAATTTGAACCTGCTGTGCTGCGTTCCCTGAGGACTTAGGTTTTAAGGCAAAAAAACAACTTACAGTTATTTTTGAAATTCAGAAATTTAGCTCGATCCCCTAAAAAACAAATCTGGCATGGGGATCCTAGGTTCCACAACCGCAACCATGCAAGATAGGTAGCAATACTCCGAACTTCAGTGGCAAGCTGATCCACACGGCTAGACAGCTGTGCAAACTCCATTGAGAGAAAAAAAAAATCCTCAGCACCCAGAGAAAAAGAGGGGAAAAAAATGCAACAAACAGAAAAAAAAATAAAAATCTCTGACAACTCTGACAACTTTTTTTTTTTTTTACACTATTTTTCCCTTTTGTGAGTACCATATCATTTTCAGTTAGGCCAGTGATACTGTTATGATTTGGTAGCTGAGGAGAGCAGGCAAAAACGGCAATACACCAGAGAGGTTGGAATCTACTGGATTGCAGTACCCTAACTAACCACCACAACTAAAGGCAGCTGTGGAGCGTACCTACGTTGGTCCTATACGCCTCGTCACAGCCTGAGAGGTTAACTACACCTAAAGATAGAAAGAGGAAAGCTATCTGCCCCGGAGCAGATCCCCAAAGAACATAGGAAGCCCCCAAACATTTAACTGCAACTAATCCAAAAAACCTACTGAATAAAAATAAAAATACCAACTCTACTAATTGCAAAAAACACCTGAGATCACACGACCTCTATCACCTAAATTAGTTCTCTGGTGTAACAAAACTAAGCCGCAGCCACTGAAAAAACTGGAAAAGGCAAATGAACAAATAACAGTGGTCAGATAACCTGAGAGGAGCACAAGCCCCCGGAGGGGACCTGGCTGACCTCCACAGAAGTGCAGGACAAAATGCATAAAGCAAGCACAAAAATAAAAGCAGAAAATATCTTATCTGTTAGCAGAAGATGCAGGCAAGACTCAGCAAGCTTCCAAGTGAACCAGGAACCAAAGTTGAGACAAGAACAATTGATCACCGGCAACCCTGATGGAGGGACCCTCCCTTATAATAAGACCAGTCTGTAACTCCTGATTGCCAATCTTCACAATCTTCATTGAATGGTTCAGTACTATTTGTAACCACCAGAGGGAGCTTCTGCTCAGAATTCATTTCTAACACATTCACAACAGTACCATTAACGAGTACCTGGCATAGCTGAGATTTGGTACCTGCAGGGCCTGTAGTGGCGGTGCAGATGGACTGGACGTACATAGACAGACTGCGGGTATACCCGCAGTCCATGGTTCAGCTGTCAAAGGGCAGTTGGCAGCCATATGTCCGGGCCCTTGGCACCACCAACACTTAATAGCTGCACCACGAGGGAACCTAAGGGATGATTTAGGGGGACACAGGTCTATTGTCATTCTCCTTTCGGGTCACCCGCTCAGTACGGGCTTAGTCCGGTTGGGCCCCAGTGGTAGGTCGTGGACTTTTCTCAGGTTCCTGAGCTGGCGGAGTCTTATGGGACAGCCTGAGTTGAGCAGTGTCCCAGATAAAGTCCTGAGTGGCTGTACAGCTCTCAATATATCCTAACACCTGGTCCAGACTTTTTAATTTTTAATTTAATTGTCTTAGTGTTGCTGGTTTTTTAAACAATACTTTTTTGTTTTAAACAGTTATTTCTTGATTTTGTGGATATCTGATGACGTATTTCTTGGCACCCTTCCGGCTGTACTCTATTTGTACCGTCAAGTGAACCATTACAGATTTGGGAGAAGTGGAAATAGAATGATGTTTCTTGATAATCATCATCTACTTTGAACATCTGATCATGATATTACATCTTGTCCACATAACCATTTTGTTTTTTGTTTTGTTTATTATGTCCTTCAATGTAATTGAACTTGTGCACTTACCAACAAGAATGTATATCACCTATAGATTTGTATACATTTATCTGTGCGCCGAAGTATATTGCCCACACTTGTGCCCTTCAATTGAATGGTTGCCTCACTGTGCGCATGCATGGTGTTGGCATGACCTGCCATGTCCCGGAAGGCATCCAGCTGGCCCTGTTGCATGTCAGTGATGTCACGGAAAATGGTCCCTTGACACACACCGAGTTCCGGAATGGCCAGAAGTGATGCGGCATGGTCGGCGTTCCCAATGCACATGCACCAATTAAGATGGCGGCGCCCATTCAAGGATGTTCCGAATGACGGTCTATATATAAGACTGGCACTTATTACATGAGCCACACAGCCCCCGAGGAAGTTCGCGATAGCGGGGGCATGGGCAGGACCTACTGAGCATCAACATGGGTAAGGATCTATTGGGGAACATTATAGGTGTTAGGGTCTGCGGAACGCACCAAATATAAGATGTGGAGAGGTGCGTTCGCAGCCCGGGGTCCACCGTGCATGAGGAGCCTGCTGCTAGTAAAATGGCGTAAGAAGCAAACTCTGTTATCCCGCAGAGTCGCCAACATAAACGCCGTAACGCGCTGTGGCAATAAGTGCGAACTCTGTTACTCCACAGAGCCGCTAGAAGGAGAGCCGCAGCGCTATATGGCGATTGTGTGCGAACTCACTAAACACAACTGAGTCGCAAAGAAAACACGCTAGGGCGCTGTCTAGCGTTGAAAGCGAACCCTGTTACGTCACAGGGCCGCTGAGAAAATGTGCTGTGTCCTGTCAGGCTCTCCGGTACACAGTTAAGTGCTAAGCGTACATAAAGCGTGATCATGTGCTAATGTCCTCGCGGGAGTCACCCGCAATCTATAGCGTCTGAACGCCAGACCCTGAATACGGCAATCAAAACTCCTCACCGTTATGCCGGTAATCTAGGGCATCTAGGACGCCGACCCTGACCAGCTAGCACACCAAACTCCTCACCGATTAAGTCGGTATTCTAGTGGCTTATTTCAGCCGGGTCCCTAACCACACACACACATGACCACACTGGCGCATAGCATACAATGGTTGATATTAGCGCATGGCGGCCCAGCCATGCTACCCTTTTATAGTAACAGCTACAGGACCTGACAGAAACAAGGACCAATGAAGCTTGTTCCAGAACAACAGTAGTCACAGGACCTTCCTGGCAGACCAATAGGAGCTGCTGCAGTACCTGAGCATGTGACCCCTGATCTCCAATGAGAGATCTCACTCTGGGCATGCTCAAAGGGAAAACGCAGGACTTTGTCCCAAAGACGTCTGCTCCAGCACTGGCTATAATAGCAGATCCAGGAAAGGCAGCAGCAAGTCACTGCACAGTACTGGAGTGGGCAAGACGCTTGGACCGACGTCTCTGCAGAGCAGGCTCCACTGCGGCCGGAGATGAATGGGAGACCGCAGCGGGCTGGTTCGAGACTCCCCTTGTGCAGCAGCGGGAACTTGAACCCTAACAATAGGTGGTACCTTTTTGAGGCTATATTGACCAGGTTAGGTATTGCAGTAACAATGTAGCACTATGTATATACTTTAATGGGTCATCTACTTTGCATAGTGCTGGGGCCCATGAAATAGTCAGAGTTTTATGGCACTTTCGCACTTTGGTCTCTAGTGTTCCCTCTTCCTCTTTGATCTGTCAACTATTGTACTCGATGTCCTGTCTGATTGTCCATCACTATATCTACCTATCTAGAATGATTTTTTATGACTTTTATTTATTGTTTTCTATCAATAAAGAAGAATTTGCTACATCTTTATGGCCAGTTCTTGTCTAGCATTATTGAGCTAAGAGCGTTTGGATTAATTCTACTGTGGCATTTGACTCAATGATTCTCTGTAGGTTTGCACCTGGTCCAGATTGCCCCGGTCTCCTTGTCCCACCCAATGCTGTATGGCTGCTGGCAGGGCCCTCACCAGCCCGTCGACCACCACCCTCTCTACTATCTGAAGTGGGTTTAAAGTCTCAGGTTGGAGCCACTTTTCACAAGCTGCAGCAAGTTATAAACCTGAGACCTGGAAGGCTGGACTTCCACAAAAGTCCAAGAAAACACCCGTTGGCCTCTCACATAGGTATTAACCCCCAGTCAGGCAAGGATCTCACCTTTTAGCTTGGCTTAGTCCAGGGCATCCTCCCGAATGAGGTCCAAATAGGCATTTTGTGCGTCACCCCTCAGGAACAGAGCCACCACTTCGGTCCACTGTGACGTTGGCAGGATCTCCCTCTCTGTCGTGCGCTAATAGACGGTGATGAAAGCTTTCACCTCATCTTCTGGACTCAGTTTCCTCAAAGCGGAGCGTACATTGTCAAGGTGGCAAGGGACGGGGAACTGGACATGATGGTGATGGTACATGCAGAGGCCGAGGCTGTGGACAAGCTAAAATTATGCAACAACAAACACTCATATCTTCTCGCCCGACCTTCCAGTCCCACTTACTAGGGGACTGCAGCAGCACACCACTATTGAACTCAGACCAGTGTCAAAAGGTTGTTAGTTAGAAAGCGGATAATGCTTCCAGTCACTTTGCCACCACCACATTACCCTGTCTTCCACACGGTCAAGTCTCAGTAGCTGTGAGTCTGCACCGCATATTCCTCACCCTTATCCTCCTTCCTCCTACCATGCCAAATGCCTGGAGTCAACTGATCCCACACTTAGACACTCCAAAGAGCTGTTCACTTTTCCATTTATAGATTCGGGCATCTCACCTGGTCCACTTGAAGTGGAGCAAGAGGAGACCGCATGTAGCGATGCTCAAATATTTGAGCAGCCACAGTCACACGAAGGTGATGGTGGGAACGTGTCACTGGAGGTGGACGATGATGAGACACAATTGCCAGAACGTCAGGAGGAGAACCAGGGTGCAGAAGTGGAAGATGGGATGGTGCATGATATAGTAACTGACCCAACCTGGCTGGAGGACATGCAGAGCGAGGACAGCAGCACACAGGGAGAGGGAGATGTAGCACCCAAACCCGCAGGAGAAGCAGTGTGGGTAGCTGCAGACAGAAGGAGGACAACATTTCCTCATAACACCAACATGACGGAAATTGCCAGTAGAACTGTTAGGTCTTCCGGAATCTGGTTGTTTTTTAAAGACTCTGCCGACAACCCCAAAAAGGCCATTTGCTCCACCTGTTAGGCCAGCATCAGCAGAGGTAGCAAAACTACCAACTGATGACCACCAGCATGGTAGAAAAGCACCTGACTTTGTGGGTCGAACCCCTGGGTCCAGGAACAGTGTCTGCGGGTGACACTACTGCTTCTTCCACTGTTGTGCATGCAAGCCAATTCCCTGCACCTGTCATTGCATAGCACCATCATAAAGCACGTCCATGATCTTGTCCCAGTGCAGTGTTCAGTTGTCCATACCCCAATCCTTGGAAGACAAAGCCTCACAGGCCACACTACTAAATTCACACATTTCTTGTCTGCTTGCGCTTGAAATGTTGCCTTTTAGGCTTGTGGAAATGGAAGCTTTCCGCAAAATGATGGCTGTCGCTGTCCCTTGGTACTCAGTCCCCAGATGCCACTAATTCTCCCAGTGTGCCGTTCCCACATTACACAAGCACATGTACCACAATAATAGCCGTACCCTCAACAATGCACTTACTGTCAAAGTCCACTGAACCACGGACACGTGGACAAGTGGTTGTGGTTAGGGATGGTACATCTTGGTGATGGCACACTGGGTTAACATAATGGAAGTCGGGACCCAGTTAGACCTTGGGTTGGAACACTTCATCCCAATGCCGAGGATTGTGAGTCTCAGGTCAGTCAGGTTGCAACCACAATCTACAACTTCTGCACCTCCTCCTCCTCTTCACCCTCTATCTCCAAAATGAACCACACCAGTCACAAGCTGGAAGAAATGCAGCACTGCCTCACCAAGAGGCAGCAGGCTGTGCAGAAGCTAATATGCTTAGGTGACAAACTGCACAATTCTGAAGAGTTGTGGACAGCTCTGAAAGAGCAGGCAGATCTGTGGCTGACATCGCTGAACCTACAGCAAGGCATGGTCATGTGTGACAATGCCGGAAGCTGGTGGCGGTTCTGAGGCGAGGCAAGCTCACACACATACCATACCTGGCCCATGTGCTTAACCTTGCGATTCAGCGGTTTCTCAAAACCTACCCGGAGCTGCCGATCTGTTTGTTAAAGTATGCCGCCTGTGTGCCCATTTTAGAAAGTCAACTACAGCTTCCATCGCCCTTGCCGTGCTTCAGCAGTGTTTGCAGCTTCCGGCTCACCGACTGGGGTGTGATCTCCCTACGAGTTGGAACTCTACACTGCAGATGTTGGTAAGGATTTGTGAGCAGAAGAGGGCAGTTGTTGAGTACCAGAATTAGCAAGACCATCGGTATTCACTTCAGACTCGACACATAAGACCTCAGGAGTGGATATGGATGTCAGACATATGTACCTGTTAAGGGCCTGCGGAACGCACCTAATAGATGTAATGGAGAGGTGCGTTCGCAGCCCGGGGTCCACCGTGTGTGCAAACTCACTTAACACCACTGAGTTGCAAAATAAACACGCTAGGGCACTGTCATAGTACGTGATCATGCGATAATGTCCTCGCGGGAGACACCCGCAATCTATGGTGTCTGAACGCCAGACCCTGAATACGGCAATCAAACTCCTCCCGTTATGCCGGTATCTAGGGCATCTAGGACACCGACCCTGACCAGCTAGCATACCAAACTCCTCACCGATTAAGTCGGTATTCTAGGGGCTTATTTCAGCTGCCCCTAACCACACACACGCATGACCACACTGGTGCAAAGCATATGACGATTGATATTAGCGCATGGCGGCCCAGCCATGCCACCCTTTTATAGCAACATCTACAGGACCTGCCAGAAACAAGGACCAATGAGAAACTGTTCCAAAACACATGCAGTTTCAGGACCTTCCTGGCCGACCAATAGGGCTGCTGTAGTACCTGAACATGTGACCCCTGATCTCCAATGAGAGATCTTACCCTGTGCATGCTCAGAAGGGGAAACGCAGGACTTCGTCCCAAAGACATCTGCTCCAGCACTGGCTATAATAGCAGATCCAGGAGAGGCAGCAGTAATCTCTGCACAGTACAGTCATGGCCAAAAGTTTTGAGAATGACACAAATATTATAATTTCACATGATCTGCTGTCCTCTGGTTTTTATGTGTGTTTGACAGATGTTTTTATCACAGACAGAAATATAATTGCAAACATATGAGTAACAAAAGCGTATATTGACAGTTAGAATGAGTTAATGCAGCAAGTCAATATTTGCAGTGTTGACCCTTCTTCTTCAGGACCTCTGCAATTCTCCCTGGCATGCTCTCAATCAACTTCTGGATCAAATCCTGACTGATAGCAGTCCATTCTTGCACAATCAATGCTTTCATTTTGTCAGAATTTTTTAGGTTTTTGTTTGTCCACCCGTCTCTTGATGATTGACCACAAGTTCTCTATGGTATTAAGATCTGGAAAGTTTTCCAGGCCATGGACCCAAAATCTCTATGTTTTGTTCCCTGAGCCATTTAGTTATCACCTTTGCTTTATGGCAAGGTGCTCCATCATGCTGGAAAAGGCATTGTTGATCGCCAAACTGCTCTTGGAGGGTTGGGAGAAGTTGCTCTTGGAGGACATTCTGGTACCATTCTTTATTCATGGCTGTGTTTTTAGGCAATACTGTGAGAGAGCCGATTCCCTTGGCTGAGAAGCAACCCCACACATGAATGGTTTCAGGATGCTTAACAGTTGGCATGAGACAAGACTGGTGGTAGCGCTCACCTTGCCTTCTCCGAATGAGGCATTTTCCTGATGTCCAAACAATCGAAAAGGGGATTCATCAAGAAAATAACTTTACCCCAGTCCTCAGCAATCCACTGCCTGTACCTTTTGCAGAATATCAGTCTGTCCATGATGTTTTTTCTGGAGAGAAGTGGCTTCTTTGCTGCCCTCCTTGAGACCAGGCCTTGCTCCAAGAGTCTCCGCCTCACAGTGAGTGCAGATGCACTCACACCTGCCTGCTGCCATTCCTGAGCAAGCTCTGCACTGCTGGTAGCCCGATCCCGCAGCTGAAACACTTTTAAGAGACGGTCCTGGTGCTTGCTGGTCTTTCTTGGGTGCCCTGGAGCCTTTTTGGCAACAATGGAACCTCTCTCCTTGAAGTTCTTGATGATGCGATAGATTGTTGACTGAGGTGCAATCTTTCTAGCTGTGATACTCTTCCCTGTTAGGCCATTTTTGTGCATTGCAATGATGACTGCACGTGTTTTCTTTAGAGATAACTATGGTTAACAGAAAAGAAACAATGATGCCAAGCACCAGCCTCCTTTTAAAATGTCCAGTGGTGTCATTCTTACTTAATCATGACAGATTGATCTCCAGCCATGTCCTCATCAACACCCACACCTGTGTTAATGGAGCAATCACTGAAAAGAGGTTAGCTGGTCCTTTTAAGGCAGGGCTGCAATGATGTTGAAATGTGTTTTGGAGGATAAAGTTCATTTTCTAGCCAACTATTGACTTTGCAAGTAATTGCTGTTAAGCTGATCACTCTTTATAACATTCTGGATTATATGTAAATTGCCATTAGAAAAAGTGAAGCAATAGATTTTGTAAAAATTAATATTTGTGTCATTCTCAAAACTTTTGGCCATGACTGCACTGGAATGGCAAGACGCTGGGACCGACGTCTCTACTGAACAGGCTCCACTGCGGCCGGGGACTAATGGGGGACCGCAGCGGGACGGTTCGAGACTTTCCTTGTGCAGCAAGCGGGAACTCGAACCATAACATTACCCCCCCTCCTAGGCCCCCCTACTTTGGGCCTCGCTGCGTTCAAAGGCAGCGATGAGCTGCGGAGCGTTTAACATGCTCGGCAGGGTCTCAGGGCCCCTAACCCCTCCAATCCACCAAATAAAATTATTTGCCTCGTAACACCTTGCAAACCAACAATGGCGTCACCTCTGATCGCGGTAGATGAACGACATCCGGCAGATGATCAGAAAAGCGGGAATGGCCACGGGGTTTCAGAAAAGGACACGTAGAAAGGTGTCTGATACCAAGGGCGAGGCGGAAGGGCAGGCGTATAACCACCGGGTTCACTTGCTCAGAACTTTAAAGGGGCCAAAAAGCGAGGTGCTAACTCGTGGAACTTACACGTAGGCCTGATGTTAGGGCAGAAAAACTTAGGTCACCGAGCAAATTAGGAGCGGGCCCGCCGATGGACAGCGGCCGAAGACCCATCCTCTCTTTGGAGGCCTGATGGCATCCTGGGTGCGGTCCCACATGTCCCGTGCCTCCACAGCCCAGTCTACCACCCTGGAATCGGCGGAAGACACGGGCATGGGCACTGGTACCCCGATGCTGACCGTATTGTTCAGGAGGAATGGGGTCTGTCCGGTTGGAGTCAGCCACAGCATTATTTAGAGCGAACTCAGCCCACGGTAGCAAGGATGCCCAGTCATCCTCCTGGCAGAG
Organism: Oophaga sylvatica; assembly: GCA_033576555.1. NCBI lineage: Eukaryota > Metazoa > Chordata > Amphibia > Anura > Dendrobatidae > Oophaga > Oophaga sylvatica. The sequence continues at coordinate 298,461,469 of JARQOD010000003.1, read as the reverse complement.
ACAAAATGTCGCAAATATGTGACCAAGGTCTGGGTTGGCCCTCTCTACCAACCCATTCGCTCGGATGGTATGCAGAGGAGAGATTCAACTCAATGCTGAGGTAAACGACACGCTCTCTCCAGAACCAAGACCAAACTGGGGACCTCGATCACTGACAATTTTGTCTGGCATACCGTAACAAAAATATGCCAATGAACAAGCTCCGGCCGTGCAGCCGGTAACCGGATAATGGCACAATGCACCATTTGGGTAAGGGTCGGTTTCACCCAGGGATGGTGCAGCCCGAGACCGGGTAAGCCCACCACAAAAATCCTCCCGCCATCTCCCAAGGCCTGTCTGCCCCAGTAAAGGGAAAAGTGCCCAGCGGGCCGTTGTCGAGGGGCTTGTTTTGGCGAGAAACGCACGCCTGAAAGTTTTCCCTGACGCACGGACCATATTGGCCACCATATGTCCTCGCCAGCAACTCAGATTCCTTTTTCCCCAAAATGTCCACCCACCCACGAAAGTGCCCAAGAGAGTACCCCCGGGGGTCGCAAATTGGTGGGCACCAAAATCTTGACCGGGGCACGACTCAAGAAAAACCGGGCCCAGTTCTTAGGCTCTTGTGGGGAACAATCAACCCAGGCCCTCCCCACCTCCTCAAGGACACCCGGAGCGAGAAAGCCATCGGCCCGAATGTTCTTTTCCCGGGAGAAAAAGGGGTGAAATAAAAAAAAAAAACCGGAGAAGAACAGGGACCCTGGCCTGACAGAATTTGCCTTGGGGGGGGTCTGTAAAAACCAAATTTTTGTGGTCGTGAAAACTTGAAAGGAAAGCGAGCCCCCCTCCAGGAGATGCCCATTGGAAAAGGCCAACTTCATGGCTAGCAACTCCCATCCCCAATGGAATAATTCCTCCCGGTGTGAAGGTCTTTGGGAAAAGAAAAAAAGGGGTTTTTCCGACCTTGAGCATCCTTTTGAAAAAGGACGCTCCCACAACGGATGAGGGCATCGACCTCCAATAAAAAGGCTTATCACCCCGGCAGTAAGAGGAGCTTAGCAAAATGGGCTTAATTGAAGTAAAGGCCTTGGAGACCTCCTTGACCACAACTTGGGGATTGGCTGCTTTTGGGGAGGGTACCAAGGGAGCTACCAAAGTGGAGGGGGGGAATGAAATTGGCGATAGTAATAATGAACCCCATAAAGCGCTGCACCACTTTAAGAGAAGGGGTTTTGCCAATCCATACAGCCTGTAGTTTTGGCGGATCCATACCAATCCCGGCGGAGAATATAGCCCAGGAAAGGGTAAAGACCCTGCTCAAAACATGCATTTCTCCAATTTGCATAAAAGGGGATTCGCCCGTAACAGGTCAAGACTTTGCAGCATCCCTTCGTGAGAGTCAATACTGGAGAAAAGATAGAATATCATCCAGTAAATACAGAGGTGGAAAGAATCCCGGAAGATATCATTGAAAAGTCTTGGGGAAAATGGCTGGGGGGGGTTACAGAGCCCGAAGGGCCACCAGGTATTCATAATCCCATCCCTGGTATTAAAAGCCGCTTCCATTATCCCCCTACGGATGCAATAGGTTTAACACCACACACTAAGTATAAATCCCTTGCTCCCCGGGCCTTCAAGAGCTCAGAGATCAGGGGCAATGGGACTTTTCTTAACATGATGGTTTAAGACCTCTGTAATCTATACACAACAATTCTCCACCTTCTTCTGCCGAAGAAAAAACCCCCCCCGCTTGTGACACCGACTTCCAAGGGCCCTCTTGCCAAATCTCCTATATATTGAGACTAGCCTCTGTCTCAGGAAAGAAGGGGATAGACCCTTCCCGAGGAGGGTTTTCTCTCCAGGAAGAGGTCAATAGGACATCGTAGGGACTAGGGGAGGCGAGTTCCGCACCTTTTTAAGGAACACGTCTGCTAGACTGTAACATTGGGAAGAGAGAAAGATTACGGTATTTTGTATGGTAACCTGAATGCATCCCTGCACACGTCCTTACAGACTCACTCCAACCCAGATCCTACCGGGGGGCCACTCAATATAGGGGAGTGGGAACGACCAGGGTACTCCCATAGTTTTTCCATTCCCCGGAAGGACAGAAAAGGGGAAAAATTTTCCCCATGGGAAGGGGGACACACAAAAAAGAGGGCAGTCTGATGTGTAAAATTGGCAGGGCAATGCAATCCATTCACTACCCACAGTACTGGTTTTCGGCCTCCAGTTATTGGTGGCGACGAGCAAAGGGGGATACATTAAAATTCCCCTCTGCCCGATCCACACAAACTCACTGAAGTGTGGAAGAGTCCCATGTGCCCTTTAAAGGGGATTGGAGGGAAAAAGCCGCTGTCTCTAGTGAACCTTGGGCCTTGTAACCATTGTGTCAAGAAAAAATTTATCCTATGTGGATCATGAGTTGGGGAAAAACCAAAACCGGGCCTTTTAAGTAAAGGAACTGTGGAAAATGAAGCGGGGCTCAACTGCCCCCCCCATATGCAGAACCTCGCAATGATTTTTCCACAGAAACTTTTTTGTGGGGGGACACTAGAAGTTGTCTCTCAAAAGGGGGATTAAAATTAGCATGGGGGGGGACTCGTTCGAGCCCCGCGGTCCCGCGTTCTGAAAAAAAAGTTATCCTGAAACATAAAATATTTTTTAGAAAATCGTGTCAAAAGATCAATGCATTTTTGGTTTGTGCGACACACTGCACTGCGGTGGATCTGGTCCTACCCACGCCTCTTTTGTGACTAAATTACAACTTCATTCAGGATGGCCTTTTTTCTTTCCTCACCACCGTTTACAAAATTCATGAAATTTTCATAGCATTGTTACGACCATTTCAACAGTTCAAATCCCACCCCTGTAGGGGGTTACTGCTTACAATTAAAATGGTAGTAACATTTGTAATCACTTTCGCCCTATGAGCCCTTCTAGTCCTTTCACTAATTTCCCCTTTTTTTTTTTCACCAACCTCACCATTACTTACCACTGGGGATTTGGGATAATTACCCTATCCCGTACTTGGGTTTTTTCTTCATTGAATTTTTTTTTTTTCCCCAGTTTCTCTTTTAAATTTTTTGACCTAAGCTACTTTCTGAGAACATTCTTTTCTACTGACCATACTTTGTTATACTTTGTTTTTTTTCTTTTTTTTATTTTTTTTTTGTCTATGTGACTGATGAAGGTTGATTGTTAAGCCGAAACTTTTCTTTACTACCGGGGACTACATTAAATTTTCACCATTTTTTAATTGAGTCCGATTTTTTTTTTAAAATTTTCTCACGGTTTTGGAACCTCTGGGGCACCAATTACGGCGTGCCCCCTTACTTTTCATCATTTGTTGGCATAGTGCCGTCTGCGACAAAGTTTCAGCCCACAGAAATCGACCCCTCAGATTGGGGTCCGACAAACCTCTGTGGCCTTTGGGGATTCGGACGCAGAGGGGGAGTTCGAGAAGTGTGCAAAGGGGGGGGCCAAAACCGAATCCCTACCTACAGGGGCCCGCCCCAACCTCCGCCGTAAAAAGGGGAGGTCGAGGCGGTAGATGGGGAATAACTTCTCCATGTGGGGAACCCCCCGGTGCCAAAGCTTTTTTAACGGGGGCAGCCTCCTCGAGTAGACTAAAAGAGAACTTTATCCACCAGTCTAGCTCTGGGGCCAGAGCCGAAATGGGGGAAAAACTGACGACCAAAGACGAACCCTGTGCAATCCACATTGTAGCGCCGGGGGGGGGGCCGGGGGTCCTAAAAAGCCTTTTTAAAGCCCCGGGGAAAGAGGAGCACTCCGCCCACACACGCGGCTCCCACGCGGCTTTCCCCCCTCCAACCTCTGCCCGGGAAGAGACAGTCAAAAACCACTTGGCCATCCGGGGAAACCAGCCAAACCAGCTGTATAAGCACTGACTCAAAAATCCCGATTTTGCTTCTGCCCCCGGGGCAAACTTGTCGGGAAGCGGGAGGTGGGTAATGTGGGGCGGGGGGCAGAGGACAAACGGTTCCCCCACGCTACCCTGAACAGCGAGCGGAATTTTCACGCTGAGGTTGTGCGCTAAGAGCCGAAACCACCCCCAAAGTGCTGGATTACGCGGTAGCCTGGTCATCCCCCTTTTACTAGCCAGACCCGCCAAATTTTTAGTTAAGGGCTGCAACGCCCTAATAAAAATTTATGGAGGGCTTCGCTCCCGGGGTCCCCATGGGGCGAGCCGCTGCAAAAAAATGGCAAAAAAACAAATCTGAACCCCAGATCGCCAAAATAAATGCCGTAACGCCGGGGAAATTTTTGAAACTTTTTATTCCCAAGCCATAGAAGGGTGCCGCCGCAAAGGGGGCATTTGCGAACTCTTTTAACACCCGGGTCGCAAAAAAACATGCTAGGGCCTGTCTGTTTTGAAAGCCCCTTTTTTGCACAGAGCCGCTGGGGACAAACTTCTGGTCCTGTCAGGCACCCAGGTACACTTTTATGCTAACGAACTAAAAGGGGTCATGGAAAAGTCCTCGGGGAGACACCCGCAATCTTTGGTCTGAATGCCAACCCAAAAACGCAAAAAACTCCCCCCGGTTTCCGGGGAATTGGGCATCTGGAACCGACCCTGACCAGCTACATACCAAACTCCTCACCGTTTTTAATCATTTTCAGGGGCTTTTTTAGCCGGGCCCTAACCACCACACGCCGACCCACCGGCGCAAAGCATATGACGATTGTATTACGCATGGGGCCCAGTCATGCCCCCCTTTTATAGCAACAGCTACAGACCTGCCAAAAAAAGGCCAATGAAACTTTCCAAAACCCTGCAGTTTCGGGGCCCTTTCCGGGGGGACCAATAAACCCCCCTACCTGAACGGGGACCCCTGATCCCAATGAAGCCCCTCCCTGTGCAGCAAAGGGGGGAAAACCCGGACTTCGTCCCAAAGACTCGCTCCAGCTCTGGGAAATAGAGATCCGGGGGAGCACTAAGTCTCTGCACAGTACTAAAAGGGGGAAGATGGGGACCGAGTCTCTGCTGACATTTTCCCCTGCGGCCGGGAAAGGGGGGGCCGCAGGGGGACTGGTTCGAGACCCCCCATGTGCAGCAGCAGGAACTCAAACCCAACGTACCACCCCCCAAAAATTGAGGACTCCACCAAGATGGTTCGAAAGCCAAAAATTTGCATACAAAAACCCTTTCCGCCGAAACCTCCGCCACAACAAAAAAAGCACACGGAACGATGAGGTGGACAAACCAAAAGGGGATTTTACCACCCCCTCTCTCATCCCCTTGATTGGTGACAAAAAAAGGGGGGGGAGGGGGGAAGAACAGAGCTAGTTTCATGCTTGTAACGGGGCTACCTGCACAACTGTCATACACTGTTCAGCATGGATGGCCTTTTGGGGAAAGGGGGGACAGCAGGGGATCGCTCTCTTGTGAGGGGACAAACTTGCCCCTTTTTAGTTTGGCACCATGGCTGATTTTGTTTTCCCGCCTTTCCATGACCCTCGCTTTTCAAATTTTGTGTGACCTGGTTTTTGGGGACACTTCAAAAACCCTGCAGAAGGGGAAAATTTTTCTCTTATTCCGAGGTGGACATTTTTCTAAAAAAGGGGATACCAGAAACCCTTTTAAGGAATTTTTTTTAAAAAATTCCATCGAAAAAGGTTGAGGTCACAGTTCCTTTGACAATCAAGGGTACAGGTGAAATAAACAACTACAACCACAAAAGCAGGGGAACAAAGTTCGGGGGGCTTTTTTTTCAGTCCTTCCCACGAAGGGGCCGGGGGGGGGTACTTCAGAAGGACAAATTTGGGAAGATGCTGGGGGAGTCCCTTTCATTATATAAAAACCTCCGTAATTTTCTGTCCTTAAGAGTGGTACTGAAAGATGCCCCTTTTAAAAGTTACTCTTTTTTTTTATTGCAGCCATTAAATTTTAAAAAATTTTTTTTTTTTTCTCATTAATGTACACCCCTGCACCCCATCTTGACTGAAAAAAAACAGAAATGTAGAAATATTTGCAAATTTTTAAAAAAAAAAACTGAAATATACATGTCAAATATTCAGACCCTTTTGCTCTTTTGGGGCAAAGCACCCTTTTTGACTAGTGCACCCAAAATCCCCCCTTTGGAATGACAAAAAGATTTTACACCTGGATTTGGGGATTACGCCATTTCCTTGCAGATCCCTCCAGTTCCATCAGTTTGGATGGTGAATATTGTGGATAGCCATTTTAGTCCCCCAGGAGCTCAAATTGGGTTTAGGTCGGGCCGGTGGGCCAGTCAAAAGGTCACAGAGTTTTTCTGAAGCCACTCCTTGAAGTTGAGCGAAACGGGTTTTTCATTTTCAAAAAGCGCGACATTTGCAAAAATTTTCCTTTCGTTTTTTTCCAGTCAAAAGGGGGACACCTGTACATAATGAGAAAAAAAAAAATTTTTTTTGAATTTACCAAAATTTCTGAAATAAAAAAAATAGTGAAAAAATTTAAAGGGGGGGAATACTTTCCACCCCCTTAATTTTCTAGGGATCCAAGTGGGAAATGGATAATGGTTCAAGATTTAAAGGGTTGGTTTTTTGAGTGATTTTGTCAGAGGGGGTTTAGTGGTTGGAATTATAAATGATTAGCGATGCCTGCAATGAAAATGGACGGTTCTCATAAAAAAACAACGGGGTGGGAGACCCTTTCAACCGCGATACAGGTAACATAAAATAAAACCATTTTT
>JARQOD010000003.1:298385686-298454692 GCA_033576555.1 Oophaga sylvatica | reverse complement strand
TCGATTCCGAATACCGATATTTTCGTCATATCGAATACCGGAATCGGATTTGTCACTGTCACTGTCTGTGTCCGTCGGTCGGGTCTGTCACTGTCAGTGTCCGTCGGTCGGGTCTGTCAGGAGTCAGCGGCACTTACCTGGCAGAAGATCTCCGGCGGTCACGGACTGGACTGCTTCATGGCCGCCATCATCTTTCCCCGGCGGTCACATGCAGTTTTCTCGCGATAACTGCAGTGACTGCTGGGTAATCCCGGCCGTAAAGCAGTCAGTCCGATGACGTCACCGCCGGGGAAGCAGGTAATCAGCTGTGCTGCGTCGCGATGACAGGCTCTGCCTGTCATTGCGATGTAGCAGAGCTGGATCGCCGTGGGACAGTCGTTACTATGGACTGCGTCGGACAGGTGGTATACTGTTGGTTTTTTTTTTTTCTTTTTTTACAGGAGATCGATGGCGTCGCAGGAATGAGAGTACAATAAAATAAATGAAAACTGTGTTGTCTCTTTTATTTCATTAAAATACTTTTTTCTTGCTTTGTCTTTTTTTATGCATTTAATAACTTTGGGATTAATAATGGATCGGTGTCTTATTGACACCTCTCCATTATTAACCGGGCTTATTGTCACCGTGCAATCAACGGTGATATTAACCCCTTATTACCCCCTTGCCACCGCTACAGGGCAAGTGGGAAGAGCCAGGTAAAGTGCCACAATTGGCACATCTTTTGATGCGCCAAATGTGGGGCTGCTGTAGCCTGGTATTATCAGGCTGTTGAGGGCCAAAATCCATGGGCCTTGACAGTCTTTTAATACCAGGCCGCAGCAGTCTGCATTTTACTTGGCTGGTTAACAAAAATAGGGGACCCCTATGCCGTTTTTTTTTTTTCGAGGGGATCCCCTATTTTTGTTAACCAGCCAAGCTAAGCAGACTGCTGTGGCCTGGTATTATCAGGCTTGCAAGGTCCATGGATATTGGATCCTTACCAGCCTGAAAAACCAGGCCTCAGCGGTCTGCTTCATCTGGCTGGTTAACAAAAATAGGGGGGACCCCACGCCAATTTTTTTCGAGGGGATCCCCTATTTTTGTTAATCAGCCAAGATATGCAGACTGCTGTGGCCTGGTATTATCAGGCTGGCAAGGTCCATGGATCTTGGCTCCTTAACAGCCTGAAAATCCAGGCCTCAGCGGTCTGCTTCATCTGGCTGGTTAACAAAAATAGGGGGGACCCCACGCCAATTTTTTTCGAGGGGATCCCCTATTTTTGTTAACCAGTTCCCTCTGACGTCACTGATTGTGTCCCTGGCTGACCTGAAGTGAAAGTGGAAAGCAATCAATTAAGCTTTCCACTTCCTCTCCTGTCAGCCAGGAGAGGAACTCATTCATTTGGGGGTTTACTGTGAGGCTGCAGCATTAGCTGCGGTCCCTGCAGTAAACATTAACCCTTTCTGAAGGATTACACCGTGGGACCTGACTGTACATCGGATTGGTAAGAATAATTTTGCTTTATTATTTTATTTTTATTACAGGAAATGGTTTTAGCAGGAAAATAAAATATGGTCAAAAACTGTGTGATTATTTCATTAAACTTCTTTTTTATTAAAGTGTGTGTGTTTGATTTTTCTTTCATACAATAGGATTAATAATTGATAGTTGTCTAATTGACAGCTCTCAATTATTAACCTGGCTTAAAGTGACCTTTCAATTGCAAGGTCATTTTAACCCCTTATTAACCCATTCGCCACCGCTACAGGGCAATGGGAATAGACGGGCAAAGTGCCAGAAAGGGCAAATCTAATTAGAGATTTGCCCTTTCTGGGGTGTCTGGGGGCAGATGTTAGTAGCCGGGGGGGGCCAAAAATAATGGTCCCTCTCTGGGCTATTATTATCTGCCCCCACTCACTGGCTTTGTCTGTCTGGTTGCGAAAATAGGGCGGGAACCCACGCATTTTTTTTCAGCAATTTTACACCTCATATATATATATACATGTCATTAAATTTGTGACACATATATACAGTGCCTACAAGTAGTATTCAACCCCCTGCAGATTTAGCTGGTTGACACATGCGGAATTAACTTGGCATTGTGACATTTGTACTGTAGATCAGCCTGGAAGTGGGAAATGCACTGCAGCAAAAATTTTTGTTTTAATTAATTAATTTTTTTTTTAAAAAACGTTAAAAGTTAATTCAGAGTGTCATTTATTATTCAACCCCTTAAACCACAAGAATTCTGTTTGGTCCCCCTAAAGTATTAAGAAGTAGTTCAGGCACCAAGAATAATGAGCTTCACATGTGTGGATTAATGATCTCTTTTGCCAGCCTTTTCTGACTATTTAAGACCCTCCCCAAACTTGTGAACAGCACTCATACATGGTCAACATGGGAAAGACAAAGGAGCATTCCAAGGCCATCAGAGACAAGATCGTGGAGGGTCACAAGGCTGGCAAGGGGTACAAAACCCTTTCCAAGGAGTTGGCCCTACCTGTCTCCACTGTTGGGAGCATCATCCGTAAGTGGAAGGCTTATGGAACTACTGTTAGCCTTCCACGGCCTGGACAGCCTTTGAAAGTTTCCTCCTGTGCCGAGGCCAGGCTTGTCCGAAGAGTCAAGGCTAACCCAAGGACAACAAGGAAGGAGCTCCGGGAAGATCTCATGGCAGTGGGGACATTGGTTTCAGTCAATACCATAAGTAACGTACTCCACCGCAATGGTCTCCGTTCCAGACGAGCCCGTAAGGTACCTTTACTTTCAAAGCGTCATGTCAAGGCTCATCTACAGTTTGCTCATGATCACTTGGAGGACTCTGAGACAGACTGCTTCAAGGTTCTATGGTCTGATGAGACCAAGATCGAGATCTTTGGTGCCAACCACACACGTGACGTTTGGAGACTGGATGGCACTGCATACGACCCCAAGAATACCATCCCTACAGTCAAGCATAGTGGTGGCAGCATCATGCTGTGGGGCTGTTTCTCAGCCAAGGGGCCTGGCCATCTGGTCCGCATCTATGGGAGGATGGATAGCACGGCCTACCTGGAGATTTTGGCCAAGAACCTCCGCTCCTCCATCAAGGATCTTAAGATGGGTCGTAATTTCATCTTCCAACAAGACAACGACCCAAAGCACACAGCCAAGAAAACCAAGGCCTGGTTCAAGAGGGAAAAAGTCAAGGTGTTGGAGTGGCCTAGTCAGTCTCCTGACCTTAACCCAATTGAAAACTTGTGGAAGGAGCTAAAGATTAAAGTCCACATGAGACACCCAAAGAACCTAGATAACTTGGAGAAGATCTGCATGGAGGAGTGGGCCAAGATAACTCCACAGACCTGTGCCGGCCTGATCAGGTCTTATAAAAGACGATTATTAGCTGTAATTGCAAACAAGGGTTATTCCACGAAATATTAAACATAGGGGTTGTATAATAATTGACCCACACTTTTATGTTTAAAATTTATTAAAATTCAACTGAGCAACATAACTTTTTGTTTTGTAAGATTTATGCTTCTGTTAATAAATCCTACTCTCGTTTGCAGTTTGAAGGCTCTAACTTATTTGCATCTTATCAAACCAGCTAAATCTGCAGGGGGTTGAATACTACTTGTAGGCACTGTATATATATTTATATTTATAGTTCATACACTTCTACATAGTATAATAGCCGCTAATTCAATTGCCGGCTTTTGTGAAACTGCAGAACCCGACATGAAATGACACTTGGTTTACATAGAGTTAACCATGTCTTTTCATGTAGTTTGATATCTGATTTGCACAAACAATTACATGAGTGTAAGTGTGCAAAATTTCACACCTGTAGGGGTTAATTAAAGGTGTAAATTCGTAGCAAAAAAGTCAGTTTTTTTTACAACGAATTTACACCTTTAATTAACCCCTACAGGTGTGAAATTTTGCACACATAGACTGATGTAATTGTTTGTGCAAATCAGATTGCAAACGACATGAAAAGACATGGTTAACCCTATGTACACCAAGTGTCATTTCATGTCGGGTGCTTCTGTCTTTTCACAGAAGCTGGCTTTACCCGGCAATTGAATCAGAGGATATTTTACTATGTAGAAGTGTATAAACTATACATATATGTATATATATATGTCACAATGACATGTATATATATATATATATGTATTCTATGTGTGTATATTTAGTGTTTACAAGGAAATAAAGGGTTTTTTTAGTTGCGATATTTTGTTCCCATAGACTTACATTGGACTTCCGGTATCGGAATCGGATATCGGCGATATTTAGTGATATCGGCAATACCATTCCGATCCGATATTTTTAGATATCGAGCAGTATCGCTCAACACTAATTGTAATTGACACAGTCTATTATTACTCAGAAATCATATAACCTTGTTACCTTCTGGAACTTCGGCTTTTTCTTCTTGCAACTTTTTAAATTTACTTGAATTTAGAAATATAAAAAGTCTTTATTAACGTAATTCCAATATCTTGCTTGAAGTCTTCATTCCCTATTCTATACCAAATCTGGTAATTTTTCTAACCTATAATATCACAGCGTACCATAGCAATCAGTAATATCCATAGAATTATTATCAGAATAGTAATATGGAATTCATGTTTGTGTAGTAAAACAATCATAAATGATAATGCATTATTAACCATATTCTTCATGAGATAGAACATTTTTATGTCATAGGTGTAATTACCTTTTCAACCCATAGGTGTCAGTGTGTTTTTCATGTAACAAGTGTTTCCATCTTTATTACTAAAACTTTATTAATGGAATATATTTATTAGACCAATAATAGGTAAGAATGTAGAGCCATGAACCAAAATGTGAATATGAGTGAATGAATGAATGAAAGAATTATTGCATTTACTCAGAATTAGAACATTTTCTTTTAATGAACCGATATCTTCACTATATTTAACCCCTTAGTGACAGAGCCATTTTGAAGCTTAATGACAGGGCCAAATTTACAATTCTGACCACTGTCACTTTATGAGGTTATAACTCTGGAACGCTTTAACGAATCCAGCTGATTCTGAGATTGTTTTTTAGTGACATATTGTACTTCACGTTAGTGGTAAAATTTCTTTGATATGACTTGTGTTTATTTATGAAAAAAATGGAAATATGGCGAAAATTTTGAAAATGTAACAATTTTCAAACTTTAAATTTTTATGCCCTAAAATCAGAGAGATATGTCACACAAATTTCTTAAAAAATAACATTTCCCACATGTCTACTTTACATCAGCACAATTTTGGGAACAAAATTTTTTTTTTTTATGAGTTATAAGGGTTAAAAGTTGACCAGCGATTTCTCATTTTTACAACACCATTTTTTTTTTAGGGACCACATCACATTTGAAGTCACTTTGAGGGGTCTATATGATAGAAAATACCCAAAAGTGACACCATTCTAAAAACTGCACCCCTCAAGGTGCTTAAAACCACATTCAAGAAGTTTATTAACCCTTTACATGCTTCACAGGAACTGAAGCAATGTGGAAGGAAAAAATTAACATTTAACTTTTTTTGCAAAAACTTTACTTCGGAACCAATTTTTTTTATTTTCACAACTGTTAAAAGAAAAAATGAACCACAAAGTTTGTTGTGCAATTTCTCCTGAATAAGCCGATACCCCATATGTGGGGGTAAACCACTTTTTGGGCGCACGGCAGAGGTCGCAAGGGAAGGAGCAACATTTGACTTTTTCAACGCAGAATTGGCTGGACGCCATGTCGCGTTTGTAGAGGCCCTGATGTGTCTAAACAGTGGAAACCCATTACAAATGCCCCATTTTGGAAACTAGACCCCCTAAGGAACTTATCTAGATGTGTGGTGAGCACTTTGAACCTCCAAGTGCTTCACAGATGTTTATAACATAGAACAGTGAAAATAAAAAATCATATTTTTTCCACAAAAACAATCTTTTCACCCCAATTTTTATTTTCCCAAGGGTAACAAGACCCCAAAAGTTTTTGTGCAATTTGTCCTGAGCATGCTGATACCCCATATGTGGGGGTAAACCACTGTTTGGGTGCATGGCAGAGCTTGGAAGGGAAGGAGCGCCATTTGACTTTTTCAACGCAGAAATGGCTGGATGTCATGTCGTGTTTGTAGAGGCACTGATGTGTCTAAACAGTGGAAACCCCCCACAAGTGACCCCATTTTGGAAACTAGACCCCCTAAGGAACTTATCTAGATGTGTGGTGAGCACTTTGAACCTCCAAGTGCTTCACAGAAGTTTATAACATAGAACCGTGAAAATAAAAAATCATATTTTTTCCACAAAAACGATCTGTTCACCCCAATTTTTATTTTCCCAAGAGTAACAAGACCCCAAAAGTTTTTGTGCAATTTGTCCTGAGCATGCTGATACCCCATATGTGGGGGTAAACCACTGTTTGGGTGCATGGCAGAGCTTGGAAGGGAAGGAGCGCCGTTTGACTTTTTCAACGCAGAATTGGCTGGATGCCATGTCGCGTTTGTAGAGGCCCTATTGTGTCTAAACAGTGGAAACACCCCACAAGTGACACCATTTTGGAAACTAGACCCCTAAGGAACTTATATAGATGTGTGGTGAGCACTTTGAATCCCCAAGTGCTTCACAGAAGTTTATAACTCCCGGGCATGAAAATAAAAAGTCATATTTTTACCACAAACCTGATCGTTTAGTCCCCAATTTTTTATTTTCCCAAGGGTAACAGGAAAAATTAGACCACAAAAGTTGTTGTCCAATTTGTCCTGAGTACGCTGATACCCCATATGTGGGGGGGGACCACTGTTTGGGCGCACGGCAGGGCTTGATAGGGAAGGAGTGCCGTTTGACTTTTTCAAACCAAAATTGGCTGGAATTGAAATTGGACGCCATGTCGTGTTTGGAGAGCCCCTGATACACCTAAACAGTGGAAACCCCCACAAATGACACCATTTTGGAAACTAGACCCCTTAAGGAACTTATCTAGATGTGTGGTGAGCACTTTGAACCCCCAAGTGCTTCACAGAAATTTATAAACGTAGAGCCGTGAAAATAAAAAATCATTTTTTTCCTCAAAAATGATTCTTTAGCCCGCTATTTTTTTTGTTTTCCCAAGGGTAACAGGAGAAATTGGACCCCAAAAGTTGTTGTGCAATTTTTCCTGAGTACCTCATACCCCATATGTGGGGTGAAACCACTGTTTGGGCGCATGGGAGTGCTTGGAAGGGAAGGAGCACCATTTTGTAATGCAGACTTTGATGGAATGTTCTGCGGGCGTCATGTTGTGTTTGCAGAGCCCTTGATGTGCCTAAACAGTAGAAACCCCCTGCAAGTGACACCATTTTGGAAACTAGACCCCCCACGGAGCTTATCTAGATGTGTGGTGAGCACTTTCAACCCCCAAGTGCTTCACAGAAATTTATAAACGCAGAGCCGTGAAAATAAAAAATAATTTTTTTCCTCAAAAATGATTGTTTTAGCCAGCTATTTTTTATTTTCCCAAGGGTAACAGGAGAAATTAGAACCCTAAAATTGGTGTGCAATTTGTCCAGAGTACGCTGATACCCCATATGTTGGGGTAAACCACTGTTTGGGCGCACGGCAGGGCTCGGAAGGGAGGGAGCGCCATTTGACTTTTTGAACGCCACGTCGTGTTTGGAGACCCCCTGATGTGTCTAAACAGTGGAAACCCCCACAAGTGACCCCATTTTGGAAACTAGACCCCTTAAGGAACTTAGCTAGATGTGTGGTGAGCACTTTGAACCCCCAAGAGTTTCACAGAAATGTATAAACGCAGAGCTGTGAAAATAAAAAATAATTTTTTTCTCAAAAATGATTTTTTTTAGCCAGCTATTTTTTATTTTCCCAAGGGTAACAGGAGAAATTAGATCCCCAAAATTGGTGTGCAATTTGTCCTGAGTACGCTGATACCCCATATGTTGGGGTAAACCACTGTTTGGGCGCACGGCAGGGCTCGGAAGGGAGGGAGCGCCATTTGACTTTTTGAACGCCACATCGTGTTTGGAGACCCCCTGATGTGCCTAAATAGTGGAAACCCCTCAATTCTAGCTCCAACCCTAACCCCAACACACCCTAACCCTAATCCCAACCCTAATCCTAACCTAAATCCCAACCCTAATTTCAACCCTAATTGTAACCCTAACCTTAATTGTAACCCTAACTCTAATTGTAACCCTAACCCTAAATTTAACCCTAACCCTAATTGTAACCCTAACCATAATTCTAACCCTAATTATAACCCTAACCCTAAGGCTAAGTTCATTTTGCGTTTTACCAGCCCGTTCAACACATAGCGTTGACGGGCTGGTAACGGTATAGCATAACACGATCGCGTTATGCTATACCCGCTAGCGCAGATGAATCAGCAGATGATTCATCTGCGCTAGCGGTGACGGAGCCCAGACGCTGCAGCCCGCGTCCGAGGCTCCGTCACTGAATGATGGCACGTCGCGAACGCATGCTGCTTTACGGCATGCGTCGCGATGCGCCCTCAAATGGGGGTGAATGGCAGCGTTAACGGACTGCGTTACACCGCGTTATACCGCGGTGTAACGCAGTCCGTCTAAAGGACTGCCATAACGCAGTATGAACCCAGCCTAACCCTAACCCTAATTGTAACCCTAACCCTAATGCTAACCATAACCCTAATGCTAACCCTAACCCTAATTATAACCCTAACCCTAACCCTAACGGAAAAATGAAAATAAATATAATTTTTATTTTTTTTTATATGTCCCTAACTAAGGGAGTGATAAATGGGGGGTTATGTACTGTTTTTTTTATTTTGATCACTGTGATAGTTTATCACAGTGATCAAAATGCACTTTTATGAGAATGAATGAAAAAATTTTGAATCTGCCGCCAAGCAGATCGGCGGGCGCACTGCGCATGCGCCCGCCATTTTTTTTTTCCAGGAAGAAGACGCCAGGGGCCTGCGGGGGGACGGAGGACACCGGTAAGTATAGGGGGGGCGATCGAGGGACCGGGGGACCCTCATTTTCTCCCTCTGATGTGCGATCACATCAGAGGGGAGAGAAATCTTTTTTTTTTTTTTTTTTTTTTTGCGGTCGCTGTTATACTTAGTATAACAGCGATCGCGACACCGGGGTCGGTAACTACGGCCCCGATCATGCCCATCCCCCCCAGCACAGTGGCGGGCGCACTGAGCATGCGCCCGCCATTTTCTCAATGACGGCGGCACCGGGGAAGGCATGGGGGTCCCGGGGACCCTTTTTCTCTGTCCTCTGATGTCCGATGACATCAGAGGACAGAGAAATTAAATGGAACAACATTTTTTTTTTTTTTTGTTGCGGTCGCCGTTATAGGGTTAATAACGGCGATCGCAACATCGGTGTCGGTAAAAACCGACCCCAGAGAAAATGCGCCTCTGGGGGGCGCTATTCACTTTTTCCACAGAGCCGTTAATTAACGGCGCTGTGGTTTAAGTACCCTTAATGACCGCCGTTAAAAGGCGTATCGGCGGTCGTTAAGGGGTTAATAAAGTAATGTCTAGTACAAGAATATTGCTTCATTAAATATAGTGAAGATATCGGTTCATTAAAAGAAAATGTTCTAATTCTGAGTAAATGCAATAATTCTTTCATTCATTCATTCACTCATATTCACATTTTGGTTCATGGCTCTACATTCTTACCTATTATTGGTCTAATAAATATATTCCATTAATAAAGTTTTAGTAATAAAGATGGAAACACTTGTTACATGAAAAACACACTGACACCTATGGGTTGAAAAGGTAATTACACCTATGACATAAAAATGTTCTATCTCATGAAGAATATGGTTAATAATGCATTATCATTTATGATTGTTTTACTACACAAACATGAATTCCATATTACTATTCTGATAATAATTCTATGGATATTACTGATTGCTATGGTACGCTGTGATATTATAGGTTAGAAAAATTACCAGATTTGGTATAGAATAGGGAATGAAGACTTCAAGCAAGATATTGGAATTACGTTAATAAACACTTTTTATATTTCTAAATTCAAGTAAATTTAAAAAGTTGCAAGAAGAAAAAGCCGAAGTTCCAGAAGGTAACAAGGCCATATGATTTCTGAGTAATAATAGACTGTGTCAATTACAATTCATTTCATCACCGACAGCCACAACTGCAGTATTCACCACTGACAGCCACGATCGCAGTATCTAAACTGACAGACACAATGGCAGAGGACGATGATCCTATGATGCTAATATGAACTGTGTTATCACGCTTTTATCACGCTCCAGTGGTTTCCTATCACCTATGAAGCTTCAATGAAAGCTGGTGAATAGTGTTGAGCATTCCGATACCGCAAGTATCGGGTATCGGCCGATATTCGCTGTATCGGAATTCCGATACTTAGTTCCGATATTTTTCATATATCGTATACCGGAATCGGAAGTTCCCATAATTCTTTGAGAGGCAATGTGATTATAGTCAGCCAATGAGGAATCCTAAGAAGTGTGGGCACATCCTGTACTGCTGCGGTCATGTTAACTAATGGTATGGCTGTGATTGGCTGCTGAAATGATGTCAGAATGCACTATAAAAGGCGTCGCCGCCATTTTAGCGTCACTGTGCTGTGAACTCAGTTAGGGAAAGAACGCTGCTGTGCTGACTCTGAGGGACAGTTAGAGATTGCGATTTAGTGTACTGTGCTTTAGGCAGGCTATTTTACCACCAGCTGTGTAAAGCTTCCTTTTGCCTGCAGTGTTGTTTTAACAGCTCTGCAAGGTGTGTGTGAGTGCAGGTGACGCTGCAGTTTGCTCTGTATGCAAAGCTGTCTGTAGGCATCTGCACGTGTCACTCACAGACTATTTTTTTTTTCTTCAGTGTAATTCTTGCTGCTCCATGTAATTGAAATAATAGTGTGACGCGCTTCCATCCGTATACAATACCTTGGTTGCAAACACTATAGAAGTCCACGAAGGAGCCTTTCACAGCAAGTGAACAGTTGTGTTTCAGTGTTCACTGCAGTCTGTGATTTTTTTTTTTTTTGAGTGCAGATCACGCTCCAGTTACTTCAACTAATGCTGCGTGTACTCTGCTGAGCGTCTGTCACTGGCTCATCCTTGTAATTTTTCAAAAATTGCTGCTGCTTTCTTCGATTTAAAATTTACAAAAATCTATTAGTGTGACGCTCTTCCATCAAAATACAATACATTGCTTGCAAACATAATAGAAGTCCACAAAAGGCCTTTCACAGCAAGTGAACAGTTGTGTTTCAGTGTTCACTCTAGTCTAAGCTTTAATTTTTTTGTAGGAGTGTAGATCCCGCTCCACTTACTTCAACCACCGCAGCGTGTACTCTGCTGAGTGTCTGTCACTGGCTCATCCTTGTAATTTTTCAAAAATTGCTGCTGCTTTCTTCTATTTAAAATTTACAAAAATCTATTAGTGTGACGCTCTTCCATCAAAATACAATACATTGCTTGCAAACATAATAGAAGTCCACAAAAGGCCTTTCACAGCAAGTGAACAGTTGTGTTTCAGTGTTCACTCTAGTCTGAGCTTTAATTTTTTTGTAGGAGTGTAGATCCCGCTCCACTTACTTCAACCACCGCAGCGTGTACTCTGCTGAGTGTCTGTCACTGGCTCATCCTTGTATATTTTCAAAAATTGCTGCTGCTTTCTTCTATTTCAAATTTACAAAAATCTATTAGTGTGACGCTCTTCCATCAAAATACAATACATTGCTTGGTAACATAATAGAAGTCCACAAAAAGGCCTTTCACAGCAAGTGAACAGTTGTGTTTCAGTGTTCACTCTAGTCTGAGCTTTAATTTTTTTGTAGGAGTGTAGATTCCGCTCCACTTACTTCAACCACCGCAGCATGTACTCTGCTGAGTGTCTGTCACTGGCTCATCCTTGTAATTTTTCAAAAATTGCTGCTGCTTTCTTCTATTTAAAATTTACAAAAATCTATTAGTGTGACGCTCTTCCATCAAAATACAATACATTGCTTGCAAACATAATAGAAGTCCACAAAAAGGCCTTTCACAGCAAGTGAACAGTGTGTTTCAGTGTTCACTCTAGTCTGAGCTTTAATTTTTTTGTAGGAGTGTAGATCCCGCTCCACTTACTTCAACCACCGCAGCGTGTACTCTGCTGAGTGTCTGTCACTGGCTCATCCTTGTAATTTTTCAAAAATTGCTGCTGCTTTCTTCTATTTTAAATTTACAAAAATCTATTAGTGTGACGCTCTTCCAGAGGACAGCGTTTGTTGGCCAGTTGGAGTCGAGCACTGGTTGATTTCATGACTGCACTGTCTGAGAAACGACCGCCGCATCGGCCACATTCTCACACGTCAGATTATTGGGTGTACACCTCCTAGACCCTCGTTACCGGGACAATTAAAAGCCTCATACACGTTTGAACCGGGACGTAAAATGCTGGAGGACCAAGACACACTGTTGAAATCCATAATGTTCTCCATTCCAGCCGAGAGCGCTGCTGCTGCTGCTGCTTTACAAAGCAGCTCTGTGCGTCGAGGCATTGTAGACACCTCTGCAACAAGAGGGAGCACAAGCAGCGCCTCTGCACAGGGCAAGAGCTGTATGTTACAAATGTGGCGAAGTTTTGTGACAGCGCCACCAAGGTGTACACCATAGTGATGGGAAATCTAGTTAATTTTGTTGATTAGTTCACCATGAACTAGTTCACTGAAAAGATTAGTTCAAAAGATTAGTTCATTTAGTTCAGTTTTTCTCCACCCTATCCTGTGAGGAGCTGATAGGAAATGCATCATGTGACCTCTGAACTAAATGAACTAGATGAACTGCTGAACAAAATGTTCTATTGAGAATGACTCAGGACAGCCTAGTTCAATCTGATGCCTCTGACTGAGCCCAGCAGTGCCACATAATGATTGTGTATGAGGGGGCTGAGAAGCAGTTCAGCATCCACCATTTTAAGAACAGAACAGGGGTCAGTGTTAAAGATTTTAGCAAGACTGATCTTCTAGGTTAGAGGCATGAACTACACACAGAAACACTCTCTCTTATACACACATATGAGCTGTGTCTGTGTACTGTGTGTGCAATTTCATTTTTTATTAATAATATTATTATTACTGTTATATTTGTATTTGATGTGTGGTATGCCTTGGAGGTGCTGGCTTGCCCTGCTGCCAGTGTATTATCTGAGCGCGTCTTTAGTGCTGCAGGTGGTGTACTAACAGACCGTTGCATGCGACTATCCTCAGACAATGTAGACCGGCTTATTTTTCTGAAAATGAACAAGGCATGGATCTCACCTGAATTTGCCTGTCCGTTTTCAGATTAAATAACTGTTTGCCAACGTTTTCCAAGTCTCCTGTTATGTTCATCTTTCTACCACCTGAACTCTACTCCCTGGGCTACAACACTGCCAGTCACAGGGGAATGATCATTTACAAAACAAAATGTTATCCCCAACAAATAGTAGCGCAACGACTCCAGTGCCCACTTTATCGCCAGGCACTCTCTCTCTACAATGCTGTCTCTGTTTTTTGATGGAGTAAGTTTTCGACTCAGGAAACTAATGGGATGCTACTCCCCGTTAAGCTCCAGTCCTGAGACAACACGGCACCCATACCTACCTCTGACGCATCAGTCTGGACAATGAATTCTCTTTTGAACTCGGGTGTGCTCAAAACTGGTGACCCACACAGTGCCCCTTTTATTGCCCCTGTTGATGACCCCTTGCTGATTTATTAACCGGCTACACCAGATCCATGGGTATTCTCTCAAACTGGACCTCTAAAATTTTTAATGGCACCAAGGGACTCACTAAATGAGGCTGAGGACTGTGTACCTGGCGCATGCGACAAGAGTTACAATACCGTTTAACTTCTTGATAGACCCCCTGTCAGTAAAACCGTTGTATAATTCTGTGTAGGGTTTTCTTTTGGCACAAATGTCACCCTAGTACATGCGCATGCGCTAAGTCCATTACCAACCTCCTATATGACTGCGGTAGCAGCAATTGTTAAAAAATTTCAACATGTATTTTATAAACCTGATACAGCAAATCTTGGTTCAGCTCTAATTGTTGAAATACTGTAGCTGCCCCGGGGTGTTGGGGTTCCCCATTGACAACCAGTAAATTTTCACGGGCTAGACTCAACGTAGGGGCCGCAGAGTTGCGCCTTAACAAATTTGTCACCTGTCACATTTAAGTATTACAATTCAGGTCCCGGTGTCAAATCTTCCATCTCCCCAACTAACACTTCGATAGGAGAGGGGTTTTCCTACTCCACCGAAGGCAAAGGTAATACTGCCCACTGCACACATGTGTTATGCATAGTGAGATGATAGTAGCCAACAAAGTAGCTAACAAAGGCCACTTGTGATCACCCTATCAGCGTAGGACCAATGCTACTCAAAAGATCTGCCATGATCCTGGACAAAATCTTGATATAATGGTCAATGAGTGAGAATGTACGATAGGATCCAGGCAGATGTGAATGTTTGTTTGGTTTTAGTAGCAACTTCATGTGTGACATGTTTGAATGGCTGGGCAACCCTCCTGTCTCCAATATATGATTGAATGTGGACGGGATATCCTCACTCAATAATTTAAATAATTTGGCTGTAAACCCGTCAGGTCCTGGAGCTTTCCCGTATTTAAAGTAACTTATCGCCGCTGTCACTTCCGTCACCTCAATTTGTTTTTTTTAAAAGGAGAAGCTGATAGTTTGTGATGGATGGTAACCGTATTCCATCTACAAAGGTGTTACCCTCCGCACTATCCGTATGTTCCACCTTATATAAGTCTGAGTAGTATTCTTGTAGAATGGTGTTTATGGTTCAGGGTCTGTGTTCATGATCCCATGTTTATTCGTTAACGCTGTAATATGTTGATGACAAATGTGATTTCCTTTCGCTAGTCGTGATAATAGTCTCCCTCATTTGCTACCATAACGATATACATCGGCTCTATAATTGTTATTACTGCTTGTCTCTCGTCGATATATCCATACGTGTAAGTCAGCCTTAGCCTGCTTACATCTATTTTTAACCTGTGTTGATGAACTTGTCTTGTTTGCCGTGTACCTATCGCGTAATATCCTGCTAGCCTGCGAGTAGTTTGTCGCGATCTTCTTTTTTAGCGTTGTCTGATAACCTATTAGTTTCCCGCGCATTACTCCCTTCCCTGCTGCACATAAAAGTTCCGGCCTATCCCTAGTATCTCCATTATCCCTTAGATATTAAAAACACCATTGCTTCACGTGATGTCGAAACTTCTCATCCATTAACAAATAGGTCGGGAAGCGCCAAGTTTGGTTTGGGCCCCCATCTGCACCATATCTGGCAGGGTCACTGATACGGGCGCGTGGTCATATTTAGCTACGTTGTGCACATCTGCCTCTTCCACTCCCCTTAATAGCTCGTGTGCTAGCAATATATAAACTATTCTGGACCAAGAGTCATGTGGTGCCGAATAGAATGTATATTCACTGCCATCTGGGTTCAGGTGTGTCAAAATGTCTACAAAGTTACTCGTGTCTAGCAAGGGTTATTATAAACGTGTGTCATGTGATCGCACATTCATTCGCATCGACCTACAGTTCTTCACTGTTTAGATTCACCATATTTAAGTCACCACCGGGGGTGGTTTTAATGCTCTCCTATCGGCCTGATATGCTTGGATACCTGGGATAAATTCAGGAACGTCTCCAAACTCCCTACTCACATGTCAGCGCAGGAACCGTAAGAGGGAACGTGCTGTTTTTGTGCGCATAGGTGGAGTTTTATACAGTAAATGATTACTGCTGTCTTATTTTTTGCGTCCCAAGGGCAGAATAAGTCTGCGTAACGTTACATTTTACAGACACTCATATAATAGACACACGCTACCCTAACCGTGACACAAGGAAGGTATTGTTGCCGGATAAAGCCGCCATTTTAGCGTCACTGTGCTGTTAATTCTGTTTGGGACAGAACGCTGCTCTGCTGACTCTGAGGGACAGTTAGAGATTGCGATTTTGTGTACTGTGCTTTAGGCAGGCTACTTTACCAACCGCTGTGTACATCTTCCTTTTGCCTTGCAGTGTTTTTTTCACAGGTCTGCAAGGTGTGTGTGTGAGTGCAGGTGACGCGCTGCAGTTTGCTCGGCATACAACGCTGTATGTAGGCATCTGCACATGTCACTCTCACACTCTTTTTTTTTTTTTTTCCTTAGTGTAATTCTTGCTGCTCAATTCAATTTAAATTATAGTGTGACGTGCTTCCATCCGTATCCAATACATTGGTTGAAAACACTGTAGAAGGACACAAAAAGCCCTTTCACAGCTAAGAGTTGTGTTCACTGTAGTCTGAGATTTTAATTTATTCAATTTTGATCACGCTCAAGTTACTTCTTCAAGCAATGCTGCTTGTACCCTGCTGAGCGTGTCTTACTGCCTCATCCTTGTCATTTTTCTCTAATTGGTGTACATGTACATCAAAGTAGTCTTCATTTTGATCGAAATCCAAGCAGGTACCCGGACACTGTATGGCTGCTTTTATACGGTGGACTTACAAGAAGAAAAGGTAGGACACTGTAGCGCTGTAGCTTGCAAACACGAAATATGAAAAATATGAAAAATGAATTACATCATTACCTTAGAAATATGAAAAATTGAGAAGTCTTAGCGCATAAGATGGCCAAATTATGTGAGCCTGATAGCCACGTCAAGGCTCTTCTCGTATATCAGGTCCCTAACTAATGCCTATCCTCGCTTTAGAAAAGTCTGTCTGCATGGGAACCTATGAATCCTCTTTTCAGACTAAAATCTACATCTCTGTGGAGGGGTGATGAACCTGCTGTAATTAAAAGGCCTGTGACCACCAGGTGGAGTGCTCAGGCAGAAGGTAAATGAATACATATCAAAAAACTGACCGGCACATCCAAACTTAGATTCAGTGTGAACAGGTGCTAAACCTAGAGTCACCAACTCATATACATACAAGAAGAAAAGGTAGCACACTGTAGCGCTGTAGCTTGCAAACACGAAATATGAAAATATGAAAAATGAATTACATCATTACCTTAGAAATATGAAAAATTGAGAAGTCTTAGCGCATAGGATGGCCAAATTATGTGAGCCTGATAGCCACGTCAAGGCTCTTCTCGTATATCAGGTCCCTAACTAATGCCTATCCTCGCTTTAGAAAAGTCTGTCTGCATGGGAACCTATGAATCCTCTTTTCAGACTAAAATCTACATCTCTGTGGAGGGGTGATGAACCTGCTGTAATTAAAAGGCCTGTGACCACCAGGTGGAGTGCTCAGGCAGAAGGTAAATGAATACATATCAAAAAACTGACCGGCACATCCAAACTTAGTCTGAAAAGAGGATTCATAGGTTCCCATGCAGACAGACTTTTCTAAAGCGAGGATAGACATTAGTTAGGGACCTGATATACGAGAAGAGCCTTGACGTGGCTATCAGGCTCACATAATTTGGCCATCTTATGCGCTAAGACTTCTCAATTTTTCATATTTCTAAGGTAATGATGTAATTCATTTTTCATATTTTTCATATTTCGTGTTTGCAAGCTACAGCGCTACAGTGTGCTACCTTTTCTTCTTGTATGTATATGAGTTGGTGACTCTAGGTTTAGCACCTGTTCACACTGAATCTAAGTTTGGATGTGCCGGTCAGTTTTTTGATATGTATTCATTTACCTTCTGCCTGAGCACTCCACCTGGTGGTCACAGGCCTTTTAATTACAGCAGGTTCATCACCCCTCCACAGAGATGTAGATTTTAGTCTGAAAAGAGGATTCATAGGTTCCCATGCAGACAGACTTTTCTAAAGCGAGGATAGGCATTAGTTAGGGACCTGATATACGAGAAGAGCCTTGACGTGGCTATCAGGCTCACATAATTTGGCCATCTTATGCGCTAAGACTTCTCAATTTTTCATATTTCTAAGGTAATGATGTAATTCATTTTTCATATTTTTCATATTTCGTGTTTGCAAGCTACAGCGCTACAGTGTGCTACCTTTTCTTCTTGTATGTATATGAGTTGGTGACTCTAGGTTTTAGCACCTGTTCACACTGAATCTAAGTTTGGATGTGCCGGTCAGTTTTTTGATATGTATTCATTTACCTTCTGCCTGAGCACTCCACCTGGTGGTCACAGGCCTTTTAATTACAGCAGGTTCATCACCCCTCCACAGAGATGTAGATTTTAGTCTGAAAAGAGGATTCATAGGTTCCCATGCAGACAGACTTTTCTAAAGCGAGGATAGGCATTAGTTAGGGACCTGATATACGAGAAGAGCCTTGACGTGGCTATCAGGCTCACATAATTTGGCCATCTTATGCGCTAAGACTTCTCAATTTTTCATATTTCTAAGGTAATGATGTAATTCATTTTTCATATTTTTCATATTTCGTGTTTGCAAGCTACAGCGCTACAGTGTGCTACCTTTTCTTCTTGTATGTATATGAGTTGGTGACTCTAGGTTTAGCACCTGTTCACACTGAATCTAAGTTTGGATGTGCCGGTCAGTTTTTTGATATGTATTCATTTACCTTCTGCCTGAGCACTCCACCTGGTGGTCACAGGCCTTTTAATTACAGCAGGTTCATCACCCCTCCACAGAGATGTAGATTTTAGTCTGAAAAGAGGATTCATAGGTTCCCATGCAGACAGACTTTTCTAAAGCGAGGATAGGCATTAGTTAGGGACCTGATATACGAGAAGAGCCTTGACGTGGCTATCAGGCTCACATAATTTGGCCATCTTATGCGCTAAGACTTCTCAATTTTTCATATTTCTAAGGTAATGATGTAATTCATTTTTCATATTTTTCATATTTCGTGTTTGCAAGCTACAGCGCTACAGTGTGCTACCTTTTCTTCTTGTATGTATATGAGTTGGTGACTCTAGGTTTAGCACCTGTTCACACTGAATCTAAGTTTGGATGTGCCGGTCAGTTTTTTGATATGTATTCATTTACCTTCTGCCTGAGCACTCCACCTGGTGGTCACAGGCCTTTTAATTACAGCAGGTTCATCACCCCTCCACAGAGATGTAGATTTTAGTCTGAAAAGAGGATTCATAGGTTCCCATGCAGACAGACTTTTCTAAAGCGAGGATAGGCATTAGTTAGGGACCTGATATACGAGAAGAGCCTTGACGTGGCTATCAGGCTCACATAATTTGGCCATCTTATGCGCTAAGACTTCTCAATTTTTCATATTTCTAAGGTAATGATGTAATTCATTTTTCATATTTTTCATATTTCGTGTTTGCAAGCTACAGCGCTACAGTGTGCTACCTTTTCTTCTTGTATGTATATGAGTTGGTGACTCTAGGTTTAGCACCTGTTCACACTGAATCTAAGTTTGGATGTGCCGGTCAGTTTTTTGATATGTATTCATTTACCTTCTGCCTGAACACTCCACCTGGTGGTCACAGGCCTTTTAATGACAGCAGGTTCATCACCCCTCCACAGAGATGTAGATTTTAGTCTGAAAAGAGGATTCATAGGTTCCCATGCAGACAGACTTTTCTAAAGCGAGGATAGGCATTAGTTAGGGACCTGATATACGAGAAGAGCCTTGACGTGGCTATCAGGCTCACATAATTTGGCCATCTTATGCGCTAAGACTTCTCAATTTTTCATATTTCTAAGGTAATGATGTAATTCATTTTTCATATTTTTCATATTTCGTGTTTGCAAGCTACAGCGCTACAGTGTGCTACCTTTTCTTCTTGTATGTATATGAGTTGGTGACTCTAGGTTTAGCACCTGTTCACACTGAATCTAAGTTTGGATGTGCCGGTCAGTTTTTTGATATAGATATTTATACGGTGGACTGGCTCCAACATTCAATAACACTTAAGATGCAATCGGGCACCTTGTCAAGGCCCAATCCTCTTCTCCCTCTGATATAATAATAATAATAATAATAATAATAATCTTTATTTATATAGCGCCAACATATTCCGCAGCGCTTTACACTTTAACAGTTTCAAAACACAAGTCATAGGTAACAACGTTAACAATACAATAATTAAAGTAAAATAAGCCGACCCTGCTCGTGAGAGCTTACAATCTACAATGAGGTGGGGGAACAACAAAGTACAGGTGTGTATATATAATGGTGCATTTCCAATGATGGTCCAGCCATCTTGAGGGAGTGAGGCATGGATGGAGATAGTGAATGGGCTCCACATACACACTTAAACATAGAACGACTTTGGTTATTGAATGTGATAGGCCTCTCTGAACAAATGTGTTTTGAGGGAGCGCCTGAAACCAGGCAAATTGTGGATAGTCCTAATTTCTTGTGGTAGAGCATTCAAGAGGATTTGCGCAGCGCGGGAGAAGTCTTGTAGTCGGGAGTGGGAGGTACGGATTACTGCAGAGTTTAGTCGAAAGTCATTTGCAGAGCGCAGCAGTCGGTTAGGCCGACAGATAGAAATGAGGGAGGAGATGTAGGGGGGTGCTGCACTGTGGAGAGCTTTGTGGGTGAGAACCAGTACTTTTAATTGGATCCTATAATGAATGTGCAGCCAGTGTAAGGACTGGCGAAGAGCGGACGCGTCCGAGTACCGATTAGCCAGATGGATGACCCTGGCTGCTGCATTAAGGATGGACTGGAGAGGGGATAGTCGAGTAATGGGGAGGCCAAGTAATAGAGCATTACAGTAGTCCAGGCGGGAGTGGATCAATGCTACAGTGAGGGTTTTTGTTGTTTCCATGGTGAGAAAAGGGCGGATTCTAGAGATGTTCTTTAGGTGTGTAGACGGCAAATATCTAACAAACAGGTCATGCTGGAGAGACTTGCACCTACTGCCACTCAGGGTCTTCAGCTCCTTTGTGAGAAACTAATGTTTGGCCAGCCAGTATATCAAATAAAGTTCATGAGAAATGGGAACTGTGGTTGGCTTCACTTTTGGTACTGGCTGGGTGCTAATACCAAACCATGGTGTGGCATTCAATGGATATTCCTGGCTGGTTGGAGACAAGCTCATTCCCACAGAAAAGTACCTGAAAGCTAAGGAGATGGTGGCCTCTCTCAACATGAAGGAGTTTGCTTGTTGTCTAGGAGACCGACCACCCCTGCTGTGTACCTTGTCAACGTTGTGTTGAAGCTTGCAAGGATTAAGAGGTTACAGTGGTAAGTCTGGTTTTTACTAAAGATCCTGCTGTGTATTATAGTTTTTATGTTTTAAAAAAATTCTTTCTTAGGAATGTTAAATAAATTTGTTATTTTTTTGGTTAAATACAATGTATGTTATGAATGTTAAATAATTTTTTTTGTTTTCTTATAAAATAAAATGTATGTTATGAATGTTAAATAACTTTTTTTTTTTTTTTTCAGGTATTTGATCTACCTTAGCTAGTTGCTGATCGTTGACTCTACACCCCTCTCCCCAGAATGTTACTCGGGTTATGGGGAGAAAATCACCGCTATTCCAGACTGATTTAATGTTAATGTGTCTGGCTCTTACACAGCACACAGCACTTGATGTTAGTTTATCTTTTTCCTAAATTATTTGTTACACTGCCCTTCTCACATTTTATTTTTTTATTTTCACTTTTTTTTTTAAGCACAAGTTTTTTTACACTTCCTTGTTCTGTAAGTAGGCTTAATGGTTAAATGTTTTATACTAGATGTAAATATGTAACATGTAAATTTTAGATTAAGATTTTGCAAATTATTTGGTCCACACCATCAGGCTCTTTCGTCCCCTCTCCCTCAGAGTAGCGGTAATATATCGGACCCCAGGCTCGCCCACACAGTTCCTTGACCACTTCTCTGCCTGGCTGCCGCACTTTCATGTCCTCAGAAGTACCAACCCTTATCCTTGGAGACTTCAACATCCCCATTAACAACCCTACTTCCACACTCAAAACACATTTGTTCAGAGCGGCCTATCACATTCACTAATCAAAGTCATTCTATGTGTAACTGTGTGTGTGTGTAGCCCATTCACTATCTCCATCCATCCCTCACTCCCTGAAAATGGCTGGACCATCATTGTAAATACACCATTGTATATAAACAACTGTACTTTGGAGCTCCCCCTCCTCATTGTAGATTGTAAGGTCTCACGAGCAGGGGCGGCTTATATTGCTTTAATTATTGTATTGTTAACGTTGTCACTTATGACTTGTGTTATGAAACTGTTAAACTGTACAGCGCTGTGGAATCTGTTGGCGCTATATAAATAAAGATTATTATAGTAGAGGCCCACTCAGTAGTGGTGAAGTGAACGGCGCAAATTGCGAGTTGATTGCGACTGATGCAGCTGATACTCCATTACTGCTGGCTGCTGCTCACACAACCGCTCCAACATATGTAACGTGGAATTCCACCTGGTGGGTACGTCACATATCATGCGATGTTCAGGAAGGCAAAATCTGCGTTGCAGAGCTGCAATGCGCGATCTGGCCATGGTGGAACGTCGCAAGTTAGCGCACTGTAGGCGGACCTTGTGCAGCAGTGAATCAAGATCCGGATAGTCCCTCAAAAAACTGTGGACGACAAAGTTTAGCACATGTGCCAGACATGGTATGTGAGTGACGTTGCCTAGGCCCAGACCTGCCACCAGATTTCGGCCATTGTCACACACTACCAAGCCTGGCTGGAGATTCGCTGGCAAAATACACATGTCGCTCTCTTGCTTTATGGCATTCCAGAGCTCCAGCGCTGTGTGGCTTTGATTCCCCATGGAAATTAATTTCAGGACGGCCTGTTGACGTTTGGCCACGTCTGTGCTCATATCGTTCAACAGGCTCGCTGTCTGGGTGTTATGTTTGACACCAATCTCTCCTTCACCTCCCATATACAATTTGTTGCCCGCTATTGCCGCCTACACCTAAAGAACATCTCTCCCGAATCCAAGACTTCTCCCGCGCTGCGCCAATACTGTGGAATGCTGTACCCCAAGAAATTAGAACTATCCACATTTGCATGTTATTGGGCGCTCACTCAAAACACATTTCTTCAAGGTCTTCCCTCTCCTAGTGTATCCTCACCCATCCCTGTAGACTCTGAGCCCTTGCGGGCAGGGTCCTCTCTCCTTCTGTACTTGTGTGTGCCTTGTATTGCTCATGTTTACTGTACTTGTCTATACTTGCCCCTCTTCACATGTAAAGCGCCATGGAATAAATGGCGCTATAAAAATCTATAATAATAATAGCGGCCTATCACCTTCACTAATCAAAGTCATTCTATGTGTAAGTGTGTGTTTGTAGCCCATTCACTATCTCCATCCATCCCTCACTCCCTCAAAATGGCTGGGCCATCATTCTAAATACACCATTGTATATAAACACCTGTACTTTGTATCTCCCCCACATATTTGTAAATTGTAAGCTCTCACGAGCGTGTGCGGATTATATTGCTTTCATTATTGTATTGGTAACGTTGTTACTTATGACTTGTGTTCGGAAACTGTTAAACTGTAAAGCGCTGGGTAATCTGTTGGCGCTATATAACTAAAGATTCTTATTAAGCGTTCACGGGTCCATGTGGAGGTATACCGTGACGGCTCCTGCAACGATGTTTCTGAGGAACTGGAGAAGGAGGAGTCAATGTGTACAGACTTGATTCCCGCAATCCTTGTAGTTGCCTGAACACGTACAGCGCCACTCGCAAGATCAGTACCCGGCTATACAACATTGACCCAATGGGCAGTAAGGGAAAGGTATCGTCCCTGGCCATGGGTACTGGTCCACGCAGCGGTGGTCAGGTGGACATTGCTACTGACGGAGTTTAGTAGCGCATGTTTAATTTTAACCTCAACAACATGGTTTTGCAGACCAGGGATGGCTTGCCTGCTGAAATAAAATCAGCTTGGCACATTGTATTGTGGGACTGCTAATGCCATTAAGTTCCGTAAACTGTCAGTCTCCACCAGCCTGAATGACAGCATTTCAAGGGACAGGAGTTTTGCAATGCCAGCATTCAGAGCCTGTGGTCATGGATGGTTTGCCGAGATTGGGCCTACACCCGATACGCCACAACCTGACACCCACAGATAAACAAGCCATAAAATCTCTGAAAGATAACCCCAACATTATTATTAAACAAGCAGATAAGGGGGGTACTATCGTTATTATGAATAAGACCCAATCTATTGCCGAAATTCATAGACAACTGTCAGTTAACCTAACCTACAGACAACTAAATTGTGACCCTACATTTTACATCTGTCAAAAAATTGATCGTATCCTGACAAAACATCTTTAATTGATCACCATAGACTGTAAGACTATGACATTCCTTAATATTCAATACCCCATCACCCCTGTTTTCTACACACTCACAAAAATCAACAAAAAACTACATTATCCACCCGCATACCCTAGAGGGATAATTCTCCGTGTTCTACAGTATCACCCAAATGTTTAACATGTTGCCTAATTCCTATGTATATATATTCTTCACCCTATGTATATATTGTATATATTATACATTGTCATTGACTGTAAATTTTTCTATCTCTTCCAGCGACTATTTGATAAAGGCCACTGCGTTGCCCAAAACGTCAGTCAGTCGTCTCATAGCTATTTTCTTTTTTCACATCAAGTGTGCAATAAAAATTTCAAATTTAACCATGACATATGTAGTTAAACTTGTGCTGTGATTCTCTATAGACTGTACATCTTCAGTGTGTCTTTGTAACTCAACTACGTGTTTTCTACGCACTATTTTAGACATATTTGTGGTATTGAGGTTACTGACACTTTACCTCTTTTTACTTTTTGATTACACAGCTTGCATTTGACATAGCAAATATCATCTGCAAGTGTGTTAAAAAAGGACCACGCAGTGCAAGTCCTGGGAGCGTCCGTTTAGACTTTTGGAAGAGAAATCCGAACAGGTGCCAAAATGGAGGCTACAGGCAACAGAGTATGCAGCCTAACTCTCCCTCCTGTTTGTACCGTTGGGGCAATCGCTTCCTCAGAGCTGCTACCACCACCTTCCTGTTCCTCACGCCATGTTGGGTCTTGGACCTCATCATCTCCACTAACCTCTTACAACACCTGCTGCTGTTGGGTGGTCTGGCCACCACCATGCTCAACAGAAACTGGCACCTGAGTCTCATCATCATCAGATGCGTTCTGCGGTGTGCTGACCATCGGCACTGTCTCACCCGCCTCTTCAGATTCAGAGAGACACAGCTGTTGCGCATCACTGCATACTCCCTCTTCTTCACATTTCAGAATGCTGCTTGGCTGTGCCCCTGTTTGCAAACCAACAGATTCTGAGAACAGAAGCAGAGACTCAGCTGGCTCCTGTACAGAACTCTCTGACTGACTGGGCAATTTGGCAGGCGGTGAAGAGACAGATGGTTGATCAACAGTGCTGTGTTACTGAGAGGAGGTGGAAGCAATTGAAGTCGATGCATTGGACCCTGGGCTCCAACACCGCCAGTTGTTGCCTGTAAGTGCTGTTAGCACAGTCAACACTTGCTCCTGTGTTACTGGGGTTGAGTAATGGCAGCTGTTCCCCTGCTGTGTGTACGACAAAAAGTCATGCTGCCTCCACCCTGTCCTCCTCTCATCCCTGGGCTCCAACAACGCCAGTTGTTGCTCGTAAGTAATTGGCACGGGTACTGACTCATGCCCACCCTGTTTACAGCACCACAGCTGTTTCCCGGCAGTGTCAACGTAAATTAGCCTCCAATAAGTTGTCCTGTCATGTTGCTTTCCGGTTATCCGACTCTATGGTGCCTGCAGTTTAGGTGATTCCTATGTGTGCTGTGGGATATGTAAATAAAGGCTCTTTCCGTTGTGAAAATAGGACAAGCACCCACTCTAGGACTGTGTGATTTGGTAACTGCAGACAGCTTGCGGCCTGTCAACTTACATTTTCATGGGTGCCTTATGGTACCCGTCTGAGTTCCAGTACCGTTAGCTGGTTCTCCACAGTGCCTTTGGCCTAGGTGCCTCCATCTCGGTATCCGAGTTCCAGCAACATCTGCTGGTCCTTGGTAGTGCTTTGGAGCACAGGTACCTCCTGCTTAGTAACCGTGTCCCAGTAACGTCAGCTGGTCCTCGGTTGTGCCATTGGCTCTTTTCCTTCTGCTGCCCCTCGGGTTCCAGCACAGTCAGCTGGTCCTCGTTACTTGCATTGGCTCTTGTACCTTCTGCTACCCGTCCGGGTTCCAGTACCGTCAGCTGGTTCTCCGCAGTGCCTTTGGCCTAGGTGCCTCAATCTCGGTATCCGAGTTCCAGCAACGTCTGCTGGTCCTTGGTAGTGCTTTGGAGCACAGGTACCTCCTGCTTAGTAACCGTGTCCCAGTAACGTCAGCTGGTCCTCGGTTGTGCCAT
This sequence comes from Oophaga sylvatica, assembly GCA_033576555.1. Taxonomy (NCBI): domain Eukaryota; kingdom Metazoa; phylum Chordata; class Amphibia; order Anura; family Dendrobatidae; genus Oophaga; species Oophaga sylvatica. Next base: position 298,428,420 of record JARQOD010000003.1, on the reverse strand, counting down.
TGGCTCTTTTCCTTCTGCTGCCCCTCCGGGTTCCAGCACAGTCAGCTGGTCCTCGTTACTTGCATTGGCTCTTGTACCTTATGCTACCCGTCCGGGTTCCAGTAACGTCAACTGGTTCTCGGAAGTTAGATGACCCTAAAGACCACCCCGAAGAAGATGACGACCCCAAGGACGACGAGCATCAAGCCAACCAGCCTGAACACCATCACAAAGAAGAAATATAAGATTACCCAGAAGAAAATCACCAACAGGAAAAAGAAGGTTACGACAAACTACAAGATACAGAACAAGAGACAGAAGAACAATAAGCAGAAGATCAAAAAGCAGAAGAACATGAAGTATAAGATCAAAATGAAGAGCAAAATATATGCTCTAAATTATAAGCAGAAGAAGACTAAGCAGTGTATGGGGGTGAGTCCGTTCCTCCTCGTGGTGCCCCTGGAAAATGCCTGCTGCTGCAGGCTAAACTGAACACGGACAAATACTGTTGTAATTTAAATCTTTTGTGACAGCAAGAACGGAAGGATGAAAAATTCATACTTTGACAGATTACAAGTACAGGAATCTCTGTCACAAATAAGAATATGATGAAGATGAAGAGGAAGAAGATGAAAATGTAGAATATGAAGAAGAATAATAGTTTAATAAGAACAATATGAGTAATGTTAACAAAAAGATGAATAACAAGAAGTTTACGAAGAAGATAAAGAAGGTGAAGATGAAGAATAATTTTATGACAAAGATGATGCTGCTGAAGATTATGAAGGAGAAAGTGTGTCAAAAGTTAAAAAGGTGAAGAGCATGGAAGTTGTGAAACATACATATTTGCCAAAATAGAAAAAAGGTTAACAACATAGTCAATTTCTTCGTCAATCCAAACGTATTTCCAAAAAAAAAATATTAATGCTATTCCATTGGATTGGGTTAAACATCTATGCCTTTAATGTCTCCTCAACCTCCCCCAATACATTCTACATTACTCTTTGTTGTTTTCCTTCATGTACAATTAACCAACAAGGCAAGAATGGGTTTTTTTTAATTCCGATATTTTGTTCCCATAGACTTACATTGGATTTCCGGTATCGGTATCGGGTATCGCCGATATTTTTGGGGTATCGGCGATACCATTCCGATTCCGATACTTTTGGATATCGGAAAGTATCGCTCAACTCTACTGGTGAACAATAAGGTAATTGTCAGGAAGCTACAACCCTGACATGTGTCCTGTGCATTAGGACTAAGGACTGGTTATGGTGCTATCTTTAGCAAGGAAGAGTCATTTTAACCCTTGCTTTACTGACCAAAGATGTCACACCTGTTCCAAGACCATTGCGGATGGCATGGAGGATTCCAGAAATATCCAAGGCGAGCCAATGTAAGTCCAGGTCTTAAAGGTGACACTGCTCAGATATTAAAGCTTCATTTCATCAATGGACTTTGTTTTCTTATCAACATTTGAATTTATGGACTTTGATGGACACATGACACACGGTCTCCACAATATCTACAGGTTATTTCAAAGGAATTATTGTATAAAGACTGTGTTTTAAAAGAACCAAGAACAAGACAGAAGACATCAGATGATGATGACTGGACCGGAGATGCTTCGATTTAGGTTTAGGAAAGTAATACACATATTTTATATGAATATTAGTCACGGCTTACCATAACATGAATTCGCATAATTATGTTATTGAGTGCATATAACAATAATCTGATATTATTATGATTATTATTATTATTGAAATTAAAATTATTTTTGCCAAAGAAGAAGAAAAGAAGAAAGAAAATCTAATTATCCTAAAGATGAACTTCTCTACTTTCAGGGTTCCAATTAATGTCTGTCACCCTCAAAAGGGGGAATTGTTAAATATTAATTATTGGTTATGGATTTATTCGTTATACACTCAATTCTGTACTGAGTACATTGACTTTCAGCTGACATTACAGATGCTATTTCTGTATGGTAAAGTGGCAACTCCATATACAGAGATCACGTGATCTAAGGGACATATATATAATGACTACACGAAGGGAGGGGGGGCTCTTGCTCTCTCGCACTCTCTATACAGACACATGGAACAAGGACTACGATGAATGAACAGCCAGCTGCTATGTAACCACGTGTTGCTTCTCTGAGACGCTGCTGACAAGGCCAGAATGTCATTTTACCATTCAGGATACCAAGGAAGAAGTGTATAAGCTTTGCTATGGACAAATGGACAATCTCTTCGTAACTATTTCACTCATTTTATGTTTTCCTGCAATGATGTTTTTTTGATGGACAGTCCAATAAACCATTACATTTTTTTATAAGAAACATTCTGACATTTTCTTTAGAATATCGCATCTGGTAACAAGTCCTTGAAAAATATTCTTAAAATAAGCATTTTTAACAGAGGAAAATCAATGTTTGTGCATACGGCAGGACCCAGAAGGGAAGGAGCAAGGTTTGACTTTTTGAACAGAAAATTGGCTGGAATTGAGAGCAGATGCCATGTCACATTTGGAGTGCCCTTGATATGCCTAAACAATGGATACCCCCCAGAAGTGATACCATTTTGGAAACTAGACCCCTCCAGGAACTTATTTAGATGTGTGGTGAGCATTTTGAACCACCAGGTGCTTTACAAAAATTTATAACAGAGCTAAGAAAATTAAAAAAATCAAATTTTTCATGCAAAATTTTTCTTGTAGCCCCAAATTTTTTATTTTTTCAAGGGTAACAGAGAAAATGGACCACAAAACCTGTTGTTCAATTTTTCCTGAGTGTGCCTTTACCCCATGTGTGGGTGAAAACTCCTTTTGAGGCACAGTGCAAAGCTTAAAAGGGAAGGAGTGCCATATTATAGTGCAGATTATACTATTATTGATGGTGCCATGACCCACTGGGAGAGCCCTTGTGGTGCCAGAACTTCAGGACTCCTCATAAGTGACCCCATTTTACAAAATACACCTCTTGATGAATTAATCTAAGGATGCTGTGATCATTTTGACACCATCGTTGGGTCACAGAATTTTATACCATTGGGCAGTGAAGAAAAAATAATTACATTTTTACGACAAAAATTTTGTTTTCGCCCCAGATTTATCATTTTCATACAAGAAATGAGTAAAATTGGCACAAGATTTTGTCCCACAATTTCTGCTGAATACAGAAATACACCATATGTGGCTGTACAATACTATTTAGCTATACGGAGAGTCCCGGTAGGGATGGAGTGCTATTTGCCTCCTGGAGTGCAGATTTGCCTAGAATAGTTTGTGGACTCCACATACAGAGCCCCCCAAGTGCTAGTGAGCACAATCCCCCCCCCCAAGTGACCACATTATGGAAATTAAACCTCTGCCAAATGTGAATACTAAAGATGGTTTATGCACACTTGGGGCTCAGAAGGAAGGGAAGAATTTGGATTTGGGAGCGAAGAATTTGCTGAATTTCTTTTGGGGGCTGAGGAGCCATTTTGCTTTTCCAGAGTCTTTGTACTACCAGTAACGTGGAAGCCTATCATATTTCCGTTAACAGATGACAGACTATCCGGTGCTCAGTCAGGTCCAACGCTGTAAGCCTTCACAAAGGGTTAACTGGTTTACAGCAAGCAGCGCAGCTAATGCTGGCAGCTCAGCTGTAAGCCCCCGAACGAATGAGCTCCTCTCCCGGCTGAGGTAGTGATTAATGTGGGAAGCTTAAGTGATTGCTTCCCAGGCTAATCAGTTCCCTTCAAGTCAGCCGGGGACTCCCTCTGACGTCACTGATGCTGTGCGGTGTCCCCGGCTGACCTGAACTGAACTGATTAGCCTGGGAAGCAATCAATTAAGCTTCCCAGCTAATCACTTCCTCTCCAGTCAGCAGGGAGAGGAGCTCATTTGTTTGGGGGGCTTACAGCTGAGCTGCCAGCATTAGCTGCGCTGCTTGCTGTAAACCAGTCAACCCTTTATGAAGGATTACAGCATTGGACCTGACTGAGCACCGGATAGGTAAGAATAATGTTGTTTTATTATTTTTTTTAATTACAGGAGAACAAGGGAATCGAAGGAATACCAGTAAAATAAAAGATGGTCAAAAACTGTGTCTTTATTTCATTAAAATGATTTTTAATTAAAGTGTGTGTGTTTTTTTTTTAATTTCATACAATAGGATTAATAATTGAGAGTTGTCTATTGACAACTCTCAATTATTAACCTGGCTTAAAGTCACCTTCAATAGTAAGGTGGCTTTAACCCATTATTAACCCATTAGCCACCGCTACAGGGCAATGGGAATAGACAGGCTAAGTGCCAGAAAGGACGCATCTAATTGTAGATTTGCCTTTTCTGGGGTGGCTGGGGGCAGATGTTAGTAGCCAGGGGAGGCACAAAATAAATGCACCCTCCCTAGGCAATTATTATCTGCCCCCACTCGCTGACTTTGCCTGTCTGGTGGAGAAAATAGGGCGGGAGCCCACGCATTTTTTTCAACGAATTTACACCTTTAATTAACCCCTACATGTAGGAAATTTTGCACACATACACTCATGTCATTGTTAGTGAAAACCATATATCAAACTACATGAAATGACATGGTTAACTGTATGTAAACCATGTGTTATGATCTGCTACAAGCACTAAGGAAAGATGGGAATTCTGTCCCTACAATAGAACTAAGCTGGATCCCTACGATGTAACGGGGAACCTGATCCTGTGACCAGACCCGCTAAAGTCCTCAGCTAGTCTGAACGAAGACCTATAGTTGCGAGGGAGGAATCCCTACAAGAACTAGGGACTGGGAGAAAAGGTGGACACCTCCTAACAGAAATTGTAGCAGGGAAAAATAAAACAGAAAACAAATTACTTAGAGATCCTAAGATCAAGCAAAACTGACTGAGTAAGGCACCTAAGCACCCGGCTAGCTTAAGAGTAGGTAATACAATGAAGTCCAGCAAAGCCAGAAGGGCGGAGCCAGACTAAATAGGGAAAAAAAGTCATGTGACCAGCAAACTGAAACAAAACCTAACAAGAGGGTTCTAACAGTACCCTCCCTTCTAAGAGGATCCTCCGGATCCCCTAGGACTTAGGCTTATCCGGAAACCTCTTGTGAAACGCTCTGACAAGTCTAGACGCAGAAACATCATTCGCCCTCACCCATGAGTTATCCTCGGGTCCATAACCCTTCCAAGCGACGAGGTACTGTAAACTCCCTCTATACCGTCTAGAATTTAGGATGCGGGAAATCTCATATTGCCCATCCTCCACCATCAGGGGAACAGTGGCCGAGACGTCTCCATCTGAGACCTCAGCTTTTTTCAAGAGAGAAACATGAAACACCGGATTAATCTTCCAGGAGGTGGGAAGCTCCAACTTAACAGCAGATTGGTTAATAACCTGAAGCACCTAAAAGGGCCCTACAAACTTGGGACCCAATTTCTTAGACGGAATCCTCAAGCGCAGATTTCTTAGAGGACAACCAAACCATGTCACCAATAGCAAACAAAACCTCTTGTTGTTTTCTATCAAAATACACTTTGGATCTTTTGTTAGTCTCCTGAAGATTACCACGCACATCCGTCCAAACTCTCTCCAAAACACCAGAAAAATTCTCCTCTTCAGGTACAGCCGATCCCAACTTGGAAAATGACCCAAACGACGGATGTCTCCCAGTACAACAAAAAAAAGGCGAACAACCAGCAGAAGCGGATGTATGGTTGTTAAGAGCAAACTCAGCAAGTGGCAGAAACTCAGACCACCCCTCTTGATTATCAGTCACAAAACAACGCAAGAACTGCTCAACATCCTGGTTTTTCCTTTCTGTCTGGCCATTAGACTCAGGATGACATCCGGATGAAAACGACAAATGAACTCCCAACCTGTCACAAAAGGCGCGCCAAAAACGAGCCACAAACTGAGGTCCCCTATCAGAAACAATGTCAGTAGGAGCACCATGTAGTCTGACTATTTCCTTGACAAAGGCCTTAGCGAGAGTCTTAGCGCAGGGCAGTTTGATGAAAGGAACCAAGTGACACATCTTGCTAAAACGGTCCACGACCACCCAGATGACAGTGAAACCCTCAGAGGGGGGAAGGTCAGTAATAAAGTCCATAGCCAAATGTGTCCAAGGTGCACTAGGGACCTCCAGAGGGCAAAGCAACCCCGCAGCAGGAGTATGAGAAGACTTAGATCTAGCACACACAGTGCATTGGCGCACCCACTTAATGACTTCCTTCTGCCATCCTGGCCACCAAAAACTGCTACCCACAAGTCTCTTGGTCTCAGAGATTCAGGATGACCTGCCAACCGAGAGTCATGACATTCATCAAACAAATCTCTCCTCAGGGTACCAGGCACAAACAACCTCCCATGCGGCGTGTTAGATGGGGCATTCTCCTGTGCTTTAAGAATCTCATCTTCCAATACGGAGTCCAAAACAGCAATAACAACCCCCTCTTGAAAGATGTTTTCCTCCTCCTCCTCAGTACCCACCATAGGAGAAAAGCTGCGAGACAAATCATCAGCTTTAACATTTTTAGTACCTGGGATGTAAGTAACGGTAAAATTAAACCGTGAGAAAAACAGTGCCCACCTAGCCTGACGGGCATTCAAGTGTTTGGCAGCATCAAGGTAGTTCAGATTTTTATGATCGGTGAAGACTTGAACGGGAAATTCCGCTCCCTCCAAAAAATGACGCCAGTGTTCAAATGCGAGTTTAATTGCCAACAATTCCCGATTACCGATATCATAATTTAGTTCAGACTCAGAAAATTTCTTTGAAAAAAAGCACAGGGATGTACTCCATCCGTCTTTGCCTGAGACAACACCACGCCGACCCCCACAGAAGAAGCATCAACCTCAACCAAAAATGGTTTAGTCACATCAGGCTGCGTAAGGATGGGAGCAGAGCTGAACCTCTCCTTTAGCAACACAAAAGCCTCAATGGCCTCAGTAGTCCACTGAACCGCATCAGCACCTTTCCTGGTGAGATCAGTCAGAGGTTTGGCAATCACAGAAATTTTTTTTATGAATTTTCTATAATAATTGGCGAACCCCAAAAACCTCTGTATTGATTTCACACCAATAGGCCTAGGCCATTCCTGCACAGCTTGCACTTTCACCGGGTCCATCTCAAAACCTTCACTGGAGACAATGTAGCCCAAAAAACTAAGTCTCTGTACTGTGAACTCACATTTTTCTAGTTTGGCAAAAAGTGAATTATCACTCAGTAACTGTAATACTTGCTACCTTCCAAAAGGTGGCACTAGAGTTCTAGCTCTCTTCCTCTCTGAAGAGACAATTTGCATAATTAGCATATTTCCCAGAGGAGCATTGCGGCTTTAAGTCTCCTCATCTCGGCATGCTTAGCATGTTGATCTCCGCAAGGAGTGACGATATTTCTTGGACAATGGTCTGACGCCTCTCACACAGCCAAACCAGATCTCCGCTTTGCACTGACGAGGGGCTGAACCCTGAAACACAGTGTCTGCAAATTGAGATTCTGGTTTGGCTATTATCCTAGGTCATGTGATAAGGCTCGTTAAAGGGTCGACATTGACTTGTAGGATTGCTACCTTCCAAAAGGTGGCACTAGAGTTCTAGCTCTCTTCCTCTCTGAAGAGTATTGTTGAGCGATACTGCTCGATATCTAAAATAATCGGATCGGAATGGTATCGCCGATATCACTAAATATCGTCGATATCCGATTCCGATACCGGAAGTCCAATGTAAGTCTATGGGAACCAAATATCGACATTAAAAAAAATCATTCTTGCCTTGTTGGTTAATTGTACATGAAGGAAAACAACAAAGACTAATGTAGAATGTATTGGGGGAGGTTGAGGAGACAATAAAGGCATACATGTTTAACCCAATGCATTGGAATAGCATTAATATATTTTTTTTTGGAAATACGTTTGGATTGACTAACAAATTGACAATGTTGTTAACCTTTTTTCTATTTTGGCAAATATGTATGTTTCACAACTTCCATGCTCTTCACCTTTTTAACTTTTGCCAGTGCCACACTTTCTCCTTCATAATCTTCAGCAGCAGCATCATCTTTCTCATCAAATTATTCTTCATCTTCACCTTCTTAATCTTCTTCTTAAACTTCTTGCTATTCATGTTTTTGTTTACATTACTCATATTGTTATTATTAAACTAATTAATCTTCTTCATATTCAAATTCTTCATCTTCTTCCTCTTCATCTTCTTCATCATATTCTTATTTGTGACAGAGATTCCTGTACTTGTAATCTGTAAAAGTATGAATTGTTCATCCTTCCGTTCTTGCTGTCACAAAAGATTTAAATTACAACAGTATTTGTCCGTGTTCAGTTTAGCCTGCAGCAGCAGCAGGAGGCATTTTCCAGGGGCACCACGAGGAGGAACGGACTCACCCCCATACACTGCTTAGTCTTCTTCTGCTTAGAATTTAGAGCATATATTTTGCTCTTCATTTTGGTCTTATACTTCATGTTCTTCTGCTTTTTGATCTTCTGCTTATTGTTCTTCTGTCTCTTGTTCTGTATCTTGTAGTTTGTCTTAACCTTCTTTGTCCTGTTGGTGATCTTCTTCTGGGTAATCTTTTATTTTTTCTTTGTGATGGTGTTCAGGCTGGTTGGCTTCATGCTCGTCGTCCTTGTTGTCGTCATCTTCTTCTGGGTGGTCTTTAAGGTCGTCTAATTTCCGAGAACCAGCTGACGTTACTGGAACCCTGACTGGTATCAGATGGAGCAAGAGACAATGGAAGTAACGAGAACCAGCTGACGTGCTGGAACCCGGAGGGGCAGCAGAAGGAAAAGAGGCAATGTCACAACCGAGTACCAGCTGACGTTACTGTGACACGGTTACTAAGCAGGAGGTACCTGTGCTCCAAAGCACTACCAAGGACCAGCAGACGTTGCTGGAACTCGGATACGGAGATGGAGGCACCTAGGCCAAAGGCACTGGGGAGAACCAGTTGACGGTACTGGACCCCGGACGGGTAGCAGAAGGAAAAGAGGCAATGTCACAACCGAGTACCAGCTGACGTTACTGTGACACGGTTACTAAGCATGAGGTACCTGTGCTCCAAAGCACTACCAAGGACCAGCAGACGTTGGTGGAACTCGGATATGGAGATGGAGGCACCTAGGCCAAAGGCACTGGGGAGAACCAGTTGACGGTACTGGACCCCGGACGGGTAGCAGAAGGAAAAGAGGCAATGTCACAACCGAGTACCAGCTGACGTTACTGTGACACGGTTACTAAGCAGGAGGTACCTGTGCTCCAAAGCACTACCAAGGACCGGCAGACGTTGGTGGAACTCGGATACGGAGATGGAGGCACCTAGGCCAAAGGCATTGGGGAGGACCAGTTGACGGTACTGGACCCCGGACGGGTAGCAGAAGGAAAAGAGGCAATGTCACAACCGAGTACCAGCTGACGTTACTGTGACACGGTTACTAAGCAGAAGGTACCTGTGCTCCAAAGCACTACCAAGGACCAGCAGACATTGGTGGAACTCGGATACGGAGATGGAGGCACCTAGGCCAAAGGCACTGGGGAGAACCAGTTGACGGTACTGGACCCGGACGGGTAGCAGAAGGAAAAGAGGCAATGTCACAACCAAGTACCAGCTGACGTTACTGTGACACGGTTACTAAGCAGGAGGTACCTGTGCTCCAAAGCACTACCAAGGACCAGCAGACGTTGGTGGAACTCGGACACGGAGATGGAGGCACCTAGGCCAAAGGTACGGGGAGAACCAGTTGACGGTACTGGACCCCGGACGGGTAGCAGAAGGAAAAGAGACATTGTCACAACCGAGTACCAGCTGACGTTACTGTGACACAGTTACTAAGCAGGAGGTACCTGTGCTCCAAAGCACTACAAGGACCAGCAGAAGTTGGTGGAACTCGGATACGGAGATGGAGGCACCTAGGCCAAAGGCACTGGGGAGAACCACTTGACGGTACTGGACCCCGGACGGGTAGAAGAACGCACCCATGAAAATGTAAGTTGACAGGACGCAAGCCGTCCGCAGTTACCGAATCGCACAGTCCTACAGTGGGTGCTTGTCCTATTGTCACAATGGAAACCGCCTTTATTTACATATCCCACAGCACACATAGGAATCACCTAAACTGCAGGCACCATAGAGTCGGCTAACCCGAATGCAACACGACAGCACAACTTATTGGAGGATAATTGACGTTCACACTGCCAGGAAACAGCTGTCGTGCTGTAACCAGACTGGCCATGAGTCAGTACCCCTGCCAATTACTTACGAGCAACAATTTGGCGGTGTGTAGCCCAGGGAGTAGAGTTCAGGTGGTAGAGAGATGAACATAACAGGAGACATGGAAAACGTTGCCAAACAGTTATTTAATCTGAAAACGGACAGGCAAATTCAGGTGAGATCCATGCCTTGTTCATTTTCAGAAAAGTAAGCCGGTCTACATTCTCTGAGGATAGTCGCATGCGACGGTCTGTTACTACACCACCTGCAGCACTAAAGACACGCTCAGATAATACACTGGCAGCAGGGCAAGCCAGCACCTCCAATGCATACTGGCTAAGCTCTGGCCATGTATCCAACTTAGAGACCCAAAATTTGAAAGGGGAAGAGGCATCTGGGAGTACACTTAGAGGGAAAGCCAAGTAGTCTGTCACCATCTTACGGAAACGTTTCTTCCTGGTGACTGGAGCCGTCTCGGATGGTGTAGACCTTGCTGGCGCTGTCACAAAACTTTGCCACATTTGTAACATACAGCTCTTGCCCTGCGCAGAGGCGCTGCTTCTGCTCCCTCTTGTTGTAGAGGTGTCTACACTGCCTCGACGCACAGAGCTGCTTTGTAAAGCAGTAGCAGCAGCAGCAGCTCTCTCGGCTGGAATGTACAACAGTATGGATTGCACCAGTGTGTCTTGGTACTCCTGCATTTTACGGTCCCGGTTCACCGGTGTGATGAGGGTTTGTAAGTTGTCCCGGTAGCGAGGGTCTAGGAGGGTGTACACCCAATAATCTGACGTGGTGAGAATGTGGGCGATGCGGCGGTCGTTTCTCAGGCACTGAAGCATGAAATCAACCATGTGCTGCAGACTCCCAACTGGCCAACAAAGGCTGTCCTCTGGAAGAGGCGTCATCTCTGTCTCCTCTGCATCACCCCACCCTCGCTCTACATACTGACTAGAGCGTTGTGCACCTCCCTCTGTAGGGATTTCTTCTCCTCCATTGACTCCTCCTCCTCCTCATCCTCCTCACAAAGTGAGCCCTGCCCAGCCCTTTGTGAGGAACCACGTTGCGCTGACTGTCCTGAAGGTAATTGAATTTGTGACTCCTCATCCTCCACCTCTTCCAAAACCTTTTCCTTTAGTGCTTTCAGTGATTTCTGAAGCAGGCAGATAAGGGGGACAGTCATGCTGACTAGTGCATCATCTGCACTCGCCATCCGCGTTGAGACATCAAACGCACGCAAAACGTCGCAGATGTCCTTCATAGAGGCCCACTCAGTAGTGGTGAAGTGTGAACGGCGCAAATTGCGAGTTGATTGCGCCTGTTGCAGCTGATACTCCATTACTGCTGGCTGCTGCTCACACAACCGCTCCAACATATGTAACGTGGAATTCCACCTGGTGGGTACGTCACATATTATGCGATGTTCAGGAAGGCGAAATCTGACTTGCAGAGCTGCAATGCGCGATCTGGCCATGCTGGAACGTCGCAAGTGAGCGCACTCTAGGCGGACCTTGTGCAGCAGTGCATCAAGATCCGGATAGTCCCTCAAAAAACTCTGCATGACCAAGTTGAGCACATGTGCTAGACATGGTATGTGAGTGAGGTTGCCAAGGCCAGAGCTGCCACCAGATTTCGGCCATTGTCACACACTACCAAGCCTGGCTGGAGATTAGCTGACAAAAACCACACGTCGCTCTCCTGCTTGATGGCATCCCAGAGCTCCTGCGCTGTGTGGCTTCGATTCCCAATGGAAATTAATTTCAGGACGGCCTGTTGACGTTTGGCCACGGCTGTGCTCATATCGGTCGCAACAGGTAAGCGTTCACGGGTCCATGTGGAGGTATACCGTGACGGCTCGTGCAGCGATGATTCTGAGGAACTGGAGTAGGAGGAGGAATCAATGTGTACAGACTGGATTCCTGCAATCCTTGGAGTTGGCAGAACACGTACAGCGCCACTGGCAAGATCTGTACCCGGCTCCACAACATTGACCCAATGGGCAGCGAGGGAAAGGTATCGTCCCTGGCCATGGGTACTGGTCCACGCATCGGTGGTCAGGTGGACCCTGCTACTGACGGCGTTTAGTAGCGCATGTTTAATGTTTCCCTCGACATGTTTTTGCAGAGCAGGGACAGCTTGCCTGCTGAAATAAAATCGGCTTGGCACATTATATTGTGGGACTGCCAATGCCATAAAGTTCCTGAAACTGTCAGTCTCCACCAGCCTGAATGACAGCATTTCAAGGGACAGGAGTTTTGCAATGCCAGCATTCAGAGCCTGTGCTCGTGGATGGTTTGCCGAGTATGGCCGTCTTTTATCCCATGCCTGTGGTACCGATGGCTGTTTTTTGTTCTGGGAGTGTGACGATGACTGTGAACTTGCTGCTGTGGGTGGAATAACAGTTTGTCTATGGACAACAGTGACCGAGGTTCTTCCATGGAGATCCTGTGAGGAAGCCGAACCAGGTGTGTGTGAGCTGGAGGTAGAGGCTCGAACACGACCTGAAGATGTAGGTGCTGCTGTAGGTTGGCCTACATTTCCAGTGTGTCTTTGTAACTCAGCTACGTGCTTTGTCCGTACATGTTTCCACATATTTGTGGTATTCAGGTTACTGATATTTTTACCTCTTTTAACTTTTTGCTTACACAGCTTGCATTGAACATAGCAAATATCATCTACAAGTCTGTCAAAAAAGGACCACGCAGTGCAAGTCATGGGAGCGCCAATTTTGACATTTCTAAGAGAACTGCTCCCAACAGGTGCCAAACTGGAGGCTACAGGCAAGCGAGTCTGCAGCCTACCTCTCCCTCATCTTTGTACCGTTGGGACAATCTCTTCCTCAGAGCTGCTCCCACCACCTTCCTGTTGCTCACGCCATGTTGGGTCTCGGACTTCATCATCTCCACTACCCTCTTCCAACACCTGCTGCTGTTGGATGGTCTGGGCAGCACCATGCTCCACAAAACCTGGCACCTGAGTCTCATCATCATCATAAGATGCGTTCTGCGGTGTGCTGTCCATCGGCACTGGCTCACCCGCCTCTTCAGATTGAGAGAGACACAGCTGTTGCGCATCACTGCATACTCCCTCTTCTTCAAATTGCAGAATGCTGCTTGCCTGTGTCCGTGTTTGCGAGCCAACAGATTCTGAGAACAGAAGCAGAGACTCAGCTGGCTCCTGTACAGAACTCTCTGACTGCCTGGGCAATTTGACAGGCGGTGAACAGACAGATGGTTGCTCAACAGTGCTGTGTTCCTGAGAGGAGGTGGAAGGAATTGAAGTCGATGCATTGGCTGCCATCCAACCAACAACGGCTTCAATTTGTTCTTCCCGCAGCAGGGGGGCACGCCGAGCTCCTACCAAAGTGCGCATAAAGGAACGCTCATGGGTAAAACTGGTGGATGCTGTGTCACTGAGGGCGGCAGCAGCCACAGAATCCCCACGTCCTCTCCCTGCTGAAACTCCACGGCCACGACCACGTGCCTTACTCACTGACTTCTTCATCTTGGTAGATTGATAAAGAAAGTCAGAAAAGTTATAAGGCCTAAGTGTGGTTATTACGCAGAGACTGAAGTGAACACTGAAACACAACTGTTCACAATCTGTGAAAGGCTACTCCTTTGTCTACTTCTATAGTGTTTGCAACCAATGTATTGGATACGGATGGAAGCGCGTCACACTAATAGGTTATATTTTAAATGGAATGGAGCAGAACCAATTGGAGATAAATGAAAAGGATGAGGCACTGAGACACGCTCAGCAGAGTACAAGCAGCAGTGCTTGAACAAGTAACTGGAGCGTGATGTGCACTCAAAAAATAAAAAACACAGACTGAAGTGAACACTGAAACACAACTGTTCACAATCTGTGAAAAGCTACTCCTTTGTCTACTTCTATAGTGTTTGCAACCAATGTATTGTATACGGATGGAAGCACGTCACACTAATAGTTAAATTGCATGGAGCTGCAAGAATTACACTGAAGAAAAAAAAAAGAGTCTGTGAGTGACACGTGCAGATGCCTACAGACAGCGTTGCATGCAGAGCAAACTGCAGCGTCACCTGCACTCACACACACCTTGCAGAGCTGTTAAAACAACACTGCAGGCAAAAGGAAGCTTTACACAGCGGTTGGTGCTAGCCTGCCTACAGCACAGTACACTAAATCGCAATCTCTAACTGTCCCTCAGAGTCAGCACAGCAGCGTTCTGTCCCTTACTGAATTCACAGCACAGTGACGCTAAAATGGCGGCGGCGCCTTTTATAGTGCATTCTGACATCATTTCAGCATCCAATCACAGCCATGCCATTAGTTAACATGACCGCAGCAGTACAGGATGTGCCCACACTTCTTAGGATTCCTCATTGGCTGACTAAAATCACATTGCCTCTCAAAGAATTATGGGAACTTCCGATTCCGGTATACGATATATGGAAAATATCGAAACTAAGTATCGAAAGGCCGATAGAGCTAATATCGGCCGATACCCGATACTTGCGGTATCGTATCGCTCAACACTACTGAAGAGACAATTTGCATAATTAGCATATTTCCCAGAGGAGCATTGCGGCTTTAAGTCTCCTCATCTCGGCATGCTTAGCATGTTGATCTCCGCAAGGAGTGACGATATTTCTTGGACAATGGTCTGACGCCTCTCACACAGCCAAACCAGATCTTCGCTTTGCACTGACGAGGGGCTGAACCCTGAAACACAGTGTCTGCAAATTGAGATTCTGGTTTGGCTATTATCCTAGGTCATGTGATAAGGCTCGTTAAAGGGTCGACATTGACTTGTAGGATTGCTACCTTCCAAAAGGTGGCACTAGAGTTCTAGCTCTCTTCCTCTCTGAAGAGATAATTAGCATATTTCCCAGAGGAGCATTGCGGCTTTAAGTCTCCTCATCTCGGCATGCTTAGCATGTTGATCTCCGCAAGGAGTGATGATATTTCTTGGACAATGGTCTGACGCCTCTCACACAGCCAAACCAGATCTCCGCTTTGCACTGACGAGGGCTGAACCCCGAAACACAGTGTCTGCAAATTGAGATTCTGGTTTGGCTATTATCCTAGGTCATGTGATAAGGCTCGTTAAAGGGTCGACATTGACTTGTAGGATTGCTACCTTCCAAAAGGTGGCACTAGAGTTCTAGCTCTCTTCCTCTCTGAAGAAACAATTTGCATAATTAGCATATTTCCCAGAGGAGCATTGCAGCTTTAAGTCTTCTCATCTCGGCATGCTTAGCATGTTGATCTCCGCAAGGAGTGACGATATTTCTTGGACAATGTAATACTTCACGCACACTCCTCCAATGAGACTCCAAATCCAGTGAATAAATCAAAATGTCATCCAAATACACAACCACACTTCTGCCGATCAAAGGTCTAAGGATGTCATTAATAAGATTCTGAAAAAATGCCGGAGCACTGGAAAGCCCAAAAGGCATAACCAGATTCTCAAAATGACCCAGTGGAGTGTTAAACGCAGTCTTCCATTCATCCCCCTCCTTCATGCGCAACAAATTGTATGTCCCTCGAAGATCAATTTTCGAGAACCACTTGGCCCCCACTAACTGATTAACCCCTTCCCTACCCATGACGCCGACATCGGCGTCATGAAAACCTGTGCCATCCCGACCCATGACGCCGGCGTCGGCGTCATGCTATAAATCATGTTACTGTGGGCCGGGAGACCGGGGTCACTGAAAGGTCACCCAACCCGCAGTAACAGGACCCTTACTGCATCACCACAGGGGGGTTGGCTTAACCCCCACGTGGCCACGATCGCTCTGATTGGCTGTTAAAAGTGAAACAGCCAATCAGTGCGATTTGTAATATTTCACCAATGAAACTGGTGAAATATTACAATCCAGCCATGGCCGATGCTGCAATAGCATCTGCCATGGCTGGACACCAAGACCTGACCCCCCCACACCAAGTCACGGCGGTGATTGGCCGCCGCCATCGAAAGATGGCAGCGATCGGTCACAGCCGTCACTGTCTGCTCCCCTGCTCCTGCGATCGGCTGCCCCCACCTACCGATCCCCCCCCCTCACCTTCCGACACCCCCTACTCACCTCTCCCGGTCCACCGATGTCCCTGGATCCGTCCCGGCGGCTGCCCGGGATTCTTCATGGGCGCCGCCATCTTAGAAAATGGCGGGCGCATGCGCAGTGCGCCCTCCATTATACAAAAAATTATTTTGATCACTGTGATAAACTGTCACAGTGATCAAAATAAAAAAAAAGTAAATGAACCCCCCCTGTCATAGGTAGGGACAAATAATAAAATAAAGAATTTTTTTTTTTTCCTAGCGGATTTTGCTGCTGATCCGCAGCTGATTTTGCTGCGGATCCGCGGCGGATATCGCTGCTGATCCGCGGCGGATTCGCTGCTGATCCGCGGCGGATTTCGCTGCTGATCCGCGGCGGATTCGCTGCTGATTCGCTGCGGATCCGCGGCTGATTTCGCTGCTGATCCGCGGCGGATTTCGCTGCGGATCCACGGCGGATTTCGCTGCTGATCCGCGGCTGATTTCGCTGCTGATCCGCGGCGGATTCCGCGGCTGATCCCGGCGGATTCGCTGCTGATTCACTGCGGATCCGCGGCTGATTTCGCTGCTGATCCGCGGCGGATTTTGCTGCGGATCCGCAGCGGATTTTGCTGCTGATCCGCGACTGATTTTGCTGCGGATCCGCGGCTGATTTCGGCTGATTTCGCGGATCAGCCGCGGAATCCGCCGCGGATCCGCAGCGGATTTCGCTGCTGATCCGCGGCGGATTTTGCTGCGGATCCGCGGCGGATTTCGCGGCTGATTCGCTGCGGATCCGCGGCTGATTTTGCTTCTGATCCGCGACTGATTTTGCTGTGGATCCGAGGCTGATTTTGCTGCTGATCCGCGGCGGATTTTGCTGCGGATCTGCGGCTGATTTTGCTGCTGATCTGCGGCGGATTTTGCTGCTGATCAGCGGCGGATTTCGCTGCTGATCCGCGGCTGATTTCGCTGCTGATCCGCGGCGGATTCCGCGGCTGATCCGCGGCAGATTCGCTGCTGATTCGCTGCGAATCCGCTGCTGATTTCGCTGCTTATCAACAGCGGATTTCGCTGCGGATCCGCGGCGGATTTTGCTGCTGATCCGCGACTGATTTTGCTGCGGATCCACGGCTGATTTCGGCTGATTTCGCGGATCAGCCGCGGAATCCGCCACGGATCCGCAGCGAAATCCGCCGCGGATCCGCAGCGGATTTCGCTGTGATCCGCGGATGATTTCGCTGCTGATCCGCGGCGGATTCCGCGGTGATCCGTGGATTATTTCGCGGCTGATCCGCGGCGGATTTCGCTGCTGATCGCGGCGGATTTCGCTGCTGATCCGCGGCGGATTTCGCTGCTGATCGCGGCGGATTCACGCTGATTTCGCTGCTGATCCGCGGCGGATTTCGCTGAGGATCCGCGGCGGATTTCGCTGCTGATCTGCGGCGGATTTCGCTGCGGACCCGCGGCGGATTTCGCTGCTGATCGCGGCGGATTTCGCTGCTGATCCGCGGCGGATTCACAGCTGATTTCGCTGCTGATCCGCGGCGGATTTCGCTGAGGATCCGCGGCGGATTTCGCTGCTGATCCGGCTGATTTCGCTGCTGATCCGCGGCGGATTCCGCGGCTGATCCGCGGCGGATTTTGCTGCGGATCTGCGGCTGATTTTGCTGCTGATCTGCGGCGGATTTTGCTGCTGATCCGCGGCGGATTTCGCTGCTGATCCGCGGCGGATTCCGCGCGCTGATCCGCGGCGGATTCGCTGCTGATTCGCTGCGGATCCGGGCTGATTCGCTGCTTATCAACAGCGGATTTCGCGGCTGACTTCGGCTGATTTCGCAGATCAGCCGCGGAATCCGCCACGGATCCGCAGCGAAATCCACCGCGGATCCGCAGCGGATTTCGCTGCTGATCCGCGGATGATTTCGCTGCTGATCCGCGGCGGATTCGCGGCTGATCCGTGGATTATTTCGCGGCTGATCCGCGACGGATTTCGCTGCTGATCCGCGGCGGATTTCGCTGCTGATCCGCGGCGGATTTCGCTGCTGATCCGCGGCGGATTCACAGCTGATTTCGCTGCTGATCCGCGGCGGATTTCGCTGAGGATCCGCGGCGGATTTCGCTGCTGATCCGCGGCGGATTTCGCTGCGGACCCGCGGCGGATTTCGCTGCGGATCCGCGGCGGATTTCGCTGCTGATCCGCGGCTGATTTTGCTGCTGATCCGCGGCGGATTCGCGGCTGATCCGCGGCGGATTCGCTGCTGATTCGCTGCGGATCCGCGGCTGATTTCGCTGCGGATCCGCGGCGGATTTCGCTGCGGATCCGCGGCGGATTTTGCTGCTGATCCGCGACTGATTTTGCTGCGGATCCGCGGCTGATTTCGCTGCTGATCCGCGGCGGATTCTGCGGCTGATCCGTGGATTATTTCGCGGCTGATCCGCGGCGGATTTCGCTGCTGATCCGCGGCGGATTTCGCTGCTGATCTGCGGCGGATTCGCTGCTGATTCGCTGCGGATCCGCGGCTGATTTTGCTGCTGATCCGCGGCGGATTTCGCTGCTGATCCGGTGCGGATCCGCGGCTGATTTTGCTGCTGATCCGCGACTGATTTTGCTGCGGATCTGCGGCTGATTTTGCTGCTGATCCGCGGCGGATTTTGCTGCGGATCTGCGGCTGATTTTGCTGATGATCCGCGGCGGATTTCGCTGCTGATCCGCGGCGGATTTCGCTGCTGATCCGCGGCTGATTTCGCTGCTGATCCGCGGCGGATTTCGCTGCGGATCCGCGGCGGATTTTGCTGCTGATCCGCGACTGATTTTGTTGCGGATCCGCGGCTGATTTCGGCTGATTTCGCGGATCAGCCGCGGAATCCGCCGCGGATCCGTAGCGAAATCCGCCGCGGATCCGCAGCGGATTTCGCTGCTGATCCGCGGATGATTTCGCTGCTGATCCGCGGCGGAATCCGCGGCTGATCCGCGGCGGATTCGCTGCTGATTTGTTGCGGATCCGCGGCGGATTTGTGCTGATCCGCGACTGATTTTGCTGCAGATCCGCGGCTGATTTCGGCTGATTTCGCGGATCAGCAGCGGAATCCGCCGCGGATCCGCAGCGAAATCCGCCGCGGATCCGCAGCGGATTTCGCTGCTGATCCGCGGATGATTTCGCTGCTGATCCGCGGCGGATTCCGCGGCTGATCCGTGGATTATTTCGCGGCTGATCCGCGGCGGATTTCGCTGCTGATCCGCGGCGGATTCGCTGCTGATTCGCTGCGGATCCGCGGCTGATTTTGCTGCTGATCCGCGGCGGATTTAGCTGCTGATCCGGTGCGGATTTCGCTGCGGATCCGCGGCGGATTTCGCGGCTGATTCGCTGCGGATCCGCGGCTGATTTTGTTGCTGATCCGCGACTGATTTTGCTGCGGATCCGCGGCTGATTTTGCTTCTGATCCGCGGCGGATTTTGCTGCTGATCCGCAACTGATTTTGCTGCGGATCCGCGGCTGATTATCTGCTGATTCATCTGCGCTAGCGGGTATAGCATAACGCGATCGCGTTATGCTATACCGTTACCAGCCGGTCAACGCTACGTGTTGAAAAACGCAATATGAACCCAGCCTTAGGGTTAGAACTAGGGTTAGGGTTAGCATTAGGGTTAAGGTTAGAATTACGGTTAGGGTTGGAATTTGGGTTAGGGTTGGAATTAGGGTTAGGGTTGGAATTAGGGTTAGGCTTGTGGTTAGGTTTATGGTTAGAGTTGGGATTAGGGTTAGGGGTGTGTTGGGGTTAGGGTTATGATTAGGGTTTGTATTAGGGTTAAGTGTGTGTAGGGGTTAGGGTTGGGGTTAGGGGTGTGTTGGGGTTAGGGTTGGAGTTAGAATTGAGGGGTTTCCACTATTTAGGCACATCAGGGGGTCTCCATACGCGACATGGCGCCACCATTGATTCCTGCAAATTTTGCGTTCAAAAAGTCAAACAGTGCTCCCTTTATTCCAAGCCCCGATGTGTGCCCAAACAGTGGTTTATCCCCACATATGAGGTATCAGCGTACTCGGGAAAAATTGCACAACAACTTTGGGGGTTCTAATTTCTCCTCTTAACATTGGGAAAAAAAATTGGGGACTAAAAAATTATTTTTGTGGAAAAAAAATGATTTTATATTTTCACGGCTCTGCGTTATAAACTTCTGTGAAGGACTTGGAGATTCAAAGTGCTTATCACACATCTATAGGAGTTCCTTGGGGGATCTAGTTTCCAAAATGGGGTCACTTGTGGGGAGTTTCTACTGTTTAGGCACATCAGGGACTCTGCAAACGTAACATGACGCCCGAAGACCATTCCATCAAGTGGGCATTTCAAAACGTCACTACTTCCCATCCGAGCCCCGACGTGTGCCCATACAGTAGTTTTCTCCCACATATGGGATATCAGCATACTCAGGACAAATTGGACAACAACATTTGGGGTCTAATTTCTCATGTTACCCTTGGGAAAAAAAAATTGGGGACTAAAAGATCCTGATTGTGGAAAAAATATGATTTTTTTATTTTCATGCCCGGGCGTTATAAACTTCTGTGTAGCCCTTGGGGGTTCAAAGTGCTCACCACACATCTAGATAAGTTCTTTGCGGGGTCTAGTTTCCAAAATGGGGTCACTTGTGGGGAGTTTCTACTGTTTAGGCACATCAGGGGCTCTGCAAACGTAACAAGATGCCCGCAGACCATTCCATCAAGTCGGCATTTCAGAGCGTCACTACATCCCTTCCGAGCCCTGACGTGTGCCCAAACAGTGGTTCCCCCCAACATATGGGGTACTAGCGTACTCAGGACAAACTGGACAACAACTTTTGGGGTCCAATTTCTCCTGTAACCATTGTGAAAATAAAAAATAGTGGGCTAAAAAATCATTTTTTGAGAAAAAAAAATGATTTTTTATTTTCACGGCTCTGCGTTATAAACTTCTGTGAAGCACCTGGGGGTTCAAAGTGCTCACTATGCATCTAGATAAGTTCCTTAGGGCGTCTAGTTTCCAAAATGGGGTCACTTGTGGGGGAGCTCCAATGTTTAGGCACACAGGAACTCTCCAAATGCGACATGGCAACCGCTAAATATTCCAGTATATTTTCCATTCAAAAAGTCAAATGGCGCTACTTCCCTTCTGAGCCCTGCCGTGAGCCCAAACAGTGGTTTATGACCACATATGAGGTATCTGTGTACTCAGGAGAAATTGCCCAACAAATTTTAGGATCCAATTTATACTGTTGCCCATGTGAAAATGAAAAAAACTGAGGCTAAAAGAAAATTTTTGTGAAAAAAAAGTACTTTCTTTTTTTTACGGATCAATTTGTGAAGCACCTGGGGGTTCAAAGTGCTCACTATGCATCTAGATAAGTTCCTTAGGGGGTCTAGTTTCCAAAATGGAGTCACATGTAGGGGAACTCCAATGTTTAGGCACACAGGGACTCTCCAAATGCGACATGGCAACCGCTAAATATTCCAGCATATTTTCCATTCAAAAAATCAAATGGCGCTCCTTCCCTTCTGAGCCCTGCCGTGCGCCAAAACAGTGGTTTATGACCACATATGAGGTATCTGTGTACTCAGGAGAAATTGCCCAACAAATTTTAGGATCCAATTTATACTGTTGCCCATGTGAAAATGAAAAAAACTGAGGCTAAAAGAAAATTTTTGTGAAAAAAAAGTACTTTCTTTTATTTACGGATCAATTTGTGAAGCACCTGGGGGTTCAAAGTGCTCACTATGCATCTAGATAAGTTCCTTAGGGGTCTAGTTTCCAAAATGGGATCACTTGTGGGGAGCTCCAATGTTTAGGCACACAGGAACTCTCCAAATGCGACATGGCAACCGCTAAATATTCCAGCATATTTTCTATTCAAAAAGTCAAATGGCGCTCCTTCCCTTCTGAGCCCTGCCGTGCACCCAAACAGTGGTTTATGACCACATATGAGGTATCTGTGTACTCAGGAGAAATTGCCCAACAAATTTTAGGATCCAATTTATACTGTTACCCATGTGAAAATTAAAAAAACTGAGGCTAAAAGAAAATTTTTGTGAAAAAAAAGTACTTTCTTTTATTTACGGATCAATTTGTGAAGCACCTGGGGGTTCAAAGTGCTCACTATGCATCTAGATAAGTTCCTTAGGGGTCTAGTTTCCAAAATGGGGTCACTTGTGGAGGAGCTCCAATGTTTAGGCACACAGGAACTCTCCAAATGCGACATGGCAACGCTAAATATTCCAGCATATTTTCTATTCAAAAAGTCAAATGGCGCTCCTTCCCTTCTGAGCCCTGCCGTGCGCCCATACAGTAGTTTATGACCACATATGAGGTATCTGTGTACTCAGGAGAAATTGCCCAACAAATTTTAGGATCCATTTTATCCTGATGCCCATGTAAAAATGAAAAAATTGATGCTAAATGAAAATTTTTGTTGGAAAAATTAAAATGTCCATTTTTTCCTTCCACGTTGCTTTAGTTCCTGTGAAGCACCTGAAGGGTTAATAATCTTCTTGAATGTAGTTTTGAGTAGCTTGAGGGGTGCAGTTTTTATAAAGGTGTCACTTTTGGGTATTTTCTGCCATATAGACCCCTCAAAGTGACTTCAAATGTGAGGTGGTCCCTAAAAAAAATGGTTTTGTAAATTTTGCTGTAAAAATGAGAAATCGCTGGTCAACTTTTAACCCTTATAACTTCCTAACAAAAAAAAATGTTGTTCCCAAAATTGTGCTGATGTAAAGTAGACATGTGGCAAATGTTATTTATTAACTATTTTGTGCCACATAACTCTCTGGTTTAACAGAATAAAAATTAAAAATTTGAAAATTACAAAATTTTCAAAATTTTCGCCAAATTTCCATTTTTTTCACAAATAAACGCAAAAATTATCGACCTAAATTTACCACTAACATGAAGCCCAATATGCCACGAAAAAATAATCTCAGAATCGCTAGGATCCGTTGAAGCGTTCCTGAGTTATTACCTCATAAAGGGACACTGGTCAGAATTGCAAAAAATGGCAAGGTCTTTAAGGTCAAAATAGGCTGGGTCATGAAGGGGTTAAACAAATCAGGAATCAATGGCAGTGGGTAAGGATTGCGTACAGTAATCTTATTAATCTCACGAAAGTCTAGACAAGGCCGTAAACCGCCGTCCTTTTTTTTAACCAAAAAAATCCAACCGCCACTGGAGATTTGGAAGGCCTAATGTGACCGGCGGCCAAGCTTGTCTGTATGTACTCCTCCAAAGCCTTTCTCTCAGGAATAGTCAAATTAAATAAACGACTTTTAGGAAGAGTCGCTCCAGGGACAAATTCAATTGCACAATCATAATCTCTATGAGGAGGCAATACCTGCGATTCCTTATCAGAAAAAACTTTCCAAAAATCCTGAATAGGTACAGGTAACTCCCCCTTAACTACAGCAGCAATACGCCCGTTACAACACTTGTCATAACAATTAGGACTCCAGGACTTAATTTCATTGGTAGACCAATCCAGTACCGGATTGTGCAATTTTAACCAGGGTAACCCCAAAATCACCGGTGAGGGCAAATTATTCAAAACTACCAAATCCAAATTCTCTTGATGAACACCATTAATAGTAAGAGGAAATTCACAGATATGGTGAGTAACATTTTTCAAGTGAGAACCATCCACAGACACCACATTAATAGGAGAAGATAGAAGTTTGGGTTTTAATTTTAGTTTTTCAAAAAATTTCCCATCAATCACATTGAGAGTTGAACCACAATCCACAGATACCCGAAACTCCATTAATTCCTCCTCACCAGCAGTAGTAGCAGAAAGAAAGACACCTTTATTGTTTAAACAAGCTATGCGGGCGAAACTGACCTCATTTTTTTTCTCTCTTTATTCATTCGAAGCGCACAGTTCTTAATAAAATGCCCAGATTTGCCACAATAGAAACACAAGCCCTCCGCAAATCTACGGTCTTTTTCCCGAGAGTGAGGTGTCATTGCTCCAATTTCCATCGGCTCTCCAATGTCAGTACAGTCCCTTTCCAAACTTGGAGATGACAAGGCAGATTTACTCTCATTAACCCTTGCACGCAGTCTCCTATCCACCCGTATGACTAATTGCATAGCCTCTTGCAAGTTACCAGGTATAGGATAAGCAATCAGCAAATCTTTAACCCTTTCACTTAACCCTGCAAGAAATAAACTTTTCAAAGCTGAATCGTTCCACCCCACCTGAGTGGACCACCTTCGGAAGTGAGTACAATATTTTTCCACATTACCTGATCCCTGTCTCAAACGTCTCAATTCTGTCTCAGCTGGTGAAACACGATCCGGATCGTCATACAATAACCCCAAAGCAGAAAAAAAACTATCCACTGATCTAAAGCATGGATCACTAGGCTGCAGAGAAAGGCCCAGTCCTGAGGTTCTTTGCGCAAAAGTGACACTATGAACCCTATGCGCTGTGATTCATCACCAGAGGATCTGGGTCTCAAACGGAAATACAACAAGCAAGCATTTTTAAAAGAAAAAAAATCTTGTAGTTCACCAAAAAATAAATCAGGCAAACGTACCTTTGGCTCCACGAAATGTGCTCCAGAACAACTACTCACGTGTTGCTGGATTTCAGCCACCTCCAAAGAAAGTCCCTGCAGGCGTTGAGCCAAATCCTGAACCGACACCATGATGGAAACAGAAAATCTTTCCTTAGAGATTTTTTTTTTTTTTTAGGCTGGACTTACTGTTATGATCTGCTACAAGCACTAAGGAAAGATGGGAATTCTGTCCCTACAATAGAACTAAGCTGGATCCCTACGATGTAACGGGGAACCTGATCCTGCGACCAGACCCGCTAAAGTCCTCAGCTAGTCTGAACAAGACCTATAGTTGCGAGGGAGGAATCCCTACAAGAACTAGGGACTGGGAGAAAAGGTGGACACCTCCTAACAGAAATTGTAGCAGGGAAAAATAAAACAGAAAACAAATTACTTAGAGAACCTAAGATCAAGCAAAACTGACTGAGTAAGGCACCTAAGCACTCGGCTAACTTAAGAGTAGGTAATACAATGAAGTCCAGCAAAGCCAGAAGGGTGGAGCCAGACTAAATAGGGAAAAAAAGTCATGTGACCAGCAAACTGAAACAAAACCTAACAAGAGCGTTCTAACACCATGTGTCATTTCATGTCGGATTCTGTAATTTCACAAAAGCCGGCAATTGAATTAGCGGCTATTATACTATGTAGAAGTGTATGAACTATAAATATATATATATATTCTTGTGTCACAATGACATGTATATTTATATATATATATATGTATTCTATGTGTATATATCTATTCTTTCTATTCTTTATTAAACCTGTCAGTGTGATTTTACAGTATAGCCGAGGATTAATTGCCGAATTTTCTAAAGGACACCGGTGCGATTTAGTAGCAAGTCACACGTGCGGTCCGTTTGTAATCCGATTTTTCATCGCACCCATAGACTTGCATTGGAGATTGTCGACCCACAATCGGTGACAATCGCAGCATGCTGCGATTTCACTCGCACATATAAAACAGACGACAAAATATTGGATGGTGGGAGCTGCTTCATAGATTAACATTGGTCCGACTGCAATGCGATATTTCATCTCTTTGTAGTCATCCAATTTTGTCGCCAGTGTGACCCCGGCCTTAAGAAACATTCTGCACGTTTGCAGGTCCCATGGCAAAGCCTTCCTCGCAGACGAGTAATTTGGATAATCTCATATATTATACAGAGTGTTTGACATTATTTTGACTATTTCATAACATTCATTTAACAATAAATTCTTGAGATAAGCAGATCGATCTGCGGAAGTTGAGTTTCCTGAAATACATGGTATCATTCAAATTTATAAAAGAAGATTTGTGGTTCACAATTTAAAAAAAAACTACTCTGCGCCCTTTCACATATGCTGCACACAAACTGTGCAGTCTAATGGCAGATAGCTTGTCAGCGAGGTGTTACCCATAATGCAGTAATCTGATCACTTACAGTAGTGTAGCACAGTCAATCATGGAGGCTACCACAGGCAGGGTATAATATAGAGGTGAGCTATCTTATGCCTGTACTGTATAGTGATAGGAGCTCACAGAGCATACAGGACAGAGATAGATAAAGGCCTATTGTGATTGTGGTGTACTACTTCAGTGCTCTAATGTACCTGACTGAAAATGGGAGTGATAGTCTCAGTATGTGAATACAAATTCAAGATTTAGGTGATGTATAGTGAACTGCTGTAGAGTCTCATCATCACCGCTCTGTGTGTGACTGTGAATTATACATCTGAGACATAGCGCGGCAACAGCAACTTTATTATAACAGCAAGGGGAGAGTTAAATCACTCATTGCAGATTTTGCAATCTGAATTAAATCTGAATTAAATGGTTGCTTCTGTTTGTAAATGAAGGTGCGGTCCCTGTTTTTTGGCATCTGCAATTTCTTTTTCAAGAGAATTCTCCCAAATCCTGAAACTTAGACACAAGTGTTCACGTACTAAAGGGTGTGCATTGATTGAAAT
Organism: Oophaga sylvatica; assembly: GCA_033576555.1. Lineage (NCBI taxonomy): Eukaryota > Metazoa > Chordata > Amphibia > Anura > Dendrobatidae > Oophaga > Oophaga sylvatica. The sequence goes on along the minus strand of JARQOD010000003.1, from coordinate 298,401,671 downwards.
AATTTGTTGAGCTCTCGTCAATGCTCCAATAGTCTAATATTAGACATGTGTGGCGCCCCTGAGGGTCCAGTCGCCGTAGAGGTGCTGCACCTCCACCAGAGGTGTGGTACCCCATCCTTCAGGTGAGATGGAGACACTTAACCTGGCTCTGACACAACACTACATCCATCACACACTATAGAAGCAGCTCCTCTCCTATCCCTACTGGCTTGGAAAAGTATGAGAAGGTGAGTGGAGCTTGAGGGTTAGAGCGGGAGAATTGAGGGAAGTGAGAGAGAGTTTTCCCGTAGGGGAAGAAGAGGAAAGACATACATAGGCAACCTTCCCATAAGGGAAGGAGGGAACAGATAGAACCGTGCAGCAGTCTCCTGGTCTGGAGGAGCTGCTGAGACAGACAGGAAGACTGAAGGAAGCTCCTTGAAGAAAAAAGGGATTTCTCAGAGGCACGGGCAGAACAAGTGTTACCCATGGGGCAGGGGGGGAAAATCCAGGTCGCAGAAGGGTCTCGGCCCCTAGTCTAGTGGAGCGTACAACAGGACTCAGCTAGCAATCCGACAGCTGTGGCAACTTTAGGGGTCACAGCCAACAACCACAATTATCTTCTCCAGAAAGGCAGCTAAAAAGAATCAAGGAAACGCTTTGGACATGTTATCCGACAGGGTTTGCAGCTGCTATCCTGGGAAACTGATTGTGAGGTGCTGGGAAGGAATAGGAGTAGAAATCAGCACAGTGAGACGGCCAGGGAAGGCATATACTGACAGGGAGTTCTGGAAAGGTGTTCTCTATCTACCTGGAAGTTGGTTGGATCCCTCACCTGGAGGACGTAGCACCAAGCGGGCATCTGTGTGCACCAGAAACGTGAGTAAAGCTTTGGAAACTGCATCTGACTGTGTCCTCTCAAGTTCTTCCTGCAACACTCACTCAACACTGCTACATCCCTTGCTAAGTACTACATCTTTACCATCTATCTCATATTACATCTGCCCTGGGACTTAGTTCCACCTGCGGGGAACTTTACCAACTCTGCTGCATCACCACCAGTCCCAGAGGATCTGCACTGCAGTGCTGGTCACCTCTGACCTGAAACCACAGGTGGCGTCAAGAACACTTCATTACAAACTCTATTTATCCCTTGTAAATATACCCCTTTTATTGGATGCCCAGGGCCACAGACCGGGTCACTGCCGCTGTGACACTTGCCCTTTAAGAAGCGGGCCGGCACCGAGTACCACACTGCCCTGGCGGGCGATCCACATGTCCAGCTGTCACCTGAGTACAGAGACCATCTGCTCGTGCTTGCTTGTGGCAAGTGATTGTATCTACATTTCCTGGTCCCATCTGATTTTCTAAAGGCACATGACCTTTTTGTTCTTCAACTTTACCATAAAAGGTCTGTTTATTTTTGAATTCTTGTTTTAATTTCTTCTTTAGATACCATAAGCCTTATGGCTACATTGCCGTTGCTTGCCACATATTTGTTACTGGAAGTGAAACCTACAGGTAGCAACATCACAACCTAGCAATTTAGATTTCATTAACTAAATTTCATTTTGGTTGAACACCATTTTAAAAAAAATGAATTTAAATAAAAAAACTTACACAAAGAGGTTAAGGTTTTCTAATTGTTTGACTAGTCGCATATAATAATAGTAGGTGCCACAACACTACTGATAGCTGTTGTGCAAGTTACTTTCCTTGTCTGTACTTACCTAGTGGCCTCTTTAGGGTTAAACCAAAAAATGGTTACGTTTGTTAACCAAGTTTAGCAATGAATTTAACATTTTACTTTTGTCCAAAATTTATGCTAGACAGAAAACATAGCACAGGCGACGGACATGCCAGGGCAATATAAAAATAATCTAATATCATGGATAAGAGTGTGGTTTCCATTAGAAGCAACCCTAATACCACTAGAAGTGCTGACAGCAACTTTTCAGAAGAGGTATGAAATGCAAATCACATTTGACCTCATTTGAAAACTCTGGCAAGCGTGTTAGCAGAGAGGAAGAGGAGGGCGTAATGGAGTATATGTAACATCACTCATCTCAATCACAGCAGTATGATGTAGCCTCTGACAGCGTCATCATCAGCTGGAGTCAGTATTCTTTTCAGTCTTCCTCCTCCAGCTCCATAATGGTTAATGTGATACAGACTGGAATTTCCGATTTATCAATATCACCTATTTCTTTTCTACCCCAAAGTCCTTTGCTCTCCAGCACCCTGAGGGCTAAGGAACATACTATACAAGAAAAACTTTGTCCAGTTAATATTTTGAAAGAAGTGAACAGTCACTCTTTTCTCTCAGAACATAGGTGCCAGGGAGATGGATAACATAATTCTAATGCCAACCTATGTTGCAAGCTCCACAAGCCGAGGTGGTAGGTGCACTGTCCATGGTAGTAGCACTCTGAGCCAAGACAAAATTTGGGGTGGGAATTAGATGGAGGGTGAAAGGAGATCTGGCCATATAACACACAGAGTACCTGTCAGCCAAATTATGGATGATGAAGATGATAATTCTGTGTTGGATAAAGACTCGGGAATCAGACAGGGATGATAAGGAGTTGAGATAGTCAGTGGAGGAGGTTGTTGGTATTGGCAATATACAGCGCAGGTGTCACTGCACAATTGCAGGATATCCCGGGACTAGGGGCTTCGTCCCTAGCTATCCCTGCTCACCGGATTACTTTTGATGGTGAAGACACAATGGTCACGTGACTTTCTGAGCTCCTAAATCAGCACTTGTCTGTCCCTTACCCCACCCAGAGAAGTAGGGAGTTGTAGTGTATAAGAATACAAAAACCAGACTAACAAGGGAAGACATACAGGGATAAATGAAATAACCATTCTTACAAATATGCACTCACAAACAACAGAGTGGAACACCGGTAAGTAAAGGGAGGAAAAAAAAATAGGAGAGGAAGAGGATATGCACACAGACAAATCACCAAGCAACAGTCTTCTGAACAGCACTCTAAAAGCCTCTTCAAACAATGAACTCCTCCAGCTCCCGAACCAGTCAGTATGAAACTAACACTTGTAATCCCTGATTGCGAGAGGTTAGTATTTATAGCAGAGTAGAGTGTCCAACACTGAACAGCTGAGACCATCAAAGCAGGAAAAGTCCAGAAGGTATCAACTGAACAGACTAACCCTCTGCACTGCTAGCAGAAACCTGCGCTGTTTAATATGATGATGAAGTGCTTCCAATCATTGCAGGAGTACAAGAAATCAGACACCATGGTCTTCTGGCCCATCTCTGTTGGGGTAAACCCGTGACAGTACCCCCCTTCTAAGAGAGACCTCCGGAACCTCAGGGTCTGATCGGTCAGGGTGTACCACGTGAAAAGACCTGATCAGTGCTGGTACCCACATTTTCTCTTCAGGATTATAACCCTTCCAGTGTACCAGATACTGAAGAGACCGACCAGTCAAGCGAGAATCAACAATCTTAGCTATCTGAAATTCCAAATTCCCCTCAACAATGACTGGTAATGCAGGCTGTGGGGATGGTTCAGAGGATGCAACGTATTTTTTGAGAATAGACCGGTGAAACACATTATGAATACTAAAAGTGGGTGGCAAAGCTTGGCAGAATGTTGCAGGATTGACAACAGCCACACTCTTATAAGGACTGATGAAACTGGGACTCAGCTTCCAAAAAGTAACTGCCAATATGCATAACTCATCGGCCGTTAAGGGATCTTATTCCATCATTTCCATTTTAAAATGGAGATCGGAAATAAGGATATATGCCCCCACAGCTTTGGAAATTCTCTGGGGTTTCAGTTAGGGGGGTAGTCGAGACCCTGGAGAACATGATCACGGCATGCTTTTCTAGTCCGCGATCACTTAAAGAAAAAAGTGTGTCCCCACTATTAAAATTATTTCTCTCTCTTCTGCCATGGTATACATGTCAGAGAAGAGTGAAATGAGGTCCCTTCGACATCCTCCATTCCCACCAGCTCCATCCCCGTCCTTCTGCCAACATTTCCTGGGAAAACAATGGCGGGCACATGTGCAGTGCTCCCGTTGAGATCTGCCCACTGGCACCTAGCAACAGCAGGGATTTTTCTTATTGGTTCATTTTGATCAGTGTGGTAGATCCTATCACAGTGATCAAAACCCAATAATTAGTTTGTAATTTCCCCTGTGTCATCCCTAACCAGATTAAAAATTTTTAGAATTTTTATTTTTTTCATTCTTTGCCATTAGGCTTAGAGTTGTGATTAGGGTTGGGGTTAGTCTAGGGTTAATAATGGGGTTAGACTAGGATTAGGGATGGGTTAGGCAGGGGTTGGTGTTGGGCTAGAGTTAGAGTTGGTGTTAGGGTTCTTTCTAAAGTTTAAGAAAAATTATGATGATATGATGGCTAGTGTTGACCTACTCGAGGTTGCTCAAATTTGCTCGCTACTTGAGTTTGCATCGGGGTCGCTCGAGCACCCGCAATATTTGGTGCATACTGGAGCACCCTGTTGCACACTTGCTCAACACTAACGACAGCATATTTATTCTGTCCCCAGGGCCTGTGTCTGGAAATATGGCTCTGTGAGATGCTGGATCTCTTCATCTTTCTTACAATTGGTGACGGTCGCAGATAGCTTAACTCAGCTGCCAGCACACATGTTATGAAGAATCCAGAAGAGACTTTGATTTCTTTAAGAATTCTTGTTGAATGCATACAAACAGCAGCAGGTAAAAAAGACTTTCTTCAGACAGACTGAAAACACGTGTGATTCTGATAACACCAAGATGGAGAATGAGACACGAGAGAAAGAAGGAGGAAATGACATCATGCCCAGTAGAGGGAGACAGAGAGACAGAAGGGACAAACAGAAGGGACAAACTTGGTGAAAAGGGAGGATTTCAGCTATGCAAACACAGGGACTCATAGCAACAGTAAACAATATGAGAGACTGCAATACAGCATGTAAAATGCACAGGACAGTCTGTAAAATGTCTCATTCATGGGACTTAACAATATTCAATATGATGACCTAAGGTTACCAAATTTTGTGTATTACCTTTGGGTTTAAAATCCTCATTATACCTCTGGATAAAATCCTTCACGGGTGTAGTTTCCAAAATGGGGTCACTTGTATGGGGTTTCCACTGTTTTGTCACATCAGAGTCCTACAAACGCGACATGGCGTCTGCTCTTGATTCCAGCAATTTTTGCGTTCAAAAGGTCAAAATGTGCTGCTTTCTGTCCGAACCCTGCCATCACATATGAGGCGTCAACATACTCAGGAGAAATTGCACAATATTTACTCCTGTTAGCCTTGTGAAAGTAAAAATTTTGGGGCTAAAACAAAATTTTTGTGAAAAAAAATAAAATTCATTTTTTTTACCTTCCATATTTCATTAACTCATATGAAGAACCTGAAGTGTTAATAAACTTCTTGAATGTGATTTTGAATACCTTGAAGGGTGCAGTTTTTAGAATGGTATCACTTTTGGGTATTTTCTGTCATATAGACCCCTTAAAATCACTTTAAATGTAATGTGGTCCCTAAAAAAATGGTTTTGTAAATTTTGATGGAAAATTGAGAACTTTTAAGCCTTCTAACTTCCTAACAAAAAAAAATATATATTTCAAAAATTGTGCTGTTGTACAGTAGAAATGTTGGGAAATGTTATGTATTAACTATTCTGTATGACATAACTATCTGATTTAAGGGTATAAAAATTAAAAATTTAAAAATTGAACAATTTTCAATTATTTTGTCAAATTTCTGATATTCTCATAAATAAACATAAATCATATCGACCATTATTTACAACTGATATGAAGTACAATGTCATGAAAAAGTATTCTCAGAATCAGTGGGACCCGTTGAAGCATTCCAGAATTATTATCTCACATAAGGGCACTGGTCAGATTTTAAAAATTTGGCCTGGTCATTAAGGTCAAAATTAGCTTAGTCAATAAGGGGTTAATGTTCTTTGAGGACAACCATACCAAATCACCAACACACAGGTCCAGACCTACCAAATGTCTCTGATCAGCCCACACACTTATATTTGGACACATCCTCTTCAAAATATTTAGAACCCTTTGCAACACAGATATAATAGATGATGAAAAACATTCCTCTTCAGGTATTCCTGAAGAACGATTCCTATTAAAAGAGCAGAACTGAGGATACCAGTAGACTCATGATGACAAATATTCACTGCAAATTCAGCTAGATGTAAGTCAGCAACCCAATTCTTCTGATTCTCAGACATAAAACACCTAAGATTAGTCTAAAGATTCTGGTTAACATATTCAGTTTGCTATTAGACTGTGGATGAAAGGCTGAAGAAAACGATAGAGGGATCCCCAAACAAGCCCAAAATACCTTCCAAATTTTGGAAATAAATTGCAACCCCTGGTTAGAAACAATATCGTCAGGAATCCCATATAATTTTACAATTTCTTTTATAAAAATTTGCGCCAAGGTCTTGGCCCTGGGTAAGGCGTGTAGTGCAATGAAATGAGACATCTTGCTGAATATGTGCACCACCACCAAAATTACTTTATTACCTGCAGATTAGTGAATACAGATAAATGAGTCTAAAGGGTATGCCACACTAAACAACATCGCTAACGGGATCGCTAAAAAAGTCACTATTTAGCGATCCCGTTAGCGATGTTGTAGTGTGCGGCATCTGCCAGCGACGAGCTTCCTGCTGTGATCTCGCTCGTCGCTGGAATCGCTCCGAACCCTATTTTATCGTCGGCGCTCCCGCTGGGTAAGTATTATCACTGAGTGTGGCACCTTTTCTTAGCGATTTAGCGGTACTTTTGTACCGCTAAAGTCGTTAAGGAGATCGCTAACCGCGATAGCGTCCTTAATGATATCGCTAAGTTAAGCCGCACTCAGCGATATACAAACAATCCCGCTAGCGATCTCATTAGTATGCGACGCTAACGAGATCGCTAGCGGGATTGTGTAGTGTGGCAGTACCATAAGGTCTACTAGGAATTAACAAGGTTTGGAGATGCCCAGATGGCAGAGGAATCTTAGAACACTCACAAACACTGCAGGTAGCTACATACTCCCGAACATACTGGTGTAAACCAGACCACCAAAAATGCAGAGTAGGGAGATCTGTGGTGCTTTACTATCAGGATATCTGTCCAAAACTGAATCTTGATGTGCACTTAAAATTTTAAGACGGAGAGTCACAGGTATGAATGGTTTACCTAATGGGCAGGCAGCAGGGGAGTCCCTGTGAGCCTCTACAACCTCCTTCTCAAATTCAGAACATATAGATGCAATAGCCACCTCTTTCTGTGACATAGGAACCGGTTCACAATTATCTCCACCCCCAGGAGAATAACAAAATTAGGCATCTGCCTTAATGTTCTTATTCCCCGGTCTATATGTTACAAAAAGTTAAATCTGGTAAAGAACAATAAATATCTTGCCTGTCTGGGCATCAGACGCTAAGCAGATTCTACATATAAAAGATTTTTATGATCAGTGATCACTATGAACTGCCCACTCCAGTAAATGTCGACGTTCTTCAAAAGCCTGCTAAATTGTCAAGAGTTCCCTATTACCAATTGTCACAACTCCGCTGTCGGGTGACCCGGAACCAGGGGCTAATTCCCTGTCCCTACCATTAGGGGGGTGCTTTAGCTCACCCTATTCCCCAGGATACTTATGAAAGTGAAGATGCCGGGACCACAACCCTAGCTTTATCTCCTGAATCAGCCCTCCATTTGTTCTCTAGCCCACCCAGGGAAAAGGGGTGCTACTGTGCACTGCATTACAGCAACCCGATGAACAAGGTAACACAAACAAGAGTAAACTGAAATACCAAGCATACAAATATTTACTTACATATAACAGAAGAATGCCCTGGGGAGTGGAGGATGGGGAAAAACCAAGAAAGTAAGAGGAGGAAAGGGAATTATCACACTTACAAACACACAACAGCCACAGATAACTCATCCAAAACTCCTCATATAAACACCTCTCCACCAAGCTATGCAGCAAAAACTAGCTCTGACAAGAGTTTGAATCAGGACCCAGATTATAAAGGAGATGGGAGTGACTAACTGTAATGCTCACGTCCTGACTGGTTGGCATGACCATGGGGGTGTGGCCCCACTGTGCCACAAACCAGACTATCCTGGAAGGGGCATGACTAAGCAGCTACCTTGGTGTTCACTGGAGCCTCTGAAGGTGAGGTCAGGCTTGTGCGGCAGGTAGCTGCCAGGTACCACTCCAAGGTTGTGTCTAGCTGTGGCTGCTGATCCCACTGGGGAACAGAACACTATGAGAAATGCGTACAAGTACAGACAGGCACGACCGGTCCTATGGCGGCACGGCTAGCACTGTTGGCAGACAAGCAGGCACGGCTGGGACACTGGCAGGCAGGCGGGCACGGCTGAGACACTGGCAGACAGGTGGGCACAGTACACATGGAAGGCGCAGGAACAGACTCGGTAGGGACAGGAACACGAACAGACATAAGTGGTATATGGGAACAGGTAACCTGTTCAGACTGGAGAAGCTGGAGCTGGTTCCGGAAGAACAGAGACACAGACTGGAATGAGAAATATATGGGAACAGGTAAGAGTAGTGTGTGGAAACAGTTAAGGACCTGTTCAGTCTGAATGAGTAGGGACAGATAAAGAACCGCAGGAAGCAGAACGAGAACAGAGCAGAACCGCAAGGTTGTGGAGCAGAGAGCAGAACAGAGTCACTGGTTGTTGTGCAGCGAGCTGAACCGCAAGGAGTGTGGAGCAAAGACAGAACTACAAGAGTGCAGAACAAAGGCAGAACCGCAAGAGTGCGGAGCAAAGGCAGAACCGCAAGGAGTGTGGAGCAAAGGCAGAACTGCAAGGAGTGTGGAACAAAGGCAGAACCGAAAGGAGTACGGAGCAAGGGCAGAACTGCAAGGAATGCGGAACAAAAGCAGAACCGCAAGAATGCGGAGCAAAGGCAGAACCGCAAGGAGTGTAGAGCAAAGACAAAACCGCAAGAGTGCGGAGCAAAGGCAGAACCGCAAGAGTGCGGAGCAAAGGAAGAACTGCAAGAGTGCGGAGCAAAGGCAGAACCGCAAGAGTACAGAGCAAAGGCAGAATCGCAAGGAGTGCGGAGCATAGGCAGAACCACAAGGAGTGTGGAGCAAAGGCAGAACCACAAGAGTGTGGAGCAAAGGCAGAACCACAAGAGTGCGGAGCAAAGGCAGAACCGCAAGAAGCCACAGTCTGCGGCGAGCAGAGCAGGAGTAATCACAGGTATACACACAACAGGGTAAGTAAGGCTAAAGATAAGGAAACAAAAAAGGGTACAGGTATAAGACTCAGTTCACACAAGAACAAGTACAGGTTAAGGCACAGGAATCAGGATATGCAGCCTCCTGAAGGGCGGAACAAGAAACACAAAGCACAGAAACAAACCTGGGTACACAGCCCCAAAGAAGGCGGAAAACAGGACTGGACCTGGCAGCTCAGCAGCAAGATGCTAACTGAGATAAGGCGTTGCTCAGGCAGCCTCCAAGGGATGGGGCTACCTTAAGTACCAGAGGCTTCTTGACAATTGGCTGGGGACACCTTAGGAAGGTGCACACTGACTATATAAGAACCAGGAAGTGCCGGCGCTGCCCCCCTATGCACACAACCAGGATGCATACACAAAGCAGACAGGAGACATGAGGCACACAGCATGGAGCTGGCAGAAAACAGAGTTCACAGCATGGCCCGGAGTAGTGAGTAAGTTGATGTGTAAGGCAGGTGGGGGATTGGAGGCCATGCAGTGATGCCGGCAGGGTTTTTACACTAACCGAGCTCAGCTGACAGTTCATACTCCCAGAGCTTCAAACTTGGCCGATTCACCCTGTTCTGCCAAAATAAATATACATTTAAAAGAAGGAGAATTGCTTCTTTTCAGTGCAGGAGTAGGAGCAATCAGACACTGCGCTCTTCTGGCTCCTCTCTGTTGCGGTAACCCCGTGACACCAATGACATAGTTTTTCTCAGCGGACAACAATTTCTCACAAAAATACACACAGACTCCATTTACAAGGAGATGCATCAACTTCTACAATAAATGGCAGAGTGTCGTCAGGCTGTATAAGAATTGGCACAGACACAAAACATTTTTTCAAGGTATCAAATGTCTCACTAGCCAGACTGGACAATTTGGAAAAGTCTGTCCCTTTCCTGGTCATATCCGTCAGAGGTTTGGCCGCTACAAAATTTTTTTTAATGAACTTTCTTTAGTAGTTGGCAAAACCCAAAAACCTTTGTAATGTCTTTAAGTCCTCAAGATGATCCCAATCCAGTACAGGCCGGAATTTTGCCATATCCATATGAAAACTGGTGGATGATAAGAAATAACCAAGAAAAGGTATCTTCTGAACTGAGAACTTACATTTCTCTGGTTTGACAAATAATTTATCTTCTCTGAGTATCTGTAAGACATGCCTGACATATACCTGATGAGACTTGAGGTCAGGAAAATAAATCAAACTTTTATCAAGATGGATCACTCACAACAAATCTACATGCAGGGTGACTAAAAATGTCATTAACAAAGTGCTGGAGGGAGCATTAGTCTACTCAAATGGCATCCCAAGGATTTAATTGTGTCTCTCAGGTGTATTGAAGGCTGTCTTCCAGTCATCCCCTCCTTAATTCGAATGAGATTATATGTTCCCTGAGATCCAGTTTAGAAAACCATTTTGCTCCTACAATCTGGCTAAAGAAGCCTGGGGTGAGAGGGAGAGTGTAAGGTTCCGGACCGTGATACGATTAGGCAGTGGCGTAACCCCCTATATCCTTTATTGACATGGCACTCATGTTTTTGTACCCTCAAGAAACAGCTTTGAAAAAAGGGATAACATTTTTAAAAGGTTTGATGACAGCAACCATACCTTCTAGATGTTCAAAACAGTTTAGCCTGCCTGCCTGTTAAACAGTAACAGTATACTAACCTTCTTGCTTATATCAACTAGGCAAGTATAGATTAGACACTGCATTGGATTCAGAGTAAAAAAGGAGTAGCAACATTAAATAGGGAACACAGAGGAGCAGGGGTTATACATTTATTTGAAGTAACTATAGCTTTTATTAATAAATTCCATATAATGCCCCACTACATTATGCAATGATGATATCCCGTCTGAAGTGATCGCACATTGATATCATATACAGTATCATTATTACTTGATTGCTGGGGGTTGGTCTCCTGGGACCCCTTCTATGCATAAACTGAAGAGGCTAAACTCCTGCATTAGTGCTACATCTCTTTAAAAGTTTTCACTGCACATCAATAATACCAGTCATCTGCTGGATCATGAACCCAATAAGATAATGGAGAATAATCATCTAAGTCCTGAAATTACAGGGTGTTCTGGCAAAAAGCGATGCTAGCCATATTTCACGTGTTCCTCAAATGGGAAAGCCCTATAGGGTTCATACCCTATAAAAAAAAGTCTGCATTATAAACCTTTCCCCAAGCTATCCACTGTCAATTTACGCCTAGCAATAATTCAGATGTTTTCAAACAAGCTGTGTCTTTCCCTGGTGCTAACAGAGAGCAGTGATCATCTGATTAAAATTTGCAAAGCGGCTGTGACATTTCAAAATGCCATTGCATTTAAATCTAATTTTGAAATGTGGATTGGTATGTGCAAGTCAAATATTCAAGATGTATGCCCCTTCTAATTTATTTGCTTGTCAGGTCAGGTGGCATTTTATGTATTATGGATACGGAACTATTGATAACGCATCAATCTAAAATTCACACAAAGTATTCAATTTAATAACCTTGCCGAGGGGTACACTTATTAATTACTCACGTCTGCATGACTTTCCTCTGCACTCTGACCAGGGTGTTGTTCTGTTTACATTTTCAATGAATTAGGACCATGAGCCATATTGAGCTGATGTGCAGGATTATAATCGCCATTGCTTTACTTACCATGAGGATATTTTGCTTGAAAGGCCTTGTTAGGTTTGATGTTATTTCAAGGTTAACATAGATTTGCAACAAGGCTGTAGAGCCTATATATAGATGCAAAAGAAAACTAGATCACACTGTGTTGAATTTTTATGAGTCACTGAGGACAAACATATTGATTTGGAAAGCGGGGATTGTGGTCTCTATAGGAAGCCCCAGAGAAGTATCCAAATGTGTTTATGTACATATACGTACATTGTGCAGCTGGGTTCAGTTGCATAAATCGGACAGTAATTTCAATTGCAGTATGACTATATATTAATTAATTAATTTTGATAAGACTTGATTAACCCCTTAACCCCCAAGGGTGGTTTGCACGTTAATGATCAGGCCAATTTTTACAATTCTGACCACTGTCCCTTTATGAGGTAACCACTCTGGAACGCTTCAACGGATCTTGGCGATTCTGACATTGTTTTCTTGTGACATATTGTACTTCATGGTAATAGTAAAATTTCTTCGACATAACTTGCGTTTATTTATGAAAAAAAATGGAAATATGGCAAAAATTTTGAAAATTTTGCAATTTTCAAACTTTGAATTTTTATGCCCTTAAAACAGAGAGATATGTCACTCAAAATAGTTATTAAATAATATTTCCCACATGTCTACTTTACATCAGCACAATTTTGGAAACAATATTTTTTTTGTTAGGAAGTTATAAGGGTTAAAAGTTGAGAGTGATTTCTCATTTTTACAACACCATTTTTTTTTAGGGACCACATCACATTTAGAGGTCTATATGATAGAAAATACCCAAAAGTGACACCATTCTAAAAACTGCACCCCTCAAGGTGCTCAAAACCACATTCAATAACTTTATTAACCCTTCAGGTGCTTCACAGGAATTTTTGGAATGTTTACAAAAAATGAACATTTAACTTTTTTGCACAAAATATTTACTTCAGATCCAATTTATTTTATTTTACCAAGGGTAACAGGAGAAATTGAACAGCAAAAGTTGTGGTGCAATTTGTTCTGAGTACACTGATTCCCCATATTTGGGGGGAACCACTGTTTGGGCGCTCGGCAGAGCTCGGAAGGGAAAGAGAGTCGTTTGACATTTCAATGCAACATTGGCTGGAATTGAGATTGAACGCCATGTTGAGTTTGAAGAGCCCCCGATGCAGTAGAGACCCCAAAAGTAACACCATTTTGGAAAGTAGATCCCCTAAGGAACTTATCTAGATGTGTGGTGAGCACTTTGAACCCCCAAGTGCTTCACAGTAGTTTATAACGTAGAGACGTAAAAATAAGAAATCATAAATTTTCCTCAAAAATGATCTTCTCGCCCCCAATTTTTTATTTTCCCAAGGGAAAGAGGAAAAATTGGACCCCAAAATTTGTTGTGCAATTTGTCCTGAGTACGCTGATACCATATATATGTGGGGGTAAACCATTATTTGGGAGCATGGCAGAGTTCGGAAGGGAAGGAGCGCAGTTTGACTTTTTCAACGCTGAATTGGCTGGACGACATGTCGCGTTTGGAGAGCCCCTGATGTGCCTAAACAGTGGAAACCCCCCGCAAATGACACCATTTTGGAAACTAGGCCCCCTCAAGGAACTTATCTAGATGTGTGGTAGGCACTTTGAACCCCCAAGTGCTTCACAGAAGTTTATAACGTAGAGCCATAAAATTCAAAAATTATATTTTTTCCACAAAAATGATCTTTTCACCCCATATTTTTATTTTCCCAAGGGTAACAAGACCACAAAAGTTATTGTACAATTTATCTTGAGTATGCTGATACCCCATATGTGGGGGTAAACCACTGTTTGGGCGCATGGCAGAGCACGGAGGGGAAGGAGCGTCATTTTACTTTTTCAAAGAAAAATTGGCTGAAATTGAGATCGGACGCCATGTCGCGTTTGGAGAGGCCCTGATGTGCCTGAACATTGGAAACCCCCCACAAGTGACCCCATTTTGGAAACTAGACCCCCTCAAGGAACTTGTCTAGATGAATGGTGAGAACTTTGAACCCCCAGGTTTTTCCCTAAAGTTTATAACGCCCGAGCGTGAAACTTAAAAAAATCATATTTTTTTCCACCCACATGATCTTTTAATCCCCCAGTTTTTATTTTCACAAGAGTAACAGGAGAAATTGGACCCCAAAATTTGTCCTGAGTACGCTGATACCCCATATGTGGGAGAAAACTACTGTATGGGCACACGTTGGGGCTCCGAAGGGAAGTAGTGATGTTTTGGAATGCAGACTTTGATGGAATGGTCTGCGGCAATGATGGCGGTGGGAGGAGGTAGGGATGGAGGTGATGGGCAATGATGGTGGTGGGGGGAGGCAATGATGAAGATGATGGGCAATGATGGTGGGGGAGGCAATGTTGGAGGTGATGGGCAATGATGGCGGTGGGAGGAGGCAGGGATGGAGATGATGGGCAATGATGGCGGTGGGGGGAGGCAATGATGAAGGTGATGGGCAATGACGATGGGGGAGGCAATGATGGACGTGATGGGCAATGATGGCAGTGGGAGGAGGCAGGGATGGAGGTGATGGGCAATGATGGTGGTGGGGGAGGCAATGATGAAGGTGATGGGCAATGACAGTGGGGGAGGCAATGGTGGAGGCGATGGGCAATGATGGTGGGGAAAGACAATGATGAAGGTGATAGGCAATGATGGTGGGGGAGGCAATGATGGAGGAGATAGGCAATGGTGGTGGGGGAGGCAATGATGGAGGTGATGAAATGGGCAATGATGGTGGTGGGGGGAGGCATTGATGGAGGTGATGAAATGGACAATGATGGTGGTGGAGGAGGAGGCAATGATTGAGGTGGTGGAATGGGCAGTGATGGGTGGTGGGGAGAATGATAAGGGTGGTGAGGGAGAAGGCAATGATAGAGGTGGTGATGAGGACAATGATGGGGGTTGAGAGGGTCTTCATTATACTTTGAGGGGGCTACATTATATTCTGTGGGGGACTGCATTATTCTCAGGGGACTACATTATATTTTGGGGCTATATCATACTATATGAGGGGGCTACAATATACTCTATAGGGAGCTGCATTATATTCTGTGGTGGGGCTGCATTATTCTCTCAGGGGACTACATTATATTCTGGGGGCTACATATTACTATATGATGGGGCTACAGTATACTCTATGGGGGGCCTGCATTATTCCATCAGGGGACTACATTATATTCTGGGGGGCTATATCCTACTATATGAAGGGGGCAGCATTATGCCCTATGAGGGGGCTACAGTATACTCTATGGGGGGCAGCATTATGCCCTATGAGGGGGCTACAGTATACTCTATGGGGGGGCTGCATTATACCCTTTGAGGGTGCTACATTATATTCTATGGTGGGGACTGCGATATACCTTATGGGGGGGTTGCATATATATTTTGTGGGGTGCTGCATTATATTCTATGAGAGAGGGCTGCATTATATTTCATGAGGGGGCTACATTATATTCTGTGAGGGTGGCTACATTATATTCTATGAGGGGGCTACATTTATATCTATGAGGGGGCTACCTCTCTATGATCATACCGCAACCCCTACTACATAATTAAGACATGTACTACCTTATATTATACCCTGATATAGCGCGTTTTACCGCACAATTGGCGGTCTTGTATTTATTTGTATGTAGCTACATAGTGGGCCCCAAGAATGATTTTCTCTGGTGGACCCAAGGTGCTCCAGTCCGACGCTGACTACAGGGAGAAAATGAACTTACATCCTCCCTGCTGTCACTTGTTTCAGCCATCAGGGAAGTGCAGGAACAGTTTTTGTCCCATTCCTATACATTTGTGCACTGTAATCACTCACCACACTTTAAATTACAGTCTGTACGCACCACATGCCCCCAAAGCGGGCTGACAGTCATTGTGCAGGGGAGTGATTACATCAAGCTTTAAGTGTAATACGTGGTCACTGTAAAAGCTCACGTTAAAGTTAGTCTGACCGAAAAAGGGGATGTCTACTACAAAAACCCCCCCCTTTTTCTTGTTTTTTTTTTTTAAGCTTGAATAAAAGTTTTCATGGGGGGGC
>JARQOD010000003.1:298292066-298385586 GCA_033576555.1 Oophaga sylvatica | reverse complement strand
CCTTGGGTGGGAAAAACCAAAAATCAATTCCCCCCCGGTACAAATGCCCCCAGAAATTTGGAAAAAACTGAACCCCATCTGACACCACTCAGAAGGGAAACCCGTAAGTCTCACAACTCCCCAAATGAACACCTGGCGGTTTTTAGCATTGAAGAGCAGGAAGACAATGAAATGTGCCATTACTGAACCTGTCAACTACAACTGTATGACATTTTTCCCTGAAGGGAGGGAGGTCCGAAATGAAGTCCATAGACGTAGTCCATGGAGCCGGGAAATTTTAAAAGGTAAGGGGCCCCCAGCGGCGGGTAGGGGGGTTTAGAGGGGCACAAACCCCCGGGGACGGGCAAAATTACTACCTTTTATTTAAGTACCCCCCCAAAGGGCAGGAAGGGACCCCATATTGCTTTCCCCCCGGGTGTTGTAAAGCAGAATTATGATGTGCCTCGATATTTTTTTGTCTTAATGATTTGGAACAAAACATTTTTCCCTGGAGGTCTACGGGGGGCCCCCCCCTGGCCCCAATACCCCCCCGTCAGAGCTTACCGCACTAAAACCCCCCCTGAAGGATAGGAACCGGGGTACCGTTCCCGGCCCTGGGAAACTACGAGATAAGGCATCAGCAAACTTTTTTTGACCAGGACGTATGTGACGACAAAATTAAACCCCTGGAAAAAAAACAACGACCTTAGTTGTCTGAATTCAGACGTTTGCAGATTCTAAATACGCGGTTTTTTGTGATCAGTAATGAGGGTCCCCGGGGACTGCCCCCCCCAAAAAGTGAGGCCTTCCTCAAAGCCAATTTTAATGGCCAAGGTTCCCTTTTCCCGAATCATAATCCTTCGGCGGACGAAAATTTCAGGAAGAAAGGCACGGATCCATTTACGGGGGAGGGACCTGGGAAAACTCACCCACCCACGCCCCAGAGGTCCCCCTCCAATGAAGGTTGTGATTGGGGGTTGAGCGATATTTTCCGATATCCAAAAGTATCGGAATGGGAAAGGGTCCCCGATCCTTTAAAATATGGGCGATACCGATCCCGATACGGAAGCCCCCATGTAAGTCTAGGGGCAAAATATCGTTTAAAAAAAAACCCCATTCTTCCTTTGTTGGTTAATTGTAAAGAAGGAAAACAACAAAGAGTAATTTACAATGTATTGTGGAAGGGTTTAGGAGCTTTAAAGGGATAGATGTTTAACCCAATCAAAAAAATGCATAAATATTTTTTTTTTAAAAGATGTTCGGTTGACAAAGAAAATTAAAATGTTTTTAAACTTTTTTTTCTTTTTGGAAAAATATGTTAAATTTCATACCCCATCTCTTCACCTTCTTAACTTTTCACCCTTTCCCCTTATAATCTTCAGCAGCATATCTTTTCATAAAATTATTCTTCATTTTCACCTTCTTTATTTTCTTCTTAAACTTTTCTATTTCTTTTTTTAAAACATTACTCATATTCTTCTTTTTTAAACTTTTATTCTTATTCTTTGTCTTCTCTTCATATATTTCTTATTGTGACAGAGAACCCTTACTTGAATCTTCAAAGTATGAATTTTTCACCTTCCCTTTTTGGACAAAGTTTTAAAAATTTACAACAGTTTTTTGCCCGTGCAGTTTAGCCTGCGCAGCGGATTTTCCAGGGGCCCACGAGGAAAAAACGGACTCACCCCCTACACTGCTTATCTTCTGTTAAAATTTTGAGCTTTAATTTTTGCTTTTCTTTTGGGGTTCTTTTTATTTATGTTCTTCTGCTTTTTGATCTTCTGCTTATTGTTCTTAAGTTTCTGTTCTGTATCTTGTATTTTGCTTAACCTTCTTAGTCGTTTGGTAACTTTTATTTTTTTCTTTGTGATGGTGTTTAGGTGGGGGCTTCATGCTCGGTTCCCTTTTTTGTCATCTTCTTCGGGTGGTCTTTTAGGTTTTCTAATTTCCCCCGGAAAACCCGAGTTACTGGAACCCCGAGGTATCAAAGGAAAGAGACAATGGAAGTAACGGGCCAGCTGACTGTGCTGGAACCCGGGGGGGCAGCAAAGGGAAAAAGCAAGGCAAACCGGGACCACTGACGTTACTGGGGCCGGGTTTCTAAGAGGAGGGACCCGTGCCCAAAGCACTACCAAGGGGCCAGCAGACATTTCTGGAACTCGGTACCGAGATGGAGGCACCGGCCAAAGGATGCGGAGAACCCCTACGGTACGGAACCCGGACGGGTACGAGGGACCCCTGGAAAATTAAGATGACAGGCCCCGAGCCGCCGCAGTACCGAATCCCACGTTACAGTGGGTGATTTTCCCTTTTTCACAACGAAACGCCTTTATTTGCAAACCCCCACACACATAGGGAAACACCAAATCCAAGCACCATAGAGTCGGCTAACCCGACCGCAACACGACAGGCAACTTTTTGGAGGCTAATGACGTTTACACTGACAGGAAACAATGGCTGCTGTAACCAGTCTGGCGGAGTGAGTACCCCTGCCCTGACACTTTTGACAACAAAATGGGGGTTTGAAGCCCAGGGATGAAAGAGAACATGGTGGAGGCAGCAGGGTTTTTGCCCCTTTCACAGCGGGGAACAGCTGACATTACTGAACCCCAGTAAACCCGGAGCAAGTGTTCCCCTTGCTAACAGCACTCCACTACAATTGGGGTGTTTTTAGCCCCGGATAGAAAAGGAACATGGGGGAGGAGCAGGACTTTTTGCCCTTCACACAGCAGGGAACGTGACATTACGAACCCCGTAACACAGGAGCAAGTGTTGACTGTGCTAACCCTTCCGGCTACAACTGGGGTGTTAGCCCAGGGGTGAGAAAGAACATGGGGAGGGGCGCAGGACTTTTTGCCGTTTCACAGCAGGGGAACAGTGACATTACTGAAACCCCGTACACGGAGCAAGTTTACTGGAAAACCCCTTCCGAGTACAACTGGCGTGTTGTACCGGGGGGAGAAGAAACGGGGGGGGAGCAGGGCTTTTTTTGCCGTTCCCCCAGAGGGGAAAAAGCTGACATTCTGAACCCCGTAACCAGGGGCAAGTGTCACGTCTAACACACTTCCCGGGTACAATGCGGGGTTGTGCCAGGATGAGAAAGAACGGGGGGAGGGAGCAGGGACTTTTTGCCTCACCGCAGGGGAACAGTGACATTCTGACCCCATAACCGGAGCAAGGTTCCGTGTAACCCCATTCCCGGGAAAACTGGGGTGTTGTGCCAGGTGAGAAGAGAACGGGGGGAGCAGCGGGTTTTTGCCCCTTCACACAGGGGAACGGACATTACTGAACCCGTAAACAGGGGCAAGTGTACTGTGCTAACGCAATTCCCCAGCAAAAACTGGCGGTGTTTTGCCCGGGGATGAAAAGAGAACGGGGGTGGAGGCACAGGATTTTTTGCCGTTACACGCAGGGGAACAGCTGACATTACTCCCCCCCGTAACACGGGGAAGTGTAACTATGCAAACAGCACTTCCGGGGTAAAATTTGGCGGGTTGTTCCCCAGGATAAAGGGAAAAGGGTGGGGGCAGAAAGGATTTTTGCCGTTCACCCCAAAAAGGGGGAACACTCTTTAAAAAACCCCCAAGAAAAACACAGGAGCAAGTGTAGACGGCTAACGCCCCCCGGAAACCCATGGCGGTGTTGTCCCCAGGGTAAAAAAAAGGGTGGAGGCAGCAGAATTTTTTGCGCCCCACAGGGGGGAACAGCGACTTTCCCAAAAACCCCATAACCCGGGAAAAAAAGTGTAACTGTAAAAACGCATTCCCCCGGGTAAACTGGCGGGTTGTACCCCAGGGAGAAAAAAAACGGGTGGAGGCAGCGGTTTTTTTTGCCGTTCACACACCCAAAGGGAACAGTAAACAACCCCCCAGTAACGGGGGAAAAAAGGGGTTTGGGGACTGGGGTTAACCCCCCCTTTTCCCGAGCTAAATGGCGGTTGTACCCCGGGGTAGGAGGATTTAAAAAAATCTATATAAAGGGTTTTTCCCCTTTTTTACGTTAAATTTAAAAAAATGTCTATACCCCAAAAAAGGAAAAATTAAATTTAGTACCATAAGATGGGGTTTTAAAATTTAAAAAAAAATTTATGTAAATTAAAAATTTACAAACCCCTAAACATACTTTACATTTTGGGGAAAAGCAATGAAAACCCCCAAATTAAAATAGGAAAAATTTTTTTTAATCTGCATAGGGTTTAAATAAAACCCTACAAGAACCACCCGAACCCTTTAAAAATGAGGGGAAAAAAAACCAGTTGACCCCTTTTTTTTTTTTGTAGAAAAAAAAAGGGACTTAAAAAAAAAACCATTTTTAAAATTTTTTTTTGCATTATAAAATTTTTACATTTGGTGAAAATAAAACAAAAATTTTTTTTAAAAAATTCAAAATTTTCCCCATCATGTAATACTGATAATATGTCCCATCATTTATTTTAAAAAAAAAAAAATTTTAAAAAAGGGGCATAGGAGATAAAAAACAGATTTTTATCCCCGACTTGGATTTGCAAGCATGAAAAGGGGATAGATAGGTATTTTTAGATGAGACTGATAGCCAAGATGGGGGGGGCTTTGTAAACTGTACCTCAATAAAGTGTTTTTTTTAAACCCTTTTTTTTTATCTTTTTTTTAAAAAAAGGGTTACGTGCTTTTGGGTTGCGCCTCTGTTTGGAGCACAGAGGGTTTCCGGCTGTGACGCGTTGGGTATTGGGGTCTGTGGTCTTATGACGCAGACTAACATTCAGGGGGCGCTTTTTCAACATCGAAAACGTACCGACAACACAAAGGCTTTTTCATGACTGCTTTACTCTTAAAAAAATGCCCTTTGGGGGGAAACAAAGCAAATGCCCTATTACAAAAACAAGCACAAAAAAAAACCCAGGTGAGGTGGACACGCTGTTTTGTTAAGGTAGTTTATAGATTGGGAAGTTCCCCCTTCATCTGAAAATTTATCTTCATATTCAAAAAGTTGTCGTTCCACCCCCTTACGGGGTTTTTTTTCTATTTTTGGGCTGCACTATTGATTTTTCCCCCCCAAAAATGATTTTTGAAAACGATTATCTTTTTACATAAAGGGGCCCCTTTTGATATGGGGGGTTAAAATTTCTAATAAAAAATGTATATTTTAAAATGACAAATATAAGTAATTTAAAAAGGACTTTTCCCCACATGCTTTTTTTTTCACAATTTTCACGGTACATCACTCCCTTAATCAAATTTGGGGTTTTTTTTTTAACTTGTAGCTTTTTTTCAAAGCAAGAACCCTGAAGTAAACCTTGCCTCAGCAGTTGTCAAAGTTAAAACCCCCAATTTTTGCACTTCCAACATTGCAGTTTGGGGGTATCATGATGTAGGGGGGTTTTTTCAAAAAATGGGTGGGAAAAGGGGTTTCCCCCAGTACCTATGATAAGTAGGATTTTGTGTTTGCATTTGTTTTTGACATGTCATATCTGTAATAATATGTCACATTTTTTTTTGTTTACAGTTTGTGACAAAGACTAATCATTTTAGGTTTTAAAAATTGCGTTTAAAAAATTTTCACCCCTTTGAAATCGGGGGGTGCCTCATATCATGTGTAGACTAGCCCCTTTTTAGAGTCAGGTTTTTTTTTTACCATGATTAGGTAGAAACAGTAAAATTTTTTTTGGACACACAGCAGGGGAAAAAGCCCGGGGTTACGAAACCCACAAACACTCAGCGATTTTTTTCATTTTTGCTTAAACTTTTGGCACCCCCTGGCGCCCGTTGAAGCCCCCGGGTCAAGGAGGGTGTGGGAGAGGCCCCTTTGGATTTTAAAATTAAAAAGTTTGTTTGCACAGTAATTTTTTTTCCCCCCAAAAGCGGGGAAACCCGGGGTTTTTTGAACCCCCCCAAACACATCCGATTGTTTTTTATCTGTGCATTTTAACATTCACCCGAAGGCGGTTTGAAAAACCCCCCGGGCAAGGAGGGTGTAGGAAGGGGTTTGTATGGGGCGTTTGAAATTTAAATTTTTTGTTGCGCAGTAATTTTTGCCAGACACACAAGGGAAAGCAGGGGTTAAGAACCCCCCCCAAACACATCCCCGTTGTTTTACTGTGCATCTAACCCCTTCTGAGCCCCAACTGGCGGTGTTGGGAAACCCCGGGGGCCCAAAGGGGGGTGAGGCAGAGGCCCGTATGAGAGTTTTTAAGTTGAAGTTGTAGTTAGCGCAGTTTTTGGGGCCAGACACACAGAAAGGGGGAAAAGCGGGGGTTATAAACCCCCCAAACACATCAGGATTGTTTCATCTGTGCATCTAACATTTTTGAGCAGAAATGGCGCTGTTAAAACCCAGGGTCAAGGAGGGGTTTTGGGGACAAAAATTGACTTTTTTGCCTTGTTACTTTGGCCCTTTGCAAATGTTGTATTTCCCAAAAAAAAAAAATTTTTAATTTTTTAAAAGGAAAATTTAAAATTTAAATTTTTCAATTCAAGTAGAAAAATATTTATCCCTTGAGGCCCCCGGGGTTGATATTTTAAGGGGCTAACTGAAAATTGGAAAAAAAATTCCCAAGCTTTCGAGACTACTCACCCCCTTTTCATCAGGAAAAAGGCCTAAAAAAAAAAAAAAGGAACATTTTGTCCCCCCAAACCCGGACAAAAAAGGTTTAAGACAAGTGAGGGGGGGACAAGTGGGGTGACCGGAAAAAATTGAGAAAAAGGATAATTATCACCCGCCAAAATAAACAAAAAATAAGGGTTTTTCCCTGGGGCCCAAAAACATTTTTGTATCCCCGGTCTAGCATAAAAAAAGGGGAATTACGGGTTTTTAAAATATAATTTTAAAATTTACAAAATACAAAGGTTTCAAAATAAAAACTCTTTTGCCCTTTTTACACTGTTAGTGTGGAATGAATAGAAAGGGAATTTATGTATTCTAATAAATTTAAAAGGGAAACTGGTTTTCCCCCTTTCCGGGGGATTAAAAACCAAAACCAGACCCCAATCAAAAGGGCCCAAAAAAAACTTTTTATCCTTATCTGGAACTTTTCCAATTTTATGTTAAATCCCTCTTTATAATGACAGTTCTGCTACAGCCCCCTTACTTTCTTCCATTGCACTATTCGTGTCCTGTTGTGTTAAAAAAAATTTTGTTTTATTTTTTTTTTGTCTTTCCCTTTTTAAAAGACTGGTAGCCCGAAAGTTTTAAAATTTTTAACCATTTTTTCATTTTTAAAACAAAGGATAAACCCCACTGTTTGGACTCTAAAAGGGAAATATTTTTTTTATCAATGGTTTAACACGGTACGAATTTTACCATGTTTCCAAATTCAAAAAAAAAAAAAAAACACAAAAAATATAAACGAAATATATGCACATCCCAAAAAAAAAGGGGAACAACCCCACCACCAAAAAATTGGGGTTTACAAAATTTTGTTTGAAATTTAAAAAGAAAAAAAAGTCCATTTTTGTATTTATGAATAATGCAAAAGGAACGCTTTTTTAAAACCCCCAAAATAGTGAAGCAATGGTTTTTAAAAATCGTACTCTTTCACCCCCACTTTAAAAATTTAGATGGACGTAAAAAAAATTTCAATTTTTTTTTTAAAAATAAAATCGTTACTTTGTACGATGTAGGGACAGCCCAGCAGGGACTCTCAAGGGATGACAAAAAAATTTACGATAAAAAAAACCTTTTAAAAAAAAACATAATGCATTGTCCCCTTTAAAGTGTGTGCCTCCCAGTGTGGGTAAAAAAAAGGGCTGGATAGAAAAAGGTTTATTCTATTCTGTACGCGGGGGCAGCCTCTGATGGGAAATTTGGCATTTTAACTGTACGTAAATAAAGCGCGGCTGCAATATGCATTTTTTGCTTGGAATGTTAAAGGGGAAAAAACATTTTGGGTTTTTCCAAAAACTTTATCTCAACATCCCCTTCCCACTGTCACCGTAGGGTAGGGTAGCGTGTGTCAATTGGGATCCCCCAAAAAAATTGTGCGTTAGGGCCCGCTTTTTTGCGCTCTAGGGACGCCAAAAATAAAAAAGCAGTAATCATTTACTGTCTAATACTCCCCTTGACCCAAAAAAAAAAAACCTTCCCCCTTAACAAATTTAAGCTAACAAGCTAAAATTTTAGCTGACTTTATTGAGGTACGTATTACATCGACATTTTTCCCCCAGTAAAATATCAAGGATACCCATATCCTTATTAATTTAATCTGTTGTGGGGTTTTTTTTAACAGCCCCTTCAAAGGGTTTTTTAATAGTACTACCTATTGTCGTTGCAGATGCACTTTATAGATGAATATTTATTTTTGACATTTTTCCAGGTTTTTGATGCTGGCCCCCTTTTATATTGGGGGTGTAAGTTACGTTGGCACAGTATGTGTATTTTTTAAAAAACTGTTAAAAAAAAAAAGTAGTTATGATGGGATTTTATGATTTGTAAACCATTGACCCTTAACTTACAGGTACAGATAAAGTTCCAAAAAAAGCATTAATTTTAGTATGAAATGACTTTTTTTGTAATTTCAAAGTGAAAAAACCCAGTTTTATTTTTTTTTTCCCCTTTTTAAAAAACATGTCGATTTTGCGCTTTTATGGGCAAATTTTTTTGTCCAAAATTTGTCATAAAAAAAATTTTTTATTCAGGCCGGAAAAAATCACTTTCCTGTTTTAAGCATAACAATCAGGGTGAGGCCTTTTTCCCAATTTGGGGGAGGGTTTGACTGGGTTTTTCTGTTTTTTTAAACTGAAAAACGGACCCGACAAATTCTGGCGAATCCTGCCTTTTTTCATTTCAGAAAAGGAAGCCGGTCAAACTTTATGGGGGGAAAAGTCCATGCGCGGTCTGTTAGAACCCCCTGCGGCATAAAGAGCGCTCCGTTTCCCCTGGCGCAGGGAACCCCCCCCTTTCCTGCATATGGCTAAGCTCGGGCCTGTATCCAGCTTAGAACCCAAAAAAAAAGGGGGAAGAGCCTTGGGGTACACTGGGGGAAAGCCCTGTAGTCGGGCCCCCAAAACTTGGGAAAAACTTGCCTCCTGCTACGAGCCGTCTCGGATGGTGGGGACTTTGGTGGCCTCCCAAAAAAACCCCCCACTTTTTTAAACATTGGTCTTGCCCGGGCCCGAGGCGTGTTGTCCCCCTTTTTTTTGCAGGCTGTCCCCCAGTCCCCGAGACAGAGTGCTTTGAAAACCCATTTTCGCAGCAGTGTCTCGGCTGGGGGGGGAAAACATTAGGTTTGCCCCAGTATTTTTTTGGTACTCCCAAATTTTACGCCCCCGGTTCAAGGGTGTGATGGGCCCTTTAAAAATTCCCCCCGGCCCCCGGGGGGCTAGGAGGGTGTACACCCTAATCAAGGGGGTTTTAAAAGTGGGGCATCCCGGGGGGGGGGGGTTTCTTTCCAGGCACGGGCCCGCATGAAATAACCATGTGTGCAGACTGAAAGGGGGCCCCAAAGAAACGCTGTCCCGCAAGAGGCTCATCTCTGATGCTCTGCATCCCCCCCCCCTGTTACTTTAGGGGACTAGAGGTTGTTTTTACCTCCCTCTGGAGCGATGTTTCCTCCCCCATTGATCCTCCCATTTTTCCTCACAAAGTGAACCCCCCCCCCCTTTGTGAGGAACCACGTTCCCGCTGACTTTCCCCGAAGGTGAAAATTTGTGCCCTCATTCCACCTTTCCAAAACCCATCCCTTATTGCTTGCGTGTTTTTGAGCAGGCAGATAAGGGGGACAGAGGCGGACTATGCATCATCTGCACCCCCCTTTCCGGGCGTTGATAAAAAAAACGCACGCAAAACGGGCAGATGTCCTTCATAGGGGCCCCCGTATGGTAAATTTTTGAACGAAAAAAATTGGGTTTTTGATTGCGCCTGTGCAGTGTACTCCATTACTGCTGGCGCTGCCACCAACCCCCCCCCCAAAATTGTAACGTGGAATTCCCCCCGGTGGGTAGTCACATATATGCGTTTCAGGAAGGCAAATTGCTTTTCCGAGCAAAAAGCCACGGCCAGCGGAACGCGAAGGGGGGGCCCCCTCGGGGTTTTTTGGGTGCAGCATTTGATAAACCCCCGGATAGTCCTCAAAAAACTCTGCACGACCAAGTTGAGCACATTCCAGACTGGTTTTTGAGTGAGGCCCCCAAAAGGCCCCCCCGAGTCCCACCTTTTTTCGGTTTTTGGGGCCCCCCTTTCCCCAACCTGGTGGGTTTCCGGGCCCAAAAACCCAAAACCCCGTCGCTTTGCTTGATGGGCCCAATTCCCCCAACCCCCCCCTCCCCCGCTGGGGGCTTCTTTCCCCCATGTAAATTAATTTCAGGAGGGGCCCCTTTTGTTGACGTTGGGCCCGGGGGCTGTGTCAAAAAATCGGGCATCAAAAAAAACCCCCCCCCCGGGGGCCCCTGTGGAGGTAGACCGTGAGGCTCGGCGCGTTTTTTCTGGGGAACGGGAAATAGGGGGAGGAGTAAAGGGGACGGGATTTGTTTTAAAAACCCTTTGGGATTTGGGCCCAAAACCCACTTCACCCCCACCCAAGACTCCCCCCCGCTCCCAAAATTGCCCCGGGGGGCAGGGGGGGAAAAGGGGGTATGGGCCCTGGCCTGGGTACTGGCCACGCACGGGGGTTTTAGGGGGACCTTGCACTGACGGCGTTTAGTAGCCATTTTTTTTTTTTTCCCTAAACTTTTTTTTTTGCCCCCCCGGGAGGGCTTTCCCCTGCGAAAAAAAATTTCGGCGGGGCACTTGTTTGGGGGGCCCCCCCAATAATTTAAACCCCCGGGGAAAATGTCATCCCCCCCAACCTGAATGACAGCATTTCAAGGACGGGGGTTTTGAAATGCCAGCATTCACCCCCTTTCCGGGAGGTTTCCCGAGTAGGGCCGTTTTTATCCCATGCCTGTCCCCGAGGGTGTTTTGGGGGCCTGGGGAGTGTGAGGGGACAGGGAACTTGCAGCTGTGGGGGGGGAAAACACGGGTCTCTGGGCAAAGTTACAGAGGGGTTTTTTCCCCCGGGGATCCTGTGAGGAAGCCGAACCGCTGTGTGTGAGTGGGGGAAGAGGCTCCAACACGACTGAAGAAAAGTAGGTCGCTGTAGGTTTGGGGCCCCCCTTTTCCGTGTGTCTTTTTAAAATCAGCTGTGCTTTGTCCTACATGTTTCCAACCCCTTTTTTGGTATTGAGGTTCTGATATTTTTACCTCTTTTAATTTTTTTATTACAAAAGCTGCATTTGACATAGCAAATATCATCTGCAAATGTGGGAAAAAAAAGGGGGCCCCCAGGCAAATCCTGGGGCGCCCGGTTTTTGGTGTTGGGGAAAAAAACTGTAGAACGGGGCCAAAACTGGGGGTACAGGCAACCGAGTCTGCGCCTACCTTCCTTACTTTTGGAAATTGGGGGGTCTCTTTTCCCCCCGCTGTACCCCACCCTTCCCTTTTCCCAGCCATGTGGGGGGTTTTGGGCCTCATCCCTTCCACTACCCTTTTCCAAAAACCCCCCCGCTGTTGGGTGGGGTTTGGGCCCGACCTTGTTTTTCAGAAAAATTTTGGGACCCCCGTCTCATCCTCCAGTGCGTTCTCGGTGTGCGCCATCGGGCAGGATCACCGCCTCTTTTACATTCAAAGGGGGCACAGCTGTTTCGCTCCCCTGCATAAATGCCTCTTCTTCACATTCCGAATCTGCTTGGGTGGGCCCCCCTTTTTCCCCAACAGACCCTTTTTAACAGAAGGGAGAGCTCAGCTGGCCCAGTTCATAACCTTGACTCCGGCAATTTGGGGGGGGTGAAGAACCCGATGGCTGGGTTTAACAGTCTGTGGCCGAAAGGGGGGTGGAAGCAATTGAAGTCGATGCAAAAGGGTGCCCTCCCCAAAAACGGGGGTTTTTTTTTCCCGCGCAGAGGGGGCCCCTGAGCTCCACAAAAAGGGGGGATAAAAAGGGAAGCTCAGGGGGGAAAAATGGTGGTGCTGTGTCACTGGGTGCGGGAGCCCCAACAGAATCCCCACGTCCTCTCCCTGCTGAAACTCCCCGGCCACGACCACGTGCCTTACTCCCTGCCTTCTTCATCTTGGTAGATTGATAAAGAAAGTCAGAAAAGTTATAAGGCCTAAGTGTGGTTATTCCTCAGAGACTGCAGTGAACACTGCAGACAACTGTTCAGTAGCTGTGAAAGGCCCCTTTGTGTACTTCTATAGTGTTTGCAACCAATGTATTGTATACAGATGGAAGCGCGTCACACTAATAGATTAGATTTTTGGCAAATATAATGGAGCAGCACCAATTAGTGAAGGATGAGGCAGTGACACACGCTCAGCAGACTACAACCAGCAGTAGTTGAAGAACTAACTGGAGCGTGATCTGCACTCAAAAAATGAAAAGCTCACAGACTACAGTGAACACTGAAACACAACTGTTCAGTAGCTGTGAAACGCCCCTTTGTCTACTTCTATAGTGTTTGCAACCAATGTATTGTATACGGATGGAAGCGCGTCACACTAATAGATTAGATTTTTGGCAAATATAATGGAGCAGCACCAATTAGTGAAGGATGAGGCAGTGACACACGCTCAGCAGACTACAACCAGCAGTAGTTGAAGAACTAACTGGAGCGTGATCTGCACTCAAAAAATGAAAAGCTCACAGACTACAGTGAACACTGAAACACAACTGTTCAGTAGCTGTGAAACGCCCTTTGTCTACTTCTATAGTGTTTGCAACCAATGTATTGTATACGGATGGAAGCGCGTCACACTAATAGATTAGATTTTTGGCAAATATAATGGAGCAGCACCAATTAGTGAAGGATGAGGCAGTGACACACGCTCAGCAGACTACAACCAGCAGTAGTTGAAGAACTAACTGGAGCGTGATCTGCACTCAAAAAATGAAAAGCTCACAGACTACAGTGAACACTGAAACACAACTGTTCAGTAGCTGTGAAACGCCCCTTTGTCTACTTCTATAGTGTTTGCAACCAATGTATTGTATACGGATGGAAGCGCGTCACACTAATAGATTAGATTTTTGGCAAATATAATGGAGCAGCACCAATTAGTGAAGGATGAGGCAGTGACACACGCTCAGCAGACTACAACCAGCAGTAGTTGAAGAACTAACTGGAGCGTGATCTGCACTCAAAAAATGAAAAGCTCACAGACTACAGTGAACACTGAAACACAACTGTTCAGTAGCTGTGAAACGCCCCTTTGTCTACTTCTATAGTGTTTGCAACCAATGTATTGTATACGGATGGAAGCGCGTCACACTAATAGATTAGATTTTTGGCAAATATAATGGAGCTGCACCAATTCCACAAAATCAAATAAAAAAAAAGAGTCAGTGATGACCATGCAGATGCCTACAAACAGCGTGGATGCAGAGCAAACTGCAGCGTCACCTGCACTCTCACACACACTTGCACAGAGCTGTTAAAACAAACTGGCAAAAGGAAGCTTACACAGCGTTGGTAAACTAGCCTGCTAAAGCACAGTAGAGTACACAAAATCGCAATATCTAACTGTCCCTCAGAGTGAGCACAGATGCGTTCTGTCCCTAACTGAGTTCACAGCACAGTGACGCTAAAATGGAGGCGGCGCCTTTTATAGTGCATTCTGACATCATTTCAGCAGCCAATCACAGCCATGCCATTAGTTAAGATGACCGCAGCATTACAGGATGTGCCCACACTTCATAAGATTCCTCATTGGCTGACTAAAATCACATTGCCTCTCAAAGAATTATGGGAACTTCCGATTCCGGTATACGATATATGAAAAATATCGGAACTAAGTATCGGAATTCCGATACAGCGAATATCGGCCGATACCCGATACTTGCGGTATCGGAATGCTCAACACTAGTTGTGATGCATCTGGTTGAATGAGTATGGGTGCCGAAGAAAAACATTTTTTCAAGGAGGAAAATGCTTGACAAGCTTTGTCAGACCACCTAGAAAAATCTGTCCCTTTTTTTGTCATGTCAGTGAGGGGTTTGACAACAGATGAGAAATTACGAATAAATTTCCGGTAGTAGTTAGCAAACCCCAGGAAACGCTGCAGTGCCTTAAGATCCTCTGGCTGATCCCATTCAAGCACTGCTCTCACTTTCTCAGGGTCCATACGGAAACCGGAAGCTGACACCAGGAAACCCAAAAACTGAAGTTCCTGTACGGCGAATACACACTTTTCCCATTTGGCATACAGTTTATTGTCTCGCAAGATCTGCAACACCTGTCTCACATGCTCCTGATGAGACACAAGATCTGGCGAGTAAATTAAGATGTCATCTAAATAAACGACCACAAACTGCCCCACAAGGTGGCGAAAGATGTCATTAACAAAATGTTGAAACACCGCCGGGGCAGTAGTCAGACCAAAAGGCATGACAAGGTTCTCATAATGTCCCTCCGGAGTGTTAAACGCCGTCTTCCACTCATCCCCCTCCTTTATCCTAATCAGATTATACGCCCCCCTGAGATCCAACTTAGAGAACCATTTGGCGCCCACAATCTGATTGAAGAGATCAGGAATAAGTGGGAGCGGATACGGATCTCGGACAGTAATCCGATTAAGCTCACGGAAATCCAAGCAAGGGCGTAGGCCTCCATCTTTTTTCTTCACAAAGAAGAACCCCGCGGCCACTAGGGAAGATGAAGGTCTAATATGCCCCTTGGCCAGACTTTCCAAAATATAATCCTTCATAGCCTGCCTCTCAGGACCAGAAAGGTTATATAACCTAGATTTAGGTAACTTAGCATCAGGAAGCAATTTTATTGAGCAGTCATACGTGCGATGAGGAGGTAATTCTTGACACCCCTCCTCTGAGAACACATCCTCAAAGTCCTCCAGAAAAGGAGGCAAGGTTCTAGGCACGACCGCACTGATGACCGTGTTCATGCAGTTACTCTTGCAAAATTTACCCCACTGGCTTATCTCTCTGGATTGCCAATTAATCACTGGGTTATGTTTAGCCAACCAAGGAAGTCCCAACACAATAGGAGTAGGAAGACCCTCCAACACATAACAAGACAATTGTTCTTTATGTATTGCCCCTACTCGAAGGTCTATGTTATGAACAGCTTGTACAAAGCTACCTTGACCGAGAGGCCTGGCGTCAATAGAGAATATAGGGATCGGTTTGGCCAATACACTCAGTTGCATACCTTGCACCTGGGCAAACCGAGCGTCCACCAGATTAGCCCCGGACCCACTATCAAGAAGAACAGAAATCCTCTCAACTCTCGTACCAACCAGCACCTGCGCTGGTACGAGAAACTGAGACGGACTTGGGGACGAAATACATACTCCCAGGTTGTCGTCCACCACACAACCTGGATTAACAGTTTTCCGGCGACTTTTTGCTCAATGAGGCACGGGATGGACACCCCTCAACAAAATGTCCCTCTCTCCCGCAGAAGAAACACCTTTTTGTCTTGCGGCGCACCGCCGATCCCCTCCTACGAAATGATGTCCCTCCCAACTGCATAGGCTCCTCAGAACAGACCAGGGGAACCTCAATATAAGGGACTTTAGTAGTAGGTGGAGTCATAACAGGGGGTGGAGTTACCTCGCACCTCTCCCGAAGCCGTCTATCAATACGAATAGCAAGGGCCATAGCAGCCTCCAGTGACGGAGGAGAATCATACTGAGCCAAAACATCTTTTAATTTGTCAGATAACCCTTGACAAAACTGGCTTCTAAGAGCTGGGTCATTCCACTGAGTATCTGTGGCCCATCTACGGAACTCAGAAGAAAATTCCTCCGCCGGACGATCTCCCTGCTGTATCTTACGTAACTTCGTTTCAGCAAGGGAGACCCGATCCGGGTCATCATATACCAGACCCAGGGCAGTAAAAAATTGATCTACTGACTGGAGAGCTGGGGAGCCCGGAGGGAGAGAGAACGCCCAGGATTGAGGGTCCCCTTGTAAGAGCGAGATGACAATTCCCACCCTCTGCTCTTCACTCCCCGATGACCGAGGCCGAAGCCGAAAATATAATTTACATGCCTCCCGGAAGGTAAAAAATTTGTCCCGCCCACCAGTGAACCTGTCCGGGAGAGCAACTTTAGGTTCAGATCTGGTTTGCTCCGGGGGGGACAAAACCTTGGACTTAATGTCCGTCAGCTCCATGGATAAACTCTGCAACTCCAGGGCAAGCTGGGCAACTGGATTCATGGTAGCTGGGGAGAATCTTTAGGGCCGGTGAAAATGTCACGCTGTATCACAGATATATATATAAAGTCAGTTATCTATACCAAGAGGGACAACATTCTATTTAACATATCAACATGTACATATAGTATAGTATTACCTGACATAATATCCGTTGTACTGTGGGTGAATCCTGAAGACGTTTTACGCTGTCAAAGGCTAGAGGTGGACCGGGGTCTATGCTGACCCTAAACTGGGGTCCTGACTAGTCCCTCTACCTGGAGGTACTGTTAATGGTACAGAGGTCCAGGCCGCCAACGTAACCCTGTCTCCTATAAGTCCCTGACCACTGTAATCTAGTCCTCAGAAGGACCCTGATTACTACACAGGGAATAGGCAGGTCACAGCTTAACAAACAGTAAAGACAAACGAGACAGACAGGGGATAAAGTAAATACTGTCTTGCATACAACACTTAAACACAGAGGGAACACAAAAGGTCTAGGAGATAAACTATAAGCGAGGAGAGGAGAAACTACAAAGGAACTCTTAGCTTAAGTCTTCTCATAACCTGATCCAATCTGCTGGTCTGCATGAAAGCTTTCACCGGCAACTCCTAAGCAGACTGGCAGGTATATAAAGGAAGCTAATTAGTGCATAATCAAACTGCAGCCGGAGAGGCTGGACCTAGTCTTAGCACAGAGCTAGGCAGAATTAACTCCCTCACTGCCAAACACAAAGTAACAGCAACTCAGCTGCGAGAAGTCAGAATGTGTAATCGCGACGATCTTCGTGGCGATACACCCATGACAGTTGTGCAATTTCTCCTGAGTATGCCAATACCCCATATGTGGGGGAAAACCACTGTTTGGGCACACGGCAGAGCTTGTAAGGGAAGGAACGCCGTTTGACTTTTTCAAACTAAAATTATCTGGAATTGAGATTGGACGCCATGTCGCGTTTGGAGAGCCCCTGATGCGCCTAAACAGTGGAAACCCCCACAAGTGACACCATTTTGGAAACTAGACCCCCTAAGGAACTTATCTATATCTGTTGTGAGCACTTTGAACCCCCAAGTGTTTCACAAAGTTTATAATGCCTGGGTGTGAAAAAATAAAAAACAATTTTCCACAAAAATGATTTTTTAGTCCCAAATTTTTGATTTTTCCCAAGGAAATTGGACCCCAAAAGTTGTTGTCCAATTTGTCCTGAGTACGCTGATACCCAATATGTGGGGGGGAACAGTTTGGGCGCAAGGCAGGGCTTGGAAAGGAAGAAGTAACGTTTTGGAATGCAGACGTTGATGGGGGTAATGTTCCGTTTTCAGTGCCCCAGATGAGCCTAAACAGTAGAAACCCCCCACAAGTGACCACATTTTGGAAACTAGACCCCCTAAGGAACTTATCTAGAGCTTTGGTGAGCACTTTGAACCCCCAAGTGCTTCACACAAGTTTATAATGCCCGGGCACAAAAATAAAAAATCCTATTTTTTTCCCACAAAAATTATCTTTTAGTCACTAATTTTTTATTTTCCCAAGGGTAACAGGAGAAATTGGACCACAAAAGTTGTTGTCCAATTTGTCCTGAGTATGCTGATACACCATATGTGGGGGGGAACCACTGTTTGGGCGTACGGCAGAGCTCGGAATGGAAGGAGCACCATTTGACTTTTTCCAACCAAAATTGGTTGGAATTGAGATTGGACGCCATGTTGCATTTGGAGAGACCCTGAGGTGCCTAAACAGTGGAAACCCCCCACAAGTGACCCCATTTGGGAAACTATACCCCCTAAGGAACTTATCTAGATCTTTGGTGAGCAATTTGAACCCCCAAGTGCTTCACACAAGTTTATAACGCAGAGCCGTAAAATTAAAAAATCATATTTTTTCCACAAAAATGATCTTTTCACCCCAATTTTTATTTTCCCAAGGGTAACAAGACTCCAAAAGTTATTGTGCAATTTGTCCTGAGTACGCTGATACCCCATATGTGGGGGTAAACCACTGTTTGGGTGCATGGCAGAGCTTGGAAGGGAAGGAGCGCCATTTGACTTTTTCAACGCAGAATTGGCTGGATGCCATGTCGTGTTTGGAGAGCTCCTCATCTGCCTAAACAGTGGAAACCCCCGACAAATGACACCATTTTGGAAACAAGACCCCTCAAGGAACTTATCTAGATGTGTGGTGAGCACTTTGAACCCCCAAGTGCTTCACAGAAGTTTATAAAGTACAGCAGTAAAATAAAAAATCCTTTTTTTTTTTACAAAAATGATTTTTTCGTCCCCAATATTTTATTTTCACAAGGGTAACAGGAGAATTGGACCCCAAAAGTTGTTGTCCAATTTGTCCTGAGTACGCAGATACCCAATATGTGGAGAAAGCTACTGTATGGGTACACGATGGGGCTCGGAAGGGAAGTAGTGACGTTTTGGATTGCAGACTTTGATGGAATGGTCCGGGGGCGTCATGTCGCATTTGGAAAGCCCCTGATGCACCTAAACAGTGGAAACCCCCACAAGTGACCCCATTTTGGAAAATAGACCCCACAAGGAACTTATCTAGATGTGTGATGAGCACTTTGAACCCCGAAGTGCTTCACAGAAGTTTATAATGTACAGCCGTAAAATAAAAAATCTTTTTTTTTTTCCAAAAATTATTTTTTTTGCCCCCAATATTTTATTTTCACAAGGGTAACAGGAGAAATTGGACCCAAAAAGTTGTTTTCCAATTCATCCTGAGTATGCTGATACCCAATATGT
This sequence comes from Oophaga sylvatica, assembly GCA_033576555.1. Lineage (NCBI taxonomy): Eukaryota > Metazoa > Chordata > Amphibia > Anura > Dendrobatidae > Oophaga > Oophaga sylvatica. Next base: position 298,366,751 of record JARQOD010000003.1, on the reverse strand, counting down.
GGGAGAAAACTACTGTATGGGTACACGTTGGGGCTCGGAAGGGAAGTAGTGACGTTTTGGATTGCAGACTTTGATGGAATGGTCTGGGCGCGTCATGTCGCATTTGGAGAGCCCCTGATGCACCTAAACAGTGGAAACCCCCCACAAGTGACCCCATTTTGGAAAATAGACCCCACAAGGAACTTATCTAGATGTGTGGTGAGCACTTTGAACCCCCAAGTGCTTCACAGAAGTTTATAACGTATAGCCGTAAAAATAAAAAATATTTTTTTTCTTACAAAAAATATTTTTTTCGCCCCCAATATTTTATTTTCACAAGGGTAACAGGAGAAATTGGACCCCAAAAGTTGTTGTCCAATTTGTCCTGAGTACGCTGATACCCAATATGTGGGAGAAAACTACTGTATGGGTACACGATGGGGCTCGGAAGGGAAGTAGTGACGTTTTGGATTGCAGACTTTGATGGAATGGTCTGGGCGCGTCATGTCGCATTTGGAGAGCCCCTGATGCACCTAAACAGTGGAAACCCCCCACAAGTGACCCCATTTTGGAAATAGACCCCACAAGGAACTTATCTAGATGTGTGGTGAGCACTTTGAACCCCCAAGTGCTTCACAGAAGTTTATAACGTACAGCCGTAAAAATAAAAAATATTTTTTTTTTTTACAAAAATTTTTTTTTTCGCCCCAATATTTTATTTTCACAAGGGTAACAGAAGAAATTGGACCCCAAAAGTTGTTGTCCAATTTGTCATGAGTACACAGATACCCAATATGTTGGAGAAAACTACTGTATGGGTACACGTCGGGGCTCGGAAGGGAAGTAGTGACGTTTTGGATTGCAGACTTTGATGGAATGGTCTGGGGGCGTCATGTCGCATTTGGAGAACCCCTGATGTGCCTAAACAGTGGAAACCCCCCACAAGTGACCCCATTTTGGAAAATAGACCCACAAGGAACTTATCTAGATGTGTGGTGAGCGCTATGAAGCCCCAAGTGCTTCACAGAAGTTTATAACGTACAGCCGTAAAAAAAAAAAATCATTTTTTTTTTAAAAAAATTTTTTTTAAAAAAAATAAATTATATTTTCGCCCCCAGTTTTTTATTTTCCCAAGGGTAACAGAAGATTGCACAATAACTCTTGGGGTCCAGAGTACGCTGATACCCCTTGTGGGAGTAAACTATTGTTTGGGTGCATGGCAGAGCTCAGAAGTGAAGGAGCACCGTTTGACTTTTTCAACGCAGAATTGGCTGGAATTGAGATCAGACGCCATGTCACATTTGGAGAGCCCCTGATGTGCCTAAACAGCGGAAACCCCCAATTCTAACTCTAACCCTAACCCCAACACACCCCTAACCCTAGTCCTAACCCTAACCACAAACCTAACCCTAACACACCCCTAACCCTAATCCCAACCCTAACCCTAATCCTAACTTTAGCGCCAACCCTAACCCTAACTTTAGCCGCAACCCTAACCTTAACCCTAACCCTAATGGGAAAATGGAAATAAATACATATTTTTAATTTTATTATTTTTCCCTAACTAAGGGGGTGATAAAGGGGGTTTGATTTACTATTTATAGCGGGTTTTTATGATTGGCAGCTGTCACGCTAAAAGACGCTTTTTATTGCAAAAAATAGTTTTTTGCATCGCCACATTTTGAGAGCTATAATTTTTGCATATTTTGGCCCACAGAGTCATGTGAGGTCTTATTTTTTGTGGTACGAGTTGACGTTTATATTGGTACCATTTTTGAGCACGTGACATTTTTTGATCGCTTTTTATTTTGATTTTTGAGAGGTTAGAATGAACAAAAATCAGCAATTCATGAATTTCTTTAGGGGGAGGCGTTTATACCGTTCCGCGTGTGGTAAAATTGATAAAGCAGTTTTATTCTTCGGGTTAGTACGATTACGGCGATACCTAATTTATATAATTTTTTTATGTTTTGGCGCTTTTATACAATAAAAACTATTTTATATGAAAAATTATTATTTTTGCATCGCTTTATTCTGCGAGCTATAACTTTTTTATTTTTTTCGCTGATGATGTTTTATGGCGGCTCGTTTTTTGCGGGACAAGATGACGTTTTCAGCGGTACCATGTTTATTTATATCGGTCTTTTTGATCGCGTGTTATTCCACTTTTTGTTCAGTGGTATGATGATAAAGCACTGATTTTTTTGCTTTGTTTTTTTTTTTTTTTTACAGGGTTCACAAAAGGGGTTAACTAGTGGGACAGTTTTATAGGGGGGGTCGTTACAGATGCGGCGATACCAAATATGTGTACTTATTATTTTATTTTTTTTATTTACAGGAAGAAATTAATTTATTGGGGAATTATATATATATATATATATATATATATTTTATTTATTTTGGAATTTTTTTTACACATGTTTATTTTTTTAACTTTTTTACTTTGTCCCAGGGTGGGACATCACTGTAAAATGTGAGATCGCTGGTCTCACAGTGTGCACAGCACTCTGTGAGACCAGCGATCTCACAGGCACTAATGCAGGCTTCTCAGTGCCTGCTCTCGGCAGGCACTGAGGAAGCCGCCTCCCTGCAGGTCCCGACGGCCATCTTGGATCCGGGTCCTGGGAGGGAGGAAGCCCTCAGAACAGCGCGATCATGTTTGATCGCGGTGTGCCAGGGGTTAATGTGCCGGGAGCGGTCCGTGACCGCTCCTGGCACACAGTCCCGGGTGTCAGCTGTGATAATCAGCTGACACCCGGCGGCGATTAGCTGCGCTCCCCCCGGGAGTGCAGCTGATCGCCTATGACGTACTATCCCGTCCATGGGCAGAATGGCATGGGTTTCATGGATGGGATAGTACGTCGGATGTCAGAGAGGGGTTAACATTTGGTCATCCAGTTGTTGACTTCAATGGTCTATGTATGACCCTCATAATTTTTAGTGGCTATGCACTATATGCAGAGTCTTTATGAGTGTAAAAGAAGCACAACAAAAATTTCTTAATATTTGAATGAGACACTACAGTTGGTGCTGCTCAGTTCGAGTAATGAGCATCCGAGCATTTTAGTGCTTGATCAACACTACAGGTCACCTATTGGCCTCCTTAGTCACTGAGGTCCAATCTCAGAGCAGTTCTTTTTGTTTTACTAAACCTTAATCTTCTAATAATTCACTAATACCCACTCATTTCAATGCAACTCATCCCCACTTACAGATACTGTGGATTAATATCCAAAGCTAAGCAGGGCCAGTTTTAGACAAAGTTGGGCCCTGGGAAAAGTGTGAAGTAGGAACTCGAATGATAACATCTTTCACAATCACAAAAATACAAAAAATACATTCAGGTTGCATTTAAATGAGATGAGTTCATACCGTTAAACAAGCAAGACTGAAAATTCTTAAGTCGTTTGGCTCTTGTTTACCGGCCACTTTATATAGGCAGACGAAGAAGTATGGGCTCAGTACAATCACTAGTAGATCAATCTGTCCTCATACAGTAGCATGTTATCAGCAGCCCATCTGCAGTTTACATCTAGTGATGTGCTGTTGAGAACAATGATTTTTGTTCCTCTATACACAATCCAATCACCGTATGAATAAGCAGCATTTTGCTTGTTCATTGGGAGATTGCCGATGATTATGTAAGGGGTTGCAAAGTATAGCATATCTCACTAGCCCCTTTAAGTGACATCAAGGGTTGATATAATTGTGCTTTATTAATGATGTATATTACTGTGTATTTATGCTCTTTTTCAATGCACATATGTAAAGTATTGTTGCTGTTTCTGTACTGTATATACTGTATTTATAGGGAGAGTGGAGTGTTCCGTTTTGGCCACTAGATGGGGGCATTATAGAGATCTAGCTGTAAATAGTTAATATCGGAGGGGCACTGTGAATAAGGCAGGAAGGACTTCCTGATAGAGTTATTTAGGGCCTGGGCGCTCGTCAAGCTCGCAAGGGCTCTATGGCCCCTGGGCATCACCGTGTCACGCAAAGTTCTTTTACAAGAGTACAGCCCAGCTATCAGTTTTCTGGGCGGAACATCAGCTGTGGAAGCAGTGCAGCAGTGCTTGCGGTGCAGTATAAGTGAGACTGCAGTTGCTACAGAAGACTAAGCAGTACGGGCAAGTCGCTCATCATGTGGCTGCTTATTGCATGGGCTGAGGCCCTCAGAACTGGGGCCAAACGGCTGAGGGAACTCCCGAACGAAGTGAGCTGGGCCAGAGAGAACGCTGAGGAACTGAAGGGTACGGTTCGTCCCGGAAGCGAGCTTAGTGACAGGAACAAAAGTACAGGGAAAGAGAAAGAATTGTGCATTGCAAAATCTGATGTTCACGTTGTGAAGAATATGGATGTGCTGCATACAGAAATGAGTAAAGCTGTTTATTTGAAAGTTGCATTGGGACTGTGTCTCTGTTTATGTGGAACCATCTATAGGAAACCTCCAACACCGTAGAGTGGGCCCTGACGGCACAGAGAACGAGGACACAGATATGTAGAGTGATGGACATTATTGTACTGTGGAGGGGGGCCAAGGCGTGCTACCCGGATTACTCTCAGCCATGACTACCACCCTGGCACCCCCTCAAAATTACACCCATGAACTCATGTACAACCAAAAGTAGTTTTAACTCATTGATGGGAATTAGGGTGGCAAGGACAGATTCTCCTTATGTTATAGGATCTGTCTAACAATATGAACTACACATCATGAAATGCATCACCCTTTGCAAATTCATCCCTTAAAGGGAACCTGTTACCCCCCCAGTGCCTTTTTAAGTAAAAGAGCCACCTTTTACTCAGAGCCATCATCACCTCAGGCGATGACGTAAGTTCCCGGCCAGCGAGCACAGTGCATGCCCGAGAAATGTAGGCAGAGCGCAGGTGTCGGGCATGTAACTGGAACACAGGAGGCGGTGCACAGACACAAGAGGGAGGTGATTGACACCTCTGAGGCCGTTGACACAGGGGGAGAAGACATACCTCCCTGACACAATAGCGGTATGTCGGACAAATTATAAAACTGGGTATTTCACCGTTCCTAGCGATCAGAAACATAAGAGCCACCTTCACAGAATGCAGCCTTAGCTCTGCTGAAGGTGGCTCTTTTACCCTGGGGGGTGACAGGTTCCCTTTATGACCTTTAATTATTTTGAACTCTTGAATTTTTATTAGTTAAATGATACACTGCCAGATTTTATGTTTCCAGGTATGTTTAGGCTGTAAACTCTATCTCTAAAAAACAGTTTAATTGACAATCTCTTTTCACTTTCTTGTACCTTTTTCCTGCTGCTGAATTCTGGCACATGCTCATTAGTAATGATGAGAGAACAAGCTGAAATTTAGATTAGGAAATTTGCTCAAAATTGGCCTGCAAATTTTATTTACATCAATTTGATGAGAATTGAATGTGCCTTATTCTCTGAGGGTATCTTCACACCCCAGAACATATTAAACATATGGAGAAAATAATTATAAATAAAAAATAAACATATATGTAATATATAATATATAATATTCATGTAGTTGCTCTTATCCCGCCACCACTGTTCCCTGTTCTGTCCTCTGCACAGTTCATTTTGCGACTTCTATACTTTTCCATAGCACGTGCTATCCTCTTTTTCCATCTTCATTCTGTGTCATGGCTTCTTGTGCATCATACACCTCTGTGGTCACGATCCACATTTTCACAAGGTGCATCACCCTAAGTACTGGCTAGGCTTTTAATCACAGCTACCAGGCAGAAGGGAGGAGATGAAACTAATTGTTGATGAAGAACAAGCGTGCTGAACAACCCACTTAACATAATTTATATGGTAGAGAGATAAATGTTTATAAAAGGACAGAGTTAGTCTAGAAATCTTCCAACAAGTGCTGTGAGTGGTATTTAACGCACTTGACATTAGATCGCCATAGTTATTGTTGTGACAGACTTGCTTTAACTTTTTGTCATGCTTATGCGATTCCTGTTTATTCTTGTCTTTGATGCTTGCTTTAGGCAAGTCTTAACACATACTCATGGGACTGCCAGGGCTTGCTTACTACTACAAACATATATTTTTCGTATCTAAACTGTACTCTAGTTCTTATTTCAAACCTACAAATCAATTAGCTGTACTGTTCAGAGAAAGGCACAGATAAACACAAATCTTTAACAAAATTAGTAATATATGGATCATATGTTTCACCAGTTACAAAACATCATCAACAGTCGGGGGTTGAGGCCATAAGGCCAGGTTTTGTTCAAGTTTTTGAAGCAGCTGATATTGTAAAACCTAGGAATTGATTAAAAAAAAATTGGAAGCGGAGTATTTGTCCTTTATACATTCTTTACCTGTATTATTCGCATGTAGTTTTGGCATTAAAATAGCCTTAGAAAAACTGGACACATTCTGGCTTCAAGGCCTCACCCATAAGAAAAACACGGATTTTGGTAAGAACTTACCTGTAAAATCCTTTTCAGCGAAGAAGGAAGGGAGACACAGTCATTACTAGTGGGTAGGCGGAGCCCACATAGGATAAACACACCTCAGATTAAAAAGTGTTGACCGGCCCCTCCAGCTATATAGGGCTCCTCCTACTCCAGCTCTCCAGTCGTACCCAAGCTTAAGAAGAGCAAATATCACCAGCGTAGCAACATAACCCCTTCTGAAGGACTTCAGAGAAAAAACAAGAAGACAGGTTATGCATATAGCCAAAACAACTACACAGTCCAGGTACTACTCACTGAACCTGACCACTGCGATGAGCTGGCGATGCTGGAACAGAGCCTTAGCGCGCCGACCTCAGCCCAGATAATCGCTATCAGAGAAGGGTCACGCCGCATCTGAAAACACAACAACACACTTCTGCCATGGGAGGGAGCTGTGTCTCCCTTCCTTCTTCGCTGAAAAGGATTTTACAGGTAAGTTCTTACCAAAATCCGTGTTTCAGCTGCAGATGAAGGAAGGGAGACACAGTCATTACTAGTGGGACGTCCCAAAGCAGTCCAAAAATAAGGGTGGGCGAAAAACCAAAAGAGGCAGATACCCAACAACCTAGATAAATGCGCAAATGGCGCTAACTATAAGTTCACAAGAACTTTTAAACTACAGCCGCCTGCAGGACCCTACGTCCTAAGGCCGCATCAGCGGAAGCACTAACGTCCACCTTGTAAAATTTCGTAAATGTGTGGACGGAACGCCAGGTCGCCGCCCGGCAGAGCTGAGCTGCCGAGGCTCCTTGATGAAAAGCCCACGATGAACCCACAGCCCTTGTGGAGTGAGCTTGAATCTTAATCGGGCAAGGTTTCGCCCTTAAGTCGGTAGGCCTCTAAAATGGCCGACCGAATCCAACGAGCTATAGAATCCTTGGAAGCTCGTTGCCCACGTCGACGACCTGCTGGAATCACAAACAGGGAATCCGAATTCCGAAAATTTTGAGTAATGGACAAATAGAACTTTAAAGCCCGCACCAAATCCAATGTGTGCAAGGCTCGTTCTTTCGCATTCCTTGGCTCCGGACAGAGCGAGGGCAACACAATATCCTGGTTAACATGAAACTGTGATACTACTTTAGGTGGAAAGTCGCCACGTGTGCGAAGCACTACGCGATCTGGGAGAAACTCCAGAAAAGGAGGCGAGCAAGAGAGAGCCGCCAACTCAGAAACCCTTCTCAAAGAAGTGACCGCCACTAAGAAGGCAACCTTCCAAGAAAGCAAAGAAAGGCTAAAAGAGTCCATAGGCTCAAAAGGCCCATGCTGAAGAGCCTCCAAGACAAGATTGAGCCGCCAGGGAGACACAGGCGCCTTCCGCGGCGGAAACTGACGGGTTACTCCGCGAAAAAAGGAACGTACGTCCCTATGCGAAGCGATAGCCTTCTGAAATAGCAAGGACAGAGCAGAAACTTGCCCCTTCAAAGTGCTAACTGCCAAACCCCTGTCCAGCCCGTACTGCAAAAAGGCCAACAAATTGGGAATGGAAAAACTCCTCGGGTTCCTAGAAGAACCTGAACACCACGAAAAGAAGGCTTCCCAAGTCTTATGATAAATTCTAGTGGTAGCCGGACCTCTGGCAGCTCGCAGAGTGGCAATGACTTTGGCTGAAAAACCTTGACGGTTCAAGATTTCGGTCTCAAGAGCCACGCCGTCAAACGCAGAGACTTCAGGTCCGGGTGATGAACGGGCCCTTGGGTTAACAGGTCCGGGCGAAGAGGGAGTGGAAGTGGAGGCGCTGCCAGAAGTGACACCAGCGTTGAGAACCACATCCTCCTTGGCCAATCTGGGGCTATCAATATAGCCGGGACTCTCTCCAGTCTGATCCGACGCAAAACCAGAGGAAGTAAGGATATCGGCGGGAACACATAAATTAGCTCGAAATGGTCCCAAGGAGCCACAAGAGCATCCACCGCCAGAGCCTTCGAGTCCTTGTACCTGGACATGAATGTCGGTAACTTGGCATTGAGCCTGGATGCCATCACATCCACTTGGGGAGTTCCCCAACGGGAGCACAGCAGCGCAAACATTTCCGGATGAAGACTCCATTCTCCGGGATCCATCTTTTTGCGACTCAGGAAGTCCGCTGTGATATTCTGAACTCCTGGAATGTGAATCGCAGAGATGGCTGGCACCCTGGCCTCGGCCCATACCAGGATTCGAGACACTTCCATCATGAGCCTGAAGCTCCTCGTTCCACCTTGATGGTTGATATATGCGACCGCCATCGCGTTGTCTGTCTGCACTCGGACTGGTAGACCGCTTAAAGGGACCGTCCAGTGTTGGAGGCAAAAGAAAATTGCGCTCAATTCCAGGATGTTGATCGGCAGGACAGACTCCTCCAATGACCATATCCCCTGAATCCAAAGACCGTTCCAGACGCCCCCCCAGCCCGTCAGGCTGGCATCGGTGGTTATGATCGACCACCTTGGAGGAAGGAAGGACTTCCCCAGGGATAACGCTTCCGGACGTAACCACCATTCTAGCGACTCTCTCACCCTGTGGGAGATGATGACACTGCAATCCAGTGAAAACCGTGATCGATCCCAACGGTTCAAGATGAGCATTTGGAGAGCCCTGGAATGAAATTGGGCAAACGGAATTGCTTCCATTGATGCCACCATCAACCCCAGAAGGCGCATACACCTTCAAAGGGACATTGCTGTCGCAGACTTCATACCCTGCACATGGTGAAGAAGACTCGCTTGCTTGTCTGAGGGCAGAGACACCACTGCTCGTACCGTGTCGAACTGCATTCCCAAAAAAAGGATTGACTGCGACGGTTCCATGGATGACTTCTCCCAATTGATCAGCCACCGAAGTCCTCCAGGAGCTGAAGGGATAAATCGCGAGCCGTCACCGCCTCCTCCTTTGAGGACACCACAATCAAAAGGTCATCCAGATAGGGAAGAATCGTAATCCCTGTCTTCGCAGAATCGCCATGAGAGGAGCCAGAATTTTTGTAAAAACTCTGGGTGCTGAGGCCAGACCGAATGGCAGGGCCACAAACTGGTAATGGTCCTGACCTATGGCAAAACGCAGGAAGCGTTGGTGGGCCCTTCCGATGGGGACATGCAAATAAGCGTCGCGATTGTCGATTGACACCAAAAAATCGTTCTGTGACAAGGCCGCCACAACGGAACGAAGTGATTCCATGCGGAATTTTTGGGTGCGGACATGCCGATTTAATCTTTTGAGATCCAGAATGGGACGAAATTTGTCCTCCTTTTTGGGGACTACAAAGAGGTTGGAATAAAAACCTCTTCCTTGGTCCTGCGGTGGAACTGGTACCACCACACCCTTCTGTAGAAGGGAATCGACCTCCCGTAGAAGAGCGGCAAATAGCCCGGGCTCTGACGGAATGCGGGATAGACAAAAACTGTCTGGGGGTTGAGAAAGAAACTCTATGAAGTAGCCTGCCGACACGACCCGCGTCACCCAGGTGTCCGACACGCGGGAAACCCAAGTCGGCTTGAATTGGAGCAGGCGACCTCCCACTCGAGAGCCCTCGAGTGAGACCCTGGCGTCAGTCCGCTTTAGCGGGCTTTTTGTCAGCTTCCCGCTCGTCTTGGCGGAAGCTCTGTTTCCAGGGAGTGCGAGATTTCTGAGCGCTCTTTTTCCCCGAAAAAGAGGGACGACCCGATCCCCAAGAGGGCTGACCAAACCGTCCCCTGGACCGAAAGGACCGCCGACTACCACCGGCACTAGGCCTGCCTGACGTAGAAGCCACAGCTCTTCGTTGCGGTAAAGCCGTTTCTTTTGCCTTTGCTTTGGCAATTAGCTCCGTGAGGCCAGATCCAAATAGCTGACCACCTTTGTAAGCTAAAGAAAGCAAACCTTGCTTGGAAACCGCGTCTCCGGTCCACTGTCTAAGCCACAGAGCTCTCCTGACTGTGATCGCCGAGGATTGTGCCCTGGACAGCATGGAGGCAGTATCCAAACCTGCATCACTGCCATATCGAGCTGCATCCTCCAATGACTTGAAAAGCCCCTCTACCTCGGATAGTGGGGATCCATCTTGCCACGCCGTCCGTAGACGGTCTAACCAGCTCAAGGAGGCTTTACAAGCACACATGGATCCTAGCACAGCTCTGAATCCATGACCCGCGGCCTCGTAGATGGATTTCGCCGCCATCTCCGTTTTTCTGTCCAGCGGATCCTGCAGACTCGCCTTCCCTTTAACAGGAAGTAATGAGGATTTGCTAAGCTGGGATAAAGGGACATCCACTTCAGGAGAAGGAATCCAATTAGCAATTAAGTCCGTAGTACACGGATACAGTGTCTCAAAAAACCGTGTCCCCTGAAAACGTTTATCTGGACACAGGCGTTCCTTCTCCACTGCCTCATTAAGCTCATCAAGAGATGGTAAGACTGATCGCGACCTATGCGGCTCCTGAAACATCCGGGCCGACTTACCAGGATGTCTAGTTACCTCCTCCGGTAACTGTAACGCCTCCCTTATGGCTCCAATAAAAGCCTCTGAACGGCTCAAAAGAGAGGCAGATTGTCCCTGCCGATCCTCCTCTTTATCCGAATCGGATATCTCACCATCCGAGCTTGGAGGGGAACCTTCCATATCAGAAATCTCTGAGTCGCTACGCGAAAAAGATGGCACCGGCCTGTGTCGCTTCCTGCCATGAGAGGATCTAGCTGACACCCAATAACCTAGAAGTTCAGACAGGCCATCAATAGAACGAGCGAGGGCATCCATTTTGGCGTTACTGTAACCTCCGACCGCTGCGCTTGACGCCGTCGAGGTCTGCGTGTCAGATACGCGAGGCTGATCCTGTAGCGGATCTGGGAGACGGTCCGCTCCTGGACCCTGATCCGACATGCCCTCACACAGTATATGGCAGGTAAAAACCTGTCAGCATCCAGAACAGTGTGGATTTCAAAGGCAAAATGAACGCTGAAGGGTTAAGCTTCTTAAATAGAGAGCTACCCCAGCTTTTGTCTCCCAATAAAGGCTTAATCACCAAAGAATGGGTTAATGTTGCAGACTCTCCACAACCCTTATTTAATGAAAAAGGTGTGCGAGCCGCAGGTGCCTCTTATGAGGTAACAGCTGCAGGACAGTGTTCAAAAGTATGCCACATTAAACAAGAACGCCAACGAGATCGCTAACATATTGCGCTGAATTGTATATCGCAATACCAAAGTCGCTAAAGAGATCGCTAACCACTTATGCGTCGTCAATAAGATCGCCCACCGTGGAAGCTACTAGCGACATAAAAAAAAAAAAATGATCACCAAAGAAAAAACGATCGCAAAACTATGCGTCGTTATTGTGATCGCAGCGGGAGCGTTCTGTGTGACAATACCTTGTCCTGCGCTGAGGGGGTCAAGCTTCTGATAGAGGCGACTCACCCAACTGGCCGTGGTGTAGTGTCTCCTTTCGGTCGGTCGGGGAGAGCGGAGAGTGAGGAACCCGAGGAGGCCGTCAGTAATGGCCGCCGCGCTAGAGAGATCTAAACCGGAAGAAAAAAGGCAGGACAAGGCGCGCGCTCAGAGCGCTTCCTGCCCGTGAAAAAATGGGAGAGCGCGAAGCCACGCCCCCCGCCGGTTTCAAAAAAAGCGCGCGACTCACTCCGCTCTCCGTCCCATGTCCTGCAGGCAATCCACCTGCGGACAAAAGTACACAATCACCACACATGAATACATGTAGCAGCGGCTGCCGCAGCGGCCGCTGAAGCACTCAAACACATTAAAATGTGGAGTACTCACCCAGCTGAGCGCCACAGGGACCCCTCAGAGATTTGTGGCGCTGCCCGTAGCTTCCCCCCAGGGCAGGGAACGCAGTGACCCCAGAAGCGCGGTTTGCGTCCCCGCCAGGGAAGCAATCCTCATCCCCCAGGGCCGGCAGGGTTCTGCAGGGACCACCTTATAGGGTAATACAGATCCGCCAAGGGAGAGGTGGGGGTCCAGCAGCGCTGAGACTCCTGAGACCTCTAGACCACTTCTGGTGATCCAAGTCTCTGTCCGTCTTAAAATAAAAAAATCTTCTGAGGAGCTGCTTCCAGCAGCGACTATCCTCTGTGAACCTCAAATTTTAGACTGGAGAGCTGGAGTAGGAGGAGCCCTATATAGCTGGAGGGGCCGGTCAACACTTTTTAATCTGAGGTGTGTTTATCCTATGTGGGCTCTGCCTACCCACTAGTAATGACTGTGTCTCCCTTCCTTCATCTGCAGCTGAAATCTATCAACTCATAGAAACTTTAGGATGTAAAAAAATACTAAAACTATACCTTTCCCCAAATGCATGTGATTACGAAAATCATATTTTAGTTTAGTGATAATAGTTCTAGCACTTGAAGAGGAGCCTGAAGCTTAAAGGGAATCTGTCTCCCCATTTTAGCCCTATGAGATAAAGATATCATTGCATAGTGCGTCCAATAACTAATCTATGGGTAACTATGATATCTCCGGACACCCCAGTTTTCAAGTAAAAATACCTTAGTAAAGTTTGTTTGCTTGTATGCAAATTCGGAGGTCCGGTCCTGAGGGCGGCATTTTTTTTCTTCCCCCACCCCCGCTCCTCGGCTTCTCTTGCGTATCGCCGTCTGTGAATAGCACAGACGACGTTCGGCTTGCCGCGATAGCGCTTTTCAAAATCTCCTCGTGCTTGCGCAGTGCGCTTTGCCCACCAGTGGGCAAAGCATAAAATCATTACAGCACATGCGCAACTATTTCCTTGCCCCGGAAATGACTGCTTGCCTTGGACGACTTCCGGGGCAAGGAAAGTGGAGGAAAATAGTTGCGCATGCGCTATAATGATTTTATGCTTTGCCCACTGGTGGGCAAAGCACACTGCGCAAGCGCGAGGGGATTTTGAAAAGCGCAATCGCGACAAGCCAAACCCCGTCTGTGCTATTCACAGACGGCGAAACGCAAGAGAAGCCGAGGAGAGGGGGTGGGGAGGAAGAGAAAAACGCCGCCCTCCGGAACGGACCGCCTGGATTTGCATACAAGAAAACGAACTTTGCTAAGGTATTTTTACATGAAAACTGGGGTGTCCGGAGATAACATAGGTACCCATAGATTAGTTATGGGACGCACTATGCAATAATATCTTTATCTCATAGGGCTAAAATGGGGTGACAGATTCCCTTTAAGTCAGGCTCTATGCTAACTATTTTGACAGCTTTATAAGGGTATGTTTCCACGGTGCGTACCGGCAGCACTTTGGATGCAGCACATGTCCAAAGCACTGCCGGCTTTTGTACGCATGGTCATTCCACATGTGTTCATTGAACTATGAGAAATCACCGCATCCTATACATAGGAGTGTGATATTTATCTTGCGGAGACTGAGCATCTTCACAAGATAAATAGATATGCTGCGGTCTAGAAAGACGGGCCGCATTTGCGTATACGCAGGGAAGCAAGAAGCGTCACTGCACGTTGTGAGACAGTGAAGGAATATGTGGTGAATGAGGTGTATATTTCACCTAAGTACCTTGCTGACTGGTATGAGCGAAATGTGTGGCTTTGTAAACCTGGTGGTAAAGAAAGGTCACTACACCTGCCATTCAGTACACGCTTGCAGCTCAGACCTGAATCCACTCAGGTGTTGATTAGGAAGCCAGAAGTAGGTGCTTGGGAGCACAGTCAGAGAGCTCATTCAGTCTGGACAAGGGGTCCAGGCACAGAAGGTGTCTCTAAGAGTGTGGGAGCTGCCTTAGCCCGGACACAGGGAGGTGTCCCGGCACAAAAAAGCAGTCTCTAAGAGTGTGAGCTATCTCAGTCTGGGTGCAGGAAGTACCCCGGACACAGGAGTAGTCGCAGTGAGAATCCGTGCGAATAGCGACTGAATAGGAGGTGACCTCTCTCAAGTCTGGACATTGGAGTTGCCTTCGGACATAAAGAGGAGTGTCTGTGAAACTCCATACTGGTAACATATATCATATGTGTTGTTTTGGGCACAGACTGGTAGAGTCTGGGTCCCGGATAGAGAGGGCCATCTATCTAAGTGTAATTAGAGGCTAGACAAGCCCAGGTTTTCTGTTTATGATTTGTTTTTATCTGTGTGCTGTGGACTTTAATAAAACTGGTTGCGGCCAGTTTTCACCAAACTGCTGTCTGAATGAACTGTTTCCGTGCCATTCTGTCTACCCAGACAGCGATCCTAGAGCTAAACCCCCCGGAAAGGCTACAATTGGCGGAGAATGCTGGGGCAGCGCAGGGCCTGGTACAGTTAGTGCTGGAGTGTGCATGCAGCACAGTGGCGAGAGACAGCATTAAAGGTGAAGTCTATTGAAATAGCAACAGAAAAAAAAAAAAAAAAGTGTGTCAGCAGAAACGTCTGTTTGGAGCAGTCTTGGAGAGACAGTGGCCCTGATAGGGTCTGCAGAGAGAAAATGTATGCACAGCAAAGCTGAACTTGTTGTGAAAATGACTGTGGAATGTGCAGCAGCAAAAGAAAAGTTTGTGGAGCAGTCTTAAAGAGACAGTAGCCCTAATAGACTTTGCAAAGGAAAAAAAAAAAAAAAGTGGTTGCACAGCAAGGCTGAATTTTCTGTGGAAAAAAAGCTGTGTAGTGTGTATGTCTTGAGTGAAGACTGCCGTTGTTAAGACAGAGAAGTCTGACAGCATGGATGACAGCATGGAGGCGCTGTTTGAACAAATGGCACAAGTTAATGTGCAACATAAAACTGCCGTGGTTGAGACAGATAAGTCCGGCAGTATGGAGGAACTCGTTGAGTACCTGGTGCAGGCCCAGCGAAGCATGGAGCAGCAGCGCCTGCAGCACCGGCAGCACATGCAGCAGGCCCAGCAGCAATTCCTGCAGCAGCAGCAGGAGAATAACCGGTTATTTGTTGAGCAGATGACAGCACCAAAAAAGGATTTCGGTGCCGCGTCCCGAAGTAATGTTGTGAAGGCACCGGCGTTGTCCGCTATAAAGAAGGCGGTAAGACGGTCCTTGAGAAAAATGACACCTCGTGATGATGTGGAGGTATATCTTACTAGGTTTGAGAGACTGGCAGAGAAGGAGAATCTGCCACTATCTGAATGGGCCATGGCGGTCGTACCCTATCTGATTGGGGAACCCCAAAAAGTCTGGGCTGACCTGAGCAAGCAGGACAGCGAAGACTATGCCAAGTTGAAAGCGGCGATTCTTACCCGGCTGGGTGTTACGGTTGCAGCCCGTGCCAGGAGAGTCCATGACTGGAGATACAGTTGGGAGTCTGCAGTCAGCAGGCCTGATTATGGAGTTGAAAAGGTGATAGTGGACCGCTACACCCAAGCACGTCCTCCTGAGGTACAGCCGTCTGAGAGGTCGTCACTTCGGAGTTCCCGGACGCTGAACTCTCGCGGTAAGAGCGTTCCAGCTGTTGGGGACATGGGGTATGCTGATAAGCGGGTTCAGGCCCGAGGGGACATGTGGGTGGGAGAGTGTGATGGACAGTGGTGGAGCTGGCGTGAAATTGCAGCCAACTGTCCAATAGAGGGGGAGCCTATGTGTTGTGATGTTGGCAGATCCCTCTCTCCCTGCGCAGAGCCTGTGTGTGTGTCCACCTCAGCCGAAGAGACTGGACCACAGGGGTCCCCGGTGGTTGTAAGTGACTGCCCAGCACAGGCCCTCTTGGACTCAGAGAGTCCAGTGACTTCCATATGTGACAGCCTGAGTGATAGGGACTTCATCCCTGATAAGCACCTGAGTGTGGTGTACATCCATGAAGACACCAAAGTCTACCCAGAGACTGCCGTGGACTTGGTCCCCAAACTCGGGGAGATTTCATGTGAAGTGGGGGTAGTGAAGACCCTGGTGCAACCCGTTATATTGGGTAATGACTTTCCCGGTCTAAGGATCTCTGGGGGAAAAATGTTTCTGATGGACAGTGTGATGAAGCTCCTACTGAGGGTGCGCAGTCCCGAGGGGCGGAACACAATGCTAGTGGGCCGTTAAAACTTATGTGATAATGATGATGACCATGATAATATTGATAATGATAATGATGATCATGATAATGATGATGACCATGATGAGGATGCTGATATTGATAATGATGATAATGCTAATCATAATAGTGATGATACTGATGATGACCGTGATAAAGATGACATTTCTTTGCAGGTGATGTTGGGAGACGAGGATGGTGGTTCTCGGGAACCGAGTGTCCCTGACCTGCCTGGCTCCTGTGACAATTTTGGGAGTGAGCCGGTGCGAGACCCCACTCTTAAAACGGCACAGGAGAATGTAATTGTTCTGAATGAGGTTCCCCAAGAGCCTGGCTCTGAGGAAAGGTTTCCTCATGCTGCCATGAACAATAACCTATTGTATAGGGACACTGAAGTCCAGGGAGAGGTCGTGAGTCAGCTCCTGGTACCTGAGCTATATGGAAGTATAGTGCTGGGGTTATCACATAGTCACATACTTGAGGGACCACCTGAGGGAAACCAGGGACCAGATGGTGAAGTTAATGTTGTGGATGACATGTTAACTAAGGTTCCAGATCAAGATGTGAATGAGAATGAATTGTATAACCTGACAGTGAGCCGGATGTGAATGAGAATGAATTGTATAACCCTGACAGTGAGCAGGATGTGAATGAGAATAAATTGTATAACCCTGAAAGTGAGCCAGATGTGGCTGAGAAAAGGGGGTCAGACAGGGATAGTGGTGGTGATAGTGAGTCATCTGATGACAATAAAGCAACCGTGCAAGTGAGGAAGGCATGGTAGCAGAGGAGATTGAGAGTCCTGAGAGGAAGGCTGAGGCTGACCTTGCAGTCGGACGGAGGATGGCATCTGAAGATGTTGTACAGTTGGCCGGTTCCCTGGCGAAGACTAAGGTGAAAGACAGGACTCTGAAACTGAACACAGCACAAGTGGATTCTGTTGAAAATGAGAAGTTATCAATGTATGGTGTGGATCTGCATCAGGCCAAGGACTCTGAAGGTGATGCTGCAGAGGTGGAGAAAGCCATGGAAGTGGT
This sequence comes from Oophaga sylvatica, assembly GCA_033576555.1. NCBI lineage: Eukaryota > Metazoa > Chordata > Amphibia > Anura > Dendrobatidae > Oophaga > Oophaga sylvatica. The sequence goes on along the minus strand of JARQOD010000003.1, from coordinate 298,349,361 downwards.
GGACACCAGGCCAGGTGCCTCACCAGAGGCTGATGTCTCAAGTGAAGCTGTGAGGAACAAGACTGAAGATGTGAGGAATGACTCTGCCCCGGAATATGTTTCTGCCGGAGACAGCGGCGTGGACGGTGTACTGTCCGGATCCGTGGCTGCGACTCGCGAAGCTCGGGCCAGAAATTCGGCGCCCGGTGCGCCATCGGAGTTCCCGAGCGACCCAAAGGATCTGGATAAATCCCAAGATGAGATTTTGAGACCTCGGGTTGGCCTTGGTGAGCTCAGGCGCATTTTCATGGAGTCTACACTTGAACCACGTCCCAGTGAGTGGGAGGGGCGATGTGTCGCTCCGTTGCCGCTGCAGATACACGGGAGCTCAGATGGGATGCAGAACGTGGTGGAAAAGAAGACTGATGGTAGGGCTTCTGAGCATGTCCTACCAGAAGAGCCTGAAGAAAGGGCCGAAGACGTAAAGGACGTCCAACAACTACAGGAGAAGATGCGTAGCCATGAGGATCTCCTGGAGAAAGAAGTAAGAGCTCTGAGTCTTATGCAAAGTGAGCCTGTACCAGAAGAGGATAAATTATGTGTACCGACCAAGAAAAACGATCAGCTCCCTCTACAGTGCCAATCGTTTGAACAGTGTGGCTCGGAATGGTCAGAGACCATGACAGAGGCGCTTGGGTTCTGTGAGGTAGAATTTATGAATCAACTGATATTTAAGAAAGTAGATGTGCTAAAGAAAGTTCAGGGGGAATTAGAGAAAACCCCTATACCTCCTGTGACAGTTGGTGACACAGGGTCAGTGCCCCAAAAACAGGAGGTACGAAAGTTTCTGAGGAAGAATCAGCAGAGCTGTTCTGACGTGCCTGGTCGTACTTATCTGGTGAGCCACTATACCGAGACTGAGGCTGGCACTAAAGTCAAGATGAAACCGTGCAGGATACCCGAGGCCCGCAGAGAGTATAGGCCTGGGAGGGTACAGGGTAGTGCGGATGCTTCAGATGAAGAGAAAACTGATGTTGGCTATGACAGTGGTGAGGATGAAGCTGATGAGGGCCATGACTGGTCCAGAGTTCACTGTCTCTGTTGGATTGTTGACCAGCCCTCCGGTCTGGAGAAGAGGGAGGGGATATGTGAGACAGTGAAGGAATATGTGGTGAATGAGGTGTATATTTCACCTAAGTACCTTGCTGACTGGTATGAGCGAAATGTGTGGCTTTGTAAACCTGGTGGTAAAGAAAGGTCACTACACCTGCCATTCAGTACACGCTTGCAGCTCAGACCTGAATCCACTCAGGTGTTGATTAGGAAGCCAGAAGTACGTGCTTGGGAGCACAGTCAGAGAGCTCATTCAGTCTGGACAAGGGGTCCAGGCACAGAAGGTGTCTCTAAGAGTGTGGGAGCTGCCTTAGCCCGGACACAGGGAGGTGTCCCGGCACAAAAAAGCAGTCTCTAAGAGTGTGAGCTATCTCAGTCTGGGTGCAGGAAGTACCCCGGACACAGGAGTAGTCGCAGTGAGAATCCGTGCGAATAGCGACTGAATAGGAGGTGACCTCTCTCAAGTCTGGACATTGGAGTTGCCTTCGGACATAAAGAGGAGTGTCTGTGAAACTCCATACTGGTAACATATATCATATGTGTTGTTTTGGGCACAGACTGGTAGAGTCTGGGTCCCGGATAGAGAGGGCCATCTATCTAAGTGTAATTAGAGGCTAGACAAGCCCAGGTTTTCTGTTTATGATTTGTTTTTATCTGTGTGCTGTGGACTTTAATAAAACTGGTTGCGGCCAGTTTTCACCAAACTGCTGTCTGAATGAACTGTTTCCGTGCCATTCTGTCTACCCAGACAGCGATCCTAGAGCTAAACCCCCCGGAAAGGCTACAACGTATAGTGGAGATGGGATTTCATTAAATCCCATCCACCATGCTGTAACATCTGGCCACTGCGGATTGGACGCTGCAACTGTATGCAGCGTCCAATACGCAGCGATTACTGAACGTGGAAATATACCCTAAGATTTCCTGCTTCTGAACTGGGAGATATCATTGTCTGGATGAAAACTTGGACACAGCAGCATGTAAACAAAAAACTCATTTTGCATGTAGTTATTTTTGTCGCAACATAACATGGATTGTTTTATTTTATGGAGCAACAAGGCTATGGATATGAGCAGTAATATTGGTAAAGCTTTAATTTGTCTTTATGTAGTCTGGCTGCTCCTCGCTCTGTATCGTATTGAGCAGAAGACTCAGATTTAGGGCTCATTTAGACGTCTGTGAAAATTGGTCAGAGCATGGATCACAATGCTTGGACTGGCCACAGGTTTCCCACCCGGAGCATGACAGTGTCATATATGTCTATGAGACTGTCACACTCGTGTCAAGAAACCTATGCGCAGTCGTTGCCTCGTGGTCTGTAATCGTACCAAGATCCAGGGACGTCTTACAGGCAAATGTATCCTTATTTTAGCAGAATATTCCTTTAATAGCTTTGCTCTCTTACAAATTAAAAGGGTTGTTTACTACTGGTCATCAATGTGCTGTATAAAATGTAAAAAAAAATGCATGCTTAACTAGAAGAGAGGACCAGGCTGCTGAAACACCGGGTCCGGAACTGCTGGGGCCAAGCCTCCTGTTGCTGGAGGGACTGAGATTGCCGACGGAGCGAGCCGGTAACCTGGGTGAGGGAGGAGTGGCCAGGCAGAGGAAGTTAAGAGGGACTGTGCGGGAACGTAAGGGGGCTTCCTGCTAGAATGCTGAGCACGTGCGGACCGTGGCTGCAATGAGGAGAGTGACAGGCCACAGCATGCAAGGACAGTGTAGCAGCATAAGAGACTCGCCCATATCGGTGGGTGCGCAGGGGAACGTGCGACAGAGCATCGCAGCACAGACGTCCAGGTGTCATCTGACACATAGAGAGGCGCACGCTGGGCAGAGTATTGCAGCACAGCCATTCGGGTGACGGCGGCTGTTCAGGGAGATACTTGCCGAGTGGAACCTGGCGGAGAGCTATACCCTTTTGCTCCGCAGTTAGAGGGACTAGGGACTCAGTGGGCAAAATGGAGACCACCCGTTGCCGCCAGAAGCAGGACCATGTGTAAAGTGGGACACCTGAAGACGCTACACTGACCACATTCTACTACCCACTGGACCGTCAGAGTGTGATAGGCTGCGGAGCCATGACAAGTGAATTTGTTAACAAAAGACTGTCTAGTGATGCAACCGTTATACAGTTCAGTTATTTTTGCATCCCTTTTCCCTGTTATCTCCCTGCAAGGAGTTCATTGCTGTTGAACAATTAAATATAGTTCATCTCTGCTCTGCAGCATTTATGTTACTGCATCCCTGCACCTGCATATTACATTTGGCGTAGTCGGCAGGATGCAGTCCGTGGACACAGATGCTGCAGACCAGTCCACTATGGGTACCCCCAGGTCCAGTTTGCCTTTGGGGCAATGCTTAGTAACCTCCCAAAGTTCACCGGACATAAAATGATGTTGTGTGATTGGACTGAAAGAGTCAAGAGCATGCTGTAAATGCACCACATGGCCCATGCTCTGCAAGCGGAGATAGCGTTAATGGCACTAGACGGTGAGGCCCGGTGTTCCGTGATGTTCCGCCCTCCACATGAGTGGGATACATTGGAGAAGATGGTACAGGATTTGGAGAAGACACGGGGACCCCACTAATGTTGGAGAGTTGCACATGCGTTTGATCGCATTCAGCGAGGAGAGACAGTGACGCAATATATCAACGCGTTGCAGGAGGTGCATGAGCATATTACTAAAAGGAAAGATGTGGGAACCATGGGAGTGGGGCCTCCTGATAGAATTTTGAGGGATCAATTTGTGTCGGGTCTTAGGGACGCACCACTGAAACAGGCATTGCGAGAACGTTAGCACACGTATGACCTTCTTAGAGGTGGGGCGGAGGCGTGCGTAAGAGAGGAGGAACAGGGGGGTGACCACCCTAGCAGGGATGGTCAGTAGCAAAGAAGTACTTTTCCCGCCTGCAGCAGAGTCGAAGTGGGCACGAGAGATCCGGACAGAGATACAAGAGATGCGCAGAGAATGTTCCAGTCTCAGGAAAGGCCCTGTTCCGGCTCAAGAGCCACTGAGAGAAGACCCCTCAATTAGAGACAGAAACGATACAGGATCTCGCCTTTCTATATGTTTCAATTGTGGGAAGACAGGACATTATGCTCGAGGCTGTGTGAGCCAGAGACAGCCCCTACCAAGGCAGCCGTTAAACTTGTGGGCTCCGTGGCTGGCGGACGCAGCCCAGGGCCCGGAAGATGGCAAAAGGGGGGAAGAAAGTCCCAAAAATATAGTTTATGTGAGCCTTATAGTCTGGGCCGAGGTGAATGGGTGAGCTGTTCACTGCTTCATCGACACTGAGTCACAAGTGACAACTATGCCGGAAGCCTACTACAGACGACACTTCCCAGCGTTCTCGCAGCCAGAGTGGGGACTTGTATTAAGATTACCAGCGGCCAATCAGTTGCCCATTCTGGTCACAGGAGTGGTCTGGATGGAGATTAAAGTATTCGGGAAGGATGTCGGCCGCAGGGGGGTCGTGTTGGTCACAGGAGATGCCGGTCATGGACCCGTAATGTGTAACGAATGGAAGAGGAGGCACAGATGTTGTAGTGCACATTTGTTTATTGCTATTTTTGTGGAATCACGGGACCACAGACTGGTGGCTCTGAAGGGGCGTGACTATGCAAGCCCCAGGCACCCGTAGTAAGACCCCTCGAATAGGATCAGATTGGAGTGCTCATGGGACACAGGTGTTACCTCCAGTTAGACCCTGGACACGTGGAAGCTGGCCCAGTAGAACAGGTGAACAACCAGGGATAACTGGTATAGTTGAACTTGACAGGCGGGAAGTGGGAGCAGAGGACGGAGATGGCACAGGCAGTACTGATGTTGTCCTGGGTAACGGAGTGGCGGATGGCTGAGCAGGATGGATCTTGCACAGGCAGCACTGGTAACGTCCTGGGTACGAAGTAGAGAGCCACTGGTAGTCTGAGAAGACAAACAGAATTAGCTGGGTACTGGCAGGACGCTGGCGGTGCACAACAGAGCACTGGCACAACAGAACACTGAACCAAAAACTAGCAACAAGAAACACTTGTTGCTCCGGCACCCTCTCTATGGCAGAGGGGCCAGTAGTAGCACACACTATAACACCATTGGTTAGCAGCATATTTGAAATATGCAAGCTGTATGTTTAAAGGGAATCTGTCACCCCACTTTGGCCCTACGAGATAGGGCCACCGCCATCAGGGGCTTATCTACAGCATTCTGTAATGCTGTAGATAAGCCCCCGATGCTACCTGAAAGTGAAGAAAAACGAGTTATAAAATACTCACCCAGGGGCGTTCCGGGGGGAGGTCGGGACCGGAGGGAGTCGCGGTCCGGTCTGGGGCCTCCCATCTTGTGGTGATGCCGGCCTCTTCTTTCGGTCCCGTCGTGGCTCCAGCGCAGGTGCACTGCTCTGCCCTGGTGACGGCAGAGCAGAGTACTGTAGTGCGCAGGCGCCGGACCTCTCTGACCTTTCCCAAAATGGGGTGACAGACTCCCTTTAAGAGAGCGGGAGCTTGCGACCTCAGCATCATACCAGGAGATCTGCTGGCCGCATGCCAACAAGCAGAAGCAGGGGAGAGACCAGGAGCTGAGGCAGAGCAATGGGAAGAAGACTAAAAGCGGGGACCCTGACGGGAACCCCGTGGAGGTACAGGCACGGGTGTTACATAATGACTCTGGGAATTAATTTTCTAAGAGCGATGGGACAACTTCTGATTAGTAAACCACAGGGAACCTTCTTGAACTAATGGAGCCCACAAACCCCTCAACGGAAGGTGTTCCAGAAGTTAATCCAAATAGCTCAAGCCCAGGAGACGTCGGGAGATGGAAGAGTCTTTGGGACAGTGATGCTACCTGCGGCTGTGAATATTACCTTACCACCTGGCCAGACAGTGCTCACATTGCCAGTTTGAGCTTGTACTCCTCTGGACGGAGTGGAAGTGCAAATCGAGCCAACCACAATGGATCAAATGCCCCTGGATTGCTCGTCGCTTGGACAGTAGCTACAGTTTAAGATGGCAACGTTGTAGTGGTGTGTCAACCTGGAGACTGAAAGTCTCACCCTTCTACCCAAGAGTGAAGTGGCTCAAATCTCGGGCTTGCTGGAGAAGCTAATGGCACCCGAACTGGACATTGTGTGAGGGGATCCCTAGAACCTAACAGTTACAGCCACACCGGAGTCAACGACTGGTAGCAAGAAAGAGGGTCGCAGAATTGTAGAGTGGATGCGGGCAGAGCTGATGGGATTATCACCTAAACAAGTGCAGCAAGTAAAGGATGTACTGGAGTGCTACCAGGAGGTTTTTGTTCGCCATGAAGATGACTTCAGTTGCACCCAGACCGTCAATCATGAAATTCCTACCAGGAATGCCGCACCAATCTGCACCAAATACCTCCCAGATGTACAGTGGGTTCGGAAAGTATTCAGACCCCTTTAAATTTTTCACTCTTTCTTTCATTGCAACCATTTGGTAAATGAGCAATGAAAATTTAAAGGGGTCTGAATACTTTCCGAACCCACTGTATAAAGAGGTGAAGGAGATGCTGGTTCATATGCTGCAAAGTGGAGTGAAACGAGAGAGTCAGATTCCGTGGGCAGCACCCATTGTGCTGGTCCAGAAAAAAGATGGGACACAGCGGTTCTGTGCCAATTATAGGTGGCTGAATACCAAAACCAAAAAGAAGAGGACAAGACATTTTATATAAAAAACATCTAAGAAAAAAGGAAGAATTTTTTGTCATAATAAATATAAATAAATGTAAAATAGTCAGAAGCCACAATAAGGGGATTACTTGAAAAATTACAAAGTTTATTGCATATAAATAATTAAATACATAAATAAAGACATATACGGTACGAAGATACACATCTTTCCTATATCTAAATAAAGACAAGGCATTCATGTGTAAAGAATGGCAGGTGAAGAGTTAATGTGCTGAGTGCTGGAAAAACAGCACATAGAGAAACAAACGTCCCCCAGCTGATCTATAATTAAGTAGGTAGCAAAGCATAGTGCATATATATAGGTAAACAGATAGATTAAGTAGAAGCCATGCAAATGCAATAGTCAAAAATACGCAAATGCTACAAAAAAGTCATAAGGCAATGCATTAAAGTCAATCCATATGTAATATAATAACTTGGGACATGTAGATGCCTTGGCAGAAAAGCAGGGGGACGCACTGGAGCCTTGACGCGTGTTTCACCACCTACGGCTTCGTCAGGAGGCGTGGTCAATATAGAAAGGCAGGGGAATTTAAACCTAAGCTAATTGGCTGGCCTGCGAATCGGTGCACGGCTTGGCGTGATGCACCACCCCATGAAGAGGCGGGCCGGCGCCCGCCATGAATGATGGGAAGGAGGACGGACGGCACGGGGCCCATCACCATAGCAACGCCCCCGGCCAGCCACACCACGGGCAGGTGCAGCACACGCACAAGTTGCGTCTGCACAGAAGTCATATGGGATTGAATAACAGCTATGTAGAGAGTGAGAGGGAATGTAAGTATTGGAGCGATAGCTATTATAACGATACCTTCATTCCCTATGACATAGAAGGTATAAAATGGGTTTAAAAGATGACAGATCGTACATGGATCTCTGTGGAATAATCCATCATTATTGGGGATATAGTTGGACCTAATATTAAGAAAATGGACAAAATCTTATGAGAAAGTATTAAACCAGATATAATATTCATCTAAGACATTTATAATAGAATGACTGCTGTGAACCTCAATTAGATTATGGACATAGAAAAATAATGGGCATAAAAAAGTAATGAAAATAGAATAATAATAATTAAACTCTAATCGCCCACATGATATAATAATTCATACATGAATTAGCCAATAAGGCGCGAACCATCATGAGAAGATAAATAAATCAAAATAAATTATACAATCATAAATAATATAAAAATATATATATCTCATGTTGGATACGTTATAGCCCAGTAGATAAGACATATATTATGTCTATGGCAAAAACCAAAAAAATATAAAGAATGACCAATGATAAATAATATTAAACTAAATATAATAGAAAAAGCAAGCAATGGAATATTTATAACCAAAAATACCAAAAACAAACTGGTTCAGTCCAAAAATAGATTTGAATCCCATAGCAAATATAATCAGATAGAATAGAGTCCAACAAATAGAAAGATTTTTCTTCAATGATGTCATCATTCCGTCATAAATATGATTAAGATGTTGATAGCTGTCCATCATCACGCTGGCATGCGCACAGAAGAAAGATTCAATAAGCAGTTAAGCCGATCTAATTAATAGGAGATAAACTGATGAAAAAAAAAGGTTGTATTAATATAAGTACAATTAAAAACAAGACAAAAAAACCATCTACCATATTAAAATCAAACAAAAACACGACAGTGCAATATTATAGAAAAGACTTGAAACTGATGGCCTCATTCAGGCCTTTAGGCATAAGGGTGTCGAGTAATACCATCCAACGTGTCTCTTTTTGTAAGAGCTTCTTTTTTAGATTACCTCCCCGAATGCCCATATAAACATGGTCGATACCACTGACGTTAAAACCCTTAGGGCTACCGCCATGTGATTCGAGAAAAATATTTAGGAATTGTTTTTAAAGAACTTGAATCAAGACAAGTGATTCGATTCCTCACCCTCCATCTTGTTTAAAGAGGAACTTACCCATCTCTTGGAGAGAGGTTTTGAGTATAATGCCATCTCATATAAGATGAAAGAAGCTTTGTTACCTGAATTTCCTATCACCCCTACTTTTTATTTGTTCCCAAAGGTTCACAAGGACCCCCTCTGCCCACCGGGCAGACCCATTGTCTCGGGCATAGGGGGCCTGTGTGAACCTGCCTTCAGATTTATTGATTTTTATTTGCAGAAGTGTGTTGAAACGCTTCCGTCTTTTGTGAAAGACACTACCGATGTTCTCAGAAAGCTTGCAGCCTTATTCTTGAAAAAGATATGTGGCTGGTAACTTGCGACGTGGAGTCCCTATACACGTCGATCCACCATAGCCATGGGATGCGAGCTGCCCGCTTCTTTTTGGGTATTCTATCTGATTATATCTGCTATGGGATTCAAATCTATTTTTGGACTGAACCAGTTTGTTTTTGGTATTTTTGGTTATAAATATTCCATTGCTTGCTTTTTCTATTATATTAAGTTTAATATTATTTATCATTGGTCATTCTTTATATTTTTTTGTTTTTTGCCATAGACATAATATATGTCTTATCTACTGGGCTATAGCGTATCCGTAAGAAATATATATATATATATATATATATATATATATATATATATATATATATATAATTTATGATTGTATAATTTATTTTGATTTATTTATCTTCTCATGATGGTTTGCGCCTTATTGGCTAATTCATGTATGAATTATTATATCATGCGGACGATTAGAGTTTAATTATTATTATTCTATTTTCATTATTTTTTTATGCCCATTATTTTTCTATGTCCATAATCTAATTGAGGTTCACAGCAGTCATTCTATTATAAATGTCTTAGATGAATATTGTATCTGGTTTAATACTTCCTCATAAGATTTTGTCCATTTTCTTAATATTAGATCCAACTATATCCCCAATAATGATGGATTATTCCACAGAGATCCATGTACGATCTGTCATCTTTAAACCTATTTTATACCTTGTATGTCATAGGGAATGAAGGTATCGTTATAATAGCTATTGCTCTAATGCTTACCTTCCCTCTCACTTCCCGTGCACCGATTCGCAGGCCAGCCAATTAGCTTAGGTTTAAATTCCCCTGCCTTTCTATATTGACCACGCCTCCTGACGAAGCCGTAGGTGGTGAAACGCGCATCAAGGCTCCAGTGCATCCCCTGCTTTTCTGCCAAGGCATCTACATGTCCCAAGTTATTATATTACATATGGACTGACTTTAATGCATTTGCCTTATGACTTGTTGTAGCATTTGCGTATTTTTGACTATTGCATTTGCATGGCTTCTACTTAATCTATCGGTTTTTACTTATATATATGCACTATGCTTTGCTACCTACTTAATAATAGATCAGCTGGGGGACGTTTGTTTCTCTATGTGCTGTTTTTCCAGCACACAGCACATTAACTCTTCACCTGCCATTCTTTACACATGAATGCCTTGTCTTTATTTATGTCTTTAATTATTTATATGAAATAAACTTTGTAATTTTTCAAGTAATCCCCTTATTGTGGCTTCTGACTATTTTACATTTATTTATATTTATTATGACAAAAAATTCTTCCTTTTTTCTTAGATTTTTTTTTATATAAAATGTCTTGCCCTCTTCTTTTTGGTTTTGGTTTTCATGCTTAGGCTTGGGGATTAGTCCCGTTAGCCACGGTGACAATTTTTGTAGGTAGATATAGATGGCTGAATGCCTGCACAGTGTGAAACTCTTATTCGTTGCTCCAAATTGGGCAATCCCACTCTGCCCTGGGATGGGTGAAATATTTTTCCACCCTCGATCTGGACAGCTGGTACAGGCAGGTGCCAATGGCAGAAAACGACCGTCCGAAAACAGCATTTATACTGACCATGAGACTGTTCAAGTTCAATCGCATGCCCTTTTGTCTGACTAACGCCCCAGGGACGTTTCAGCGCTTGATGGAGAGATGTTTGGGAGATTTGAATTTTGAAGCTACAGTACCTTGATCTACCTTGATGACATCATTGTCTACATGCTTAACTTTGAGGAGCACCTCCAGCAGCTCGAACAAGTGCTGAGCCAGGTTTCAGAGTCATGGCCTGAAGGTGAAGCCACAGAAATGCCATCTCTTCCGTTAGCAAATTGAGTATTTAGGGCATATTGTGTCGAGTGAAGGAGTATGAACTGTACGAGAGAAAGTGGCAGCGGTGCAAGAATGGCTCACTCCTATGATGGTGAAAGATGTACGGGCATTCCTAGGGCTTACTGGCTACTACCTGAGAATTGTGAAAAACTTCACCCATATAACGAACCCCTTGCTGAAACTGTTAAAGGGAGTGTCGGCCGACTTGTAGAAACGAAACATCCAGTGGGGAGACCGTCAGGAGGAAGCCTTGAAAATTGTCCTCACCGAGGCCCCATTCTTGCTTATGCCGATTTTTCACAGCTATTCATCCGTCACACTGCTGGAGGTCTACACTGCCTTGGAGCAGTCCTGTCGCAGGTAAAAGGAAAAAAAGAGCAGGCGATAGCCAACGCAAGCCGGTCCCTGCATGATTCAGAGTGAAACCCAGACAACTATAAGGCTATGTGTACATGTTGCGTTTTTTTCACCTTTTTTCGCGGCAAAAACGCTTAAAAAGCGCATGAATGAAGCATCCTATTATTTAGAATGAATTCCGCATTCTTTGTGCACATTGTGCGTTTTATTCCATGAAAAAAACGCATCGCGGAAAAAAACGCAGCATGTTCATTAATTTCGCGGTAAATTTGCGGAATTTCCACTATATTATTGACCTTGGGATGTTCAGGAAAAAAACGCGTAAAATCCGCACGAAAAACGCATAAAAATGCACAAAAAACACGTAAAAACGCGAATAAAGCACGAAAAAAAAGCATTTGAATTTCCTTGCAAAAAGTCCAGTTTTGCTCAGGAAATTTCTGCAAACTTTCTGCAACAAGTGCACAGAGCCTAACACTTTCAAGCTGGAGCTCCTGGCCCTGGTATGGGCCATGACCGAGAAGTTCGCAGAGTACTTATCCGGATCAGAGGTTCTGGTGAGGACAATAAAAATCCCTTAGCCCACCTTGAGAATGCAAAAGCTAGGGCCCCTGGATCAATGGTGGGTGGCACGTATGAACAAAGTATTGTTACAAGTATGTTTACCATGCCAAGGCCGAGAATACTCATGCCGATGCCCTCTCCTGGATGACACACGAACATCCTGACCGTGACCGAGATGAAGAGCTTGAGGCAGAGGAGATTCCTGGATTCGAAAACTCATTTACCTCATTGGTGGCGATGCAGGGACAGGTCAAAGAAGCTTCTGAACAACAGGAACTAAGGTGGTCCCGAGATGACTGGATCCTGCTCCAACAGATGGACAAGGAGACTGCCCAGCTGCAACAGTGGGTGGCGTTGAAGCAACTTCCAAGTTGGAGGGAGAGGAATGTACTGTCCTCAGGAGCCCTGCTGATTCTGGGACAATGGGAAAGACTCTGCTTGAGAAGCAGATTGTTATATATCGGAAAGTGCAGCTACTGCGAGAAGAGGGAGTCACTTGGCAAGTAGTGCTCCTGGAGAAATCGATTAAGACGGTGGCCACCGATGCGCATGAACGAGGGGCTCACTTTGGTGCAGAGAAAATGTTCTGGTGGTTACAGAGATTGGTGTATCAGCCACAACTGAGGAATGCGGTGGAAGATGCGTGCCAACAATGCAGAAGTTGTGAGCTGGCTAAGCCTCCAGAACAGCTGGCCCCAACACAGACCATTGTGACCACTGCCCCTTTGGAAGTCTTGATGTTCGACTACCTGACTATAGTACCAGTGCATCTGAGCTATGAGCATTGTCTGGTGATGACTGACCATTTTACCAAGTTTGCTGTGGTAACTCCAACCAGAGATCAGACTGCCGAATCAGCTGCACAAGCCATCTGTCGAGATTTAATCCATGTGTACGGCTGCTCGAAAAGGAACCATTACAATCAAGGTGCCTGCTTCCAGGGGCGAGTTATGGAGGAACTGCACCATTTGTACCGGATTGGGAAGTCCAGAACGACCCCTTATCACCCTCAAGGGAATGGGGCCTGTGAACAATTTAATCGAACTTTGATCCAGATGTAACGCACTTTGAAAGAAGACCGAAAGAGCTAATGGCCTGAGTTTGAGGCAGAGCTGGTGTGGGTGTAAAACAACCGAGAGCACAGAATGACAAGGTTCACACCGTATACCTTGTTGTTCAGATGAAGAGGACAAGAGATTACGGAACTGGAGCTGAACCCGGAGGGTGTCCTCTTGGGTTAAGAAACAACGGCCTCCCCATCAATTGGTGCAGATGAAGTTCCCGGAACTTAAACACCTTGAGGCATTACCTAATCGTGGGACAGCTCTGAAACCCGTGGACCGAGTTTTGGTCACGAATAAGCGGCCCCGGGCAATTTGGAAAACTGGTCGGAGCGGACTCCACACCGAGTGACACAACGGGTTGGCACCGATGGGCTGGTGTATGAAGTCCAGCCTGAACAGGAAGAAGGAGCACCCACTAGAGTAGTCCATCGTAGCATGTTGCGGCCTGTTTGTCCAAAGAACCCAAAAGTGGAAAAGAGATGCCAATAATATGGGAGGTCCCCCCAGTTTTGGTTCCTGTCTTTTACGGGAAGAAGGAGAGTTTGCCCCGTACTCAGATTTGGCACCCACCACTCATGAGGAGAGGAACACTGAGCCACCAATGCTGGAAGTGGCTAAAGCGACAGACCCGCCGGTCAGATCATCCCTTTACCGCCCATGAGTCAGCCCAAATTAGGCCGATCTGAGCGAAACAACAGCTGGAGTGCCCCACACTCGCTATAAGCAAGATCAGATTATTTGGCAAAGAATTATCCAAGAAGTGGAGAATTGTGAACGTTTGGTGAAGGAGCTCTCGCCCGTGGAATGGCGAGCTAAAGGAAGGTGGGAGTGTAGAAGAGAGGAATGGGCTGCAGGGGCTGCTGAAACGCCGGGTCCGGAACTGCTGGGGCCAAACCTCCTGTTGCTGGAGGGACTGAGATTGCGAATGAGCGAGCCGGTAACCTGGGTGAGGGAGGAGTGGTCAGGCAGAGGAATTTAAGAGGGGTTGTGTGGGAACATAAGAGAGATTCCTGCCAGAACACTGAGCAGGTGCGGACCGCGGCTGCAGTGAGGAGAGCGACAGAGCGCAGCATGCAGGGACAGGGCGGCAACGTGAGAGACTCACCCATATCGGTGGGTGCGCAGGGGAATGTGCGACAGACAGAGCATTGCAGCACGGACGTCCTGGTGTTCGCTGACACACAGAGAGGCAAACACTGGGCAGAGCATTGCAGCACAGCCATTCAGGTGACGACGGCTGTACAGAGAGACATGTGCCGAGTGGAACCTTACGGAGAGCTATACCCTTTTGCTCCACAGTTAAATGGACTAAGGGCTCATTGGGCAAAACTGTAGATTGCCTGCTGCCGCCAGAAGCAGGACCGTGTGTAGAGTGGGACGCCTGAAGACGTGACACCGACGGCATTCTGCTGCCCACTGGACCTTCCGAACGTGCCGGGCTGCAGAGCCACGATAAGTGAATTTGTTAACAAAGACTGTCTAGTGATACAACCGAAATACAGTTTAGTTATTTTTGCATCACTTTTCCCTGTTATCTCCCTGCGAGGAGTTCATTGCTGTTGAATAGTGTTGAGCGATATTGCTCGATATCTAAAAATATCGTATCGAAATTGTATCGCCGATAGCACTAAATATCGTCGATATCCGATTTCGATACCGGAAGTCCCATGTAAGTCTATGGGAACAAAATATCGCAACAAAAAAAACCCTTTCTTTCGTTGTAAACACAAAATATACACACATAGAATACATATATATATATATATACATGTCATTGTGACATATATATATATATTATATATACATATATTTATAGTTTATACACTTCTACATAGTAAAATCGACTCTAATTCAATTGCCGGGTAAAGACGTGACATACCCCATAGAAGTCGACGGGCTCGGTGCCGAGTACCCCCAAAACCTCTGGCTCTGTGCGACTCAACTTGGGCGTCACGAACAGGATTCTGTAGCTCGCTATAAGCGAGTCCTGTGTGCCTGAATTGCACTGGTTTTGTGCTTGAGAATTGCTAAAATCATCAGAGAATGTATTTGCCATTTTTCCGCCATATCTGCGTCACGACGAGGCACTGGTGAAGAAGAAGGGCGTGCTCTTCGTGGGTGTCACTCACTCAGTGGCGTGAAAACGATGGCCGCCCACTGTAAATGGTACTGCAATGTAAGATCGTGCCCCACAGCTCTTCAGTTCCGCCTCCTCATCCTCCTCAGTGTGCGGAAACTAACACGAAGGTCCCGCCTCCCTACAAAAGAGGGGCCCTCTCCAGATGCTAATGACACATGTGACTTGGCTGAGATGGCTAATGGACACGACGAGCAGAAGTGGGAAGGGATGGAGCAGTCAGAGCTCTCCCCCCACGGAAGCGACCCGATCGCCACGGAACCACCGTTTGGCACCCGGCCTGTAAACCCTCCTACGCTGCAAGAAGCGGCGGATACCCTAAGAGGCCTGGCCCGGCACCGGGAGGAGGTCGCCAGGATGGAAGCCAGCTGGCGTGCCCTAAAAATAAACTTGGAGCGGCGCCAATCCCTCTTACCTGAAGTGTCTGTACCGGAAGGTGAGGCACCCGTTCTAGTAGAGGAGTCCTTGCAATGTGATCCGGTTGACGTTGTCGCAGTGGAGGCACCCGTTCCTGCAAAAACCGCAGCACCGTTAGCAGCACCCCAGATCCCGCTGTCTGCCCCCGTCGCTGAGACAGAAGAAGCGACACCCGTCCTCATGGAGGAGGCCGCGCAGGCACCAGAGCACTACCTGCCTGTACCGGAGCCCCGACTGTCATCTGATTTAGAGCCGTCTGCTTCCTCCGCAGGGGAGCCCCGCCAGGACTGGGGGCGACAGGAGAGCTGCCGCAAACCGGACACTGTAAGCTGCAGTGGAGTGGTGGAGACATGGAGCAGCTGGTGGAGGAGAATTTCTACCGGCGTCAGGAGGAAGAGTGGAGACGTTGGGAGCGGGAAGCAGAGCGACAAAGGGAGCAGCGAGAAACCCTAAAACTTCGCCAACGTCACCTGGAGAAGGACCGGGCAGATAAGGACCGGATGAGAAAGGATAAAGGAACCCTGAGTGAGCCGCGGCGTAAGGGTGCAGTACGGAGCTTTAAATTGAAAGGTGGTTGGGGCTTCATCAAGGAGCCTGGACTTTATTTAGAAGTCTTTGTGACCCGGCGGGACGTGGAGGCTCACCTCCCAGAAGGACACCCGGGAGGGACCTGTTGCCAGGAGACTTGGTGACTTACACCCGACACTGGGGTTACAATGGGTGGTACGCCCTATATGTTACCAGGTGCGACCCCTACTCCCCAGTGTGTGAGGAACCTGTGAGACCCTCGAAGCCTTCAGCCTCCCACATCCAGGCCTCTGCAAAAGTGCCCACCCCACGCCGTAAATCTCCCCAGCCTCCCTCAGTGGTCTCCTCAGCAGCCCCAGCTATGGACATGATAAGTATAGCTGGCCCGTACCCGGCGCCTGTTAGGCACCCTGGGGTTCGTACAGTCCGGGACATAGGGTTCCAGACCCAGAGGGAGATGAAAGAGGTGGCCACACAGACCCAGATAGCGGGTCACGACGTCACTGTACAGGCCACACAACGTCATCAGGTCCTGGTGGTCCTTGGTGCCTCGGATGTTTGGCAATCTCAAGAAGAGTACCAGGTGGTACCTGGAAGAGGCCAGCCAAAGAAGTCTAAATAACCCGGACAGGGTCCCTGTATGTAAATAGTTAAATTGTTTATGTACCCGGACGGGTGAATGTTCCTAAAAAAGTTTTTTAATTTAATAAAAAAAAAAAACACACAGTTTTCATTTCTTTTATTACTGTCTCATCCTGCGACGCCATCGATCTCCTGTAAAAAAATGAAAAAAGAAAAAAAAAAGTATACCACCTGACCGACGCAGTCCATAGTAACGAGTGTCCCACGACGATCCAGCTCTGCTACATCAGAATGACAGGCAGAGCCTGTCATCCCGGCGCAGCACAGCTGATTACCTGCTTCCCCGGCGGTGACGTCATCGGACTGACTGCTTTACGGCCGGGATTACCCTGCAGTCACTGCAGTTATCGCGAAAAACTGCATGTGACCGCCAGGGAGAAGATAATGGCGGCCATCAAGCAGTCCAGGACGTGACCGCGGAGATCTTCTGCCAGGTAAGTGCCGCTGACTCCTGACAGACCCGACCGACGGACACTCACAGTGACAGTGACAAATCCGATTCCGGTATTCGATAAGACGAAAATATCGAAACGAATTATCGAAAGGCCGATAGAGCTAATATCGGCCGATAGCCGATATTTGCATTATCGTATCGCTCAACACTACTGTTGAACAATTAAATATAGTTAATTTCTGCTCTGCAGCATGTTTGTTACTGCTACCCAGCACCTGCATATTACACTGACCTCTATGACCAGCACCGCCCTGTGTCTCTTGGTGGGCTTGTGGAATTAATAATGTCATGTGAGTGCTGCAGCTTATCAGCAGCTTTCACAATTCGATCAGTGGGGAAGCAGCTATGTCCTCTTCCTTTAGCTGGCCTGCCCAATACACAGGGACATTCAGTTACATGTGCAATATATCACAATATTCAGTGTGAAGTAATGTTTAGGTTTCCGGCTGAAATTTAGAAAACTTTCACCTTATTTCTGTTTTACTAATTCATTGCTCAATAGCATACAATGGTGAAATCATTCACTGTATTTTTTAATCTGTTTATGCACATTTATGAAAAAATTTGGCTCAACAGCTCTCAGGCAATATGATGAGTCCACACAAAATTCTGCAGATCTAAGCATAAGGCTCCATTCAGATGCTATGTAAAATCAGCTACCCCTCACACAGTGGCACATTTCAGACGACCTCACCAGATTTTGAGCTCACCATGTTAAAGTGAAACTAAAACCTTCATCGCAGAGAAAAGAAATCATCTAATTTACTAATAATCAGAGATGAGCGACTTTGCCTCCGGGAGGGTGGAGTCGGGTTTCGGACCACCCGACTTTCACAAAAGTCGAGTCGAACGAAATCAGCCAACTATCGGAAAAAGTCGAAGGTCCAACTGAAACACAAAACCCAATGCAAGTCAATGGGGAAGAAAAGTCGTCAGGGAGTGGAGGACAGTAAACACACCTACAGTGCCCATTTCAATGCCAACGACATCAATTCTTATTACTTAAGCTTGTCAACCTTCATTTTCTTTATAATAATAGTAACGCATTGAAAACTGGGGGTTATTTGGCTAAAGTTGTGGGGGGGGCAGGGCTGGCTCCAGGTTTTCATGGGCCCCGGGCCAAAGCGTCTCAGTGGGCCCCTTTAACACATACCACAATTCATGATGCTCCGATATGGCAGAGAAATATAGGTATGGTACAATGACAAATACTTCACTTCTTACATTACATGACTGATATCTATTTTAAATTCTACAATAGCTCAAAAACCGGACAGTATATTCCTCCATACAGTATAATGGCCACCATACAGAATAATGAGCCCCATATATTGCTCCATAAAAAATTGGTACCATATAATGTTCCATACAGTATATGATGAGCTCCACATAAGGCTCCAGTATATGATGGGCCCCATGGATGATGCTCCAGTGTATGATGGGCCTATATAATGCTTCAGTGTCTGATGGACCCCATTTATAATGCTCCAGTGTATGATGGGCCCCATATGATGCTCCAGTGTATAATGGGCCCCGTATATGATGCTCCAGTGTATGATGGGCCCCATGGATGATGCTCCAGTGTATGATGGGACTATAATGCTCCATATATAATGGGCCCCATATGATGCTCCAGTGTATAATGGGCCCCATATATGATGCTCCAGTGTATGATGGGCCCAGTATATGATGCTCCAGTGTTTGATGGGCCCCATTTATAACGCTCCAGTGTATGATGTGCCCCATATATAATGCTCCAGTGTGTAATGGGCCCTATCTATGATGCTCAAGTGTATGATGGGCCCCATATATAATTCTCCAGTGTATAATGCTCTCCATATATTGCTCCAAACATTAAAAAAATGAAATACCACCATCAAACTATTTCTTTGATTGATGGGGCGGTTAGGAAAGAGGAACCCATGTGCATTCTGTTGATTGACGCAGAAAAGGCTTTCGACAGGGTGCACTGGGATTTTATATTTCAAACGTTAGAAGGAAATGGCTTAAAAGAAACTATGCTCTGTAGAATTTCTGCCCTTTACTCATCTCCCAGTGCTCAAGCTAAAATTAATGGCGCACTTTCAAACACATTTTTAATTTCGAACGGCACGAGGCAAGGCTGTCCTCTTTCACCCTCGCTTTATATACTCACTATGGAACATCTAGCAACCGCGATATGGAATAATCCCTCCATTATAGGCATAAAAGCCCAATCAGAAGAGCACAAACTGGCACTTTTTGCAGATGATGTCCTATTGTATGTCTCTTCCCCAACTATAAGTCTCCCAAATATTATCTCAAAATTACATAGATTTGGTTGTCTGAGCAATTTCAAAATTAATACCCACAAATCGGAGATTCTCGATATCTCAATCCAACCAAGTGAGGTGGAGAGGTTGGCAGCTTAATTTCCCTTTAAGTGATGTTCAGATTCTCTTACCTATCTAGGAATAAAAATCACCACCATAGTATCTAATCTTTATGAAGCAAACTTTAAGACAGCTTTACATAAAGCTGAGTTAGACTTAGAAAATGGCGTAAACTACCTTTATCTTGGTTTGGAAGAGTGAAACTATTAAAATGGATCTATTGCCCCGTCTCCTATATTATTTCCAAACAATCCCTTTGTATTTACCTGCCTCCTTTTTCTCACATCTTAAAAAAAACATTACTTGTTTTATTTGGTCACAAAAACGAGCACGTATTTCATACTTTTTGTTAAGTAGATCGAAGCAAGAAGGGGGAAGAGGTCTGCCAGATTTTGCTATGTATAGTCAAGCAGCAATTGGTACATGTATTTTAGATCTGTTTCATAATAAAAACAGCAAAAAATGGGTTACATTAGAAAATGATCTTAATGGACGTGACTCCCGTATAGTTATTTGGTCCCCGACGGAAGCACGGGATATACCTTTACCCTTCCTCACCAAAAACATGATATCATTTATCAAAAGAGGGAGTCGAGAGCTGGGAGTCTCTTCGTCTCCTGGCCCCCTAACTCCTATATGTGACAATCCATCCTTTCCTGCAGGATTGAAAAGAAACACTTATCTACATGAAAATAGAGCTTCATGCCCCATAGTCCATGATTATTTTACAAGGACAGGGATGAGGTCTCTCCAGGACATTTTTCGGGACAAGGAGCCGCCAACAGGTGCATGGTTATTATATGAACAAATAAAGAGTTTTCTTATTAAATTAGCCAAACAATCCAATCCATACAGAATATTATCTCCGTTTGAGACTCTTTGTTTATCAACAAACTCTATAGATCACACTATCTCTTTATTATACAAAACCTTCCAAGATTTCCCAACATTTTTTTCAAAATGGTAGATTGATTTGGGTAGACCCTTATCAGTTGAAGAAAGAACAAAGATTCTCTTATGCACATTCAGGTCATCGCTCTGTTCGACATCACAGGAGAGGAGCTACAAAATCTTATCGAGGTGGTACAGATGCCCATCAGATTTAAACTTAATTTATGGAACAACACCGGATACATGCTGGAGATGCTTAACAGATAGAGGTTCATTTGTACACATTTGGTGGCATTGCCCACTCATACAGAAACTGTGGTTAGCATTCTTTGATCTCTGCAACAAGCTGTCTATAACGAAAATTACACCCACAATGGAGGTGGCCTTGCTGTCCTTGTGTAGCTCCTCGATTTCTAGATTTAATAAAGGTCTTCTTAGACATATTCTCACTGCTACCAGGAACGTGATTCCTAGATTTTGGAAACAAGAAAAGGTTCCCTCGCGTTCTGATTTGGTGATGGAACTCAACGACATACATAGAATGGAACAGCTGATAGGACAACTGAATGGTACCACAGGAAAGGTATATAACACTTGAGCCCCCTGGGTTATGTTTAGAGAATCATCGGAATTGGACTCTTGGTTGATAGACCCATAGATGATGGGTCATATGAGTTTACCTACTGGATGGAGCCACATTTCCTACCCCACTCCTTAAAATCCTCCCACCTCCCCGTCCCACTTTTCTTTTTTCTTTTTTTTTCCCTTCTTTCTCCCTTGTTTCATCTCTACCTTCTTTTGTTTTGTAGACCTAGAGTTTTAGTCTAGGTACCTTCTTCTTTAAAATTCATAAACAAAGTAATACTGATGTTAATTGCCTACATGAGCAAACACCTCAGGCGCTCATCCAACATGTGTTTCATATGTATGACTTTCTGGGAAAAATTACAGTTGCTATACAATTTTTTTTTTTTGCATGTGATAGTAGAAGAGGTATGTTCTTTTCTCTTCCTGTTATTAATGATTGATGTGTATAAATACCTCAATAAACTTGATTTACACAAAAAAATGGAATACCTCTCCTGGCTGGGCACTGCTCTACTCTGGACTCCTCAGTGTCGCCATCTTACAGCTCTCTGCACTGTGACTGTTCAGGCAGAGGGCGCACAGACGTGACGTCATCGCGCTCTCTGACCTGAATGTCACTGTCAGGAAACACGGAAGACTTCACAGTGGTGGAGCAGGGAGAGGTAAGTATTGCAAGTGCTGGGGCTCTGAGGAAGCAGGGGGGCCCACTCGTGGGCTATGGCACTAGCACAGGGCCCCTCAAAGTACGCCGGTGTCTCTGACGGCGAGTTTGCGCCCCCACCTGCTCAGGGCCCCAGCACTTGCCCGGGTGCACCAGGTGCTGACGCCAGCCCTGGGGCGGTACAGCCCAGTTAGGGAGGTGGAAAAACTGGCATATGTTGAGGTGTAGGCTGGATGTTCAGCAGCTGCAAATGGAGGAATTGGAGAAGTCGGAGGAAGAGGAGGACAAAGCGAGCCATTTTGTTGGCAACCTATGTGTCATCAGGGGAAGGTGGTACAAAATCCTTTGAAACCCAGGCATGGTTCATTTTAATGAAGGTGAGATCACCTACATTTTGGGTCAACAGCCGGGTCCTTCTTTCTGTCAAGATTGATCCAGCAGCACTGAAGACTCTTTCTGATAGTACACTACCAGCAGGGCAAGCAAGCTCCTGTAAGGCATATTGTGCCAATTCAGGTCAGGTGTCCAGTTTACAAGCCCAGTAGTCAAAGGAGAAAGAACTGTGAGGGAGAACATTGATAGGGGAGGAGAGGTAATTTTGAACCATAGTTGACAACTGCTGTCTCCTGTCTGTTGCAATCGATTCAATATTAACAGTCGTGTGAGCAGTACTCGAGAAATCAGTCCACAACATGTTCATGAAACCCCTGTCTCCAATGCCACTTCGGCTTTGTGCACCACGAACACCTCTTCCATTTGGCCCAGTACGGCTCGTGGTAGAACCTGCACCGCTGCTGTGTGCTGGGAATGCCCCTAACAAACGGTTTACCAGAGTTGCTTGTTTGTTCGCCAATATTAGCTCAAGGTTCTCCTGTGGCATGATGTTCTGTAATTTGCCTTTATAGCGTGGGTCGAGGATGCTGGCCAACCAGTAGTCGTCATCTTTCATAATTTTGGCAATGCAGGGGTCCCTTTTTAGGATCCGCAAGACATAATCACACATGTGGGCCAATGTTACAGGTGTCAATGATGCACTGCCAATGGTGGGTGGAGGAGAACTTTCTGCCAAATCCACATCCCTCCAGTCCCGCACAAACCCTGTACCTGACCTTGGCAAGCCAACATTTTCTCTTGCCCCTCTGAGAAGCATCCTCCTCCCCAAAATAATCATCCCCCCTCACTCTCCTCCTCTTCCTCTTCTTTTTCCACCTCATCCAGGACAGTTCCCTGAGCAGACAATGGCTGACTGTCATCAAGGCTTACCTCATCCTCCTCTTCCTCCTCCGCTGCAGACGCCTGATCCTTAATGTGCGTCAAAGTTTGCATGAGCAGACGCATAAGTGGGATGCTCATGCTCATGATGGCGTCGTCTGCGCTTACCAGCCATGTGCATTCCTCAAAACATTGAAGGACTTTACAGAGGTCTTTCAGATTTGACCACTGCACACCCAACAACTCGATGTCTGCCTTCAAACTGCCTGCCCGTGTATCCTCCCACAAATGCATTACAGCCTGCCTTTGCTCGCACAGCCTCTCAACCATGTGCATGGTGGAGTTCCCCCTTGTTGCAAATGTCTATGATTAGGCGGTGCTTGGGGAGGTGGAGCGATTGCTGCAGCCTCTGCACACAACTGGAGTCTACAGGCGAACGATGTATGTGCGAGCACAGTCTTCGCACCTTATGGAGCAGGGCTGGTAATTACAGATAATTATTTATGAAGCACTGCACCACCAGGTTCAAGGTGTGAGCCAGGCAAGGAATGTGTCTGAGTTTTGCCAGGGCTGTGGCCGCCACAAAATTACGGCCGTTATCACTGACTACCTTGCCTGGCTCAAGATGTAGACTGCCCAGCCATGACTCAGTTTCTCACTGCAAGTAGTAGGCCAGTACCTCCGTGGTGTGTCTGTTGTCACCCAAAGACATCATCTTTAAAACAGCCTGCTGACGCTTACCACTAGCTGTTCGATAGTGGGACACCTCGTATGCAACACTGGCAGCTGCGGATGGAGTGCTCGTGGGACTGCGCTTTGTCGACGAGCTTTTGCTTCTGGAGGAGGAAGAGGAGGGTCGAAAGCCTACAGCCAACTGTTGCCTATACCATGGGGCTAGGCAGCCCTGTCCCACCGCCACTGTTCCCTGTGGACCCTGCATCCACCACATTAACCCAGTGCGCAGTAATGGACACGTAACGGCCCTGGCCATGCCTACTGTCCCATGCATCTGTTGTGAGGTGCACCTTTCCACTCACTGATTGTTTGAGTTCATGGACAATGCAGTCTTTCACATGCAGGTGGAGGGCAGGGATGGCTTTTCTAAAAAAGACTGGGTAGGTTATAGCGTGACACAGCGTAGACCATGAGGTCTCTGAATGCTGCGCTTTCAACAAAACGGAAGGGCATCATCTCTAATGAGATCAGTTTGGCAATGTAGGCATTCAAACCCAGTGTACGCGGATGAGAGGATGAGTACTTTCTTGTCCTACTCAAAGTGTCTGCTAGCTTGAGAGCTGCATATGGAGGAACTAGCAGTGGACATGGCGGACTGAGAGGGATTGGTGATGGTGGTGGTGGAGGTGATGGCCTAGATTCAGTCTTTGGTTGGAAAAGCATTGTGATTCCCTGACTGCTTTGGCCTTGCGATGACACCTCAACATTTCTTGCTGGTGGTGTGCTAACCGGTGGGCTTACAGTGGGGGAAGCGATGTAGCGTTGCTGGCTACCTTCAGTTGGAGCAGGTGCACATATGCTAGCTGAGGTATTGTAGTCCGTCCATTCTAGCAAGTGCGTGGTGTTTAAATGTCTAAGCATGCAACTGGTATTCAAATTTCTGAGATTTTTCCTTTGGCTAAAGGTCCTTCCGCACTTCTTACAGATAACCTTTGCCTCATCAATAGGATTTTGGTCAAAACCAGTGCCACACTGCACTCTTCCTACTATGGAATAACTTTTCAGGGCTTGAACGCTGTGCTAATTTGACGGTCTGGCCAAGCTGTCCTGCAACTCTTTTTATTCTTCTAACACGTTTTTTGACTGCTACGGGCCTGCAAGATAACCGCAGCTGTGATGTCGATGCCTGCTGCGGATCCTCCTCCTATTCTGAGCTTTGCCAGTGGCACCCTCTTCCCCATATGGATGCCAATCCGGGTCAACAACTGGGTCATCCATCACCTCCTCTTCAATTTCATCTGCACCTTCCTCTGTGTCACCGTGTAAGGTGGTATAGTATGCGGGAAGGGGCACCTAAGTTTCATCAGGGTCAGATTCTGGCTCAGTAGACTGCGAGGGCAATGCAGTGCTCTGGGTGAATGTACCAGCAGAATCATATAGCAGTGGCTGTGCATCAGTGCACTTCATGTCATATTCATCTTGGACTGTGGAATTCAGGATTTGAATTAATAACCCAGGCAGGGTATGTGAAAAGAGCTCCATGGAGTAATCTGAAGTGTGGCCTGCCGCATCCTTCACTTTTGGTGAGGTTGAAGGACACAAGGAAAGGTGTTGTTCCTGACCGGGAGCCTGAACTGATGACTCAGTGCTTGCATTTTTTTTAAACTTCAGAAGAGGAGGCGATAGAGCTGGAGGCCGTTTCGGCAATGTAAGCCAAAACCTGTTCCTGATGCTCTGGCTTTAAAAGTGGTTTACCTACTCCCAGAAAAGGGAGCTTTCCAGGCCTTCTGGAGACAGACGATGACGCAGGCTCAACACCTCCTGCCTTAGGTGCTATTGTGCTTTTGGCACTACCAGCAGATGCACTCCCACCACCATCAGTACCAGCTTCCCCCCTGCCCACATTCACGGCCTCTTCCACCATACTTCCTCATGTTTGGGAAAATGTACCAAAAATACCAGCAGATATATGGTACTGTATCAGAAGCGTACAGCTGTATACGGTGAAGGGGAAAAATTCAATCTCCGTATATATTTCCAGAGTCACACACAGACACTCTCTCAGTATGGATTTGACCGTAATACAAAAGGCAGCAAAAAGGGTATTGTATCAGAAGATACCAGGTGTATATAGTACAGGGTAAAGTTTAAATCTCTGTATATATTTCCGGAGTCACACACAGACGCTCTCTTACTATGGATTTGACTGTAATAAAAAAGGGAGAAAAAAGAAACTGTATCAGAAGATACCAGGTGTATATAGTATAGGGTAAAATTTAAATTTCCGTATATTTTTCCGGAGTCACACACAAACGCTCTCTCAGTATGGATTTGACCATAATACAAAAGGCAGAAAAAAGGTACTGTATCAGAAGACACCAGGTGTATATAGTATAGGGTAAAATTTAAATCTCCGTATATATTTCCGGTGTCACACACAGACGCTCACAGGCTCAGTATGGATTAGACCAGAAGATAAAAAGCAGAATAAGGGTACTGTATCTGAAGCGTACAGCTGTTTACAGTGTAGTGGTAATTGTAAATCTCTGTATATATTTCCAGTCACACACAGACGCTCACAGGCTCAGTATGGATTAGACCAGAAGAAAAAAAGCAGAAAAAGGGTACTGTATCTGAAGCGTACAGCTGTATACAGTGAAGGGGTAATTGTAAATCTCCGTATATATTTCCGGAGTCAGACACAGACGCTGACAGGCTCAGTATGGATTAGACCAGAAGAAAAAAAGCAGAAAAAGGGTACTGTATCACAAGCGTACAGCTGTATACAAATTCAAATTCAAAGAAGCTTTATTGGCAGGACTAAATACACATTAGTTTTGCCAAAGCAAGTGTACAAAAGGGAATAGGGATAGGGATGTTGGTAGGGACGGATCTAGGGTAGGGGTTGTGGAAGTCCATGGCTAAGGGAGGGGTGATGGGGGCGCAGATCCGGGATGGGGGCTATAGAAGTCCATGGCATAGGGATGTTGGGTAGGGGCAGATCCGGGGTGGAGGCTATAGAAGTCCATGGCCTATCATAGTTCTCTTTCTCGCAGTCTATGACATTCGCTCACATACCGCGCTGCTATCTCCGCTGCTCTCTCTTCTTCCCCCAGCAAGATATATGTTTTCTCTTCCTCCTTCATGGTGATGAAATCCGGGAAGAGATGTGAGAGTCTCCTGAAGTGAGTGTCCCTCACTGCTGAGTATTTGGAGCAGTGTAGCAGGAAGTGGTTTCGTCCTCTATGGCCTCCTGGTCACAGTGTTGGCATAGTCTTTCCTCCCTGGGCTTGTAGCTCTGCCTGTGTCGGCCGGATTCGATGGCCAGACTGTGGGCACTGAGTCTATACCGGCTCAGGATCTGGCGGTCTCTGGGGTCCGGGAGTTTCTCCAGGTATGGGGCCAGACTGTAGTCTCTCTGTAGACTCCGGTACATGGTCAGTTTCTGGGAGCTGATGATGTCGTTCTTCCAGTCACTGACATACCTCTCCTGGCCTTCGTCTACCATCTTCCTGATTTCGGCTTTTGTCAGGTTGTTGTGATTGGTGTTCTGGTCAGGTTGGGTTTGGGTGAGCTGTTCCAAGGGTCCTAGTTTTTCTGTTTCACCTACGTGTGTCAGGGCTTTATGGTGATGGGAGCTTGGATTGCTCCTATGTAGGTGAGCCCGGAATGACAGTGCCCTCTTTAGAACCGTTAGGTGTAGAGGGAATCTGCCCAGCTCGGCCCGGCAGGCACTGTTGGAGGTGCTCCGGTGGACTTGGAGAAGGTGCTTGCAGAATTCCAGGTGGAATATTTCTGTTGGGCTGGAATCCCACCTTGACCAGTCTGGGTAGGTGTGAGGACCCCAGACTTCACTGCCATACAGGAGGATTGGGGCGATGACAGAGTCGAAGATTTTTAACCAGACCCTCACTGGTGGCTTCAGATGGTAGAGTTTCCTTCGGATGCCATAGAAGGTTTTACATGCCTTGTCTTTCAGGGTCTCTATGGCTTGTTTGAAGCTTCCTGACCGGTGGATCTCTAGGCCCAGGTAGGTATATTTGTCTGTTCCTGTAAGGGCGCAGTTGTTGAGAACAAATGAAGGGTGCTGGTCTAATTTTCTCTTTCTCCTCTGGAACACCATGATGTTGGTTTTCTTTAGGTTGACCGGTAGTGCCCAGGTGGAGCTGAATTTCTCTAAGATTTTCAGGTTGTCTTGGAGGCCTTTCTCGGTTGGTGACAGAAGCAGCAGGTCATCTGCATACAGCAGGAATTTCACCTGGGTGTCGTGGAGGGTGGGACCTGGTGCTGTGGAAGATTCCAGAGCGGTAGCCAGCTCGTTGATGTAAATGTTGAAGAGCGTTGGACTTATACTGTGTAGGGGAAATTTTAAATCTCTTTAATATATTTCCGTAGTCACACACAGATAGTCAGCATGTATTTGTCCGTGATACCAGCTGGTACAGGGTTGTGTGTGAGGAGCGTACAGCTCTATATGGTGTGGGAAAAGATGAACGCTCAGTAACTGTGCAGAAAAAAAGAATAAACATATTTGTGCTGTGTAAAAAGCAGTCTGCACAGCAGTGTACACACAGCAATACAGTTAGCAGGCAGCCTAATAGTCAGCGCTGCTGCACACAAGAAAATCCTCCCCTGTCACTGGCAGGCAGCCTAATAACCAGCACTGCTGCACACAAGAAAATCCTTCCCTGTCACTGCACACTAACTGTACAGCACAATTGCTATCAGCACAAGCACATAAGAACTTATCTTTCCAGCCCTAACTCTCTCCCTACTGATAAACAGCAACAGCAACCTCTCCCTACTGTTAAGATCGGCAGCAATAAAATGGTGGTCAGGGGTCAGTGCTTTTATAGACACTATGACGCTCCCCAAAGCAAGCCAATCACTGCAATACCCTTCTCTAAGATGGTGGTGGACGCTGCCCATGTCATCTCGTTGCCCACAGTATCGTCCTTGCTCATTGGCTGAAAAAAGGCGCCTGGAAGCATTCTGGGAAAACCGACTTTGGAGCTCGTTTTGCCAAACGCATGGCCGACTTCACGCTATGGTCGGGTTTTGATCGGCGAAACCCGACTTTGGCAAAAGTCGGCGACTTTTGAATCTGACCGACCTGTTTTGCTCAACTCTACTAATAATATGTATTTTAGAATACTCTTGTAACTCATTTACATTTATTTTTTGTGTTTTTCTCAAAACACATGTCTTCTTTAACCCCTTCAAGACATGTGTCGTATAAGTATGGCACTGCGTGAAGTGAAATATATTCCTGCAAAGTGAAGTACATTTATGGTACCACTATTTCCGGTCACCGAGATAAGGAGGCTATCCCTGTATGTCTCCCCAAGGGCCTGTACCGCCTTCCGCATCAGCGATCACTGTGTTTGGCTGATCAATTCTGACCAGCCAAACACAGCGATGTCACAATAAAGTTGGAAAAAAAAAAGGATAGGGTGATTGCGACATCTCCTTGGCTGATTAACCTTTTTGCCGCTGATTGGTGGGTAACTATTACTCAGCCAATCAGTGGCAAAGGGGTTAATCTAAAATAGCGATCACCGCTCTGCACGCCATCTTTACCTCAAAGTTGGAATGCAGAACTCTTATATACACCCTCTGTGTACCTAATAGAGAAAATCATTGCGATCCTTCTATGATCTCCTGTGTCAACTGCCTCCTGCGATCCAGTACTGTGCTGTGCTGTCTTTGTGCTGTGTGCCCTATCTGTGATCACAGCAGCAGTAGCTCCTCAATCCCTGTTCCAGTCCCCCCATTCCCTCACCCCAGTCCCCCCACTCCCAATTGTATTTTTGTTGCATTTTTTGCACCTTTCCATGTGCGCATCGTTCTGCGCTGAGCATTTGTGCTCTGTCCATGGCCACAGCGCCCTGATCAGTTTCGCTGCTGATCAGAGTCTGCTCAAAGGGACGTTTTCTTTTTTTAGATATAAGTAGAGTAGTGGACATCATACTTTTTTAGAAAAAAAAGTAATAGTTTGTATAGAGTAGTTTTATAGGTAGGGAGGTAAGGCATTAGAGTAGCAGACATCGCAGTGTAAGTGACATCCAATTTTCTTTTAGAAAAAAACCCATAGTAGTTAGTACAGAGTAGCTTTATGGGTAGGTAGGTATGGCTTTAGAGTAGCAGATGTCGCAGTGTAATTGACGACTATTTTTGTTTTAGAAAAAAAAAATAGTAGTTAACACAAGAGTAGCTTTGTAGGTAGAGAGGTAGCACATTAGCGTTGCGGATGTTTCAGTGTAAGTGACGTCCGATTTCTTTTAGGGAAAAAAATAATAGTAGAAAAGAGTAGCCGTTTGGGTAAGGATGTAGTGTTTTTATTTTGAAAAAAAAAATTGCTATCGCAGAGTAAATTTTAGCTAGTGTATTTAGGGGAGTGAATGTCGCAATGTTAGTGACCTCCATTTTTCTTTTGCAAAAATAAAGAATTGTTATTGCCAAGTAAATTTTTAGCTGGTGCATAAAGGGAGAGTACGTCGCAATGTTAGTGATGTCCGTTCTTCTTTTGCAACAAAAAGAATGGTTAGTGCCTGGTAAATGTTTAGCTAATGCATTAGAGGAGCATACATTGCAGTGTTAGCGCCATCCATTTTTCTTTTGCAAAAAATAAGTAATTAGTGCCAGGTAAATTTTTAGTAAATGCATTAGGGGAGAGTGTTATGAATGTGCTAGACATGGTTTCTGAGCAGAGGCTCCCTCTGGTGGTTACAGACAGTACTGAACCTTTCAGCGAGGAATGGCAATCTGGGATCATGGACTGGTCTGATATAAGGGAGGTTCCCTCCCATGATGGTTGCCGGTGATCAATTGTTCTTGTCTCAATTGTGGTTCCTGGTTCATTTGGAAGTTTGCTGAGTCTGGCCTTTGCGTTAAAGATTGCTTCAAAGCATACCACACATCCATAAAATAATTAAATTTGTTTTACCCTATTGACACAACACACTTTTATAGTCTGATGTACTCCGCAAATCTTACACATACCCAAGGCCGTATTTGGCCTTCATGCTGCCCTAGGCATTTTTCGTGGTTGCGCCCCTTACTGGCATCATACACTGAGTCTGTGCACACGACATCTATTTAAGGCAGATCTACTCTGTAAAACGCTTTAAAAAATGCTAATTAAACAC
This sequence comes from Oophaga sylvatica, assembly GCA_033576555.1. NCBI lineage: Eukaryota > Metazoa > Chordata > Amphibia > Anura > Dendrobatidae > Oophaga > Oophaga sylvatica. The sequence goes on along the minus strand of JARQOD010000003.1, from coordinate 298,318,751 downwards.
TAAAAGAATGAATGTCTGCACTTGCTGTGCACAGGTTCAGTCTTTTGAGCGTTTTTTAACACCATCTTGATACAGTAAAGATGTATATCTTTGTACCGTGTTAGCCAGTAGATAGAAAAATATTTAGACTTGAGAGTCCTCAGTGGTTGATACCTTTTAATGGCTAACTGAAAAGATGGTAACAAATTGCAAGCTTTCGAGACTACTCAGGTCTCTTCATCAGGCAAAGACTAATACAAAATCTGAAGAATCACATATTTATACACAAAACAGCACAGAAAAAATGCAATAGATAAGACAAGTGACGTGAAGCAGAATAGTCATTATGGCAGAGGGATGAACATAAATATTGGAACAGTTCATAGATAAGGAGTGTGAAAGTTTTATTACCCTCTGATTGGGGTCTGGTAATGTTTTGTGATGTTTTCACAGGGTATTTGGAGTAAATTCCTTAATTGATGTAATAGGCCATAAATCCATGTGATAGGTTCATTCCAGCATTAAGAGTGTCAAAGGTCACCATCAATTTGTATTCGCAAATTCTTCTCTGTCTCCGAGATGTGAAATTGCCTCTCAGTACAAGTATTTTCATATTTAACATGCTATGATCAGGGGAGCAAAAATGTTTTGCCACAGGTAGATCCATTCTTTTTTCTCTTATTGTGTGGCGATGAGAATTCATCCTTGTTCTCAGTTTTTGCCCGGTCTCCCCCACATACAGTCCCCCAGTTGGACATTTAGTACATATAATTAGGTACACCACATTAGATGTGATGCAGCTGAAAGTACCTGGTATCTTGTAGTCCCGATGGGAGTTGGGGATCTTTATCTTGTCCGTGGTCATTATAAATGGACAAGTTTTGCATTTCTTCTTGTTGCAAGGAGAGGTTCCTGCAGCTGTTGGGGAGGACAGGGAACTTCTGACAATGATGCTTCTTAGATTTGGGGGCTACCTAAAACACAGTAGAGGGGGATCTGGAAATATGGATTGTAATCGGGCATCTTTTTGTAGTAAAGGTTGTAGTTTCCGTGCAGCTCCCCTTAGCACCTCCAGATTTGGATTGTAGGTGACCACTAGAGGCACCCGGTTATTTTCTTCTTTAGCTTTGTAATGTAACAGGTAGGGTTGAGCATTCCGATACTGCAAATATCGGGTATCGGCCGATATTGGCTGTATCGGAATTCCGATTCCGAGTTCCGATATTTTCGTCTTATCGGATACCGGAATCGGGATTGTCACTGTCACTGTCAGTGTCCGTCGGTCGGGTCTGTCAGGAGTCAGCGGCACTTACCTGGCAGAAGATCTCCGGCGGTCACGTCCTGGACTGCTTGATGGCCGCAATCTTCTTTCCCCGGCGGTCACATGCAGTTTCTCGCGATAACTGCAGTGACTGCTGGGTAATCCCGGCCGTAAAGCAGTCAGTCCGATGACGTCACCGCCGGGGAAGCAGGTAATCAGCTGTGCTGCGTCGCGATGACAGGCTCTGCCTGTCATTGCGATGTAGCAGAGTTGGATCGTCGTGGGACTGTCGTTATGGACTGCGTCGGACAGGTGGTATACTGTTGGTTTGTTTTTTTTCTTTTTTTACAGGAGATCGATGGCGTCGCAGGAATGAGAGTACAATAAAATTAATGAAAACTGTGTTGTCTCTTTTATTTCATTAAAATACTTTTTTCTTGCTTTGTCTTTTTTTTATGCATTTAATAACTATGGGATTAATAATGGATCGGTGTCTTATTGACACCTCTCCATTATTAACCGGGCTTATTGTCACCGTGCAATCAACGGTGACATTAACCCCTTATTACCCCGCTTGCCACCGCTACAGGGCAAGTGGGAAGAGCCGGGTAAAGTGCCACAATTGGCACATCTTTTGATGCGCCAAATGTGGGGCTGCTGTAGCCTGGTATTATCAGGCTGTTGAGGGCCAAAATCCATGGGCCTTGACAGTCTTTTAATACCAGGCCGCAGCAGTCTGCATTTTACTTGGCTGGTTAACAAAAATAGGGGGGATCCCCACGCCGTTTTTTTTTCGAGGGGATCCCCTATTTTTGTTAACCAGCCAAGCTAAGCAGACTGCTGTGGCCTGGTATTATCAGGCTTGCAAGGTCCATGGATATTGGATCCTTACCAGCCTGAAAAACCAGGCCTCAGCGGTCTGCTTCATCTGGCTGGTTAACAAAAATAGGGGGGACCCCATGCCAATTTTTTTCGAGGGGATCCCCTATTTTTGTTAATCAGCCAAGATATGCAGACTGCTGTGGCCTGGTATTATCAGGCTGGCAAGGTCCATGGATCTTGGCTCCTTAACAGCCTGAAAATCCAGGCCTCAGCGGTCTGCTTCATCTGGCTGGTTAACAAAAATAGGGGGGACCCCACGCCAATTTTTTTCGAGGGGATCCCCTATTTTTGTTAATCAGCCAAGATATGCAGACTGCTGTGGCCTGGTATTATCAGGCTGGCAAGGTCCATGGATCTTGGCTCCTTAACAGCCTGAAAATCCAGGCCTCAGCGGTCTGCTTCATCTGGCTGGTTAACAAAAATAGGGGGGACCCCACGCCAATTTTTTTCGAGGGGATCCCCTATTTTTGTTAATCAGCCAAGATATGCAGACTGCTGTGGCCTAGTATTATCAGGCTGGCAAGGTCCATGGATCTTGGCTCCTTAACAGCCTGAAAATCCAGGCCTCAGCGGTCTGCTTCATCTGGCTGGTTAACAAAAACAGGGGGGACCCCACGCCATTTTTTTTTCGAAGGGAACCCCTATTTTTGTTAATCAGTTCCCTCTGACGTCACTGATTGTGTCCCTGGCTGACCTGAAGTGAAAGTGGAAAGCAATCAATTAAGCTTTCCACTTAAGGGCCCGTCTCACATAGCGATATCGCTACCGAGATCGCTGCTGAGTCACTAGTTTTGTGACGCAGCAGCGAGCTCACCAGCGATATTGCTGTGTGTGACATTCAGCGACGATCAGCCCCCCTGCCGGGTATCGCTGATCGTCGCTGAAATGTCAGGACCTTTTTTTGATCGCTGGTTTCCCGCTGACAGGCACGCATCGCTGCGTGTGACAGGCAGGAGACCAGCGATCCGCTGGTAACCAAGGTACACAGCGGGTTTCCAGGCGCGGGGCTGTGCCTAGAAACCCGCTGTGTACCTTGGATACCAGCGCCCTGATGCAGGGAGCTGGTATCCAAGGTACACAGCGGGTTTCCAAGCGCTGCGCGGTGCCTGGAAACCCGCTGTGTACCTTGGTTACCAGCGGATCGCTGGTCTCCCGCCTGTCACACGCAGCGATGCGTGCCTGTCAGAGGGAAACCAGCGATCAAAAAAAGGTCCTGACATTTCTGCGACGATCAGCGATACCCGGCAGGGGGGCTGATCGTCGCTGAATGTCACACACAGCGATATCGCTGGTGAGCTCGCTGCTGCGTCACAAAACTTGTGACTCAGCAGCGATCTCGGTAGCGATATCGCTATGTGAGACGGGCCCTTAAGCGATGTTACCCGCAGTGTCGCTGTCCCAGATCGCTGCCTGTTTGGCAGCTCAGCAGCGATCATGTAGCGATACACCAGCGATCCTGACAAGTGCATATCGTTGTCGGGATCGCTGGTGTATCGTTATGTGACACCCAGCCTTTACTCTCCTGTCAGGCAGGAGAGGAACTCATTCATTTGGGGTTTACTGTGAGGCTGCAGCATTAGCTGCGGTCCCTGCAGTAAACATTAACCCTTTCTGAAGGATTACACCGTGGGACCTGACTGTGCATGGGATAGGTAAGAATAATTTTGCTTTTTTATTTTATTTTTATTACAGGAAATGGTTTTTGCAGTAAAATAAAATATGGTCAAAAACATGTGTCTTTATTTCATTAAAATGATTTTTAATTAAAGTGTGTGTGTTTTATTTTTATTTCATGCAATAGGATTAATAATTGATAGTTGTCTAATTGACAGCTCTCAATTATTAACCTGGCTTAAGGTCACCTTTCAATAGCAAGGTGGCTTTAACCCCATATTAACCCATTCGCCACCGCTACAGGGCAATGGGAATAGACGGGCAAAGTGCCAGAAAGGGCGAATCTAATTATAGATTTGTCTTTCCTGGGGTGTCTGGGGGCAGATGTTAGTAGCTGGGGGGGCAAAAATAATGGTCCCTCTCTGGGCTATTATTATCTGCCCCCACTCACTGGCTTTGTCTGTCTGGTTGCGAAAATAGGGCGGGAGCCCACGCATTTTTTTTCAGCAATTTTACACCTCATATATATATATACATGTCATTGAATTTGTGACACATATATATATATATTTATATTTGTAGTTCATACACTTCTACATAGTATAATAGCCGCTAATTCAATTGCCGGCTTTTGTGAAAATGCAGAACCCGACATGAAATGACACTTGGTGTACATAGGGTTAACCATGTCTTTTCATGTCCTTTGCTATCTAATTTGCACAAACAATTATATCAGTCTATGTGTGCAAAATTTCACACCTGTAGGGGTTAATTAAAGGTGTAAATTCGTAGCAAAAAAGTCCGTTTTTTTACAACGAATTTACACCTTTAATTAACCCCTACAGGTGTGAAATTTTGCACACATAGACTGATTTAATTGTTTGTGCAAATCAGATAGCAAACGACATGAAAAGACATGGTTAACCCTATGTACACCAAGTGTCATTTCATGTCGGGTGCTTCTGTCTTTTCACTGAAGCCGGCTTTACCCGGCAATTGAATCAGAGAGGATATTTTACTATGTAGAAGTGTATAAACTATACATATATGTATATATATATGTCACAATGACATGTATATATATATATATATGTATTCTATGTGTGTATATTTAGTGTTTACAAGGAAAGAATGGGGTTTTTTTAGTTGCGATATTTTGTTCCCATAGACTTACATGGGACTTCCGGTATCGGTATCGGGTATCGCCGATATTTTAGTGATATCGGCGATACCATTCCGATTCCGATACTTTAGGATATCGGAAAGTATCGCTCAACTCTAGTAACAGGTGATTCCTTGATATTCTGGTGGCTCTTGTAATTTGGTTTTCAATTGTTCTTGGATGGTAGCCCTGATTTAAAAAGGTCTTTCTAAGGCGACCAAGGTGTTCATCTCTATCCATGGGGTTGGAACATATACGGTTGTATCTGATGGCTTGGCTGTAGACAATAGAGTTTTTTATGTGTTTTGGATGGAAACTGTCCCATTTAAGGTATGTTGGACGGTCGATTGGCTTCTGATACAGGGATGTCTCTATTTCATTGTTCTTTAGCTTAATGATGGTGTCCAAAAAGTTAATTTCAGTGCTGGAGTAGTTGATTGTTAAGTTGATGGTGGAATGAAATTGATTGAACTGTTCATGGAACGTCTTTAGCTGTTGCTCAGACTCCGTCCAGATGATTAAGATATCATCAATGTAGCGGTAGTAGGCCCGAGGCCTGATGGGACATGAGGACAGAAAGTCGCTTTCAAGCTTGGCCATGAAAAGATTTGCATACTGAGGAGACATTTTACTTCCCATAGCTGTGCCAGTCTCCTGTAAATAGATCTTGTTGTCAAATTCAAAGTAATTGTGGGTGAGGATGAATTTTGTGAGTTTCACCACAGAATCAGCATCACTCGCGGTGTTTTTCATGAAGTCTTTGCAGGCATTTAATCCATCCTGGTGTGGGATATTAGAGTACAAGGATTCCACATCCATGGTGGCCAGGATTGTTCCTTCTGGTAGAGGACCTATTGCTGCTAGTTTATTCAGTAGGTCAGTTGTGTCCTGAATGTAGCTGGGTGTATCCTTTACCAGGGGTTTAAGAATGCCCTCTACCCATCCAGACACCTGCTCAGTTATGGTGTCCACACATGAAATAATCGGCCTCCCTGGATTTCCGGCTTTGTGGATTTTGGGAAGCATGTAGAATGTCCCTGTTCTTGGACTCTCTGGTATCAGGTCATCGGCTCTTATGGATTTGTCAGACAGACAAGATACCAACTTGCTTAGTTCCTTGTAATAGTCCTGTGTAGGGTCCGACTCCAGTTTTCTGTAGTAGCGTGTGTCCGTAAGTTGTCTGTTTGCTTCCTTCATATAGTCTGATGTGTTCATCATGACTATTGCACCTCCCTTGTCAGCAGGTTTAATGATGATTTCTTTGTTGGTTTTCAGAGACTGTATAGCCTTTCTCTCCTGGCACTGATGTTGGATGCTTGTCTCTTGTTGGTGGCTATGATGGTGGATTTTATCAAATATCTGAGTGAGTCTATATATTTATCCAAATGAGGGTTGCGTCCAGGAGGAGGTGTCCAGTCTGACCTCTTCTTGGTTGTTGGGATACCTTTTCCTTCAGTCCGAGTGTTTTCTGAATCTTCTGTATCATTGAAGTATTCCCTCAGGCGCAGTCTCCTGAAAAAATGTTCCATATCACTGCAGAGTTCAATTTTATCCAGGGCCTTTGTGTATAAATATGTGATTCTTCAGATTTTGTATTAGTCTTTGCCTGATGAAGAGACCTGAGTAGTCTCGAAAGCTTGCAATTTGTCACCATCTTTTCAGTTAGCCATTAAAAGGTATCAACCACTGAGGACTCTCAAGTCTAAATATTTTTCTATCTACTGGCTAACAAGGTACAAATATATACATCTTTACTGTATCAAAATGGAGGATACCAGAATGTACCGCATCTTTATGGAACTAAAACCACTTCTGAAGAAACGTGCACAAATGGACAGCGATATTTTTTTCTTATCTAAATGCAAAAAGGAGAATTTAATTCCCAAAGGACTCTGGATTACAAACCCAATTCTTCACACCTACAATACCCATTATGCAAAAAACCTTTGTCACAGGACGTCTGAGAGACTTAGGAACCATCTTTTGCATGTCTGCTACAGCATAAGGAGTAAAGTCCAAGGGCAATTTGAAAGCCTAAGGAAAACACTTACAGAAACCACAGAACAAAAATTACAACAATACTACAACAAACTACGGACCTTTCTGATTCATAACAAAGAAAAGAAACTACACAGATTGCGTCTCAATTCCGGACTCTATACAAACAGATCCAAACAAAACCAAAACCTGACAACTCTGACAACCACTCCATTCCAGACACAAAAGCATCTAACTGTGTCATCAATCTCTCGGATTACAAACCCAACAAGGTGGAACTGGCCGTGCTTTCTAGAGGACTCTCATTTTGTCCCACTAAGGCCCTGGATAAAACTGAACTCTGCAGTGATATGGAACATTTTTTCACGAGACTGCGCCTGAGGGAATAATTCAATGACACAGAAGATTCAGAAAACACTCGGACTGAAGGAAAAGGTATCCCAACAACCAAGAAGAGGTCAGACTGGACACCTCCTCCTGGACGCAAACCTCATTTGGATAAATATATAGACTCACTCAGATATTTGATAAAATCCACCATCATAGCCACCAACAAGAGACAAGCATCCAACATCAGTGCCCAGGAGAGAAAGGCTATACAGTCTCTGAAAACCAACAAAGAAATCATCATTAAACCTGCTGACAAGGGAGGTGCAATAGTCATGATGAACACATCAGACTATATGAAGGAAGCAAACAGACAAATTACGGACACACGCTACTACAGAAAACTGGAGTCGGACCCTACACAGGACTATTACAAGGAACTAAGCAAGTTGGTATCTTGTCTGTCTGACAAATCCATAAGAGCCGATGACCTGATACCAGAGAGTCCAAGAACAGGGACATTCTACATGCTTCCCAAAATCCACAAAGCCGGAAATCCAGGGAGGCCGATTATTTCATGTGTGGACACCATAACTGAGCAGGTATCTGGATGGGTAGAGGGCATTCTTAAACCCCTGGTAAAGGATACACCCAGCTACATTCAGGACACAACTGACCTACTGAATAAACTAGCAGCAATAGGTCCTCTACCAGAAGGAACCATCCTGGCCACCATGGATGTGGAATCCTTGTACTCTAATATCCCACACCAGGATGGATTAAATGCCTGCAAAGACTTCATGAAAAACACCGCGAATGATGCTGATTCTGTGGTGAAACTCACAAAATTCATCCTCACCCACAATTACTTTGAATTTGACAACAAGATCTATTTACAGGAGACTGGCACAGCTATGGGAAGTAAAATGTCTCCTCAGTATGCAAATCTTTTCATGGCCAAGCTTGAAAGCGACTTTCTGTCCTCATGTCCCATCAGGCCTCGGGCCTACTACCGCTACATTGATGATATCTTAATCATCTGGACGGAGTCTGAGCAACAGCTAAAGACGTTCCATGAACAGTTCAATCAATTTCATCCCACCATCAACTTAACACTCAGCTACTCCAGCACTGAAATTAACTTTTTGGACACCATCATTAAGCTAAAGAACAATGAAATAGAGACATCCCTGTATCAGAAGCCAATCGACCGTCCAACATACCTTAAATGGGACAGTTTCCATCCAAAACACATAAAAAACTCTATTGTCTACAGCCAAGCCATCAGATACAACCGTATATGTTCCAACCCCATGGATAGAGATGAACTCCTTGGTCGTCTTAGAAAGACCTTTTTAAATCAGGGCTACCATCCAAGAACAATTGAAAACCAAATTACAAGAGCCACCAGAATATCAAGGAATCACCTGTTACATTACAAAGCTAAAGAAGAAAATAACCGGGTGCCTCTAGTGGTCACCTACAATCCAAATCTGGAGGTGCTAAGGGGAGCTGCACGGAAACTACAACCTTTACTACAAAAAGATGCCCGATTACAATCCATATTTCCAGATCCCCCTCTACTGTGTTTTAGGCAGCCCCCAAATCTAAGAAGCATCATTGTCAGAAGTTCCCTGTCCTCCCCAACAGCTGCAGGAACCTCTCCTTGCAACAAGAAGAAATGCAAAACTTGTCCATTTATAATGACCACGGACAAGATAAAGATCCCCAACTCCCATCGGGACTACAAGATACCAGGTACTTTCAGCTGCATCACATCTAATGTGGTGTACCTAATTATATGTACTAAATGTCCAACTGGGGGACTATATGTGGGGGAGACCGGGCAAAAACTGAGAACAAGGATGAATTCTCATCGCCACACAATAAGAGAAAAAAGAATGGATCTACCTGTGGCAAAACATTTTTGCTCCCCTGATCATAGCATGTTAAATATGAAAATACTTGTACTGAGAGGCAATTTCACATCTCGGAGACAGAGAAGAATTTGCGAATACAAATTGATGGTGACCTTTGACACTCTTAATGCTGGAATGAACCTATCACATGGATTTATGGCCTATTACATCAATTAAGGAATTTACTTCAAATACCCTGTGAAAACATCACAAAACATTACCAGACCCCAATCAGAGGGTAATAAAACTTTCACACTCCTTATCTATGAACTGTTCCAATATTTATGTTCATCCCTCTGCCATAATGACTATTCTGCTTCACGTCACTTGTCTTATCTATTGCATTTTTTCTGTGCTGTTTTGTGTATAAATATGTGATTCTTCAGATTTTGTATTAGTCTTTGCCTGATGAAGAGACCTGAGTAGTCTCGAAAGCTTGCAATTTGTTACCATCTTTTCAGTTAGCCATTAAAAGGTATCAACCACTGAGGACTCTCAAGTCTAAATATTTTTTTAACACCATCAGCTTTCCAAAGTCATCAAGAGAGTAAAATGGGTGACCTAACTATTGCTTCAGTGAGGAGAGGCCTAGTGATATAGAGACATGCTGTCTGCTCATTCACCACTCCTCTTTACTGAAGGTGTTCTCAAAGGGAAGTCAAGAGCAGACAGGTAGCAGGCGTCAGAGCGAGCCTGCAGCCGCATTATGTGCACCCACACTGACACTTGGAGCGCGCTGCTGCACTCATCCAGTGTCGCTGGTTTCACACTTGCATTTTTTTTCAAATAAGGCGAAATCAGGTTATTCAGCAAAATCCTAATCCTTTCATAATCCAGTTTTTGCCCTTTCACTTTAATGGTGTCAGGTACAATCCAGTTACTTCAGGTTGCTTCTTGACACCATTAAAGTGAATGGGCAAAAAACTCGATCCTGAAAGGATCAGGATTTGGCTGAAAAACCTGAGTTTGCCTGACTTGAAAAAAACACAAGTGTGAAACCAGCCTCAGTGAGTAAACGTAGACTTGCAAGTTGATTTTAGACAGCACTCACTTTTACTAACGGAGCACTGACAATAAGGACAAGCTTTAGGATACAAATACGAGAGTGCTGCGAAACACCCTCATTTCCATATTAAATAAAGTCGATTTTACTTTATAGTGCCAATAAAAACTATTCTATAGGAATATGCCCCCTAATTCTAAAGCGTCAGCCTCCTCAAATCACCAGCCTGCATACCAACAGACTAGCCTCTTCACCAGTATATAGCAACTCCAGCCTCCTCTGCTCCCCAGTATACAGCAGGTCCAGCCTCCCCTGTCACCAGTATATAGCACAGCCTCCCCTGTTCACCAGTATACAACAGCACCAGCCTCCCCTGTTCACCAGTATACAGCACAGCCTCCATTGTCACCAGCCTCCCCTATTCACCAGTATACAGCACATCCTCCCCTGTCACCAGCCTCCCCTGTTCATCAGTATACAGCAGCAGCCCCTCCTGTTCACCAGTATACAGCAGCAGCCTCCCATGTCACCAGCCTCCCCTGTTCACCAGTATACAGAAGCAGCCTCCCCTGTCACCAGCCTCCTCTCACCAGTATACTGCAGCAGCCTCCCCTGTCACCAGCCTCCTCTCATCAGTATACAGCAGCAGCCTCCCCTGTCAAAATCCTCCTCTCACCAGTATACAGCACAGCCTCCCCTGTCACCAGCCTCCTGTCACCAGTATACAGCATCAGCCTCCCCTGTTACCAGCCTTTTATCACCAGTATACAGCACAGCCTCCCCTTTCACCAGCCTCCTCTCACCAGTATACAGCAGCAGCCATCCCTGTCACCAGCCTCCTCTCACCAGTATAAAGCACAGCCTCTCCTGTCGCCAGCCTCCTTTCACCAGTATACCTCAGCAGCCTCCCCTGTAAACAGCATCCCCATCTTCAGCTCTATGAGTGCTCACCTGCTCCTGTGTCCTCTTCACATGTTGTCTTCCTCCTCCTCCTCTGCTGTGATGTCTGCAGTGAGAGATGATCTAATCCTCCTCCCTCACATGCACAGATGCTGCAGCACCTCGGATGCATGGACCTCTCTGAATCCAGAAGTTGCGGCGGCACTACTTCCTGGGTCAGTCAACTCCCTTCATCGAGATGAATATGGAGGTGAGGCCCCACCCCCTCCTGACCCCAAAGTCCCCCCACTCTGAAAAGACAACAGATTTCCTAGATTGTCTAATGGAGGGGAGGTTAAAACAAAATAAAATAAAAAAAATTTCTTCCCTGTCTTGGTGCCGACCCCTGCATCCCAGTGCCCTAGGCACATGCCCTTCAGTGTCTAGTGGCAAATACGGCCCTGCACATACCACCACATTATAAATTCACACACCAGTCAAACCAAAAGCATTTTAAGCATTACTGCAATACTATGCCTCTAGATAAATTCCTTGATGGATTTAGTTTCCAAAATTGGATAACTTGTGAGGGATTTCCACTGTTTAGGCACATCAGGGGCTCTCCAAACGCGACATGACATGTGCAGACAAAAAAGTCTGAGCTGAAAACCGTCATTCCTTCCCTTCCAAGCCCTGCCGTAAGCCAAAACAGTAGTTTTTCACCACATATTGGGTACTGGCATACTCAGAAGAAATTGTACAGCATAGTGGGTATCGTTTTCTCCTGTTAACCTTGTGAAAATAAAAAAATGGGGCTAACAGAATATTTTTGTGGAAAAAATGTGATTTTTTTTTAATTGTCACTGCTCAATGTTATACATTTCTGTGAAGCACTGATGTAGATAAATTCCTTGAGAGATATGGTGTTCAAACTGGAGTCAACTGTTGGGATTTCCACTGTTTAGGCACATCAGGGGCTCTCCTAAAGAGATATGGTGTCCGCTGTCGATTACAGCCAATTTTGATTTCGAACAAACAGTGCTCATTCCCTTCCATGCCCTGCCGTGCTCCCAAACCGTAGCGTTCCCTTACAATTGGGGTATCAGCGCGATCAGGAGAAATTGCACAATTATTAAGGTACTGTACATTTTCTCCTGTTACCCTTGTGGAAATAAAATAAATTGGGCTAAAGAACTTTTTTGATGAAAAAATTTAGTTTTTTATTTTCATGGTTTTACGTTATAAACTTCTGTGAAGCACCTGGAGGTTCAAAGTGCTCATCACCACACATTTAAATAAATTCCTTGAGGGGTCCAGTTTTCAAAATAGGGTCATTATTGGGGGTTTCCACTGTTTAGGCACATCAAGGGCTCTACAAATGCAAACCTAATGCTGAGCTGCTGTTAGTGTAGGTAGTGCAGTTACAGACGTCACTCTCTATACACAGAGATGTGACTGAACCAGTCCTGGCACCGCCTTTGTGACTGAAACAGAATGCTGCCAGGGGAAAAATGTTAATTTCCTCCTGGCAGACTCGGTCTTAATGTAGGCGTGGGGCAGGTTCACAATGCTATTAACCTGCAGATTAACCCTATATTTGCTGGTTAATAGCATTTTTTCAGGTGACAGTATCACTTTTAAAAAAGCAAAGTTTTTATCCTCTTAATATATTGCAATCATCATGTGACGCTCACAGCCAAGCCGAGTTGTGAGATACTCATGGAGTCCAAGTTCAATAGCTAAAAAGTGATTGTAATGTCTGGTCCAGCCATCATTATAATAAAATAGGGCATCTCAATTCTGCATGAACTCAGCCAGTATCTAAGTTCAGTTACCAAGTGCTATTGGGTGCATGGAGGATGTGGAAATAAATGAATAAGGCTGTGTGCACACGTTGCGGATTTGCTGCTGCGGATCCGCTGCAGATCTGCAAGAGATTTACAGTACATTGTAAATCTATGGGAAAATAAAACCGCTGTGCACATGCTGCGGAAAAATCCGCGCGGAAACGCAGCGGTTTATTTTCCGCAGCATGTCAATTCTTTGTGTGGATTCCGCAGCGTTTTTACACCTATTCCATTATAGGAATCCGGAGGTGTAAAAACGCATGCCAAATCCGCAGTGAATCTGCGGATTCACTGTGGATTTTGTGCGGATTTGCCAAAAATAGCAGATTCCGCACACAAATCTGCAACGTGTGCACATGCCCTTAGAGGAACCAGATTCTGAGGAAAAATTGGAAGGGGAAACGGGAGAGTTAGATTAGTGAAGTGAGGTGATAAGCTTGTGAGTCGCACGTACCAGGGCTTATGGGGTACTCGGCACGGAGCCCGTTCACTGCAATGGGGGAGAGGTCACAGGTAGCGCAGCTCGGTCCGTTGCCCTGGGCGCTCATTCAAAGGGGGATATTTACAGGGGATTTTAGGAATTGTTCGTGACGCCACCTGTGGTTTCTGATCAGGGTGACCAGCGCTGCAGGGTGAATCCTCTGAGGGGTTGTTACTGGGCAGCATGGTGTTAAGTCTCCCACAGGCGAGACTGATCCCTCGAGGTATATGGCGGTGCAGGGGGTGAGCAATAAGGCAGACACACACAAGTCAGTCTCTTTCCATACCTTTACTGGTGATGGTTGCAGGCATGTCCCGGGAGGCTGTCAGGGTGGAGAATGCACATCCAGTAATCACTGTGTAGGGTTAAGGCCTCCTTACTTCCCGATGTGTGTGGGTTTCTAACTTGCATGAAGCTAAGTTTAACTCCTTCTCCTTGCTACGCCCGGCTGATCTTGTGATGAGGTCTTTTTGTGGACCGAACAGTGTCTCTATGGCGGTACCTGCCAGACCCCCGTCTTCCTGACCCCGGTTACGTATCAGCACTGAAGGGCCCCTCTGCGACTTGAAGTCCAGAGTCTCCGGTTTTTCCCACTAGCTGTGAAGATGCTAGCAAGCTCGGACCCGGTGTCCCGTTGTGCAGAGTGGAGGATAAGCTATCGTCGCTATTTCTCCTCAGTCACTCTCTCCCTTTTGTCCACTCGCCTGTCGTCCTACGCACACCTTAATATAAGCACAGGCAGCAGTAGATGTAGTAGTCAGCTTCCTTCTATCCACCGCTCACTGACCGTTCCTCAGCCCTCAGGCTAATCTGACAGGAGTTTTTCCCTCACAGCTCGTCTGAGGTAACTGCGTTCTCCAAAGTAGTGTCTCCTCTCCTGAGGTAACACCAACAACTAGCTAACTCGCAGCTAGACTGCCTTCATCTCACTGCTGTCATCTCAAGGGCTCCCTCTGGTGGCACCAGGGAAAATGTGAAATGTTGTGTGCTATGGGTTTATCATGGATTTACCTTTCCGTGCATCCTCCTGGGTAACATGTGGCTCCAGTCACAACTGGGCTACACATCCCTCCCTAGTTAATATCAGCACTCCCGGGCTGAAAAAGAAAACAATTTTTATAACATCAACAAATAAACAAAATTATAACTCTTCCCTTGCGGGAGGTAAGGACACTTCAAACGTTTCATAATACAAGTAACATATATACAAATATTTACACAAATCTTATTTACATTTTTACACTTGGATATTGGTTTACTGAATTACTTTGCTAGGCCTACTTTTGGTACCTAACAGGTAACCTTCCTTTCTTTGTGCATACTGACCTACGTGGTGTGGTGTCAGGTATAGTAGCATCTAGCCTATCTGTGCTGCGTGCCGGCAAATTGTAAATCCGCCTCCACCTCTCTAGGGATCTGGCAAGCATACTAGCGACTGGGCGATGCGGTTCTGCTCCGCCAGGGGATTCTTCTACCTGAGACCCAACATCTGAAGGTTCCACATTTTGAGATTCCATTCTTTGAGATACTACTTCTGGAGATGCTACAGGAGCAGGTTCTTCTTGAACTATTTCTTCTGCTTCGGCAACTGGCTCAACTGGACGTTGAAGCGCTTCTTGTGGTTGGTAAAATTGAAGTACTGGAATAATCACAGCGTCTCCGATACAAGGCCAATCTGCAGGAAAATCTCCTAGGTCCGTGTGTATGACTTCACCTGATTTCTCTTTTTCCATAACAAGTTCTTCCTCGGGAAGTTTTAACATGTCTGGACACAGTTTTAGGTGATCTCTGGATACCGTGGTGGTCGTTTTTCCTCCATCTTTGCTAATGGTACAGGTTTTCCTGTTGTCAAATTTGGAATTTTGCACGATATATGGCTCTTGTTCCCACTGATCATCCAATTTGTGCATTCTTTTTCTTTTTAGCACAATTTCTCCAGGCATAAAAGGCTTAGCTGGCGCACTTTTGTTGTAGTTCTCCTCTTGCTTTTCCCTTACTTTATTGAGACTATCTTCCACGCAGGCTTGTACTCTCCTGTACTGTTCCTGTCTGTTTGTGTCCCAATTTTCAGTAGTAACATCAGCTTCTGGTTCTACAACACCAAGTTCCAAATCCATGGGCAGCTTTCCTGGTCTTGCTCGCATAAGGTAGGCTGGAGTGCAGTTGGTGGAGCTCACCGGTATGTGATTGTACAGATCTACCAGGTCAGGTAGTGTCATGGAAATATATATGTATTCCATATATTCAAAGTATATTCACATATATGTATTCACAGTTCACAGTTAGATAGATCTGACTTGCTAAAAAACCCTGTGCTCACATATTTCTAGGCCAGCTATAATCAGTCGTTTTAAAGAAATCTGGCCTTCATAAGGCCTTCATAAGGCCTTCATAAGGAACGTACAAAAAGTCTTTTTAGATATCTGTTGTTTACATTATAGTTATGCAAGACAACTAGGTCACAAGAATATAAAACAATAATTCTGCAACTTCAGCTCTTTTGCCATGATTATCATAATTATCATATTTACACTAGAACAGCCAATAATCTAGCAGCTTTTAATTGTATGTTAATTGACTAACCAGCCCCTTTTTGTAAACGTATAAAACCTTGAATGAATAATAAATGTATGTCTTTGACGAACTGTTATACTGACACTTGCGTTGTGGACAGTTTTCATTTCGTTCTGAGCGCTCAAAGAAGACATTAAATAGAGATTTGGACATGGCAAGCAGCAAACACTGAAGGATATTTTTATCCTAATTAAATTTCCATATCAGTTGGCGCCCAACGTGGGGCATTGGACAAAACGCACGAGGACCCGGCCGACCGGAGAGACGGGGGTGTTGGCCCTGGCCTTGGCACACGGGACGGAGACTGCAGCTCCATCAGTAAGGTAAGAAAACTTTGTCATCTTACCTGAATGTTCCCTGTGCCTAGTCCTAGCCTACACTTCCAGCCGGTCGGACGTGGTCATCACCGCATTCCCAGGTTGTGTAAAAAGTCCATACCCTTATCCAAAAGCCCTGGGATATAAGCCGAGTTGTTTGCTGCTGTGCTGGATATGTTTCATGTTTTATGTGAACTGGGAGAAAGTTGGAACGGTGACTGTGTTTTTGCTTGCTGATTTCTGGGGGCTGTATAGCAAAAGAAAAATTGCTGCATAAGTTCCCGCAGTAAACTTTCACGCACCGGGAGGCCATCCCAGTCAAATCAGACGTGGAGGGCGGGAGCTTTGTTTTGGATAAGTCCACGCAGATATTCTTCACATATTGGAGGGAAGTTATCCCAAAAAATCCAGTTGTGGAAGCGAGGGCTTTGTTCGGTTAAGTTTCTGCAGTAAACTTTCACGCACTGGGAGGCCATCCCAGTCAAATCAGACGTGAAGGGCAGAAGCTTTGTTTGGATAAGTTCTCACAATAATCGTCCACGCACCGGGAGGCCATCCCAGTCAAATCAGACGTGGATTCGTCCACGCACCAGGAGGCCATCCCAGTCAAATCAGACGTGGATAGTGAGAATTTTGATGAAGGCTATTGCAGATTACTGTGACCGGCGCACCGGCCAGGGCATACGGTACAGAGAGCGATAGAACCTTGAGCCTCACCGCGCTCAGTGCAATTGGTGAGTTATCAGTTACCAGAGCAGCTTGTATGTGTCACAGATCATCAAAAGAGGGATTCGTATTCTCCCGGGTGTCTGTCTGTACATGTCAACTGTCTGTATCAGGTACTGTCGCTTTAAATCACATCTCCGTGCGCTCTGTCAGTATCTCATTCACTGCTGGCTGTAGCAGCGAGAAAAACCCCTTTGACCCCCCTCCTCTGCTAACCACGTTGTCACATCTGTTTCTTGGCTTTGATTTTTAATTTTTTTTTTTTTTATTTATAGCTAGTTTTTTGGCTACAGGTTTTAACGTGAAAATTATCAGGCATTCAGACTGAACTATATTCATTTTTTTTTTTTTTGATACGTGATTTCAGTGTCTGGAGAGACAGCAAGCAGAGATAGAAGGGAGGGGGGAAGTGCTGGCAGCAGCCAGCTGACATTCCAGAGAGCGGTAGGAAAAAAAAAAAAAAACCTACGCTACCAGACAGAAGTTTTAAAGCACTTTTCTTTTTGTTTTTTTATCATTTTACAATCAATTTTTCCACCTCTTTTCTGTTTTTTTAATTAGCTGTTTTAGTAACAAGGGTTTTTTTTTCAGAGTTTTATGAGTAATACGGTTTTTCTTTTCTCCCCTTTTTGGTGAATTTATTTTTTCTTTTTCTAGAGGTTTTTTACTAAATCTAACTTTTGTTTTTAAGGTTTTTCTTTTAAGTACATTTTTAAATGATTTTGGAGAGATTTTTTCTCTAAGCAATTTATTTTAGAGTTTTATTTCTCCAGCCATTTTTTTTTTCTACAAGCTTGCTTTAGATCAAGGTCACATAGATAAGGAGAATTACAGGCTGAGAGAGAGAGCAGACACAAACTGTGCAGCGGTCTGAGTAGCCCCTCCCGTCGGGCATTCGGCGAGGAAATAATTTTTTTTTTTTCTTCTCCTCAATCAAACTTTCGTGTTGAAGTTTTTGTTTTGGAAAAATTTCTCTTTTTTTTTAAAATGGGGAACAAGATGGGCAAGCAGGAGAGTCTTATGCTCCCTGGAGAGAAAACTGCCCCCCCAGCTAGTAGCTGAACAAGAAGGAGTAAAGTATGTAAAAAATTAGACATCTCATGAAAGTGTGTGAAATCCATAAGAAGGGCAGACTCCAAGCTGCGGAATGGCAGGATGTATTGAAAAATAGAACAGGGAAGCTAGTAGATTCAAAATTGCTGACTGATGCAAATGCATGGTACAAAGTGGCAGTAAACTTGCATCGTTTAGGAAGTCCAGAAAGATATGTGAACAAGCCAGGATATGATTTTTATGTGTACAAGATAGAGAAAGATGCTAAGCCATCACCACCCCCATATGGTGAAGGGAAATATTGGACATGTTCAGTCTGTTCTCAACAGAATCCATGGTACAGGGACACTTGTGTAGCATGCGGTGCCCCCCACCTCTCCCTAGTCATTATATCAGGAGAAAAAAGTGCAAATCTCCCTACACAAAACGCTACATGTAGCCCCCAGACACAACAGCCCACAGCTAGGGCTTCACAGGGGGGTGGTATAGCTACAGGGCTGCTAGCATGGAACCATGACACTGATCCACCGCAGCCTCAGCAAGGAAGTGGGAAATCCCCATGCAGCAAGACAACTTTAAAGCCCAAATCTCACCCAGTGTATGCACCAAGTACACCATGTCACTTCTTATCTGATGAAGATGAAGATGCAACGTCACACATGCTGCCCAATACTAGGGAAGAAAACACACAAGCACCAATAGAGCAGGGACAGGTGATCCCAAGCCAGGTGATCAGTATGCTGCCAGACCCAGGGATACACCCCATGCTATTTTGCCAAAAAATGCAGCAGATCCAGCAAACGTATACAGCAGCCTGGATTGATCTCTGGACCGAAATGGAAATAAAAGCAGGTGATGCATTCTGGTCAATTATGAGAGAACACTTCAAGCATCCAGCAGAGTTAGATGCGTATGCCTGGGAGACAGGACCAAAGCTAATTGAGCAACTCAGAGAATGGGCCAAAAGCAGACTGACAGGACAAACTCTCAGCCTACATGTCACGAGTCAAGACAAGACAGAGTCTGTGGAGAAGTTCCATGACAGAGTAATGCAAGTGTTTCAAGATTTGGGCCTCATTACCCATGATCAGACACACAGACGGATGTTGGCACAGGCTTTTGTGCATGGACTGAGAGAATCAATCAGGAAACCACTGGTAGCAGCCAGGCCTGAGTACACATCAATAGCAATGGATACCCTGCTCACAGTAGCAAAAAGGATTGAGTCCCGCCGGGACAGAAGGGATGTCAAGTGTTACAACTGTGGCGAGTTTGGTCATTTCCGGAACCGGTGCAGAACACTGACTTCACCCAGAAAAAGAAGAAACACAGAAAGCAGTGAAGAACCCCGTCCATAGGACAAGAGCACACCAAGTCCACAAGGAACCCCACCAGTGGGACCAATATCCTGAGAGTGGATGGCATAGTTAGATCTTTTCTTGTGGAACTCCGCAACCTCACCTATCTATCAGAATCTTCTGCTTCCTGCATGGGAATTGATGGTCAAGTCAAAATATTTCCAGATTATGAAGCCCCTGAGCGTGTGGACTCAGCCAGAACACTCCATCATGTCCCAGTTTGTTGTGTAAAAAACCTGCACCCTCAACCTATTGGGAGTGGACCTACTGCAGAAGCTGAAAGCGACCAGAGTGTTCCAGGAAGATGGGACTATGACACTTTCTTCACCTCTGACCCAAGAAGAAACAGGAACCTCAAACAACCACACTGCAGACCTATCACAGGAGGTGCTGGACATAGTACCAGAAAAGCCACTCCATCACCCAGGGTCAAGATGTCTCTGACCAACTGAAGGTCTAAGTGAGCTCGCCTAAGAAGACGGCCTGAGAACTTTGACATTGGCCAGGATATTCAACTCAAGAAGGACCCTACTCGCTTCATGGAATGGCAACACCTCATCCAGCTCCAACGCCAGAGGTTCATCTTTTGCAAGCACCAGGAGGTGCCCCCTGCAATCAACCAGTTCACCCAGGCCCTAGACCGGCAAAAGGCCACTCAGCTCTTCAAACTTGTGCACAAATATTGACCTGAGACCGAGCTGGAGAAAAAGAAACTACTGATGACCCGTGCTGAGAGAAAAGCAGCCGTTTAAGGAGACGTCCCAACAAGAAGACCCCCTGTGACCAGAGCAGGTGCTAACACAGTGACTGTCTTGGTGGAGAACAAGAAAGCCAGCTGGTCGTCATCTCTCATGATGTGGATCCTAGTAGATGGCTTGTTTTCCCGCCAGCTCTGCACCAGCAGATGGGAGTCCCCTGCCGCATACTGAAGGACAAGGCCAAACTGGGCTGCCTCGGCCATCGGAATCAATCCCAGCTTTCCACAGTGAAGAAAAAGACTGTAAACCCCACTGAGTTCAGGATGGTGCAAGGCCTGGAGGCCGCGAAAGAGGCTACGATATTTGAAACCCCAACAGTGCTGAACCATCACACTCTGCTCTCAAGAGTCCCAGTCACCGCAACGGTATTCACGGTGATCAACCTGGCCAGTACCTTCTTCAGTGTTTCCCCTCCACCTGGAGGCCTGCTTTCACGCACCAGTGCAGTGCATATGGACAGTGTTGTCTCAAGGTGCTCAAAACAAGCCCTTCAAGTTTCACCAAGACAATGTCCTCCATCCTCGTCAACTGGATTGCAGAATATGCAAGAGTCACTCTTCTACAACACGTGGATGATTTTCTCTTTTGTGTGGTTGACATCGACACCTGCACAGTCTATTCCTTATCTCTCCTACTCTACCTGGAAGAACAGCAACGCAAGGTCTGGAAGAACAAAGTCCAGTGATGCCAGAAGCAAGTTACATCCCTGGGACACTGTATTGCCCACAAGACGAAACACATGTCAAAAGACTGGAAGACCACTGTGGAGAAGATGGCTCCCCCAACAACTCCAAGAATGCTGCAGGCCTTCCCTGGTCTAGTGTCATATTGCAGAACCTGGATCCCTGATGCCTCAGTCCTAATGCAGCCTCTGTGCGCTTGCATCAATGCAACCCCGCTCCTTCTATCAGACGCAGCCTTCAACCCATTCAGGAGATTGGAAGAACTCCACAGTCTCAGCGCCAATACCAGGCCTATCTGACTATGAAAAGTCTTTCCGTCTACCTGATGGAAGAAAGAAGGTCATGCTACTGGAGTCCTGGCACGGATTCACGGGGAAAACAGAGACTTTTAGGCTGCCTCTCAGCCCGCTTGGATCCAGTTGCAAGAAGAGCACCCTCCTGCCTGATGGCAGTATCTGCAGCACACACCCTCCTGGACAAGGTTGCTGAAATCACTCTTGGACAGCCACTGGAAACTCTCACTCCACATGACATCTTGGCAATCTTCAATCAAGCTCAACCAACAGTAATCTCCCCGCCACCAGGCATCTTTGTGGCGCCTCTATTGCCTTTGTCTCATAATGTCACCGTCTCCAGACCTACAGTCCTCAGCCCGGCCACTCTACTCCCACTCCCAAGGGGGATACTTGGATGGCTCCAGATTTGCAGATGATGAAGAAGTTTCAACACAGGAAGTGCAGTGACCAGCAATCAAGAAATCCTGTGGTCCAGAAGTCTGTCACCTAGCCTATCAGCCCAGGAAGCAGAATTGATAACGCTGACGAAGGCCTGCCAGATGGCAGAAGGCAAGACTGCAAACATCTACACGGACTACAGGTACTCGCATGGCATAGCACATGACTTTAGACCCATCTGGGCTACAAGGGACTTCATCACAGCAAACGGGACAACCGTGAAACATCATGGAGCCTTCAGGGACCTGCTGGGTGTACTCCAACTTCCAAAATGGTGGCAATTTGAAAAATCAAAAGTGCATGGAAAACTGAAAACAGAAGAGGCGTGAGGCAATAGCATGGCGGACATGACAGCCAAAGAAGCAGCCAAAGGAAGACAACATGGAGAAGTGGGAGAGGTCGTAGAGCCGGACGGCTACTACATGACGACTGAAGACAAGAAACCTGACAAAGAGACGTCCTGGAATCTGCTCAAGAAGTTACAAGACCAAGCTCCAAAAGGAGAAAAAGAGCTGAATGGGAAAAAAGCAACACGTGAAGAAGGAAGGCTATCAATAATAGACTTCAAACTCTGCCTACCACAAAGTATGCACCCTATGGTGGTCCAATGGGTACATGGACCCACATCCACATATCAAAGACACAGATGAATGATCTGATTGGTGCTTACTGTTTCGCTTCAGGGATCTCCACCCTAACAGCCAAATTCACTAGCAGCTGTCTGACCTGCGGCAAATGCAAGCCTGGACATATGGAAGAAAGTCCCCCTCACCTTATCTGGAAAGACCACTCTACCAGCTTCAAAGGATCCAGATAGACCACATCCAGATATCGCCAAGTGAAGAATTCAAATACGCCATTGTGGTCAAAAGAAGTATTTTCAAGATGAACAGAAGCCTTCCAAGTCAGCAAAGACTACTGCAACGAAGCTACTTTCGGAAAATAGTGTGCAGATACGGGGTTCCAGAAATGATAGAAAGTGATCAGGGACCCGCATTCACAGCAAATCTGACACACAAGACCCGATTAGCAGTAGGGTCAGATCTAGGCCTACACACTCTTTACCACCCCCAGAGCAGCAGGAAGGTAGAAAAAACTGAACGAAACACTTAAGAATAGAATGCTGAAAAATTGCCCAAGAGACACGCAAACCATGGCATGACACACTCCTAATTGCACTGTTTAGCGTAAGGCACACTCCCAGAGACCCAGAAAAGCTGTTTCGTGCCTGCATCTTCTGCTAACAGATAAGACATTTTCTTCTTTTAGTTTTTTGGTGCTTGCAGTTTAGTTCAGCCACTGTTGTTTGTTCATTTGCCTTTTCCAGTTTTTTTCAGTGGTTGCTGTTTAGTTTTTGTTACACCAGAGAACTAATTTAGGTGGTAGAGGTCGTGTGATCTCAGGTGTTTTTGTAATTAGTAGAGTTGGTACTTTTCAGGGTTTTTTGGGGTTGCAGTAAGTGCCTTTCCTATCTAGACAGTTTGGGCCCCAACGTTTGCTCATACTATTTT
The DNA here is from genome assembly GCA_033576555.1 of Oophaga sylvatica. Lineage (NCBI taxonomy): Eukaryota > Metazoa > Chordata > Amphibia > Anura > Dendrobatidae > Oophaga > Oophaga sylvatica. Next base: position 298,295,685 of record JARQOD010000003.1, on the reverse strand, counting down.
CTGTCTGTGTCCGTGGTTTCTTCTTGTCTAACCGCCATTACATGTTTGGGGGCTTCCTATGTTCTTTGGGGATCTGCTCCGGGGCAGATAGTTTTCCTTTTTCTATCTTTAGGTGTAGTTAGCTTCTCAGGTTGTGACGAGGCGTCTAGGACCAACGTAGGAACGCTCCACGGCTGCCTTTAGTTGTGGTGGTTAGTCAGGGTACTGCAATCCCATAGATTCCAACCTCTCTGGTGTATTGCCTTTTTTGCCTGCTCTCCTCAGCTACCAAATCATAACACTTATGTAATTGAATTGGTCAAAAACTAATGTCCATTCTCGAGTTTTTCTCTTCACTGCCAGATTTGATGATCCTGTCCAAGAGCCCCAGATTACATCAACCTCTGTGTAACTAGAGGGAAAGCCTGTTTGGATCCACGTATCGCATTGCAAGAAAGCTCCCGTACCAGGAGAGACACATAAGCCATGAAGGATGTCGTGGATGCTCTGACTGACCAGACAGATGACCTACCTGATGAGTTCAAGGCCAGAGACCAAGTTAAAGCAGGATTTGAGTCACTATTGCCACTAGTAACTATAAACAAAAAAAAAGTTGATTGGATAAATTACATCTATTATAACCAGCAGAGATTTGTTAACTTCACCATAGATGCTGTAAAAGGTTTGGCAGCACAGTTAGGCCCCACTTCCATTATGGCATTCCAGAATAGAATGGCTTTGGATATGATTCTAGCTGAGAAAGGAGGTGTTTGCAAAATGATCAAAGACACCTGTTGCACCCACATCCCAGACAACACTGGCCCAAATGATAAATCACAATGGCAATACAGAAACTTACTGAGTTATCAGAGGAACTGAAACAGAACTCAGGTGTCACTGACCCATGGGATCGATACTTTGGGTGGATGAGTGGGTGGCAGAAAATGTTGGCACAGGTTGGGACAGCCATTATGGGGGTTCTCATTTTTGCATTAATTACTGGTTGCTGTGTTATTCCTTGTATCCGCAGGATAATGGAAAAAACTGTTCAGGAGACAACCAATTTGATGCCACTCACCATCTTGGACCTCGCACCAGTCCGAATGGAACTGCCTGGCTTGACCAGATCTCCGAACTACCTCCAGACTGAGAATACACATCCTTGATGAAACATCCTATCAACTATGAGATTATGATTGCAAACACATAAACCCCCGACAGGGACAGTCCTCCTGACCGCCCATTTGCGAAAAGTCTGTATTCGGTGGGGGAGACATGCGCTAGGTATATTCTCAACCCGCCGGCAGCACAAAAGAGTTGCAGCGCTTTGGGCCAGGAGCAGGTTTTTAGGGCAAGTGGTATCTAAGGGGGGACTGTCATGGAAATATATATGTATTCCATATATTCAAAGTATATTCACATATATGCATTCACAGTTCACAGTTAGATAGATCTCACTTGCTAAAAAACCCTGTGCTCACATATTTCTAGGCCAGCTATAATCAGTCGTTTTAAAGAAATCTGGCCTTCATAAGGCCTTCATAAGGCCTTCATAAGGAACGTACAAAAAGTCTTATTAGATATCTGTTGTTTACATTATAGTTATGCAAGACAACTAGGTCACAAGAATATAAAACAATAATTCTGCAACTTCAGCTCTTTTGCCATGATTATCATAATTATCATATTTACACTAGAACAGCCAATAATCTAGCAGCTTTTAATTGTATGTTAATTGACTAACCAGCCCCTTTTTGTAAACGTATAAAACCTTGAATGAATAATAAATGTATGTCTTTGACGAACTGTTATACTGACACTTGCGTTGTGGACAGTTTTCATTTCGTTCTGAGCGCTCAAAGAAGACATTAAATAGAGATTTGGACATGGCAAGCAGCAAACACTGAAGGATATTTTTATCCTAATTAAATTTCCATATCAGTAGTAGGTCTGGCCACCTATTCCTCTCCTCAAGTGGTACCGTCTTCAGCAGATCAATGACTATGTGATTCATCTTCTCACAGAGACCATTTGTTTGGGGGTGGTACGGTGTGGTTCTTATCTTCTTACACCCGTACAAGTGACAGAATTCCTTAAACAGTTCGGCTTCAAATGCAGGACCCTGATCAGTTAACACTTGCTCTGGATATCCATGGGGTCTGCATAAATACGCCTGAAACGTCTTTGCTGCTGTTTCAGCTGTCAGATCTTTGACAGGGGCGACCACCAGGAACCTGGAGTAGTGATCCACCATTGTCAGGGCATATGAGTATCCTGACCTGCTGGGTGACAACTTGACATGGTCCAAGGCCACGATCTCCAAGGGACGAGTAGTCTTGATGGGCTGCAGGGGTGCTTTCTGGCTACTGTAGTCTTTCCTTCGGAGGCTACAGGACGCACAGTTTTTACACCATTTCTCGATGGAACTTCGCATTCCCACCCAGTAGAAACGACACTTCAGCAGGGTTTCCAGCTTCTTCCAGCCAAAGTGCCCCGCTCGATTGTGGTAGGCTTCCAACACCATCTGGATGTCTGTTCTTGGCACTACTATCTGCCATACCATCTCATGGGTTCTAGGGTTGACGTACCTTCGGCACAGCTTCTCTCTGTAGATAAACAGCTGGCTTCTCTCGTTCCACAGCTGCTTCGCTTGTTGAGACGCATCCTTCTCCAAGGAGGAACCTTCCTGAGTTATCAGTTCCTTGATGTGGCTGACAACCGGGTCACTGTTCTGGGTCTCCTTCCAGCTGTGGTGAGGTAAAGGGTTTAACGTCTTACCACGTTGCCTCCTGTAGGCACGTTGCTCGTGGATCATCCCATTTCTGTGGAATGCAGGTAGCTCAATCTCTTCTAGGTCATCCAATTCCTCTTCCTTGTCGGACTCATGCGGCATCCTGGACAAGGCGTCAGCGTTGGCGTTCTTACGGCCCGCCCTGTACTTGATGGTAAATTGATAGTTCGACAGCCGAGCCATCCAACGTTGCTCCATGGCTCCCAGCTTGGCTGTTTCAAGATGTGTCAAGGGGTTATTATCAGTGTAAGCAGTGAACTTGCTGTAGGCTAGGTAATGCTTGAATCTTTCTGTAATGGCTCCAGACCAGCGCCAGGAACTCCAACTTGAAGCTGCTATAGTTCTCTGGGTTTCTCTCAGTCAGCAGGAGCTTCCTGCTTGCATATGCAATGACTTTTTCTTGGCCATTTTGCTTCTGACTGAGGACAGCTCCCAATCCTTCGTTGCTGGCATCAGTGTACAGCAGGAACGGCTGGCTGTAGTCAGGGTAGGCTAAGATTTCATCGCCTGTCAGGATCTCTTTCATCTCTTTGAATGCCTCAGCTTGTTCTTTACCCCAGTGGAATGGAGGATTTCTGCTCTTGAGGGGTTGTCCTACCAGGAGGTCCTGCAGAGGCGCTGCTTTCTTGGTGTAGTCCTTTACAAACCTCCGGTAGTAACCTGTCAGTCCCAGGAACTGACGCACCTCCTTGAAATTCCTTGGTTCTGGCCATTTCTGGATGGCAGTGACCTTCTCGGGGTCCGGCGCTACTCCTTCTGAGCTGACAATATGTCCCAAATACTGTACCTTTTGTTTGAGCAGATGGCACTTTGAAGGCTTCAGTTTCATCCCATACTTGTACATTGACT
>JARQOD010000003.1:298112598-298291966 GCA_033576555.1 Oophaga sylvatica | reverse complement strand
GCAACAGCTGTATACAGTCTGGGGATAATTGTAAATCTCTGTAATTACAGGTCCTTCTCAAAAAATTACATATAGTCTAAATTTCATTATTTTCCATAATGTAATGATTACAATTAAACTTTCATATATTTTAGATTCATTACACACCAACTGAAATTTGTCAGGTCTTTTATTGTTTTAATACTGATGATTTTGGCATACAACTCCTGATAACCCAAAAAACCTGTCTCAAAAAAATTAGCATATCAAGAAAAGGTTCTCTAAACGACCTATTACCCTAATCTTCTGAATCAACTAATTAACTCAAACACATGCAAAAGATTCCTGAGGCTTTAAAAACTCCCTGCTTGGTTCATTTAACTCAAAACCCCCATCATGGGTAAGACTAGCGACCTGACTGATGTCAAGAAAGCCATCATTGCACCCTCAAGCAAGAGGGTAAGACCCAGAAAAAATTTTCTCAACAAATAGGCTGTTCCCAGAGTGCTGTATCAAGGCACCTCAATGGGAAGTCTGTTGGAAGGAAACAATGTGGCAGAAAACGCTGTAACAACGAGAAGAGGGTGACCGGACCCTGAGGAAGATTGTGGAGAAGGACCGATTTCCAGACCTTGGGGGACCTGAGGAAGCAGTGGACTGAGTCTGGTGTAGAAACATCCAGAGCCACCGTTCACAGGCGTGTGCAGGAAATGGGCTACAGGTGCCGCATTCCCCAGGTAAAGCCACTTTTGAACCATAAAACAGCGGCAGAAGCGCCTGACCTGGGCTACAGAGAAGCAGCACTGGACTGTTGCTAAGTGGTCCCAAGTACTTTTTTCTGATGAAAGCAAATTTTGCATGTCTTATTCGGAATCAAGGTGCCAGAGTCTGGAGGAAGACTGGGGAGAAGGAAATGCCAAAATGCCTGAAGTCCAGTGTCAAGTACCCACAGTCAGTGATGGTGTGGGGTGCCATGTCAGCTGCTGGTGTTGGTCCACTGTGTTTCATCAAGGGCAGGGTCATTGCAGCTAGCTATCAGAGATTTTGGAGCACTTCATGCTTCCATCGGCTGAAAATGCTTTATGGAGATGAAGATTTTCATTTTCAGCACAACCTGGCACCTGCTCACAGTGCCAAAACCACTGGTAAATGGTTTACTGACCATGGTATTAACCGTGCTCAATTGCCTGCCAACTCTCCTGACCTGAACCCCATAGAGAATCTGTGGGATATTGTGAAGAGAAAGTTGAGAGACACAAGACCCAACACTCTGGATGAGCTTAAGGCCGCTATCGAAGAAATCCTGGGCCTCCATAACACCTCAGCAGTGTCACAGGCTGATTGCCTCCATGCCACGCCGCATTGAAGCAGTCATTTCTGCAAAAGGATTCCCGGCCAAGTAATTGAGTGCATAACTGAACATTAAACAAAATATTTAGACTTGAGAGTCCTCAGTGTTGATACCTTTTAATGGCTAACTGTAAACTGAACATTATTATTTGATGGTTTTTTGTTTTTTAAAAAACACTTTTATTTTATTGGACGTTGAAATATGTTAATTTTTTTGAGACAGGTTTTTTGGGTTATCAGGGGTTGTATGCCAAAAATCATCAGTATTTAAAACAATAAAAGACCTGACAAATTTCAGTTGGTGTGTAATGAATCAAAAATATATGAAAGTTTAATTGTAATCATTACATTATGGAAAATAATGAAATTTAGCACTATATGCTAATTTTTTGAGAAGGACCTGTATTTCAGGAGGCAGACACAGACGTTCTCAGGCTCAGTATGGATTACATGAGAAAATGAAGGGAAAAAAGGGGTCCAGCTTCAATAAAATCTTCATCTTTATTGATTCATAAAAACATGAATAATGGCATGCTCCTGGACAAGCTCAGGACAAGGCTACGCGTTTCGATCACAGGGATCTTTATCACAGCTGACAATTCAGACAAGGGCACATATTTAAGACAAAGGAAGACCAATCACGATCAGAAAAAAAGTCATGTGATTTTTGACAAGTCCTTTAACAATTTTCACATAACGAATAAAGAAAAAAAAAAAAACAAAAAACACAATATTTGCACAAATAAAATCAATGCAAAGAAATAAAATTAATAATGAACATCAATTCGTTTCTTTTGTTGAGACCAAATGGATGTCTGGTATGTAGATTAAAGATCCAGAAAGCTTCACGTGTAAGGAGTCGCTGACGTGCATCTCCACCTCGGGCAGACAGGTTAACACTTTCAATACCTGTGACTTGGAAGGAAGAAACATTGCGAGCATGCTGAAAAATAAAAGTTTAGCAGCAGCAGAAAATTGCGATTCGAAGAAACATTCTTTACCCTCCTGCAAATGTTCAGCGATCCTGATTTTTAGTTTCCTGGTAGTGCAGCCATATAAGAATAAATTACAAGTAGTGCACATAATTTTATATACCACATAGCATGAATTACAATTGATATATTTGTTAATGGTATAAATCGCAGTGCTGTCATTACTTTCAAAGGTTTTCGTTACACAAACATATTTGCAAAGTGCACATCTATTGTGGCCACATTTATAAAAAACCTTTATGTTCTAACCACGATGTTTTTATGAGAAGAGAAATTATTACTGAACATGCTTGGAGAAACTTTGTTACCAATAGATGGCGCTTTCCTTGAAACAACATTTAATACCTGATGAAAGAATGTCAGCAAGAGAGGATCTTCATATAAAATAGGCAGCGATCTCAAAATGATTTTTTTGATGTCCCCAAATTTGAGGACTATATTGAGCACAAAAATATGGTTTCACTGCAAGATCATTTTTTTGTTGTCGCCCTCCACTAATGAGATCCTCTCTGTTTTTATTACTTACAATTGTTCGTGCCTTTTTAATGACCATTTAGGATAATTTCTGTTTTTTAATTTTGTATCCACACAATTAAATTCCGTTTCCAAAGCTGTAGGATCGCTGCAGTTTCTCAAAATTCTGGTATATTCACCCAAAGGAATCGATTTAATAGTATGTTTGGGGTGACTGCTTGCTGCATGCAAGATAGAATTACCAGCACAAGGTTTGCTGAACGTTTTAGTAATAATAACAGAGTCATGTACCCCATATAAATCAAGATCCAAAAAAGAAATTTTGTTATGATGAAATTTATGAGTAAAATGTATGTTGAATGAATTAGAATTGATATAATCAATAAATCCGGATATGGCAGGTACATCACCACTCCAAATGATGAGTAAATCATCAATATATCTACCATACCAAGCAATCGAGTCAATAAATGGATTAGTAGCTGAAAAAATAAAAAAATATTCCCAATATGACATAACAAGATTAGCTAGGGATGGCGCGAATTTCGCACCCATCGCCACGCCAGATTTTTGTAAAAAAAATTTATTGTCAAATGAGAAAAAATTGTGGGTTAATAAAAATTGAATAACTTGTAAAATATAATTAATGAGATCCTGGAATAATTACTGAATTTCGTTAAGACAAACTGCAGCGCTGTCATGGCAACATTGTAAGGTATACGGGTATATAAAGAAGTCACATCACAACATAACCAAGTATTTTCTTTAAACCAGATTTTCTTGGAAACATTCTCAGCACTTCTTTAGAATCTTTAATATAACCAGGAGTGATTTGTACTAGTGGTTGAAGTAGTGAGTCAACCCATTCACCCAGATGTTCATTTAAAGATCCAATCCCTGAGACAATAGGTCTCATGGGGGGATTTTCATATCCTTGTGAATTTTTGGGAGACCAATGCATGATAGGATAATAGGATGAGACACTGTGAGATAATCAGTTTGTTTTTTGGTTAGAATGCCAAGGCTGAAACCCTCATTGATAATTTGGATAATCTCACTTTTAAATTTATCAGTGGGATTTGTATGGAGTTTTTCATATACATCACTGTCAGACAAGAGAGACATAATTTGAGAATGATAATCCTCTTTATTCAGGATAACTACCATGCCACCCTTGTCCGACATTTTAATTATTATATCTGACATACTTTTGATCTCATCTAATGCAGTTTTCTGGGCTTTTTTAAATTGGAATGATTTCTGCTGCTGCCCATTTTAACCCTATCATGAAGGATTTTTAAATCCCTCTCTATCACCTCCTGGTATTTAGTCATGCAATCAGGCCTGGATTGAATGGGATAAAAAGAGGGATTTTTTGTTTTAAACACAGTGCATGAATGGTATCAGATTCATTATCATAGGAATGAGTAGACAAACTAAACAAGTGTTGAGAGATACCTGTTCTCTGAAAGACAAGTCAGTAAATTCATTATTATATGTCAGCGACTCCTGCAAAGGGGTCTCATCAGAATGATTTAAAAAATGCTTTTTGATGGTAAGGTCTCGCATAAACTTATTGACGTCCAAAATAGTAGAAAAAAGATTGAAATTCTGATCAGGCACAAAATTCAGACCTAAGGACAAAACATCTAATTGCGTTTTGGTAAAGTCTCGTGCAGATAAATTCAAGACATTATCATGGTTTCTTATTTGCGGTAATTCTTCCTGCGGCGTGTAATCATAACATGATCTTTGTCGGTGTTTTCTGCCACCCCGCCTTTACGTTTTTTGAATGACGAAAAAACTTTGTGGTGTGAACACTGTCATTAGAGGAAACACTCAGATTATTGTCAGATGAATCCAACTCAGAGGATGTAAAACAGACATGCGGTTTAGATACCGGTTCGTTGAGAGCATGGTTGCGTTTTAAAATAGATTTAGGAGTTCTATGACCCCGCTCCCAATGGCCCCAGTCATAGACTTTCTTGGTTGAATAGTCTCTTAGATCACGAGAAAATTTTCTTTTTTTTCCGGTCCATGATATCCTTTTCTAGGCTAGAGACATTATCTTGCATTTTAGCCACAAGTGAGTCATACTGAGTCAACGATTTAAATTCAGTGAGCGCAGTATCTGCATCATTCATTTGTTTCTGAATATCCTCCAATTTATTACTCTCATATTTGACTATGAGTTGCATTAGTTTGGAAGAACAATTACTGAGTATCTGATTCCACTCTTCAATGAAAATGTCAGAAAAAATTGTAGTGGGGATTTTTTTAATACGAAGCCCCCTTGGAATCATATCCTTAGCTAGATAATTTTGGAGGGTAGTATAATCCCACCACAACTTTGTTTCTTGAAGCAAAAGTTTTTCCATTTTGTTGATATTTTCATTCAGATCAGGCATGTCTGGAATTTCGTTAATATCACCAGAAAACACTTGTGCCGCTTTGACAGATCTGTCTTGAACAAAAATAGATGCCATAATAAAGCTGGTGCCTGAGCTTAATGACTGAGTCCACTTTCAAAATACTTGAAAATATTGAGCATGAACCGGGGCACGGTAATCAAAAGTACAAATATAAGAACGCTAACCAGCTCACCGGTTTGTAGAAGCACGGATCCTCCGCTTGATCAAACGTGAAGATACATGAGAAAATGAAGGAAAAAGGGATCCAGCTTCAATAAAATCTTCATCTTTATTGATTCATAAAAACATGAATAATGGCATGCTCCTGGACAAGCTCAGGACAAGGCTACGCGTTTCGATCACAGGGATCTTTATCACAGCTGACATATTCAGACAAGGGCACATATTTAAGACAAAGGAAGACCAATCACGATCAGAAAAAATGTCATGTGATTTTTGACAAGTCCTTTAACAATTTTCACATAACGAATAAAGAAAAAAAAAAAAACAAAAAACACAATATTTGCACAAATAAAATCAATGCAATCCCCACTACAATTTTTTCTGACATTTTCATTGAAGAGTGGAATCAGATACTCAGTAATTGTTCTTCCAAACTAATGCAACTCATAGTCAAATATGAGAGTAATAAATTGGAGGATATTCAGAAACAAATGAATGATGCAGATACTGCGCTCACTGAATTTAAATCGTTGACTCAGTATGACTCACTTGTGGCTAAAATGCAAGATAATGTCTCTAGCCTAGAAAAGGATATCATGGACCGGAAAAAAAGAAAATTTTCTCGTGATCTAAGAGACTATTCAACCAAGAAAGTCTATGACTGGGGCCATTGGGAGCGGGGTCATAGAACTCCTAAATCTATTTTAAAACGCAACCATGCTCTCAACGAACCGGTATCTAAACCGCATGTCTGTTTTACATCCTCTGAGTTGGATTCATCTGACAATAATCTGAGTGTTTCCTCTAATGACAGTGTTCACACCACAAAGTTTTTTCGTCATTCAAAAAACGTAAAAGGCGGGGTGGCAGAAAACACCGACAAAGATCATGTTATGATTACACGCCGCAGGAAGAATTACCGCAAATAAGAAACCATGATAATGTCTTGAATTTATCTGCACGAGACTTTACCAAAACGCAATTAGATGTTTTGTCCTTAGGTCTGAATTTTGTGCCTGATCAGAATTTCAATCTTTTTTTACTATTTTGGACGTCAATAAGTTTATGCGAGACCTTACCATCAAAAAGCATTTTTTAAATCATTCTGATGAGACCCCTTTGCAGGAGTCGCTGACATATAATAATGAATTTACTGACTTGTCTTTCAGAGAACAGGTATCTCTCAACACTTTGTTTAGTTTGTCTACTCATTCCTATGATAATGAATCTGATACCATTCATGCACCTGTGTTTAAAACAAAAAATCCCTCTTTTTATCCCATTCAATCCAGGCCTGATTGCATGACTAAATACCAGGAGGTGATAGAGAGGGATTTAAAAATCCTTCATGATAGGGTTAAAATGGGCAGCAGCAGAAATCATTCCAATTTAACAAAAGCCCAGAAAACTGCATTAGATGAGATCAAAAGTATGTCAGATATAATAATTAAAATGTCGGACAAGGGTGGCATGGTAGTTATCCTGAATAAAGAGGATTATCATTCTCAAATTATGTCTCTCTTGTCTGACAGTGATGTATATGAAAAACTCCATACAAATCCCACTGATAAATTTAAAAGTGAGATTATCCAAATTATCAATGAGGGTTTCAGCCTTGGCATTCTAACCAAAAAACAAACTGATTATCTCACAGTGTCTCATCCTATTATCCCTATCATGCATGGTCTCCCAAAAATTCACAAGGATATGAAAATCCCCCCCATGAGACCTATTGTCTCAGGGATTGGATCTTTAAATGAACATCTGGGTGAATGGGTTGACTCACTACTTCAACCACTAGTACAAATCACTCCTGGTTATATTAAAGATTCTAAAGAAGTGCTGAGAATGTTTTCCAAGAAAATCTGGTTTAAAGAAAATACTTGGTTATGTTGTGATGTGACTTCTTTATATACCTGTATACCTTACAATGTTGCCATGACAGCGCTGCAGTTTGTCTTAACGAAATTCAGTAATTATTCCCAGGATCTCATTAATTATATTTTACAAGTTATTCAATTTTTATTAACCCACAATTTTTTCTCATTTGACAATAAATTTTTTTTACAAAAATCTGGCGTGGCGATGGGTGCGAAATTCGCGCCATCCCTAGCTAATCTTGTTATGTCATATTGGGAATATTTTTTTATTTTTTTTTTTTTTTTTTTTTTTTATTTTTTCAGCTACTAATCCATTTATTGACTCGATTGCTTGGTATGGTAGATATATTGATGATTTACTCATCATTTGGAGTGGTGATGTACCTGCCATATCCGGATTTATTGATTATATCAATTCTAATTCATTCAACATACATTTTACTCATAAATTTCATCATAACAAAATTTCTTTTTTGGATCTTGATTTATATGGGGTACATGACTCTGTTATTATTACTAAAACGTTCAGCAAACCTTGTGCTGGTAATTCTATCTTGCATGCAGCAAGCAGTCACCCCAAACATACTATTAAATCGATTCCTTTGGGTGAATATACCAGAATTTTGAGAAACTGCAGCGATCCTACAGCTTTGGAAACGGAATTTAATTGTGTGGATACAAAATTAAAAAACAGAAATTATCCTAAATGGTCATTAAAAAGAGCACGAACAATTGTAAGTAATAAAAACAGAGAGGATCTCATTAGTGGAGGGCGACAACAAAAAAATGATCTTGCAGTGAAACCATATTTTTGTGCTCAATATAGTCCTCAATTTGGGGACATCAAAAAAATCATTTTGAGATCGCTGCCTATTTTATATGAAGATCCCTCTCTTGCTGACATTCTTTCATCAGGTATTAATGTTGTTTCAAGGAAAGCGCCATCTATTGGTAACAAAGTTTCTCCAAGCATGTTCAGTAATAATTTCTCTTCTCATAAAACATCGTGGTTAGAACATAAAGGTTTTTATAAATGTGGCCACAATAGATGTGCACTTTGCAAATATGTTTGTGTAACGAAAACCTTTGAAAGTAATGACAGCACTGCGATTTATACCATTAACAAATATATCAATTGTAATTCATGCTATGTGGTATATAAAATTATGTGCACTACTTGTAATTTATCTTATATAGGCTGCACTACCAGGAAACTAAAAATCAGGATCGCTGAACATTTGCAGGATGTAAAGAATGTTTCTTCGAATCGCAATATTTCTGCTGCTGCTAAACATTTTATTTTTCAGCATGCTCGCAATGTTTCTTCCTTCCAAGTCACAGGTATTGAAAGTGTTAACCTGTCTGCCCGAGGTGGAGATGCACGTCAGCGACTCCTTACACGTGAAGCTTTCTGGATCTTTAATCTACATACCAGACATCCATTTGGTCTCAACAAAAGAAACGAATTGATGTTCCATTATTAATTTTATTTCTTTGCATTGATTTTATTTGTGCAAATATTGTGTTTTTTGTTTTTTTTTTTTCTTTATTCGTTATGTGAAAATTGTTAAAGGACTTGTCAAAAATCACATGACATTTTTTCTGATCGTGATTGGTCTTCCTTTGTCTTAAATATGTGCCCTTGTCTGAATATGTCAGCTGTGATAAAGATCCCTGTGATCGAAACGCGTAGCCTTGTCCTGAGCTTGTCCAGGAGCATGCCATTATTCATGTTTTTATGAATCAATAAAGATGAAGATTTTATTGAAGCTGGATCCCTTTTTCCTTCATTTTCTCATGTATCTTCACGTTTGATCAAGCGGAGGATCCGTGCTTCTACAAACCGGTGAGCTGGTTAGCGTTCTTATATCAGTATGGATTACACCAGAATATAAAAAGCAGAAAAAGGGTAATGTATCAGAAGCGTACAGCTGTATACAGTGTTAGGGTAATTTTTAAATCTCCGTATATACTGTATTTCCGGAGTAACAGACAAACTCTCACAGGCTCAGTATGGATCACACCAGAATATATCAAGAAGAAAATGGGGTACTGTATCAGCAGATACCAGGTATATATAGTAAAGTAAAAATATTCTAAATCTCCGTATATATTTCAGGAGGCAGACACTGATGCTCTCAGGCTCAGTATGGATTACACAATAATATAAAAAGATGAAAAAGTCGTACTGTATCACCAGATACAAGGTAGTATAGTGAAAATATTCTAAATCTCCGTATATATTTCAGGAGGCAGACACTGACGCTCACAGGCTCAGTATGGATCACACAAGAATATAATAAGATGAAAAAGGGGTACTGTATCACCAGGTACAAGGTATATATAGTATAGTGAAAATATTCTAAATCTCTGCATATATTTCAGGAGGCAGACACTGACGCTCTCAGGCTCAGTATGGATTACACAATAATATAAAAAGATGAAAAAGGGGTACTGTATCACCAGATACAAGGTATATATAGTATAGTGAAAATATTCTAATTCTCCGTATATATTTCAAGAGGCAGACAAAGACGCTCACAGGCTCAGTATGGATTAGACGAGAAGATAAAAAGCAAATCCGCATGAAATAATCACACATGTGGGCCAATGTTCCAGGTGTCAATGATGCACTTAAGAGTGGTGGGTGGAGAAGGATTTTCTGGCAAAAAGGGTACTGTATCCCAAGCTTACAGCTGTATTCAGTCTAGGGGTCATTGTAAATCTACGTATATCTTTCCGGAGTAACAGACAGACTCTCACATGCTCCGTATGGATCACACCAGAATATAATTAGAAGAAAAAGGGTACTGTATCAGCAGATACCAGGTATATATAGTATAGTCAAAATATTCTAAATCTCCGTATATATTTCAGGAGGCAGACACTGACGCTCTCAGGCTCAGTATGGATTGCAAAATAATATAAAAAGATGAAACAGGGGTACTGTATCACCAGATACAAGGTAGTATAGTGAAAAAATTCTAAATCTCCTTATATATTTCAGGAGGCAGACACTGAAGCTCACAGGCTCAGTATGGATTACACAAGAATATAATAAGATGAAAAAGGGGTACTGTATCAGCACATACCAGGTATATATAGTCTAGTAAAAATATTGGAAATCACCATATATATTTCAGTAGTCATACAATGACGCTCTGAGGCTCAGTATGGATTACAAATTAATATATAAAGATCCCCAAGAAATACTCACACATGTGGGCCAATGTTCCAGGTGCCACTGATACACTTAGAGTGGTGGGTGGAGGAGGACTTTCTGGCAAAAAGGGTAATGTATCCCAAGTGTACAGCTGTATACAGTCTAGGGGTCATTGTAAATCTCCGTACATATTTCCAGAGTAACAGACAGACTCTCACAGGCTCAGTATGGATCACACAATAATATAATAAGAATAAAAAGGGGTACTGTATCAGCAGATACCAGATATATATAGTAAAGTAAAAATATTCTAAATCTCCGTATATATTTCAGGAGGCAGAATCTGACGCTCTCAGGCTCAGTATGGATTACACAATAATATAAAAAGAAGAAAAAGGGGTACTGTATCACCAGATACAAGGTATATATAGTATAGTGAAAATATTCTAAATATCTGTATATATTTCAGGAGGCAGACACTGATGCTCTCAGGCTCAGTATGGATTACACAATAATATAAAAAGATGAAAAAGGGGTACTGTATCACTAGATACAAGGTAGAATAGTGAAAATATTCTAAATCTCTGTATATATTTCAGGAGGCAGACACTGACACTCACAGGCTCAGTATGAACTACACAAGAATATAATAAGATGAAAAGGGGTACTGTATCATCAGATACAAGGTATATATAGTATAGTGAAAATATTCTAAAACTCCGTATATATTTCAGGAGGCAGACACTGACGCTCTCAGGCTCAGTATGGAGTACACAATAATATAAAAAGATGAAAAAGGGGTACAGTATCACCAGATACAAGGTATATATAGTAGACTGAAAATATTGTAAATCTCCGTATATATTTCAGGAGGCAGACACTGACGCTCTCAGGCTCAGTATGGATAACACAATAATATAAAAAGTAGAAAAAGGGGTACTGTATCAGCAGATACCAGGTATATATAGTCTAGGGAAAATATTGGAAATCGTTGTATATGTTTCAGGAGTCAGACAATGACGCCCTCAGGCTCAGTATGGATTACACAATAAAATAAAAAGATCCACAAGAAATAATCACACATGTGGGCCAATGTTCCAGGTGTCAATGATGCACTTATAGTTGGGGGGGTAGGACGACTTTCTGTCAAAAAGGGTACTGTATCCCAAGCGTACAGCTGTATACAGTCTAGGGGTAATTGTAAATCTCTGTATTTATTTCCGGAGTAACAGACAGACGCTCACAGGCTCTGTATTGATTAGACCAGAATATAAAAAGTAGAAAAAGGGTAATGTATTGGAAGCGTCCAGATGTATACAGTGGGAAATTGTAAATCTCCATATGTTTTGCCTGAGTCAGACACTGGCTCTCACAGGCTCAGTATTGATCACACCAGAATATAAAAATTAGAAAAAGGGTAATGTATTACAAGCAGACAGCTGTATACAGGATGGGGAAATTGAAAATCTCTGTATATTTTGCCAGAGTCAGACACTGGCTCTCACAGGCTCAGTATGGATCACACCAGAAAATATAAAGTTGAGGGGTGGAGGAGGTGGGGGGACAGCCCAGATAGGGAGGTGGCAAAAATGGCATATGTTGAGGTGTATAATGGACGTAAAGCAGCTGCAAATGGAGGAATTAGAGAAGTCCGAGGAAGAGGAGGACAAAGCGAGCCATTTTGCTGGCAATCTATGTGTCATCAGGGGAAGGTGTGACAAAAACCTTTGCAACCCATGCATGGTTCATTTTAATGAAGGTTAGATCATCAACATTTTGCGTCGACAGACGAGTCCTTCTTTCTGTCAGGATTGATCCAGCAGCACTGAAGACTCTTTCTGATAGAACACAACCAGCAGGGCAAGCGAGCTCCAGTAAGGCATATTGTGCCAATTCAGGCCAGGTGTCCAGTTTACACGCCCAGTCAAAGGGGAATGACCGGTGAGGGAGAACATCGATAAGGGAGGAGAAGTAATTTTGAACCATAGCTGACAACTGCTGTCTCCTGTCTGTTGCTATAGAATCACTATTACAAGTCGTGTGAGCTGTCCTGGAGAAATCAGTCCACAAACCCCTGTCTCCAACGCCACTTCGGCTGTGTGCACCACGAACACCTCTTCCATTTGGCCCAGTATGGCTCGTGGTAGAATCTGCACCACTGCTGTTTGCTGGGAATGCCTCTAACAAACGGTTTACCATAGTTGCTTGTTTGGTGGCCAATATTAGCTCTAGGTTCTGCTGTAGCATGATGTTCTGTAATTTGCATTTATAGCGTGGATTGAGGATGCTGGGCAACCAGTAGTCGTCATCCTTCATAATTTTGGCAATGCGGGGGTCCCTTTTTAGGATCCGCAAGGCATAATCACACATGTGGGCCAATGTTCCATGTGTCAGTGATGCACTGCCAGTGGTGGGTGGAGGAGCACTTTCTGCCAAAGCCACATCCCTCCATTTATGCACAAAATCTGGACCTGTACTTGGCAAGCCAACATTTTCTCTTGCACCCTGAGAAGCATCCTCCTCCCCAAAATAATCATCCCCCTCATTCTCCTCTTCCTTTTCTTCCTCCACTTCGTCCAGAACAGTTCCCAGAGCAGACAATGGCTGACTGTCATCAAGGCTTCCCTCTTCCTCCTCTTCCTACTCCGCTGCAGACGCCTGATCCTTAATGTGCGTCAAAGTTTGCATGCAGCAGACGCATAAGTGGGATGCTCATGCTTATGATGGTGTCGTCTGCGCTAACCAGACATGTGCATTCCTCAAAACACTGAAGGACTTTACAGAGGTCTTTCAGCTTTGACCACTGCACACCCGACAACTCCATGTCTGCCCTCAAACTGCCTGCCCGTGTATCCTCCCATAAAAGCATTACAGCCTACCTCTGTTCGCACAGCCTCTCAGCCAAGTGCATGGTGGAGTTCCACCTTGTTTCAACGTCTGTGATTAGGCAGTGCTTGGAGAGGTGGAACGATCGCTGCAGCCCCTGCATACGACTGGAGTCTACGGGCGACCAACGGACGTGCTAGCGCAGTCTTCGCACATTATGGAGCAGGGCTGTTAACTCCGGATAATTATTTAAGAAGCACTGCACCACCAGGTTCAAGGTATGAGCCAGGCAAGGTATGTGTCTGAGTTTTGCCAGGGCTATGTCCGCCACAAAATTACAGCCGTTATCACTGACTACCTTGCCTGGCTCAAGATTTAGACTGCCCAGCTATGACTCAGTTTCTCGCTGCAAGTAGTCGGCAAGTACCTCCGCGGTGTGTCTGTTGTTGCCCAAAAACATCATTTTTAAAACAGCCTGCTGACGCTTACCACTAGCTCTTCGATAGTGGGACACCTCGTGTGCAACACTGGCAGTTGCGGATGGAGTGCTCGTGTGACTGCGCTCTGTTGACGAGCTTTCGCTTCTGGAGGAGGAGGAGGAGGAGGGTCAAACGCCTACAGCCAACTGTTGCCTATATCGTGGGCTAGGCAAAACTGTCTCTCCGCCGCTGTACCCTGTGGACCCTGCATCCACCACATTAACCCAGTGCGCAGTGATGGACACGTAACGGCCCTGGCCATGCCTACTGGCCCATGCATCTGTTGTGAGGTGCACCTTTCCACTCACTGAGTGTTTGAGTGCATGGACAATGCGGTCTTTCACATGCAGGTGGAGGACAGGGATGGCTTTTCTAGAAAAGAAGTGCCGACTGGGTAGGTCATAGCGTGGGACAGCGAAGGCCATGAGGTCTCTGAGCGCTGTGCTTTCAACCAAACGGAAGGACATAATCTCTAATGAGATCAGTTTGGCGATGTAGGTGTTCAAACTCAGTGTAAGCGGATGAGAGGATGAGTACTTTCTTGTCCTACTCAGAGTGTCTGGTAGAGTGAGCTGGACTTGAGAGCTGCATATGGTGGAACTATCGGTGGACATGACGAACTGAGAGGGGGTTGGTGATGGTGATGGTGGTGGTGATGGCCTAGATGCAGTCTTTTGTTGCAAAAACATTGTGATTCCCTGACTGCTTTGGCCTTGCGACGAGACCTCAACATTTCTTGCTGATGGTGTGCCAATCGGTGGGCTTACAGTGGGGGAAGCGATGGAGGGTTGCTGGCTACCTTCAGTCGGAGCAGGTGAACATGTGCTACCTGAGGTTTTGTAGTCCGTCCACGCTTGCCAGTGCATGTTCATTAACTGTCTAAGCATGCAACTGGTATTCAAATTTCTGAGATTTTTCCCTCGGCTAAAGGTCCTTCCGCACTTCCTACAGATAACCTTTGCCTCATCAATACGATTTTTGTCAAGAAAGTGCCACACTGGACTCTTCCTACTTTGGTATAAATTTTCAGGGCTTGCACGCTGTGGTAATTTGACTGTCTGGCCAAGCTGTCCTGCAATTCTTTTTGTTTTTTTTAACACCTTTTTGGACTGCTACGAGCCTGCCAGATAACCCCAGCTGCGATGTCGATACCTGCTGCGGATCCTCCTCCTCTTATGAGCTATTGCCAGCCGCACCCTCTTCCCCCACTGGATGCCAATCAGGGTCAACAACTGGGTCATCCATCACCTCCTCTTCAATTTCATGTGCACCTTCCTCTGTGTCACTGTGTAAGGTGGTATAGTATGCAGGAAGAGGCACCTAAGTTTCATCAGGGTCACATTCTGGCTCAGTAGACTGCGAGGGCAATGTAGTGCTCTGGTTGAATGTACCAGTACAATCATATAGCAGTGGCTGTGCATCAGTGCACTATATGTCAGATTCATGTTGGACTGGGGAATTCAGGATTTGACTTGATAACCCAGGCATGGTATGTGAAAAGAGCTCCATGGAGTAATCTGAAGTGTGGCCTGCCGCATCCTTCCCTTTTGGTGGGGGTGAGGACACAAGGAAAGGGGTTGTTCCTGACCAGAAGCCTGCACTGATGACTGAGTTTTTGGTGCTTGGTGTTTTTCGGCAGTGAGGGAGTTAATTCTTTCTCTCTCTGTGCTAGACGAGGTCCGGCCTCGCCCAGCTGCAGTTAATTCTGCAGTAATGAGATTCCTTTAAATACCTGCCAGTCTGCTAGGAATGTGTCGGTGAAAGCATTCATGCAGACCAGCAGAGCGGATCGTGGTATTGTGAAGTTTGAAGTGAAGAGTACCTGGTGTGGCTTTCTCCCCTCCTCGCTTTATCATTTATCTCCGTACCCGTTGGTGTTCCCTCTGTTTTTGTGGTGTGAGTTTTGTATGCAAGGTGGATTTTAGTTTACCCCTTTTACTGTCTCGTTCGTCTATTACTGTGTTTAGGCATATACCTTCCAGTCCCCTATGTTGTGATCGGGGTCCTTCTCAGGACTAGATTACTGAAGGTCAGGGATTTGCAGGAGATAGGGTTACGCTGGCGGCCTGGACCTCTGTACCATCAACAGTACCTCCAGGTAGAGGGATTAGTCAGGACCCCAGCTTAGGGTCAGCATAGACCCCGGACCTCCTGTATGCAGTAACAGCGTGACATTTTCACCGACCACTAAAGATTTTCTCCAGCCACCATGGATCCAGTAGCCAGTCTAGCTCGGCAGTTGCAGAGTTTGTCCATGGAGCTGGCGGACGTTAAGTCCAAGGTTTTGTACCCCTGGAGCAAGCTGGTCCAGAACCTAAAGTAGCTCTCCCTGACAGGTTCACTGGGGGGCGGGACAAGTTTTTTGCTTTCCGGGATGCATGTAAATTGTACTTTTGGCTGCGACCTCGGTCATCTGGGAGTGAAGAACAAAGGGTGGGGATTATCATCTTGCTCCTACAAGGAGACCCCCAATCCTGGGCGTTCTCTCTCCCCCCGGGCTCCCCGGCTCTCCAGTCAGTGGATAGGTTTTTTGCAGCTCTGGGTCTTGTATATGATGACCCGGATCGGGTCTCCCTTGCTGAATTTAAGTTACGTAGGATACAGCAGGGAGATCGTCCGGCGGAGGAATTCTGTTCGGATTTCCGTAGGTGGGCCACGGACACCCAGTGGAATGACCCGGCTCTTAGGAGCCAGTTTTGTCAAGGTTTATCTGACAAATTAAAGGATGTGCTGGCACAGTATGACCCTCCCACGTCACTGGAAGCCGCTATGGCCCTGGCTATTCGCATTGACAGGCGGCTTCGGGAGAGGTGCGGGGTAACTCCGCCCCCTGTGATGACTCCACCTTCTACTAGGGCCCCTTATATGGAGTTTCCCCTGGTCAGTCCAGAAGAGCCGATGCTAGGGACATCATTCCGGGGGAGGGGATCGGCAGTGCGCCACAAGACAGGAAGGTGTTTCTTCTGTGGGAGAAAGGGACATTTTATTGGGGGGTGTCCATCCTGTCCTTTGCAGAGTGAGAAGTCGCCGGAAAACTATTGATCCCAGGTTGTGTGGTGGACGGCAATCTGGGAGTAGGTATTTCGTCCCTAGGTCCGTCTCAATTCCTCGTGCCGGCGGAGGTGGTGGTGGGTGCGAGAACTGAGAGGATATCTGTTCTTCTGGATAGTGGGGCCGGGGCTAATCTGGTGGATGCTCGCTTTGCCCGGGTTCAAGGTATGCGACTGAGTGTATTGGCTAAACCCATCCCCATATTCTCGATCGACGCCAGACCTCTCGGTCAGGGTAGTTTTTTGCAAGCAGTGCATAACATAGATCTTCAAGTGGGGGCGATACATAAAGAACTGTTGTCGTGTTACGTGTTGGAGGGTCTTCCCACTCCTATAGTGCTGGGCCTTCCTTGGTTAACTAAGCATAACCCGGTTATTAATTGGCAATCCAGAGAGATAAGCCAATGGAGTGAATTCTGTAATAAAAACTGCATGAATACGATCATCGGTGCGGTCGCTCCTAGGACCTTACCTCCATTTCTGGTGGACTTTGAGGATGAATTCTCGGAGAAAGGGTGTCAGGAACTACCTCCTCATCGCGAGTATGACTGTTCTTTTAAATTGCTCCCTGGGGCTAAGTTACCGAAATCTAGGTTGTATAACCTTTCTGGTCCTGAGAGACAGGCCATGAAGGATTATATTTCAGAGAGTCTGGCTAAGGGGCATATTAGACCTTCATCTTCCCCGGTGGCCGCGGGGTTCTTCTTTGTGAAGAAGAAAGATGGAGGCCTACGCCCTTGCCTGGATTTCCGTGAACTCAATCGGATTACGGTCCGAGGTCCGTATCCGCTCCCACTTATACCCGATCTCTTCAATCAGATCGTGGGCGCCAAATGGTTCTCTAAGTTGGATCTCAGGGGGGCGTACAATCTGATTAGGATGAAGGAGGGGGATGAATGGAAGACGGCGTTTAACACTCCAGAGGGGCATTATGAGAACCTTGTCATGCCATTTGGTCTGACTAATGCCCCGGCGGTGTTCCAACACTTTGTTAATGACATTTTTCGCCGCCTGGTGGGACAGTTTGTTGTCATATATCTGGATGACATCTTAATTTACTCGCCGGATCTGGTGTCTCATCAGGAGCATGTTAGGCAGGTGTTGCAGATCTTGCGGGATAATAAACTATACGCCAAATGGGAAAAGTGTGTGTTCGCCGTACAGGAACTTCAGTTTTTAGGTTTCCTGGTGTCAGCGTCCGGTTTTCGTATGGACCCTGGGAAAGTGCAGGCAGTTCTTGAGTGGGATCTGCCAGAGGATCTTAAGGCACTACAACGTTTCCTGGGGTTTGCTAACTACTACCGGAAATTTATTCGTAATTTCTCGTCCATAGTTAAACCTCTCACAGACATGACTAAAAAAGGGACGGATTTTTCTAGGTGGTCTGACAAGACTTGTCAAGCGTTTTCCTCCTTGAAAAAATGTTTTGCTTCGGCACCCATACTCATTCAACCGGATGCGTCACAGCCGTTCATTGTGGAGGTGGACGCTTCTGAGGTAGGGGTGGGAGCAGTATTGTCACAGGGTTCGTCCCCTGGTAAGTGGCACCCATGCGCTTTCTTCTCTAAAAAATTGTCGTCCGCTGAGAGGAATTACGATGTCGGCAATAGGGAGCTCTTGGCCATTAAGTTAGCTTTTGAGGAGTGGCGTCATTTTTTGGAGGGGGCAGTCCACCCGGTCACCGTCATCACCGATCACAAGAACCTGCTATATTTAGAGTCCGCAAAACGTCTGAATCCCAGACAAGCTAGGTGGTCGTTATTTTTTACCAGGTTTAATTTTGTTGTCACATATCGTCCTGGGTCAAAAAATGTAAAGGTGGATGCCTTATCTCGCAGTTTCCCTGGGGCCGGGAAGACGGATGACCCGGTTCCTATCCTTCAGGAGGGGGTGGTGGTGTCGGTAGTATGCTCTGAGCTTGAGAAGGAGGTATTGGAGGCTCAGGGGGACGCCCCTGTTGGACCTCCAGGGAGACTGTTTGTTCCGGATCACTTGCGACAAAAGGTGATTGAGGCACACCATAACTCAGCCGTAGCAGGACACCCAGGGAGTAAAGCAACTGTGGATCTCCTCTCGCGGCAGTTTTGGTGGCCTAACTTACATAGGGAGGTGGTAACTTTTGTTGCGTCCTGTGGGGTTTGTGCGCGCTCTAAGACCCCACATACCCGTCGTCTGGGGCCCTCTTACCTTTGAAGATCCCGGAGCGTCCGTGGACTCATCTGTCTATGGACTTTATTACGGACCTCCCGCCGTCTTCGGGTAAAACAGTCATACTTGTTGTAGTGGACAGGTTCAGCAAGATGGCTCATTTTATCGCTCTTCCTGCTCTTCCTAATGCTAAAACTCTGGCGCAGGTGTTCATTGGGGAGATTGTGAGGCTTCACGAGGTACCCTCCGATGTGGTGTCGGATTGGGGGTCTCAGTTTATGTCCAAATTCTGGAAGGCATTTTGTACACGGCGGGGGATGCATTTGTCGTTTTCATCGGCTTTTCATCCGCAGACCAATAGTCAGACAGAACGTCAGAACCAGAGTTTGGAGACATATCTCCGGTGTTTTGTGTCAGAGAACCAGGAGGACTGGGCTTCTTTCTTACCTCTGGCAGAGTTTGCTCTTAACAATAGGCGGAGCAAGTCCACTGGTAAGTCCCCGTTTTTTGGGGCATATGGTTTTCACCCCCAGTTTTGTACTTTCAGTAGGGGGGGCTCTTCGGGGGTTCCTGAGGAAGAACGATTTTCGTCATCACTTGCTTCAGTGTGGAGAGGAGTTCTGAACAATCTTAGTACTATGGGGAACCGATACAAACGTATGGCTGACAGGAGGAGAGTGTCTGGTCCGGATCTATGTGTGAACGATCGGGATGGTTGTCTACCAAAAATATAAAACTCAAGGTTCCCTCTTGGAAACTGGGTCCCAGGTTCATCGGGCCATACAGGATCAGTTCTATAATTAATCCAGTGGCATTCCGTCTTGACCTCCCCCCTATGTTTATAATTCACAACGTGTTCCACAGATCTTTGCTTAAGAGGTATGTGGCGCCGGTGATACCGTCACCTTTACCTCCTCCTCCTGTGGTGGTCAATGGTAACTTGGAGTTTCAGGTGTCGAAAATCATCGATTCACGTCTTAACCGCCGGTCCCTTCAGTACCTGGTTCATTGGAGAGGGTATGGTCCTGAGGAGAGGACGTGGGTTTCTGCGTCGGATATTAACGCAGACCGATTAATTCGGGCCTTCCACACGACTCACCCGGATAAACCGGGCTCTGAGGGTCCAGAGGCCCCTCGTAGAAGGGGGGATACTGTCACGGGTGTATCACCACGAAGATCGTCGCGATTACACAATCTGACTTCGCGCAGCTGAGTTTTTGGTGCTTGGTGTTTTTCGGCAGTGAGGGAGTTAATTCTTTCTCTCTCTGTGCTAGACGAGGTCCGGCCTCGCCCAGCTGCAGTTAATTCTGCAGTAATGAGATTCCTTTAAATACCTGCCAGTCTGCTAGGAATGTGTCGGTGAACGCATTCATGCAGACCAGCAGAGCGGATCGTGGTATTGTGAAGTTTGAAGTGAAGAGTACCTGGTGTGGCTTTCTCCCCTCCTCGCTTTATCATTTATCTCCGTACCCATTGGTGTTCCCTCTGTTTTTGTGGTGTGAGTTTTGTATGCAAGGTGGATTTTAGTTTACCCCTTGTACTGTCTCGTTCGTCTATTACTGTGTTTAGGCATATACCTTCCAGTCCCCTGTGTTGTGATCGGGGTCCTTCTCAGGACTAGATTACTGAAGGTCAGGGATTTGCAGGAGATAGGGTTACGCTGGCGGCCTGGACCTCTGTACCATCAACAGTACCTCCAGGTAGAGGGATTAGTCAGGACCCCAGCTTAGGGTCAGCATAGACCCCGGACCTCCTGTATGCAGTAACAGCGTGACACTCAGTGCTTGGAGTTTTTGAACCTTCAGAAGAGGAGGCAATAGAGCTGGAGGCTGTTTCGGCAATGTAAGCCAAAACCTGTTCCTGATGCTCCGGCTTTAAAAGCGGTTTACGTAGTCCCAGAAAAGGGAGCCTTCCAGGCCTTCTGGAGCCAGACGATGACACAGGCTCAACACCTCCTGCCTTAGGTGCTATTTTGCTTTTGGCACTACCAGCAAATGCACCACCACCACCATCAGTACCAGATGTCCCCCCTCAGCCACGTCCGCGGCCTCTTCCACCATGCTTCCTCATGTTTGTGAAAATGTACCCAAAATACCAGCAGCTATATGGTACTGTATCAGAAGCGTACAGCTGTATACGGTGAGGTTGAAAAATTAAAAAAAAAAATGTAATCTCCGTATATATTTTGGGAGTAACAGACACAGACTTAGAATATAAAAACAAAAAAGTGTACTGTATCAGAAGCTTACAGCTGTATACAGTGCTGGGTTAATTTTAAATCTACGTATATATTTCAGGAGTAACACACACCGTCACAGGCTCAGTATGGATAACACCAGAATATGAAAAGCAGAAAAAGTGTACTGTATCAGTAACGTACAGCTGTATACAGTGTTGGGGTAATTTTAAATCTCCGTATATATTTCAGGAATAACACACACGCTC
Source organism: Oophaga sylvatica (assembly GCA_033576555.1). NCBI lineage: Eukaryota > Metazoa > Chordata > Amphibia > Anura > Dendrobatidae > Oophaga > Oophaga sylvatica. The sequence continues at coordinate 298,270,586 of JARQOD010000003.1, read as the reverse complement.
ACAGGCTCAGTATGGATAACACCAGAATATGCAAAGCATAAAAAGTGTACTGTATCAGTAGCGTACAGCTGTATACAGTGTTGGGGTAATTTTAAATCTCCGTATATATTTCAGGAATAACACACACAGTCACAGGCTCAGTATGTATAACACCAGAATATGCAAAGCATAAAAGTGTACTGTATCAGTAGCGTACAGCTGTGTACAGTGTTGGCGTAATTTTAAATCTCCGTATTTATTTCAGGAGTAACTCACACGCTCTCTCAGTATGGATTTGACCGTAATACAGAAGACAGAAAAACGGTACTGTATCAGAAGATACCAGCTGTATACAGTTTTCGGGAAAAATTAAATCTCTGTATATCTTTCCGGAGTCATGCACAGATAGTCAGCATGTATTTGTCTGAGATACCAGCCGGTACACGGTAGTGTGAGGAGCGTACAGCTCTATACGGTGTGGGAAAAAATGAACGCTCAGTAACTGTGCAGAAAAAAATAAAAGTATTAGTACTGTGTAGGTGCTGTGTTAAAATGCAATCTGTACAGCAGTGTACACACAGCTAAAGAAATTCCTTCCCTGTCACTGGCAGGCAGCCTAATAATCAGCTCTGCTGCTCCACACAAGCAATTCCTCCCCTTTCACTGGCAGGCAGCCTAAGGACCAGTGCTGCTGCACACAACAAAATCCTCCCTCCCCTGTCACTGCACACTAACTGTACAGCTAATCGCTATCAGCACAAGCACAGAATTATTGGTTTTTTTACTGCCTAATGCTCTCCCTACTGAGAACCAGCGCCAGCATATCAACCTCTCCCTACGCTAAGATCGGCAGAAGTAAAATGGCTGTCGGCGGTGAGGGCTTTTATGGGCACTGTGACGCCACACAAAGCAAGCCAATCACTGCAATGCCCTTCTCTAAGATGGTGGTTGACGCTGCCCAGGTCATCGCATTGCCCACAGTCTGCGTTCTTGCTCATTGGCTGAGAAAAGGACCTTCAAGCATTATGGGAAAACCGACTTTGGTGCTCGGGTCGCCGAACGCATGGCCGACCTCACGCTATGGTTGGGTTTCGCTCGACGAAACCCGACTTTGGCGAAAGTCTGTCTTTTTTTAATCTGACCGACCTGTTTCGCTCAACTCTAATGGAGATATCTATTTAAGATGCCACCTTGTTTTGGGCTAAGAAAGTCATAAAAGAATAAAAACTACAAAGTTTACAGTAACATTTTTTAACCGGTGACATTTACTGTATATTTTTTTCAATATACAGTTAGCTTTTTAGGAAATAACATTTTATAGATGTTTGCCTATAGGTTTATGTACATAGTTCATCCTGACACAATGCATGCGACGTTAATACAAATAAAACAAACTATGCAAACGTAAATTTGTAAAAATGAGCATGGATACATGATAGCACAAATTCAAAGATTGAAAAGTCAGGCACCATAAAAAACGTAATCAACCACAAACCTGTGCAAAATCTTGCCAATCATTTAACAACTTAAAGGGAATCTATCAGCAGGATCTCACATCCTAAACTATTTATATGTGCATGTAGTCTTAATGGATATTGAAACATAATAAACTTCGGCACTCCAAGTTGCAATTAAATGAAAGTTTATATGTAGACTTGAATTACTGACATTCAAATTAAGCCAACGTTTCAGCCCGTATGTGGCCTTTATCAAGGTATGTCTATAAAGTACAAACACAAAATTAAAAAGTAAAAATAAAGAAAATACATCCTATGTAATAGTAAATTTATACAGCAATTTACATGCGTAACGTGGAAACTGCTAAAAACATCAAGATTAAATATATCTAGGCACAAAATAGGAAAAATGATAAAGGCAAAGTAGCCATGGGGTAGCTCAAAGACGGAGATACTGAAGGATATGCATTGGGCTAAAAGTAGAGGGTATGAAAATTAGGTACTCTACATATAGAAAAAGAGAAATTGCATTAGCATATAAAATAGAAAATAAAATGTCAAGTTGAGTATTGGAAATAAAAAAAATAATAAAAGTTAAATAAAAATAAAATAAAGAAAAGCTAAAGCAATACAATGTTCACGGGAAAATATTGGAATTTGTCTGAGAACAGGACCATGGACTGGCAAAAAGACAAAAACAAAAGGATTGAGAGGTTTTGAATAAAATTGTAAGTTAAGGTAAAGTGCAGGTAGAGCCAGGGGAGATGTGGGTGCTGTAACAGGGAGTCAGGATCTCGTTCTCCATGCTGCTGAGGAGATACAGTGTCTGCTTAGAGGCGTCCATTTATAGCGCCAAAGGGAGTGGTCTATGGACCATTCATGTGATAAGATATATGACCGGAATAATGAACGGTTTGCGCTGTTTTATAAAGCGCACCTCCGCACAGTGTAGAGAGGCTGGGATACAACCACAAAGTTCCCGGAAAGTACTGTGCATGCGCCGGTCTGAGAGAGGGCAGCGGCGGAAGTAACCTAGGGAAGCGTTATGTACTATGGGTAGGATAAGGAGCTGGAGAAAATGACAAAAATGTTGGGTAGAGAGGACAATGAACCGGGTTACATAATAAACAAGGAAATTATGTACATGAATGAGGTGTGAATTAGAGCAAAGAACTGGAGAAAAAGACAAAAATGGGTATCAAGAGAGAAAAAAGGAGAAAGAGAAGGAAAAATTGAAAACAAAAGAATGGAAAAAGAAGAAAAGGAAATAAGACAGGGAAAAAGCCAGCCATAAATACCTGATTCCGGTTAGGGTATCTGAAAGGAAAAAATAAAACAGTCATATGGGAAATACAATCAGAACAGAAACTCATTCTTTATTAAGGCCAAGAGGGGCTAATGGGAGATTTCAACTGTCCCGACATTTGTTGGGAATCTCTCTCAGGCAAAACTAACAGGTCAAGGAAATTTTTATCCTCTCTTGCTGACAACTTTATCTTCCAAAAGGTAGGGGAGAAAACAAGGGGATCTGCTACCTTGGATCTAATTCTTATAAACAGGGAGGAAATGGTTGAGGAGGTAAGAGTGGCTGGGACACTAGGAGGTAGTGACCATGCTATTTTAGAATTTTGGATTACAAGAGGAGGAAGACCTGTGAAGACTCAGACGTCAAGGTTAGATTTCAGAAAGGCAGATTTTAAGGGACTCAGAAAGAGAATTGGAGGGATCCAATGGCTGGATATCCTTAAAGACAAAAATGTCCAGGAAGGATGGGAAATCTTGAAAAATGAGATTTTTAAAGCACAATCGTTAACAATTCCAAAAAGAGGGAAGAATGGGAAGCATTTAAGGAAACCAGAATGGATGAACACAGAACTTAAACACATGCTAAAAAGGAAGAAAGAAATGTTTATCAAATGGAAAGAGGGAGGCATATCTAAAGAAGAATATAATGCCATCTGGAGAACCAGCAGGGCACAAATCAGATTAGCTAAAGCTGACAATGAATTAAGGCTTGCAAGAGACGTCAAAAGCAACAAAAAAGGATTTTGGGGATACGTCAAAAGTAAAAGAAAAGTCAAAGATGCTATAGGATTTTTACAGGATGAAAATGATGAAATGGTAAGACAGGATGTTGAGAAGGCTGAACTTTTAAATTCCTATTTTGCATCTGTTTTCTCTCAGAAAGGAAATGTAACATCAACTGATCTTCATTGTCCTATTAAAGGAACAGAAGAATCCAGGATATCTAAAAACAGAAAGACAGTGAGGAAACACTTAGCTAACCTAAATGAATTCAAGTCTCCAGGTCCAGATAAATTACACCCCAGAGTACTGAAGGAGATAGCAGAAGAAATTCTTGAACCACTGTCCATAATCTTTGAAAATTCTTGGAGAACAGGAGAAGTCCCAGAAGACTGGAGAAGAGCAAATGTTGTTCCTATCTTCAAAAAGGGGAAGAAGGTGGACCCAGGGAACTACAGGCCGGTGAGTCTGACTTCTATACCAGGAAAGATCTTTGAAAAAATTATTAAAGAGCATGTATGCAAGTACCTCGATAATCCGTCAAAGTGTTAAAAAAACGTATCGTGTGCAGATTGTGAAAAACTGAATGAAGTGATTAAACAGAGTCAGCATGGGTTTGTAACTAATAAGTCATGTCAGACTAACTTAATTTTCTTCTATGACAGAATCACTGACTGTGTGGATCAGGGAAATGCTGTAGATATATTATATCTTGACTTCAGCAAAGCATTTGACAAAGTATCTCACACAATCCTTATAAAAAAAATGACTAAGTATGGAATGGACAAGTCAACTGTTAGGTGGATTCATAACTGGCTTAGTGATCAGACCCAAACAGTGGTCATAAATGGCTGCACATCCAGTTGGAAGAATGTCTCAAGTGGGGTGCCACAAGACTCTGTTTTGGTGCCCTGTATTGTTCAACATCTTTATCAATGATTTAGATGAAGGAATTGTGGGTAAACTAAACAAATTTGCTGATGACACAAAGCTAGGAGGGGTAGCTGATACTAGAGAAGAGAGAGAGAGGATTCAAAAGAGAGAGAGAGGATTCAAAAAGATATAAATAAACTGAAGCAGTGGGCAGCAATCAACAGAATGGTTTTTAACAAGGAAAAATGCAAACATCTGGGCAATAAAAATGAAAAAACATACAAAATGGGAGGAATAGGGCTAAGTAACAGCACGTGTGAAAAAGACTTGGGTATACTAATTGATCACAGACTGAACATGAGTCAACAGTGTGATGCAGCAGCAAAAAAGGCAAATACAATTCTAGGATGTATCAACAGAAGCATACAGTCTAGTTCTCAGTTTTTGCCCGGTCTCTCTCACATACAGACCCCCAGTTGGACATTTAGTACATATAATTAGGTACACCACATTAGATGTGATGCAGCTGAAAGTACCTGGGATTTTGTAGTCCTGATGGGAGTTGGAGATTATTATCTTGTCCATGGTCATTATAGATGGACAGGTTTTACATTTTTTCTTGTTGCAAGGAAAGGTTCCTGCAGCTGTTGGGGAGGACAGGGAGCTTCTGACAATGATGCTTCTTAGATTTGGGGGCTGCCTAAAACACAGTAGTGGGGGGTCTGGAAATATGGATTGTAATTGGGCATCTTTCTGTAGTAAAGGTTGTAGTTTACATGCAGCTCCACTTAGCAAATGTCCAACTGGGGGTCTGTATGTGGGAGAGACCGGGCAAAAACTGAGAACAAGGATGAATTCTTATCGCCACACAATAAGAGAAATGAGAATGGATCTACCTGTGGCCAAACAATTTTGTATGCCCGATCACAGCACCATGGACATGAAATTACTTGTACTGAAAGGTAATTTCACATCTCAAAGACACAGGAGAGTTTGTGAATACAAACTGATGATGACCTTTGACACTCTCAATGCTGGAATGAACCTATCACATGGATTTATGGCCTATTACATTGTGAGAACATCTCAAAACATTACCAGACCCCAATCAGAGGGCAATAAAACTTTCACACTCCTTATCTATGAACTGTTCCAATATTTATGTTCATCTCTATCTCCCATAATGACAGTTCTGCTTTACGTCATTTGTCTTATCTATTGCATTGTTTCTGTGCTGTGTTGTGTATAAATATGTGATTCTTCTGATTTTGTATTAGTCTTTGCCTTATGAAGAGACCTGAGTAGTCTCGAAAGCTTGCAACTTGTTACCATCTTTTCAGTTAGCCATTAAAAGGTATCAACCACTGAGGACTCTCAATTCTAAATATTTTTCATGTAAAGGTAGTGATGGAAAATGTTTCTTAAATTCAATAAATGAACATATAATTAGCTTAGGGTGTAAAATTTTACTGACAGATTCCCTTTTATGATCACTGTACATATACAATTGGTAGTTGTAATGTACACATTGTATGTATATATATATATATATATATATATATATATATAATATATATATACATTGTCACCTGTTCTGTGTTTGGCCAGGACATTCTGAAGCAATGACTTCTACAGATGACATGTGTTGGACTATGTAACAGTAGCAGGGGTGGGAATACCACCACTTGACTAAATTGAAGAATGCTTATCTAGCAGCGCCTGGTGAGTGGCATTTACTCTTCATTACTATAATGGTTTTTCTGATCACTCAGTTGCGTACCACCAAGAGCTGCAGCTGAATGACTTGTTCCATGAATGGAAGAAGAAAAGTGCTAGTACATTTAGAGCTGCTTCTGAAAAACCTCCACTCTGATTATTTATGAAATGTTAAACTAGTCCTTCCTGTATGCCACATATTTGCAGTCTTTTGTTGACAAATCTTATTTTATTTATGTGTGCTAATGCTTTCTTCCAGGCTTCGGGGTGTGTGATGTTTGGAAGAAACCTCTGCCTCCTGTCTTCATTAACATACCACCCCCCTACCATGCATGTAATCAGTGTCGGACTGGAGCACCTTGGGCCCACCAGAGAAAATCATTCTTGGGGCCCACTATGTAGCTACATAGAAATAAATGCAAGACCGCCATTTGTGTGGTAAAACGCGCTATATCAGGGTATAATATAAGGTAGTATATGTCTTAATTATGTAGCAGGGGTTGGGGTAGAATCATAGAGGGGTAGCCCCCTCATAGAATATAATGTAGCCCCCTCATAGAATATAACGTAGGCACCCTCACAGAATATAATGTAGCCCCCTCATAAAATATAATGCAGCCCTCTCTCATAGAATACAATGCAGCACCCCACAAAATATAATGCAACCCCCTTTTAAGGTATACCGCAGTCCCCACCATAGAATAATGTAGCACCCTCATAGGGTATATTGCAGCCTTCCCATAGAGTATACTGTAGCCCCCTCATAGGGCATAATGCTGCCCCCTCATATAGTAGGATATAGCCCCCCAGAATATAATGTAGTCCCCTGACAGAGTAATGCAGGCCCCCCATAGAGTATACAGTAGCCCCATCATATAGCAATATGTAGCCCCCCAGAAAATAATGTAGTCCCCTGAGAGAATAATGCAGCCCCTCCACAGAATATAATGCAGCCACCCCATAGAGTATACTGTAGCCCCCTCATATAGTATGATATAGCCCCCAGAACATAATGTAGTCACCTGAGAATAATGCAGTCCCCCCACAGAATATAATGTAGCCCCCTCAAAGTATAACACAGACCCTCTCCACCACATCATTGTCCTTATCACCACCTCAATCATTGCCTTCTCCCCCACCACCCTTATCATTCTCCCCCACCACCTCCATCACATCACTGCCCATTCCAACACCTCAATTATTGCCTCCTCCTCCACACCATCATTGTCCATTTCATCACCTCCATCATTGCCTCCCCCACCACCATAATTGCCTCCCCCACCATCATTGCCTATCATCTCCATCATTGTCTCCCCCCACCATCATTGCCCATCACCTCCATCATTGTCTCCCCCACTGTCATTGCCCATCACCTTCATCATTGCCTCCCCACCTCCATCATTGTCCATCACCTCCATCATTGCCTCCCCCACCATCATTGCCTCCTCCCTCTGCTGCCATCATTGCCTCCCCCGCAATCATTGCCCATCATCTTCATCGTTACCTCCCCACCATCATTGCCCATCATCTTTATCATTGCCTTCTCCCACTGCCATTATTGCCCATCACCTCCATCATTGCCCATCACCTTCATCATTGCCTCCCCCACCCCCATCATTGCCCATCACCTTCATCATTGCCTCCCCATCATCATTGCCCATCACCTTCATCATTGCCCATCACTTAAATCGTTGCCCATCACCTTCACCATTGCCTCCCCCACCTCCATCATTGTCCATCACCTCCATCATTGCCTCCCCACCATAATTGCCCATCATCTTCATCATTGCCCATCACCTTCATTGTAGCCCATCACCTTCACTATTGCCTCCACACCTCCATCATTGTCCATCACCTCCATCATTGCCTCCCCACCATCATTGCCAATCACATTCATCATTGCCCATCTCCTCCATCGTTGCCCATCACCTTCACCATTGTCTCCCCCACCTCCATCATTGTCCATCAACTCCATCATTGCCTCCCCCACCATCATTGCCCATCACCTTCATCATTGCCCATCACCTCCATTGTAGCCCATCACCTTCATCATTGCCTTCCCACCTCCATCATTGTCCATCACCTCCATCATTGCCTCCACCACCATCATTGCCCATCACATTCATCATTGCCCATCACCTCCATTGTAGCCCATCACCTTCACTATTGCCTCCCCCACCTCCATCATTGTCCATCACCTCCATCATTTCCTCCCCACCATCATTGCCCATCACCTTCATCATTGCCCATCACTTCTATCGTTGCTCATCACCTTCACCATTGCCTCCTCCACCATCATCGCCCATCACCTCCACCATTGCCTCCCCCACCACCCCTCTCACACACACACACAAAGTACCGCATCACTCTCACACTCAAACATAAAGCACAGCACCACATACATACCTCAGGCACACAGACACACGGCACAGCTCACCTCCCCGAAGCAGCAGCACATCCCGGCAGTCTCTTCCTCGCTGGCAGCTTTCTGTCTGAGACCACGTGCTGGATGATGATGTCATCCAGCTGGGCTCTCTCAGACAAGAAGTGCCGTGCAGGAAGCCAGGTATGTGTGTGTGGTGCGTGGGGCTAACACTGCCCACTATCAAAGAGAAAGAGTATTCAGAAATGGTATTCACGCCTCTCCATAGGGGCGTGGGGAAGCGTGAATATTCATTTAGCTTTAGCAGCAGGGACAGGATCCTGTCTCCAGCTGCTGCTACGGCGGGCCCCCTTGACTCAGGTCCCCCATAGCCACTGGCTAGGGGCCCCTGGAGCAGTGTGGGCCCTTGGAGCAGTGGGGGCTGTTATGTTTTGGTAGCTGAGGAGAGCAGGCAAAAACGGCAATACACCAGAGAGGTTGGAATCTACTGGATTGCAGTACCCTGACTAACCACCACAACTAAAGGCAGCCGTGGAGCGTTCCTACGTTGGTCCTAGACGCCTCGTCACAGCCTGAGAGGTTACACCTAAAGATAGAAAGAGGAAAGCTATCTGCCCCGGAGCAGATCCCCAAAGAACATAGGAAGCCCCCAAACATGTAATGGCGGTTAGACAAGAGGAAATACAGACACAGACAGAAAATAGTATGAGCAAACGTTGGGGCCTAATCTGCCTAGACAGAAAAAGGATAGGAAGGATACTTACTGCAATTCAAAAAAAACCCTAAAAAAAGCCAACGCTACTAATTGCAAAAACACCTGAGATCACACGACCTCTACCACCTAAATTAGTTCTCTGGTGTAACAAAACTATGCCGCAGCCACTGAAAAAACTGGAAAAGGCAAATGAACAAATAACAGTGGCTCCAGAGGAACTGAGAGGAGCCCAAGCCCCCTGGGGAGGGGGACCTAGCTAACTTCACAGAAATGCAGAGAAATATGCAAATGGTAAGCACAAAAACAAAAAACAGAAAATATCTTATCTGAGAGCAGGAGAAGAGGCAAGACTCAGCAAGCTTCCAAGTGAACCAGGAAACAACATTGAGACAAGAACAATTGATCATCGGCCACCATGATGGGAGGGAACCTCCCTTATATAAGATCAAATGAAAAGCTAGGTCTGAACTGAAAAAGTAAGTTAATGTGTATGCAAAATGTAAATGCATATTAACACATGACCATTATACAGAGAAAAAAAAAACAAGTAAACAAATATCCTAAAATAAAATAAAAAAAATATATATTGCAAAAAATGCATGAGGTTGTAATAATAATAATAAGGGTATTTGGTAAACATAATTTTGATCAAAAGAATGTACAAGCCATCCCGCCACGTCAAGGCAACCCTTTGTGGGACAGTCCTAACTCTTGTATTAAAAACCTTTCTACCTGTCAAGTGACAAATGTGAACAAGGACAGAGAGACTGAACCCACCAGTAAAAGCATAGGCCAGACAGGATGGATTTTTCAGTTCAGAAGCAGGGCGGTCACACCCTTATATGCACAAGATGCACTAAGAACTAAATGAAAAACTAGGTGGTTGCCTTGACGTGGCGGGATGGCTTGTACATTCTTTTGATCAAAATTATGTTTACCAAATACCCTTATTATTATTATTATTATTACAACCTCATGCATTTTTTGCAATATATATTTTTTTATTTTATTTTAGGATATTTGTTTCTTGTTTTTTGTATTCTCTGTATAATGGTCATGTGTTAATATGCATTTACATTTTGCATACACATTAACTTACTTTTTCAGTTCAGACCTAGTTTTTCATTTAGTTCTTAGTGCATCTTGTGCATATAAGGGTGTGACCGCCCTGCTTCTGAGCTGAAAAATCCATCCTGTCTGGCCTATGCTTTTACTGGTGGGTTCAGTCTCTCTGTCCTTGTTCACATTTGTCACTTGACAGGTGGAAAGGTTTTTAATACAAGAGTTAGGACTGTCCCACAAAGGGTTGCCTTGACGTGGCGGGATGGCTTGTACATTCTTTTGATCAAAATTATGTTTACCAAATACCCTTATTATTATTATTATTATTATTACAACCTCATGCATTTTTTGCAATATATATTTTTTTATTTTATTTTAGGATATTTGTTTCTTGTTTTTTGTTTTCTCTGTATAATGGTCATGTGTTAATATGCATTTACATTTTGCATACACATTAACTTACTTTTTCAGTTCAGACCTAGTTTTTCATTTAGTTCTTAGTGCATCTTGTGCATATAAGGGTGTGACCGCCCTGCTTCTGAGCTGAAAAATCCATCCTCTCTGGCCTACGCTTTTACTGGTGGGTTCAGTCTCTCTGTCCTTGTTCACATTTGTCACTTGACAGGTGGAAAGGTTTTTAATACAAGAGTTAGGACTGTCCACAAAGGGTTGCCTTGACGTGGCGGGATGGCTTGTACATTCTTTTGATCAAAATTATGTTTACCAAATACCCTTATTATTATTATTATTATTATTATTACAACCTCATGCATTTTTTGCAATATATATTATTTTATTTTAGGATATTTGTTTCTTGTTTTTTGTTTCCTTATATAAGACCAGTCTGTGATTCCTGATTGCCAATCCTCATTGAATGGTTAAGTACTGTTTGTAACCACCAGAGGGAGCTTCTGCTCAGAATTCATTTCTAAAACATTCACAACAGTACCCTCCCCTTGAGGAGGGGTCACCGAACCCTCATTTGTGCAACCAGGTCGGTCAGGATGAGCTCTGTGATACGCACGGATCAGTCTCCTAGCATGGCTCTCCGAAGCAAACACCCAAGAATTGTCCTCCTGACCATAACCTCTCCACTTAACCAAATACTGGAGTTTCCGTCTAGAAAAACGAGAATCCAATATTTTCTCAACCACATACTCCAGATTGCCCTCAACCAAAACAGGGTCAGGAGGCGCAGCTATAGGAACCACTGGCTCGACAAACCTCTTCAATAAGGACTTGTGGAACACGTTATGGATCTTAAATGTCCCTGGAAGAAGTAAACGAAAGGAAACAGGATTAAGAATCTCCATGATCTTATAAGGTCCAATGAACCTAGGCTTAAACTTAGGAGATGCAACTCTCACAGGGATATTTCTTGAGGACAACCAGACCAAGTCCCCACTTTAAACCGAGGACCATCAGTCCTATGCCGGTTAGCAAACCGCTGGGCCCTCTCCTGAGAGAGGGACAACCTCTCCACTACCTGGTCCCAAATCTGTTGCATACGCTCCACAACAGAGTCAACACCCAGACAGACAGAAGCCTCCGTCTGTCCCGAAGAAAATCGAGGGTGAAACCCAAAATTGCAGAAAAATGGAGACATCAAAGTGGCCGAGCTTGCCCTATTATTAAGAGCAAACTCAGCCAAAGGCAAAAAAGAGACCCAGTCATCTTGATCAGCAGACACAAAGCATCTCAGATAAGTCTCCAATGTCTGGTTTGTTCTCTCAGTTTGTCTATTGGTCTGAGGATGAAAAGCAGAGGAGAAAGACAATTGAACACCAAGTTTAGAACAAAAAGTAATCCAAAATCTGGAAACAAACTGGACTCCTCTGTCAGACACAATGTTCTCAGGAATGCCGTGTAACCGAACCACGTGCTGAAGGAACAAAGGCACCAATTCGGAGGAGTAAGGCAACTTAGGTAATGGCACAAGATGTATCATCTTGGAAAACCTATCACAAATCACCCAGATAACGGTCATTCTCTGAGAAAAAGGTAGGTCGAAAATAAATACATAGAGATATGGGTCCATGGTCTCTTGGGCACAGGCAATGGCATCAACAAACCACTAGAGCGAGAACAAGGCTTGGAGCGAGAGCAAGTCCCACAGGACTGCATAAACTCCCTGATGTCACGAGTAGTGTTGAGCGATACGATAATGTAAATATCGGCTATCGGCCGATATTAGCTCTATCGGCCTTTCGATAATTCGTTTCGATATTTTCGTCTTATCGAATACCGGAATCGGATTTGTCACTGTCACTGTGAGTGTCCGTCGGTCGGGTCTGTCAGGAGTCAGCGGCACTTACCTGGCAGAAGATCTCCGGCGGTCACAGCCTGGACTGCTTCATGGCCGCCATCATCTTTCCACGGCGGTCACATGCAGTTTCTCGCGATAACTGCAGTGACTGCTGGGTAATCTCGGCCGTAAAGCAGTCAGTCCGATGACGCCACCGCCGGGGAAGCAGGTAATCAGCTGTGCTGCGCCGGGATGACAGGCTCTGCCTGTCATTCTGATGTAGCAGAGCTGGATCGTCGTGGGACACTCGTTACTATGGACTGCGTCGGTCAGGTGGTATACTTTTTTTTTTCATTTTTTTACAGGAGATCGATGGCGTCGCAGGATGAGACTGTAATAAAAGTAATGAAAACTGTGTTTTTTTTTTTTTTATTAAATTAAAAAACTTTTTTATGAACATTCACCCGTCCGGGTACATAAACAATTTAACTATTTACATACAGTGACCCTGTCCGGGTTATTTATAATTCTTTGGCTGGGGTGTTCCAGGTACCACCTGGTACTCTTCTGATGCTTGCCAAACATCCGAGGCACCAAGGACCACCAGGACCTGATGACGTCGTGTGGCCTGTACAGTCAAGTCGTGACCCGCTATCTGGGTCTGTGTGGCCACCTCTTTCATCTCCCTCCGGGTCTGGAACCCTATGTCCCGGACTGAACGAACCCCAGGGGGCCTAACAGGCGCCGGGTACGGGCCAGCTATACTTATCATGTCCATAGCTGGGGCTGCTGAGGAGACCACTGAGGGGGGCTGGGGAGATTTACGGCGTGGGGTGGGCACTTTTGCAGAGGCCTGGATGTGGGAGGCTGAAGGCTCCGAGGATCTCACAGGTTCCTGACACTCTGGGGAGTAGGGGTCGCACCTGGTAACATTTAGGGCGTACCATCCATTGTAACCCCAGTGTCGGGTGTAAGTCACCAAGTCTCCTGGCAACAGGTCCCTCACCGGGTGTCCTTCTGGGAGGTGAGCCTCCACGTCCCGCGGTTCACAAAAACTTCTAAATAAAGTCCAGGCTCCTGGATGAAGCCCCAACCACCTTTCAATTTAAAGCTCCGTACTGCACCCTTACGCCGCGGCTCCCTCACCGTACTTTTATCTTTTCTCATCCGGTCCTTATCTGCCCGGTCCTTCTCCAGCTGACGTTGGCGAAGTTTTTGGGATTCTCGCTGCTCCCTTTGTCGCTCTGCTTCCTTCTCCCAACGTCTCCACTCTTCCTCCTGACGCCGGTTGAAATTCTCCTCCACCAGCAGCTCCATGTCTCCACCATCAAACTGCAGCTTACAGTGTCCGGTTTGCGGCAGCTCTCCTGGCGCCCCCCAGTCCTGGCGGCGCTCACCTGCGGAGGAAGCAGCCGGCTCTGGAACAGATGACAGTCGGGGCTCCGGTACAGGCAGGTAGTGCTCTGGTGCCTGCGCGGCCTCCTCCATAAGGACGGGTGTCGCTTCTTCTGTCTCAGCGACGGGGGCAGACAGCGGGATCTGGGGTGCTGCCGGTGCAGCGTTTTTTGCACGAACGGGTGCCTCCACTGCGACAACGTCAACCGGATCACATTGCAAGGGCTGGGATGCCCGCACGGACTCCTCTACTAGAACGGGTGCCTCACCTTCCGGTACAGACACTTCAGGTAAGAGGGATTGGCGCCGCTCCAAGTTTAGTTTTAGGACACGCCAGCTGGCTTCCATCCTGGCGACCTCCTCCCGGTGCCGGGCCAGGCCTCTTAGGGTATCCTCCGCTTCTTGCAGCGTAGGAGGGTTTCCAGGCCGGGTGCCCAACGGTGGTTCCGTGGCGATCGGGTCGCTTCCGTGGGGGGAGAGCTCTGACTGCTCCATCCCTTCACACTTCTGCTCGTGTCCATTAGCCATCTCTGCCAAGTCACATGTGTCATTAGCATCTGGAGAGGGCCCCTCTTTTGTAGGGAGGCGGGACCTTCGTGTTAGTTTCCGCACACTGAGGAGGATGAGGAGGCGGAACTGAAGAGCTGTGGGGCACGATCTTACATTGCAGTACCATTTACAGTGGTCGGCCATCGTTTTCACGCCACTGAGTGAGTGTACACCCACGAAGAGCACGCCCTTCTTCTTCACCAGTGCCTCGTCGTGACGCAGATATGGCGGAAAAATGGCAAATACATTCTCTGATGATTTTAGCAATTCTCAAGCACAAAACCAGTTCAATTCAGGCACACAGGACTCGCTTATAGCGAGCTACAGAATCCTGTTCGTGACGCCCAAGTTGAGTCGCACAGAGCCAGAGGTTTTGGGGGTACTCGGCACCGAGCCCGTCGACTTCTATGGGGTATGTCACGGCTTTACCCGGCAATTGAATCAGAGTCTATTTTACTATGTAGAAGTGTATAAACTATAAATATATGTATATATATATGTCACAATGACATGTATATATTATATATATATATATATGTATTCTATGTGTGTATATTTTGTGTTTACAACGAAAGAAAGTGTTTTTTTAGTTGCGATATTTTGTTCCCATAGACTTACATGGGACTTCCGGTATCGGAATCGGATATCGACGATATTTAGTGATATCGGCGATACCATTCCGATCCGATATTTTTAGATATCGAGCAGTATCGCTCAACACTAGTTTCACATGAGAGTCCCAGTCATTGGAAAAAATCAAGATATCATCCAAATAAACAATCAGAAATTTATCCACAAAATCCCTGAAAATGTCATTCATGAAGGACTGGAAGACGGAAGGCGCATTAGTGAGCCCAAAGGGCATCACTAGGTACTCAAAATGCCCCTCTGGGGTATTAAATGCAGTCTTCCATTCATCCCGTGCTTAATGCGAATAAGGTTATACGCCCCCCTGAGGTCAAGCTTGGTAAACCAAGTAGCACTTTTCACCCTGGAAAACAGGTCAGAAATCAAGGGTAACGGATACTGATATTTCACAGTGATATTGTTCAAGAGACGATAATCAATACACGGCCTTAATGAACCATCCTTTTTGGCCACAAAGAAAAAACCGGCACCCAAGGGTGAAGAGAATGGTCTGATATGACCCTTCTCCAATGACTCCTTGATATAAGACCGCATAGCGTCATGTTCAGGTACAGACAAGTTAAAAAGGCGACCTTTAGGGAATTTACTACCAGGCACTAATTCAATAGCGCAGTCATAGCTCCTATGGGGGGGCAAGGATGCAGATTTACTTTCGCTAAACACATCAGAAAAATCAGTCAAAAAGTCAGGAACATCCTGAGCCTGGGGAGAGGCAGAAAAAACAGGAGTGTTGGCATTAACACATTGGAAGCCCCAACTGGTTACAGACACAGATTTCCAATCCAAAACAGGATTATGAGACTGTAACCAAGGGAAACCCAGTACAATAATGTCATGCAGATTATACAGCACCAAAAATTTGCAACTCTCCTGATGATCAGGTTCAACCCTCATTATCACCTGAGTAGAGAACTGGGGTTTATTCCCTGCCAAAGGAGTAGAATCAATCCCCAGCAGGGGAAAAGACTTCCGTAGGGGTATCAAGGGAAACCCACAACGTTTAGCAAAATCAAAATCCATCAGGTTAATAGCTGCTCCCGAATCAACAAAAGCCTGAGCAGAAAATGTGGACAGGGAGCAAATCAGGGTAACAGTCAACAGAAATTTAGTCTGAACACTACCCAAGACAACTGAGCGTGCAAAATGTCTTCCCCGCTTAGGGCAGACTGAAATAGCATGAGAAGCATCACCACAGTAGAAACATAACCCATTGCGTTTTCTAAACTCATGACGCTGTGCCCCAGAAGCCACTCTATCACACTGCATGGGTTCAGAAGCTGGTTCACAAGGCAACACTATTCCACGCATACTTCTACGCTCACGCAAACATCTGTCAATTTGAATCGCTAATGACATCGTCATTCCATTTGGTCAGGACTGCCCACTTTCGGAATTTCTGACAGTACAACTCAGCGTCCTCAAGCCCCTGATTTAATGCCAACAAGGTTTTTTCAGCTTGATCAGTGACATTAGGTTCATCGTACAATAACCCCAGAACCAGAAAAAATTTATCAACATTACTCAAAACAGGGTCCCCAGGTGTCAGGGAAAAGCCCAATCCGCAGGAGAGAGATGACAATTTGAACCTGCTGTGCTGCGTTCCCTGAGGACTTAGGTTTTAAGGCAAAAAACAACTTACAGTTATTTTTGAAATTCAGAAATTTTTCTCGATCCCCCAAAAACAAATCTGGCATGGGGATCCTGGGTCCCACAACTGGCAACCTAGCAAGATAGGTAGCAATACTCTGAACCTCAGTGGCAAGCTGATCCACACGGCCAGACAACTGTGCAAACTCCATTGAGAGAAAAAAAAAATCCTCCTCAGCACCCAGAGAAAAAGAGGGAAAAAAGGCAACAAACAGAAAAAAAATCTCTGACAACTCTGACAACCTTTTTTCTTTCCACACTATTTTTCCCTTCTGTGAGTACCATATAATTTTCAGTTGGGCCGGTGATACTGTTATGTTTTGGTAGCTGAGGAGAGCAGGCAAAAACGGCAATACACCAGAGAGGTTGGAATCTACTGGATTGCAGTACCCTGACTAACCACCACATCTAAAGGCAGCCGTGGAGCGTTACTACGTTGGTCCTAGACGCCTCGTCACAGCCTGAAAGGTTAACTACACCTAAAGATAGAAAGAGGAAAGCTATCTGCCCCGGAGCAGATCCCCAAAGAACATAGGAAACCCCCAAACATGTAATGGCAGTTAGACAAGAGGAAATACAGACACAGACAGAAAATAGTATGAGCAAACGTTGGGGCCCAATCTGCCTAGACAGAAAAAGGATAGGAAGGATACTTACTGCAATCCAAAAAAAACCCTAAAAAAAGCCAACGCTACTAATTGCAAAAACACCTGAGATCACACGACCTCTACCACCTAAATTAGTTCTCTGGTGTAACAAAACTAAGCCACAGCCACTGAAAAAACTGGAAAAGGCAAATGAACAAATAACAGTGGCTCCAGAGGAACTGAGAGGAGCCCAAGCCCCCCAGGGAGGGGGATCTGGCTAACTTCACAGAAATGCAGAGAAATATGCAAATGGTAAGCACAAAAACAAAAAAACAGAAAATATCTTATCTGAGAGCAGGAGAAGAGGCAAGACTCAGCAAGCTTCCAAGTGAACCAGGAAATAATGTTGAGACACGAACAATTGATCATCGGCCACCATGATGGGAGGGAACCTCCCTTATATAAGACCAGTCTGTGATTCCTGATTGCCAATCCTCATTGAATGGTTTAGTACTGTTTGTAACCACCAGAGGGAGCTTCTGCTCAGAATTCATTTCTAAAACATTCACAACAGGGGGCCCCAGGCAGCTGCTGGCCAGTATGCCAGCAGGTGTCAGTGCCTGGGCCCACCGGAGAATTCTCCGGTTCTCCGGTGGGCCAGTCCGAGCCTGCATGTAATAATGCCCTGTGACAAGCAGTGGTGGCGCTGGAATCCCAAGCCTGCGCCCTGCACAATCCATACCTTTTCCTCACCTCTATGGGAAGGTTATTCAGACTTCTTCTGCATAGGCACTGACAAGTCACTGTGACTGCCGCTTCAGTGGCCTCAGGCGTGCCTGATGATAAGGTGCTCTCCCCACTTCCTCCCTGCATAGTCATCGCTAGGAACCATATACACATGTATACATACAGTATACAGTGGGTACGGAAAGTATTTAGACCCCTTTAAATTTTTCATTTTTTGTTTCATTGCAGCCATTTGGTAAATGCAAAAAAGTTCATTTTTTTCTAATTAATGTATACTCTGCACCCCATCTTGACTGAAAAAAGCCAGAAATGCAGAAATTTTTGCAAAAATGTATTAAAAAAGAAAAACTGAAATATCACATGGTCATAAGTATTCACTCAGAACCTTTGCTTAGACACTCATATTTAAGTCACATGCTATCCATTTCCATGGGAGCTTTGCTAATGCTACCGCCCTGGCTGTAAACCGCTGTGGAATGAATGAGAAGCTGCCTGTGCAGCCTCCCCACCTGACCGGAGGTGAACTCTGCAGTGTGGGAAAATAAACTGAAACTTTCCAAGCTGCAGAGTTTACCTCGGGTCAGTGGGCAGGCTGCACAGGCAGCTTCTCATTCATTCCACAGTGGTTTACAGCTGGGGCGGTAGCATTAGCATCGCTCCCAGTTATAAATGATTTAACCCCCAGATTTGGATTTACGCCATGGGATTGACTGTACGCCGGACAGGTATGGTATATTTGTTGATTTTTTATTTTTTACAGGATATCGATTGCTTCTTTTGGTTTAGGAGAAGAATAAAGATGGAAAAACTGTGTTGTCTGTCATTTCATTAAAATACTTTATTCTGCGTGTGTGTTTTTTTAACTTTTTATACATTTCAGGATTAGTAATGGATCTCCATTACTAACCGGGCTTAATGTCACCTTACAATACAAAGGTGACATTAACCCCTTATAACACCTTATGCCACCGCTACGCGGCAGTGGGAAGAGAGGCTGAGTGCCAGAATTGGTGCATCTTACAGATGCACCTTTTCTGGGTGACTGGGGCAGATTTTTTTAGCCAGGGGGGCCAAAAACCATGGTCCCTTTCTAGGCTATTAATATCTGCCCTCAGTCACTGGTTTTCCTTCTCTGGTGCTGAAAATTGCGCAGGAGCCCATGCAATTTTTTTTCCGTGAATAAATTAGTTTAAAAAACACCTACAGCTATCAAATTTAACACACATATCCTACTAACATTATTAGACACTGACATATATAAATCTAACTGTTCTGCATGGCTTTACTGTATGTAAACCATGTCTCCTATCCTGTCGGGTTCTGTAATGATTTTACAGAAGCCGACAAATGAATTATCGGCTATTCTGATATCTATATGTCAATGCAATATAAATAAATGTATATATTTGTAACTGACATACATATATATATATATATATATATATATATATACACACACCTATACTATGTGTATATTTCTATTCCACCTTTTCTATTCTAACCTATTCTATTTTATACTGTACGTGGCATCTGCCGGCTTTTATTCTATCTAGCTATCTATCTTTATATGTATGTCTGTGTTTTGGAGATTATTTTGTTTTTAAACGATGTGTACAGTTGTGTTTTACAATGCGATTTGAACATGAGCTTTTACATAGAGAGAACTGTTGTATGTAAAAGCTCATGTTAAAATCGCATGGCATACGGATTGTATACGCATGTCATACGGATATTCCTTTGCAAAATCACATGGAAATCACATTACATTCGTATGACACTCGCATAGCACTAGTCAGTTTTTTAGGTCCAGAAATCGGACCGTTTATTTCCTCGCAAATGGGTATGAGCCCTTATCTGCAGTCCCATGCAATATCACAGGTAACGTAGTCATGACCTTTGGAATATAGGTAATGTAGTAGAAGTTACCTGCTGGTCGCATATAACATCACAGATAACAAGCAGTGCTAACTCTGTGTCACGCTGTATAGCAGATATATATATATGTGATGTCAGTAATCTATATCAAAAGGGCAACATCCTATATAACATGCGCATAGATATATGATAACATAGAATTACCTGACAATGTCCAGTGGGTCAATACGGAATCCGTTATACACTGTCTCCGGCTAGAGGGTGACCGGGGTCTATGCTGACCCTAAACTGGGGTCCTAACTAATCCCTCTACCTGGAGGTACTGTTAAAGGTACAGAGGTCCAGGCCACCAGCGTAAATCCTGTCTCCTATCAATCCCTGCCAACTGTAATCTAGTCCTAAGAAGGACCTGATTACCACCAAAGGGAATGAACAGGTAACGGTTAATGAACAGAAAGACATACAAGAAAGACAAGAAATAAAGTAAATAAAGTCTTACATACAACACTCACACACAGTAGGAACACCTAAGTTCTCAGAGATAAACTATAAGCTGTAAGAGTAAAAACAACTAAGGAGCTCTTAGCTTAAGTATTCTCAGAACCAATCCAGTCTGCTAGACTACATGAATGCTTTCACCGGCATCTAACAAGCAGACTGGCAGGTATATGAAGGAATCTAATTAGAACATAATCAAAAGCAGCCGGGCGAGGCTGGACCTAGTCTTAGCAAAGAGCTAGGTAAAATTAACTCCCTCATTACCAAACACAAAGAAACAGCAACTCAGCTGTGAGAAGTCAGAGTGTGTAATTGCGACGATCCTCGTGGCGATACACCCATGACAGTACCCCCCCTCTACGAGGGGACTCCGGACCCTCGGGCCAAGTCTGCCGGGTGAGTTGTGTGAAAGGTCCAAACCAATCGATCTGCGTTAACATCAGACGCAGGGACCCACGTCCTCTCCTCAGGACCATACCCCCTCCAATGAACCAAGTACTGAAGGGATCGGCGACTGAGACGTGAGTCAATGATTTTCGACCCATGAAATTCCACGTTATCATTGACCACCACTGAAGGAGGAGGTAGAGGTGACGGTATGACTGGTGCCACATACTTTTTAAGTAATGACTTGTGAAACACATTATGAATTTTAAACGTAGGAGGGAGGTCCAGACGAAATGCCACCGGATTAATTATGGAACTGATCCTGTACGGCCCGATGAATCTGGGACCCAACCTCCAGGAGGGAACTTTAAGTTTTATATTCCTGGTAGACAACCAAACCAGATCATTCACCTTCAGATCTAGACCAAAAACTCTCCCCCTATCAGCCTTCCGTTTGTAACGGTTCCCCGTAACCTTCAGTCTTAACCGATCTGGAACTATCAGTCTCCCTGAAAGTCCACAGGGGCATCCCCCTGAGCCCCCAATACCTCCCCCTCAAGCTCAGAGCATACAGCTGACACTACAACTCCCTCCTGAGGAATAGGAACCGGATCATCCGTCTTCCAGGCCCTGGGAAAGTACGAGATAAGGCATCAGGAAGCAACTTTATTGAGCCGTCATATGCGCGATAAGGAGGTAACTCTTTACACCCCTCCTCTGAGAACATCTCCCCAAAGTCCTCCAGAAAAGGAGACAAAGTCCTAGGCACAACCGCACCGATGACCGTGCTCATGCAGTTATTCCTGCAAAATTCACCCCACTGGCTTATCTTTCTGGATTGCCAATCAATCACTGGGTTATGTTTAGCCAACCAAGGAAGTCCCAACACAATAGGAGTAGGTAGACCCTCCAACACATAACAAGACAATTGCTCTTTATGTATTGCCCCTACTCGAAGATCTATGTTATGAACAGCTTGTACCAAGCTACCTTGACCGAGAGGTCTAGAATCAATAGAGACTATAGGGACCGGTTTGGCCAATACACTCAGTTGCATACCATGCACCTGGGCAAACCGAGCGTCCACCAGATTAGCCCCGGACCCACTATCAAGAAAAACAGAAATCCTCTCAGTTCTAGTACCAATCACCACCTCCGCAGGCACGAGAAACTGAGAGGGATTTGGGGACGAAATACACACTCCCAGGTTAACTCCTTTGCTCAAAGAGGCCCGGGATGGACACCCCCCAACAAAATGTCCCTCTCTCCCGCAAAAGAAACACCTTCTAGTCTTGCGGCGCACCGCCGATTCCCTCCTACAAAAAGATGTCCCTCCCAACTGCATGGGTTCCTCAGAACAGACCAGGGGAACCTCAGTATAAGGGACTTTAGTAGTAGGTGGAGTCATCACGGGAGGCGGAGTTACCTCGCGTCTTCCCCGAATTCGTCTATCAATGCGAATAGCGAGGGCCATAGCAGCCTCCAGTGATGGAGGAGAATCATACTGAGCCAACACATCTTTTAATTTGTCAGACAACCCTTGACAAAACTGGCTCCTAAGAGCGGGGTCATTCCACTGAGTATCTGTTGCCCATCTACGGAACACAGAAGAATATTCCTCCGCTGGACGATTTCCTTGCCGTATTTTACGTAACTTTGTTTCAGCAAGGGAAACTCGATCCGGATCATCATATACCAGACCCAGGGCAGTAAAAAATCGATCCACTGACTGGAGATCTGGGGAGCCTGGAGGAATAGAGAACGCCCAAGATTGAGGGTCCCCTTGTAAGAGCGAGATAACAATTCCCACCCTCTGCTCTTCACTCCCAGATGACCGAGGCCGCAGCCGAAAGTACAATTTACATGCCTCCCGGAAAGTAAAAAATTTGTCCCGCCCACCAGTGAACCTGTCCGGGAGAGCAACCTTAGGTTCAGATCTGGTTTGCTCCGGGGGGGACAAAACCTTGGACTTAATGTCTGCAAACTCCATGGACAACCCCTGCAACTGCCGGGCCAGCTGGGCTACTGGATCCATGACAGCTGGGGAGAATCTTAAGTATGGGCCGGTGAAAATGTCACGCTGTATAGCAGATATATATATATGTGATGTCAGTAATCTATATCAAAAGGGCAACATCCTATATAACATGCGCATAGATATATGATAACATAGAATTACCTGACAATGTCCAGTGGGTCAATACGGAATCCGTTATACACTGTCTCCGGCTAGAGGGTGACCGGGGTCTATGCTGACCCTAAACTGGGGTCCTAACTAATCCCTCTACCTGGAGGTACTGTTAAAGGTACAGAGGTCCAGGCCACCAGCGTAAATCCTGTCTCCTATCAATCCCTGCCAACTGTAATCTAGTCCTAAGAAGGACCCTGATTACCACCAAAGGGAATGAACAGGTAACGGTTAATGAACAGAAAGACATACAAGAAAGACAAGAAATAAAGTAAATAAAGTCTTACATACAACACTCACACACAGTAGGAACACCTAAGGTCTCAGAGATAAACTATAAGCTGTAAGAGTAAAAACAACTAAGGAGCTCTTAGCTTAAGTATTCTCAGAACCGATCCAGTCTGCTAGACTACATGAATGCTTTCACCGGCATCTAACAAGCAGACTGGCAGGTATATGAAGGAATCTAATTAGAACATAATCAAAAGCAGCCGGGCGAGGCTGGACCTGGTCTTAGCAAAGAGCTAGGTAAAATTAACTCCCTCATTACCAAACACAAAGAAACAGCAACTCAGCTGTGAGAAGTCAGAGTGTGTAATCGCGACGATCCTCGTGGCGATACACCCATGACACTCTGTGAGTACAAGTAATGTAGTAGGTGTTATACAAGCATAGTATGAGATTAGAGACTTTACACAACCTTTTTCTTCACCTTAAAAAACTGATTGCACTTGGCAGCTGCGTACATAAAAATCATGGCGCCCCATAGCAGAATTTCTAATTGGTCTCACCCCCCCACCAAAAAAATTGCCCCATAAAGTATGATGCCAACAAAAGTGCCCCCCAATATATAATATGGTGGAATTCCTCCACATTAGCCTCTACATGCACAATATAATGACCCTAGTGTACCCCACCTCAAATCCTAAGGCAAAGTATGGTGACCCCAACACAGTATGGTCCCCCAACTGTGACCCCCCCACAGCCATCCATGCAGTATAATGGACCTGCATAGTGTAATAGCCCCACACTTTACAATGGCCCGCACTAGCTCTCCAAATAGGATAATAGCCCCACACAGTATGATGGACCCCACACAAACCGTCACACTGTATAATTGCTTGTATACAGTGTAATGGCCCTCCACATAGCCCTCTAAAAATAATTATTGTTGGGCGAGTGTTCGTCAGCCACAACACATGCAGGGATTGCCTAACAAACAGGCAATTCCTGCATGTGTTGCGGCTGGCGAACAGCCTCGAGATATGGAGCTGCGTGGAATCAAGCCTATTTTTCGAGCACACTGAAGATACTCTATTACCACTTGAGCATGCTCTGATGACACTCATCACCCCACATAACCTTCCACATAGTATAATGTGCCCTCATAATCCTCCATATAGTATAATGTGCCCCCCCATAATCCTCCATATATTATAATTCTCTCCTCATGGTCCTCATTACAATATAATGCACTTGTCATGATCATCCATACAATATAATGCACCCACCTTGGTCCTCCATACAATATAATGCACCCCCCTTGGTCCTCCATACAATATAATGCACTTGCCATGGTCCTTTATATAATATTTATACACTCGCCATAGTCATCCATACAATATAATGCTCTCACCATGGTCATCCATACTATATAATACACTCTCCATGGTTCTTCATAGAATATAATGCACCCCCATGATCCTCCATACAATATAATGCACCCCTTTGGTTCTCCATACAATATAATGCACTCGCCATGGTCCTTCATATAATATTATACACTAGCCATGGTCATCCATACAATATAATGCACTCACCATGGTCATCCATACAATATAATACACTCCTCATGGTTCTCCATAGAATATAATGCACCCCCATGATCCTACGTACAATATAATGCACCCCCATGGACCTCCAGACAGTATAACACACTCCCTGTGGTCTTCCACAGAATATAATGCACACCCATGATCCTCCATACAAGAAAATACACCCCCATAGTCCTTCATATTTTTTATTATGGCCACTAGTCACTGATTTAAAAAAATGCAATATTCACCCCTCCTCGTTCCACCAAATGCATCGGTCTGCTGAGCGTATGGAGTGAAGCACCACACATGTCAGAACAGTGGGCGCGATGTAATGATGTCATGGTGCTTACTGCTCTGTCATCTCTGTCAGTCAGTGTGAGCAATGATGATGGAGGAGGGAGCGTCAGCAGATGATTCCACCTCCATCATTCTGTGCGGGTGTTCGCTGAAGGGCGCTGACACTGGACCCCCCACGCTTACCGGCCCCATAGCAGTTGCATGGCCTGCCTCCATTGGCGATACGCCACTGGAGCTTGGTTACATTTGTTAAATCAATTAAGTCAATGTAAACAGATTAATTTTAAAGTGCATCAGTTTTTCATCAGTTTGAAACTGATCCAGTTTTTTTGTTCATTGGATCCTTTTCAAGTGAGTGATTACTGAACATATTAACTCTGCATTCCAAATTTGGGTAAAACTGAACCCAACGGAAATCGGATCAACCCTTGTGGCTTCCCTTGTTTCTTGAATCTGCTGTAAGTTTAACAACTGTTTAGGCTACCTGGCTGAATCCCACCTCTGCACATAGTGTGTCTTACATCGCAGGACTATTACCATATTAAAGTACTAAAAAAAATTTTTTACATCATCTTATTGGAGGTAATCAACATTTTCCTGCTTAATGTCAGGTACTTTTTAAGGTCCTAACACTAATAATTTTGTAATTATGGTTTTGTCAGTAAAAATCACATTTATAGTGAACCTTGCTACATTCCCATAAATATGCATCGTAACAGTAGTATGGATGTCACCCGAGCCATTTTAACATAGTGAATGTCAGTCGCTGCTGCCAGGAATGTGGCACAGTGTGTGAACTAATTACAACAACTCAATAACAAAAGTCAATCAAACATTCTATCACAAAGAGAGATTGACTACTGCTCCGCAATAATTGAAAGACGGTTTCACATGACTCCACACCAGTTCTCATATTATCCCTTGTGAATATTGACACTGGAAATATTAATCCAGCCCCACCAGTCAGCTAAAGAATTTGTTAGTCTTATAGTTCCAACCTAAAGGTTCCACACATCAGAATTATACAATACTGCTAATAAATTAATGCATAAATAGCCTCCGAGTGCATATAGAGTGCCTCATGCCCACAATGTCTCATAGAAGAAGAGCGAGTCAGAGCCTAGATAGTTTAATATGCTTCCATATAGTGTGGATTAATCATCTCCAAGAAGTAGTAGAGGGGATGCTGGATAATAAGAGATAAGCATGCTGAGGCACAAATGCATTGATAGAAAATTGTATTCAGAAATTTATATTCATAGAAAATGCCTAGGCAGCAATGTAAGCAGATAGTTTCTGATCTGACCCTTCCCAGTTCCTGCCTTAGGTCACTCTGGGAATAGCAGGAATGGAGAGAGAAGCTGAGAATGGAAGCCCTTTCACAGCTGAGCTAAGGATCCATCAAGTGATTGGGATCCATCAAAAGTTAATTTCAACTTCTCCACGATCCCATGGCACCCCTTATGTCTGAGCCCCAAGACAGTTCGATGTTCACAAAGGAAGATGACCTCAGAATTTCACAGTAAAACCCACCCTGAAATTGCTAGCAGGGACCTCCAGATGTGATCCTGACGCAGCTGTTCACAGACTAAATGACAACTATTACATGCAATTGCAAGAATATGAGTAATGTTTAGCTCTGAGGAACACAACTGTAACATAAAAAGCACACTTACAAGCATTAAAAACAGCAAGATCATCCCCTGGTACATGCCAAGGACAGAACATAAGAAAAAGCACCTGAGGGTTCTTCTGAAACACTGAGGTATGTGTGCATTTCATGATTTAAATAGAGCTGAGCCAAAAATGTCGGTCAGATTCAAAAAAGACCGACTTTCGCCAAAGTCGGGTTTCGCCGAGCGACCCGAGCGCCAAAGTCGTTTTTCCCATAATGCTTGAAGGGCCTTTTCTCAGCCAATGAGCAGGGACGCACACTGTGGGCAACGCGATGACATGGGCAGCGACCAGCACCATCTTAGAGAAGGGCATTGCAGTGATTGGCATGCTTTGTGTGGTGTCACAGTGCCCATAAAAGCCCTCACCACCGACCGCCATTTTACTTCTGCCGATCTTAGCGTAGGGAGAGGTTGCTGGCGCTGGTTCTCAGCAGGGAGAGAGTTAGGCAGTAAAAAAACAATAATTCTGTGCTTGTGCTGATAGCGATTAGCTGTACAGTTAGTGTGCAGTGACAGGGGAGGATTTTGTGTGCAGCAGCGCTGGTTATTAGGCTGCCTGCCAGTGACAGGGAGGAATTGCTTGTGTGGAGCAGCAGAGCTGATTATTAGGCTGCCTGCCAGTGAGAGGGGAGGAATTTCTTTTGCTGTGTGCACACTGCTGTGCAGAGTGCTTATTAACACAGCACTAATACTTTTATTTTTTTCTGCACAGTTACTGAGCATTCATTTTTTCCCACCGTATAGAGCTGTACATTCCTCACACACTACCGTGTACCAGCTGGTATCACGTACAAATATATGCTGACTATCTGTGTGTGACTCCGGAAATATACACAGAGATTTCAATTTTCCCCAAAACCGTATACAGCTGGTATATTCTGATACAGTACTTTATTTCTGCCTTGTGTATTATGGTCAAATCCATACTAAGAGAGCATCTGTGTATTACTCCTCAAATATATACAGAGTGTTAAGCGTCGGGCGACGACTGGATTTGAACCTGGATCTGAGGCATCAGTGGTCCCCCAACCACGTCTCAGCCAGGGCAGATGCTTGCTGCTTAGCTTCGCTGTCGATCCCAACGCCTAGCCAGTACAAGAGAGTACAGGCTGTCTCCAGGGTCTTTGTTAATAGTAGCCTTATTCATAGGTTACAGAAGGAGACAGGGCTGTTATAGCCGAAGTCCAGAAATGCCTGCACTGAGCATGTCCGTGACATATCGTGATTGGTGGTTAATGTCAGCTGATCCTCTGACCAGGCATTGCCTGATTGGTTACGGATGACGTCATCGGTGATGCGATTGACGAGATGGCTGGGGGCAGAGCTTAGTCCTTAAATAGCTTGTCTGTCCGCGGCGCGGTCAGATCATACTAATATAGGCAGTGCTCTTGTGTGGACGTACCAGAATCTGGGCTCCACATGCTCTCTAGCTTTGCTCTCCGGGACCTGCCGATGCCAGAGTTCGCTCACTAATTAGCACAGGTCTTTTAGGCAGGTTTAGCTCATGCCAGGCAGGTAGCTAATGTGTGCAGTCTTGCTACGAATATAGGTTAACTATACACCCTGAGCAGACTGTGGGGCGTGTAACCTGTAGCTAACGTGGTGCAGTCTTGCTACGAATATAGGGTAGCTATACACCCTGAGCAGACTGCGGGGCGTGTAACCTGTAGCTAACGTGGTGCAGTCCTGCTACGAATATAGGGTAGCTATACACCATGAGCAGACTGCTGGGCGCGCAAACTGTAGCTAACGTAGCGCAGTCTTGCTACGAATATAGGGTAGCTATACACCCTGAGCAGACTGCGGGGCGCGTAACCTGGGAATTGCCTGCCAAGCTGAATAGAGAGTTGCTCAGCCCGGTCTCACGCCGGCTGGTAGCACGTATGCCTGGCGTTAGTCGCACGCACTTCCTAGTGGCTGGCAAGTAGCTTCTGTGCAGTCAACAGGGCTATGTCTATACCAGCTTACAGCACATAGTGCAAACCTAATATCTGGCAAGTGGCTTCTGTGCCATTAACAGGGCTACATCTACGCCAGTCGAGAGCACATCTCCCGTGACATTAACGGAGATAGTGCCAATTCTACATCTCCCCTAGTGTGATGTAACACAGGCGAGATCTAATGTTGATTTCTGTTGTCAGTTTGACACTAGAGTTGAGCGATACTTTCCGATATCCAAAAGTATCGGAATCGGAATGGTATCGCCGATACACAAAAAATATCGGCGATACCCGATACCGATACCGGAAATACAATGTAAGTCTATGGGAACAAAATATCGGAATTAAAAAAAACCCATTCTTGCCTTGTTGGTTAATTGTACATGAAGGAAAACAACAAAGAGTAATGTAGAATTTATTGGGGGAGGTTGAGGAGACATTAAAGGCATAGATGTTTAACACAATGCAATGGAATAGCATTAATATTTCTTTTTTTGAAATACGTTTGGATTGACGAAGAAATTGACAATGTTGTTAACCTTTTTTCTATTTTGTCAAATATGTCTGTTTCACAACTTCCATGCTCTTCACCTTTTTAACTTTTCACACACTTTCTCCTTCATAATCTTCAGCAGCATCATCTTTCTCATCAAATTATTCTTCATCTTCACCTTCTTAATCTTCTAAAACTTCTTGCTATTCATCTTTTTGTTAACATTACTTATATTGTTCTTATTAAACAGTTATTATTCTTCATATTCTACTTCTTCATCTTCTTCCTATTCATCCTTTTCATCATATTCTTATTTGTGACAGACATTCCTGTACTTGTAATCTGTAAAACTCTGAATTTTCATCCTTCCGTTCTTGCTGTCACGAAAGATTTTAATTACAACAGTATTTGTCCGCGTTCAGTTTAGCCTGCAGCAGCATCAGGCATTTTCCAGGGGCACCACGAGGAGGAACGGACTCACCCCCATACACTGCTTAGTCTTCTTCTGCTTAGAATTTAGAGCATATATTTTGCTCTTCATTTTGGTCTTATACTTAATGTTCTTCTGCTTTTTGATCTTCTGCTTATTGTTCTTCTGTCTCTTGTTCTGTATCTTGTAGTTTGTCTTAACCTTCTTTGTCCTGTTGGTGATGGTACAAAAGCCAATGGAAGTAACGAGGACCAGCTGACTGTGCTGGAACCCGGAGGGTCAGCAGAAGGAAAAGAGCCAATGGCACAACCGAGGACCAGCTGACGTTACTGGGACACGGTTACTAAGCAGGAGGTACCTGTGCTCCAAAGCACTACCAAGGACCAGCAGACGTTGCTGGAACTCGGATACCGACATGGAGGCACCTAGGCCAAAGGCACTGCGGAGAACCAGCTGACGGTACTGGAACCCGGATGGGTAGCAGAAGGTACAAGAGCCAATGAAAGTAACGAGGACCAGCTGACTGTGCTGGAACCCGGAGGGTCAGCAGAAGGAAAAGAGCCAATGGCACAACCGAGGACCAGCTGACGTTACTGGGACACGGCTACTAAGCAGGAGGTACCTGTGCTCCAAAGCACTAACAAGGACCAGCAGACGTTGCTGGAACTCGGATACCGACATGGAGGCACCTAGGCCAAAGGCACTGCGGAGAACCAGCTGACGGTACTGGAACCCGGATGGGTAGCAGAAGGTACCCATGGAAATTAAAGTTGAGGCAGCAGGACTGTTTGCCGTTCACACAGCAGGGGAACAGCTGACATTACTGAACCCCAGTAACACGGGAGCAAGTGTAGACTGTGCTAACAGCACTTCCGAGAAACAACTGGCGGTGTTGTAACCCAGGGATGAGAAGAGAACAGGGTGGAGGCAGCAGGACTTTTTGCCGTTCACACAGCAGGGGAACAGCTGACATTACTGAACCCCAGTAACACGGGAGCAAGTGTTAACTGTGCTAACAGCACTTCCGAGAAACAACTGGCGGTGTTGTAACCCAGGGATGAGAAGAGAACATGGTGGAGGCAGCAGGACTGTTTGCCGTTCACACAGCAGGGGAACAGCTGACATTACTGAACCCCAGTAACACAGGAGCAAGTGTAGACTGTGCTAACAGCACTTCCGAGAAACAACTGGCGGTGTTGTAACCCAGGGATGAGAAGAGAACGGGGTGGAGGCAGCAGGACTTTTTGCCGTTCACACAGCAGGGGAACAGCTGACATTACTGAACCCCAGTAACACAGGAGCAAGTGTAGACTGTGCTAACAGCACTTCCGAGAAACAACTGGCGGTGTTGTAACCCAGGGATGAGAAGAGAACATGGTGGAGGCAGCAAGACTGTTTGCCGTTCACACAGCAGGGGAACAGCTGACATTACTGAACCCCAGTAACACAGGAGCAAGTGTAGACTGTGCTAACAGCACTTCCGAGAAACAACTGGCGGTGTTGTAACCCAGGGATGAGAAGAGAACATGGTGGAGGCAGCAGGACTGTTTGCCATTCACACAGCAGGGGAACAGCTGACATTACTGAACCCCAGTAACACAGGAGCAAGTGTAGACTGTGCTAACAGCACTTCCGAGAAACAACTGGCCGTGTTGTAACCCAGGGATGAGAAGAGAACAGGGTGGAGGCAGCAGGACTTTTTGCCGTTCACACAGCAGGGGAACAGCTGACATTACTGAACCCCAGTAACACAGGAGCAAGTGTAGACTGTGCTAACAGCACTTCCGAGAAACAACTGGCGGTGTTGTAACCCAGGGATGAGAAGAGAACATGGTGGGAGCAGCAGGACTGTTTGCCGTTCACACAGCAGGGGAACAGCTGACATTACTGAACCCCAGTAAACAGGAGCAAGTGTAGACTGTGCTAACAGCACTTCCGAGAAACAACTGGCGGTGTTGTAACCCAGGGATGAGAAGAGAACATGGTGGAGGCAGCAGGACTGTTTGCCGTTCACACAGCAGGGGAACAGCTGACATTACTGAACCCCAGTAACACAGGAGCAAGTGTAGACTGTGCTAACAGCACTTCCGAGAAACAACTGGCGGTGTTGTAACCCAGGGATGAGAAGAGAACAGGGTGGAGGCAGCAGGACTTTTGCCGTTCACACAGCAGGGGAACAGCTGACATTACTGAACCCCAGTAACACGGGAGCAAGTGTTAACTGTGCTAACAGCACTTCCGAGAAACAACTGGCGGTGTTGTAGCCCAGGGATGAGAAGAGAACAGGTGGAGGCAGCAGGACTTTTGCCGTTCACACAGCAGGGGAACAGCTGACATTACTGAACCCCAGTAACACAGGAGCAAGTGTAGACTGTGCTAACAGCACTTCCGAGAAACAACTGGCGGTGTTGTAGCCCAGGGATGAGAAGAAACAGGGTGGAGGCAGCAGGACTTTTTGCCGTTCACACAGCAGGGAACAGCTGACATTACTGAACCCCAGTAACACAGGAGCAAGTGTTAACTGTGCTAACAGCACTTCCGAGAAACAACTGGCGGTGTTGTAACCCAGGGATGAGAAGAGAACAGGGTGGAGGCAGCAGGATTTTTTGCCGTTCACACAGCAGGGGAACAGCTGACATTACTGAACCCCAGTAACACGGAGCAAGTGTTAACTGTGCTAACAGCACTTCCGAGAAACAACTGGCGGTGTTGTAGCCCAGGGATGAGAAGATAACAGGGTGGAGGCAGCAGGACTTTTTGCCGTTCACACAGCAGGGGAACAGCTGACATTACTGAACCCCAGTAACACAGGAGCAAGTGTAGACTGTGCTAACAGCACTTCCGAGAAACAACTGGCGGTGTTGTAGCCCAGGGATGAGAAGAGAACAGGGTGGAGGCAGCAGGACTTTTTGCCGTTCACACAGCAGGGGAACAGCTGACATTACTGAACCCCAGTAACACAGGAGCAAGTGTAGACTGTGCTAACAGCACTTCCGAGAAACAACTGGCGGTGTTGTAGCCCAGGGATGAGAAGATAACAGGGTGGAGGCAGCAGGACTTTTTGCCGTTCACACAGCAGGGGAACAGCTGACATTACTGAACCCCAGTAACACAGGAGCAAGTGTAGACTGTGCTAACAGCCCTTCCGAGAAACAACTGGCGGTGTTGTAACCCAGGGATGAGAAGAGAACAGGGTGGAGGCAGCAGGATTTTTTGCCGTTCACACAGCAGGGGAACAGCTGACATTACTGAACCCCAGTAACACGGGAGCAAGTGTTAACTGTGCTAACAGCACTTCCGAGAAACAACTGGCGGTGTTGTAGCCCAGGGATGAGAAGAGAACAGGGTGGAGGCAGCAGGACTTTTTGCCGTTCACACAGCAGGGGAACAGCTGACATTACTGAACCCCAGTAACACAGGAGCAAGTGTAGACTGTGCTAACAGCACTTCCGAGAAACAACTGGCGGTGTTGTAACCCAGGGATGAGAAGAGAACAGGGTGGAGGCAGCAGGACTTTTTGCCGTTCACACAGCAGAGGAACAGCTGACATTACTGAACCCCAGTAACACAGGAGCAAGTGTAGACTGTGCTAACAGCACTTCCGAGAAACAACTGGCGGTGTTGTAACCCAGGGATGAGAAGAGAACAGGGTGGAGGCAGCAGGATTTTTTGCCGTTCACACAGCAGGGGAACAGCTGACATTACTGAACCCCAGTAACACGGGAGCAAGTGTTAACTGTGCTAACAGCACTTCCGAGAAACAACTGGCGGTGTTGTAGCCCAGGGATGAGAAGAGAACAGGGTGGAGGCAGCAGGACTTTTTGCCGTTCACACAGCAGGGGAACAGCTGACATTACTGAACCCCAGTAACACAGGAGCAAGTGTAGACTGTGCTAACAGCACTTCCGAGAAACAACTGGCGGTGTTGTAACCCAGGGATGAGAAGAGAACAGGGTGGAGGCAGCAGGACTTTTTGCCGTTCACACAGCAGGGGAACAGCTGACATTACTGAACCCCAGTAACACAGGAGCAAGTGTAGACTGTGCTAACAGCACTTCCGAGAAACAACTGGCGGTGTTGTAACCCAGGGATGAGAAGAGAACAGGGTGGAGGCAGCAGGACTTTTTGCCGTTCACACAGCAGGGGAACAGCTGACATTACTGAACCCCAGTAACACAGGAGCAAGTGTAGACTGTGCTAACAGCACTTCCGAGAAACAACTGGC
Source organism: Oophaga sylvatica (assembly GCA_033576555.1). Classification (NCBI taxonomy): domain Eukaryota; kingdom Metazoa; phylum Chordata; class Amphibia; order Anura; family Dendrobatidae; genus Oophaga; species Oophaga sylvatica. The sequence goes on along the minus strand of JARQOD010000003.1, from coordinate 298,236,732 downwards.
GGTGTTGTAACCCAGGGATGAGAAGAGAACATGGTGGAGGCAGCAGGACTGTTTGCCGTTCACACAGCAGGGGAACAGCTGACATTACTGAACCCCAGTAACACAGGAGCAAGTGTAGACTGTGCTAACAGCACTTCCAAGCAACAACTGGCGGTGTTGGAGCCCAGGATCAAGGAGGATGTTTAAATACTAGATCAAGTATTTTCCTTGTTACGTGTCAATTAAAAATGTCTATACTCCAAACAACAGAAATATAACCTTTAGTACCATAAGATGATGATTTTACTTTAAAAAATATATGTAAATTAATAATTGACAAACATAAACGCATACATTAACATTTTGAAAAGCAATGCAAACCACAATAAAAATCGGTTAAATAATCTGCTATACGGTTTTAAATAAAAGCATACAAGTACATATCAGAATCCATTAATGATGGATAAGTAACAGTATGTACACCATTTTCATTTGCTGAATAATATCACTAAAAAGTTTTTAAAAATATCTAAAATTTCCATCATGTAATACTGATAATATGTGCCAATCATTTATATTAACAAAAAAAACCTTTAAAAAGTGCATAGTGAAAACAGCTATTTATGCCTGACTGTGGACTTGCAAGCATGACAACGGATAGATAAGGTATATATAGATGAGACTGCATAGCCACAGATGGTGAATGGCGATGTAATACTGTACCTCAATAAAGTGTGCGTTACTACTACATCCTTTTTTTTATATAGCTTTATAAAAGGGTACGTGCATGTATGCTTGCGCCTTTGTTTGGACGCACAGACTGGCTTCCTGCTGTGACGCGTTGGGTATTGGAGCGTCTGTGCGTCTTATGACGCAGACTAACATTCACGGTGCGCATCGTTCATCATCGCAAGCGTACCGACAACACAAAGGCGTTGTCATGACTGCTTTACTCAGTAAACATGCACCTATGATGAAACATACACGCATGTGCCCTATTACATAACAAGCTACAAGAAAAATGCGTGTGAGGTGTGACACAGCTGTTTTGTTAAGGTACAGTATTATATCGACATTGTACAGGTGTCGCTATTCAGTCTGATAAATAGATATCATTCACCTATTCTATCAGTTGTCGTTCTTTCAGCACCACTTACAGGTATATATTTGCTATTGTGACTATGCACTATTGACTTTACCAAGGTAATGCATGATTTTTGTTAGCGATTATCATGTTTACATGAAGGACCTTTATGATATGGGCTGTTAACTTTCTAATCAAATATGTATTTTTTAAAATGACACAAATATAAGTAATGTTGAAGAGGACTATTCCTACATGCATTGTTTGCACAATATTACAGGTGTACATCACGTCCCTTAATCAACATTGGATATTATATTTACTTGTATGCTTTTATTTCAAAGGCAAGAACACTGAAGTATAACCTTCGCACTGCAGCAGTTGTCAAAGTTCAACCCACATTATGCACTTCCAACATTGCAGTATTTGAGTCATCATGATGTGAGTTGGATTTGTCTAAGCTATGGAGTGACAAGGTTGACCATCAGTATCCTATAGCATAAGTAGGCTTTTGTGTTTGCATTTGTTTTCGACATGTGCATATCTGTAATAATATGTCACAATTATTTTGTTACAGATTTGTGACAAAGACAAATCATTTTATGGTTTGAAAGTTGACGTTTCAAATGTTTACAGCTTAGAAATCATGGTGTAGCCTCATATCTATGTGTAGCACTAGACACTTTGAGATGTCATCTTTTTTTCACCATGATTAGGTAGCTAGCAGTAATTTTTGCCGGACACACAGCAGGGGAACAGCAGGCGTTACTGAACCCCACAAACACATCAGCGATTGTTTTCATCTGTGCATCTAACACTTCTGAGCAGCAACTGGCGCTGTTGAAGCCCAGGGTCAAGGAGGGTGTAGGCAGAGGCCTAGTATGAGACGTTTGAAGTTGAAGTTGTAGTTAGCAGCAGTAATTTTTGCCAGACACACAGCAGGGGAACAGCAGGCGTTACTGAACCCCACAAACACATCAGCGATTGTTTTCATCTGTGCATCTAACACTTCTGAGCAGCAACTGGCGCTGTTGAAGCCCAGGGTCAAGGAGGGTGTAGGCACAAAATATTGAGTTATTGCCTTGTTACGTGGCCATTGCAAATGTATGTACTTCAAACAAGAATAAATGAACTTTTACTACAACAATAAAATGATAAATTTCAATTACAAGAATAGAAAAATATTTATACTTGACAGTCCTCTGTGGTTGATAACGTTTAATGGCTAACTGAAAATATGGTAACAAATTCAAAGCTTTCGAGACTACTCAGTGTCTTCATCAGGCTAAGAGTAAAGCCAAAAATGAAGAATCACATATTTCTACACACAACAGGACACAGGAATAGCTAAGACAAGTGAGGGAGGGACAAGTGAGGGGAGACCGGCAACAAAAAGGAGAACAAGGATGAATTATCAGCGCCACACAATCACAGATAAATTAATGAATTTACCTGTGGCAAAAGACTTTTGTATGCCCGGTCATAGCATCATGGATATGGAATTACTGGTATTAAAATATAACTTCAAATATGAGAAACGTACAAAGGTTTCAGAATATAAGCTCATCATGACCTTTGACGCTGTTAGTGATGGAATGAATAGATCACATGGATTTATGTCATTCTATATCAATTAAGGAATCTGCGTCTATGCCCTTCCAGGGTCATGAAAACCCAAAAAAATACGCCAATGAGAGGGCAATCAAACTTTGTATCCTTATCTAGGAACTGTTCCAATATTTATGTTCATCCCTGTGAGATAATGACAGTTCTGATACACGTCACTTACTTGTCTTACCTATTGCACTATTCCTGTGTCCTGTTGTGTATAGAAATATGTGATGCTTAATTTTTTTAGTTAGTCTTTCCCTGATGAAGAGACGTGAGTAGCCTTGAAAGCTTGCAATTTGTTTCCATCTTTTCAGTTATCCATTAAAAGGTATCAACCACTGCTGACTCTGAAGTCTAAATATTTTTCTATCTACTGGCTAACACGGTACAAAGATACACATGTTTTCTAATTTCAAGAAGGAAAAATAAAGAAAATACAAATATAAACGCATATATGCACATGCCAAAAATAAATGGAACAACACAACACCCAAAAAATTGGTAACAAAATATAGTGTTGTAAATTTAAGAATAAAAGTCAATTTTTTTTTTATGAATAATGCTTAAGGAACGCTATGTTAAACCATAACATAGTGAAGACAATGGATTTTGTAATAGTCACTCATCATCATCATCGCAAATTTTATGTGACAGTCACAGACATTTCAATTATTTAAGTTCATAAAATCGTAACTTTCTATAGCATGTATGACATGTCCAGCATGGACTCATCAATGTGATTGATGACACAATAATGTACAATAAAAAATAACCATTTAAAAAAACATTAGGCATTGTTTGTCACAATTTAAGTGTGTGCCTGCAAGTGTAGGTGAAACAAAGGCTACGGATAGCAAAGGTATATTCTATGTCTGTATCAGACAGTGGACAGCCTCTGATGGGTAATGCCGATGTTATACTGTACGTCAATAAAGTCTGCGGCTGAAATCATGCATTTTTTGCTTGTAGAGTGTTGAAGAGGGTAAAAGAATGTCTGGTTGCGCAAAGCTTTATCCGTCAACACTACCTTCCTACTGTCACGCGTAGGGTAGGGTAGCGTGTGGCAATTAGCTGACTATCAAATGTGAGGTTAGGCTGCGTTATTGCGCACTAGGGACGCAAAAAAAAATACAGCAGTAATAATTTAATGTGTAATACTCCACCTATGACAAACAAAAAAATTACGTTCCCTCTTTAACAATGTACAAGACTAACAAGCCTAATGGTTGACGCTGACTTAATTGAGATACAGTATTACATCAACATTGTCCATGAGTAACTATGCACTGTGATACCTATATACCAGTATTAATTTATATCTCTTGTGGTTGTTTCAACAGCACTTGCAGGTATAACTACCTATTGTCAGTATGCATGATGCACTTTCTAGATGTAATAATTTATTATTGGACATTATTACCATGTTTACATGCTGGCCATTTCATATATGGTGTTTGAAGTTACAGTTGGCATCAGTATGTGTATTTTATAATGTCTGTCATAAATAAAACTCGTGATGATGATGATGAGGATTTAATGATTCGTACATCCATTGACTGCATTATCTTACAGGTACAGATAAAGTTCCTTAAAAAGCATTAATTCATAAGTCTGAAATGTACTTTTATGCATTAATTTCAAAATGTGAAGAGTAGACTATGTTTTATTTTTTGTTACCATTTCTAATAGACATGTGCAGATATGCGCTGTGATGACAAATTATTATTTGTCCATATTTGTCATAAAAATTTATCATTCTAGGCCTGCAAAACTTCACAATTTCATGTTTTCAGCATAACAAGCAGGGTGACGGCTCTTCCCTATTTGGAGCATGTTGGTCATGTGTTTTTCTGTCCATGTGTCGCGAACAGGAGACTTCTTGCCGTTCACACAGCAGGGGAACAGCTGGCGTTACTGAACCCCACTAACAGTAGAGCTTGTGTTTTGTTCTGTGGACACGACACTTCTGAGCAGCAACTGGCAGTGTTGGAGCCCAGGGAGTAGAGTTCAGGTGGTAGAAAGATGAACATAACAGGAGACATGGATAACGTTGCGAACCAGTTATTTAATCTGAAAACGGACAGACAAATTCTGGCGAGATCCATGCCTTGTTCATTTTCAGAAAAGTAAGCCGGTCTACATTATCGGAGGATAGTCGCATGCGACGGTCTGTTAGTACACCACCTGCAGCACTAAAGACGCGCTCCGATAATACACTGGCAGCAGGGCAAGCCAGCACCTCCAATGCATACTGGCTAAGCTCTGGCCATGTATCCAGCTTAGAGACCCAAAACTTGAATGGGGAAGAGCCATCTGGGAGTACACTGAGAGGCAAAGCCAAGTAGTCTGTCACCATCTGACGGATACGTTGCCTCCCGCTGACTGGAGCCCTCTCGGATGGTGTAGACATTTGTGGCGCTGCCACAAAACTTTGCCACATTTTTAACATACTGGTCTTTCCCTGTGCAGAGGCACTGCGTGTGCTCCCTCTTGTTGCAGAGCTCTCTACACTGCCTCGACGCACAGAGCTGCTTTGTAAAGCAGTAGCAGCAGCAGTGCTCTCGGCAGTAAGGTAGAACATTAGGGATTGCACCAGTGTGTCTTGGTACTCCCGCATTTTACGCTCCCGGTTCAACGGTGTGATGAGGCTTTTGACGTTGTCCCGGTAGCGAGGGTCTAGGAGGGTGTACACCCAATAATCAGACGTCGTGAGAATGTGGGCGATGCGGCGGTCGTTTCTTAGGCACTGCAGCATGAAATCAACCATGTGCTGCAGACTCCCAACTGGCAAAGAAACGCTGTCCTCTGCAAGAGGCGTTATCTCTGCCTGCTCTGCATCACCCCACCCTCGCTCTACATACTGACTAGAGCGTTGTGTACCTCCCTCTGGAGCGATGTCTTCCTCCTCCATTGACTCCTCCTCCTCATCCTCCTCACAAAGTGAGCCCTGCCCAGCCCTTTGTGAGGAACCACGTTGCGCTGACTTTCCAGAAGGTGATGGAATTTGTGACTCCTCATCCTCCACCTCTTCCAAAACCTCATCCCTTATTGCTTGCAGTGTTTTTTGAAGCAGGCAGATAAGGGGGACAGTCAGGCTGACTAGTGCATCATCTGCACTCGCCATCCGCGTTGACTCATCAAACGCACGCAAAACGTGGCACATGTCCTTCATAGTGGCCCACTCATTAATGGTGAAGTGTGGACGGCGCAAATTGCGAGTTGATTGCGCCTGATGCAGCTGATACTCCATAACTGCTGGCTGCTGCTCACACAACCGCTCCAACATATGTAACGTTGAATTCCACCTGGTGGATACGTCACATATGATGCGATGTTCAGGAAGGCGCAATCTGCGTTGCAGAGCTGCAATGCGCGATCTGGCCATGCTGGAACATCGCAAGTGAGCGCACTCTAGGCGGACCTTGTGCAGCAGTGCATCAAGATCCGGATAGTCCCTCAAAAAACTCTGCACGACCAAGTTGAGCACATGTGCCAGACATGGTATGTGAGTGAGTTTGCCAAGGCCCAGAGCTGCCACCAGATTTCGGCCATTGTCACACACTACCAAGCCTGGCTGGAGATTCGCTGGCAAAAACCACACGTCGCTCTCCTGCTTGATGGCATTCCAGACCTCCTGCGCTGTGTGGCTTCGATTCCCCATGGGAATTAATTTCAGAACGGCCTGTTGCCGTTTGGCCACGGCTCTGCTCATATCGGTCGCATCAGGTAAGCGTCCACGGTCCATGTGGAGGTAGACCGTGACGGCTCCTGCAGCGATGATTCTGAGGAACTGGAGTAGGAGGAGGAGTCAATGTGGACAGACTTTATTCCGGCAATCCTTGGAGTTGGCAGAACACGTACAGCGCCACTCGCAAGATGTGTACCGGCTCCACAACATTCACCCAATGGGCAGTGAGTGAAAGGTATCGTCCCTGGCCATGGGTACTGGTCCACGCATCGGTGGTCAGGTGGACCTTGCTACTGACGGCGTTTAGTAGCGCATGTTTAATTTTTGCCTCAACATGCTTTTGCAGACCAGGGACGGCTTGCCTGCTGAAATAAAATCGGCTGGGCACATTGTATTGTGGGACTGCCAATGCCATTAATTCACGGAAACTGTCAGTCCCCACCAGCCTGAATGACAGCATTTCAAGGGACAGGAGTTTTGCAATGCCAGCATTCAGAGCCTGTGCTCGTGGATGGTTTGCCGAGTATGGCCGTCTTTTCTCCCATGCCTGTGCTACCGATGGCTGTTTTGTGGCCTGGGTGTGTGAGGATGACAGGGAACTTGCAGCTGTGGGTGGAATAACACTGTGTCTCTGGACAACAGTGACAGAGGTTCTTCCATGGCGATCCTGTGAGGAAGCCGAACCAGCTGTGTGTGAACTGGAGGAAGAGGCTCCAACACGAGCTGAAGATGTAGGTGCTGCTGTAGGTTGGCCTACATCTCCAGTGTGTCTTTGTAACTCAACAAAGTGCTTTGACCGCACATGTTTCCACATATTTGTTGTATTAAGGTTACTGACACTTTTACCTCTTTTAATTTTTTGATTACACAGCTTGCATTTGACATAGCAAATATCATCTGCAACTGTATCAAAAAAGGACCACGCAGAGCAAGTCCTGGGAGCGCCCGGTTTGGCTGTTGGAAGAGAACTGCTCCGAACGGGTGCCAAACTGGAGGCTACAGGCAAGCGAGTCTGCAGCCTACCTCTCCCTACTGTTTGGACCGTTGGGGCAATCTCTTCCTCAGAGCTGCTCCCACCACCTTCCTGTTCCTCACGCCATGTTGGGTCTTGGACCTCATCATGTCCACCACTACCCTCTTCCAACACCTGCTGTTGTTGGGTGGTCTGGCCAGCACCATGCTCAACAGAAACTGGCAACTGAGTCTCATTATCATCAGATGCGTTCTGCGGTGTGCTGACCATCGGCACTGGCTCACCCGCCTCTTCAGATTCAGAGAGACACAGCTGTTGCGCATCACTGCATACTGCCTCTTCTTCACATTCCAGAATGCTGCTTGGCTGGGCCCCTGTTTGCAAGCCAACAGATTCTGAGAACAGAAGCAGAGACTCAGCTGGCTCCTGTACAGAGCTCTCTGACTGCCTGGGCAATTTGGCAGGCGGTGAAGAGACTGATGGTTGTTCAACAGTGCTGTGGTCCTGAGAGGAGGTGGAAGCTATTGAAGTCGATGCATTGGCTGCCATCCAACCAACAACGGCTTCAATTTGTTCTTCACGCAGCAGGGGGGTACGCTGAGCTCCTACAAAAGTGCGCATAAAGGAACGCTCACGGGGAAAACTGGTGGATGCTGTGTCACTGGGTGCGGCAGCAGCCACAGAATCCCCACGTCCTCTCCCTGCTGCAAATCCACGGCCTCGACCACGACCACGTGCCTTACTCACTGACTTCTTCATCTTGGTAGATTGATAAAGAAAGTCAGAAAAGTTATAAGGCCTAAGTGTGGTTATTCCTCACAGACTACAGTGAACCCTGCAGACAACTGTTCAGTATCTGTGAAAGGCCCCTTTGTGTACTTCTATAGTGTTTGCAACCAATGTATTGTATACGGATGGAAGCGCGTCACACTAATAGATTAGATTTTTTTCCACTAAAATGGAGCAGCACCAATTAGAGAAAAATGTGAAGAATGAGGCAGTGACACACGCTCAGCAGACTACAACCGGCAGTGGTTGAAGAACAAACTGGAGCGTAATCTGCACTCACAAAATGAAAAGCTCACAGACTACAGTGAACACTGAAACACAACTGTTCAGTAGCTGTTAAAGGCCCCTTTGTGTACTTCTATAGTGTTTGCAACCAATGTATTGTATACGGATGGAAGCGCGTCACACTAATAGATTAGATTTTTTTCCACTAAAATGGAGCAGCACCAATTAGAGAAAAATGTGAAGGATGAGGCAGTGACACACGCTCAGCAGACTACAACCGGCAGTGGTTGAAGAACAAACTGGAGCGTAATCTGCACTCACAAAATGAAAAGCTCACAGACTACAGTGAACACTGAAACACAACTGTTCAGTAGCTGTTAAAGGCCCCTTTGTGTACTTCTATAGTGTTTGCAACCAATGTATTGTATACGGATGGAAGCGCGTCACACTAATAGATTAGATTTTTTTCCACTAAAATGGAGCAGCACCAATTAGAGAAAAATGTGAAGGATGAGGCAGTGACACACGCTCAGCAGACTACAACCGGCAGTGGTTGAAGAACAAACTGGAGCGTAATCTGCACTCACAAAATGAAAAGCTCACAGACTACAGTGAACACTGAAACACAACTGTTCAGTAGCTGTTAAAGGCCCCTTTGTGTACTTCTATAGTGTTTGCAACCAATGTATTGTATACGGATGGAAGCGCGTCACACTAATAGATTAGATTTTTTTCCACTAAAATGGAGCAGCACCAATTAGAGAAAAATGTGAAGGATGAGGCAGTGACACACGCTCAGCAGACTACAACCGGCAGTGGTTGAAGAACAAACTGGAGCGTAATCTGCACTCACAAAATGAAAAGCTCACAGACTACAGTGAACACTGAAACACAACTGTTCAGTAGCTGTTAAAGGCCCCTTTGTGTACTTCTATAGTGTTTGCAACCAATGTATTGTATACGGATGGAAGCGCGTCACACTAATAGATTAGATTTTTTTCCACTAAAATGGAGCAGCACCAATTAGAGAAAAATGTGAAGGATGAGGCAGTGACACACGCTCAGCAGACTACAACCGGCAGTGGTTGAAGAACAAACTGGAGCGTAATCTGCACTCACAAAATGAAAAGCTCACAGACTACAGTGAACACTGAAACACAACTGTTCAGTAGCTGTTAAAGGCCCCTTTGTGTACTTCTATAGTGTTTGCAACCAATGTATTGTATACGGATGGAAGCGCGTCACACTAATAGATTAGATTTTTTTCCACTAAAATGGAGCAGCACCAATTAGAGAAAAATGTGAAGGATGAGGCAGTGACACACGCTCAGCAGACTACAACCGGCAGTGGTTGAAGAACAAACTGGAGCGTAATCTGCACTCACAAAATGAAAAGCTCACAGACTACAGTGAACACTGAAACACAACTGTTCAGTAGCTGTTAAAGGCCCCTTTGTGTACTTCTATAGTGTTTGCAACCAATGTATTGTATACGGATGGAAGCGCGTCACACTAATAGATTAGATTTTTTTTCCACTAAAATGGAGCAGCACCAATTAGAGAAAAATGTGAAGGATGAGGCAGTGACACACGCTCAGCAGACTACAACCGGCAGTGGTTGAAGAACAAACTGGAGCGTAATCTGCACTCACAAAATGAAAAGCTCACAGACTACAGTGAACACTGAAACACAACTGTTCAGTAGCTGTTAAAGGCCCCTTTGTGTACTTCTATAGTGTTTGCAACCAATGTATTGTATACGGATGGAAGCGCGTCACACTAATAGATTAGATTTTTTTCCACTAAAATGGAGCAGCACCAATTAGAGAAAAATGTGAAGGATGAGGCAGTGACACACGCTCAGCAGACTACAACCGGCAGTGGTTGAAGAACTAACTGGAGCGTAATCTGCACTCACAAAATTAAAAGCTCACAGACTACAGTAAACCCTGCAGACAACTGTTCAGTAGCTGTGAAAGGCTCCTTTCTGTACTTCTATAGTGTTTGCAACCAATGTATTGTATACGGATGGAAGCACGTCACACTAATAGATTTGATTTTTTTCTAATATAATGGAGCTGCACCAATTCCACAAAATAAAATAAAAAAAAAAAAGAGTCAGTGACACGTGCAGATGCCTACAAACAGCGGTGGATGCAGAGCAAACTGCAGCGTCACCTGCACTGTCACACACACACCTTGCACAGAGCTGTTAAAACAACACTGGCAAAATGAAGCTTTACACAGCGGTTGGTAAACTAGCCTGCCTCAAGCACAGTAGTACACAAAATCGCAATATCTAACTGTCCCTCAGAGTGAGCAGAGTAGCGTTCTGTCCCTAACTGAGTTCACAGCACAGTGACGCTAAAATGGCTGCGGCGCCTTTTATAGTGCATTCTGACATCATTTCAGCAGCCAATCACAGCCATGCCATTAGTTAAGATGACCGCAGCATTACAGGATGTGCCCACACTTCATAAGATTCATCATTGGCTGACTAACATCACATTGCCTCTCAAAGAATTATGGGAACTTCCGATTCCGGTATACGATATTGAAAAAGTATCGGAATTAAGTATCGGAATTCCGATAACGCGAATATCGGCCGATACCCGATACTTGCGGTATCGGAATGCTCAACACTATTTGACACTCATACTATAGGGGTGTTCGGCAGCAGTGACTATAAACTGCATCGCGGACCCCGTGTTCGATTGCATTCCATTATATATTAAAGTTGTTTCAACCGAGCGCATAACACGGAGATTCAAAATTACCCCAACACTGTATACAGCTGTACGCTACTGATACAGTATACTTTTTCTGCTTTTCATATTGTGGTGTAATCCATACTGAGCCTGTGAGCGTGTGTGTTACTCCTGAAATAAATACGGAGATTTAAAATTACCTCAACACTGCATACAGCTGTACGTTACTGATACAGTACACTTTTTCTGCTTTTCATATTGTGGTGTAATCCAAATGAGCCTGTGAGCGTGTGTTACTCCTGAAATATATACGAAGATTTAAAATTACCCCAACTCTGTATACAGCTGTACGCTACTGATACAGTACACTTTTTCTGCTTTTCATATTGTGGTGTAATCCAAACTGATCCTGTGAGGGTGTGTTGCTCCTGAAATATATACGGAGATTTAAATTACCTCAACACTGTATACAGCTGTACGCTACTGATACAGTACACTTTTATGCTTTTCATATTGTGGTGTAATCCATACTGAGCCTGTGAGCGTGTGTGTTACTCCTGAAATATATACGGAGATTTACAATTATCCCTAGACTATATACAACTTTACGCTTCTGATACAGTAACATATATCTGCTGGTATTTTGGGTACATTTTCACAAAAGTGAGGAATTATGGTGGAAGAGGCCGTGGACGTGGGCGTGGGGGCCAGCTGGTACTGATGGTAGTGGTGGTGCATCTGCTGTAAGTGCCATTAGCACAATAGCACCTAAGGCAAGAGGTGTTGAGCCGGCGTCATCTTCTGGCTCAAGAAGGCCTGGAAGGCTCCCTTTACTGGGAGTGGGTAAACTGCTTTTAAAGCCGGAGCATCAGGAACAGGTTTTGGCTTACATTGCCGAAACAGCCTCCAGCTCTATCTCCTCCTCTTATGAATTTTCAAAAGATGCAAGCACTGAGTCTCAGTGCAGGCTCCTGGTCAGGAACAACACCTTTCCTTGTGTGCTTCACCCCTACCAAAAGTTAAGGTTGCGGTAGCCCACACTTCAGATTACTCCATGGAGCTCTTTTCACATACCATGCCTGGGTTATCAAGTCAAATTCTGAATTCCCCAGTCCAACATTAATCAGAGATGGAGTGCACTGATGCACAGCCACTGCTAAATGATTCTGCTGGTACATTCACCCAGAGCACTACATTTCCCTCGCAGTCTACTGAGCCAGAATGTGACCCTGATGAAACTCAGGTGCCCCTTCCTGCATACTATACCACCTTACATGGTGACACAGAGGAAGGTGCAGATGAAATTGAAGAGGAGGTGATGGAAGACCCAGTTGTTGACCCGGATTGGCATCCAGTGGGGGAAGAGGGTGCCGCTGGCAATAGCTCGAAAGAGGAGAAGGATCCGCAGCAGGTATCGACGTCACAGCTGTGGTTACCTGGCAGGCCTGTAGCAGCACAAAAAGGTGTTAAAAAAAAATGAGTTGCAGGACAGATTGGCCAGACGGTCAAATTAGAACAACGTGCAAACCGTGAAAATGTATACTATAGTAGGAAGAGTCCAGTGTGGCACTTTTTTGAGCAAAATCCTATTGATGAGGCAAAGGTTATCTGTAAGAAGTGCGGAAGGACCTTTAGCCGAGGGAAAAATCTCTGAAATTTGAATACCAGTTGCATGCTTAAACATTTAATGAACATGCACTTGCAAGCTTGGACGGACTTCAAAACCTACAAATCCCCCCCAGGGCCGGCGTCAGCACCTGGCGCACCCGGGCAAGTTTTGGTTCCTTGAGCAGGTGGGGGGCCGACTCGTGGGCGACGGCACTAGCACAGGGCCCCTCATAGTACAAAAAAGTGTCTCTGACCGTGGGAGGGCTCACTCGCCATCAGACACACCGGCGCACTATGAGGTACCCAGTGCCAGTGCCGTCGCCCACGAGTGGGCCCCCCTTGCTTGCTCAGGGCCCCAGCACTTGCAATACTTACCTCTCCCTGCTCCACCGTTGTGACGTCTTCCGCGTTTCCTGACAGTGACATTCAGCTTAGAGATCGCGATGACGTCACGTCTGTACGCCCTCTGCCTAAACAGTCCAAGTGCAGAGAGCTGTAGCATGGCAACGCTGAGGACTCCATAGTAGAGCAGTGCACAGCGAAGATAGGTATTTCATTTTTTTTAATGTTTGGATCAATGTATGGGGAGCATTATACACTGGAGAATTATATATGGAGCCCAGCATACACTTGAGCATTAAAAATGGGGCAGATCAGACACTGGAGCATCATCCATGGGGCACATCATATACTGGAGCATTCTAAATGGGGCAGATCAGACACTGGAGCAGCATCCATGGGGCCCAACATATACTGGAGCATTCTAAAAGGGGGAAAATAGACACTGGAACAGCATTTACAGGGTCCATTATACACTGGATCATTATAAATGGGGCCCATTATATATGGAGCATTATATTGGCCCATCATACACTGGAGCATAATCCATGGAGCCCAACATATACTGGAGCATTCTAAAAGGGGGAAAACAGACACTGGAGCAGCATTTACGGGGACCATTATACACAGGATCATTATAAATGGGGTCCATTATATATCGAGCATTATTTTGGCCCATAAGACACTGGAGCATCATCCATGATGCCCATCATATACTGGAGCATTCTAAATGGGCAGATCAGACACTGGAGCAGCATTTACGGGGACCATTATACAATGGAGCAATATAAATGGGGCCCTTTATATATGGAGCATTATTTTGGCCCATAAGACACTGGAGCATCATCCATGGGGCACATCATATACTGGAGAATGATTTATGGGGCATCATATAGGGTATGGAGCATCATATGGGGCACATATGGGGCCTATTCTGTATGGAGCATTATATGAAGCTCATTCTGTATGGAGCAATATATGGGGCTCATTATTCTGTATGGCGCACTATGTGGTGGCCATAATACTGTATGAAGGAATTTACTGTACGTGTTTGAGCTATTGTAGATTTTAACATAGATATCAGTCATGTCATGTAAGATGTGAAGTATTTTTCATTGTACTATACCTATATTTATGTGCCGTATCGGAGCATCATGGATTGTGGTATGTGTTAAAGGGGCCCACTGACACTCCTTGGCCCGGGGCACACGAAAACCGGGAGCCAGCCCTACCCGACCCCACAAGTTTAGCCTAATAACCCCCAGTTTTCAATGCGTAACTATTATTATAAAGTTAAAAAAGGTTGCCAAGCTTAAGTAATGAGAATTTATGTTGTTGGCATTGAAATGGGCACTGTAGGTGTGTTTTACTGTCCTCCACTCCATGGCGACTTTGCTTCCCCATTGACTTGCATTGGGTTTTGTGTTTCATTCGGACCCCCGACTTTTCCCGTTAGTCGGCCGATTTCGTTCGACCCAACTTTTGAGAAAGTGGGGTTTCATGAAACCCGATTTGACCCTAAAAAAGGGAAAGTCGCTCATCTCTAGATTTAAAGATTAATTAAAAAAAAAAAAAGAAATTGGTTGTTGGCAATCTATATTGACTTTTAAAGACAATGTCCAACCAATGAAAACATTGAAGAGAGCTTAGACCGTTCTAAAATAAAAAGGTATGTCATACTCACCCAACAATTGCAGTTTTGACATTTCCTTAAAATGAACCTGAGAGCTCATAAATGTGCCCAATCTTGGGACAGCGTGTATCAGGCCCTGGCTGCATATTCTCAGCCAAGTATGTTTGACTCTGAAATGCTGTGGTATTTTAGAGTAAAAGATACTTTAATAGATGCTAGGGACGGAGACTACACTAGTGACTAGTTGGGCAGCCAGGTCCCCGTCAACTTATTCCCGCCGGCAGGCCTGGATTGACAGATCTCTGCCTATATACATGTAAAGAAATGCCTAGAGAACAAGGAAAGTGCCATAGGGTGTTATATAGATTAACTCGGTAATCAGAGGCTGTTCTGCTCACCTGATATAGCTGTATCAGACACAACTTTGAAATGACATCCAATATGGTTCCAGCTTTTGCAGTCCCTCAGGTTGGTAGATCCAAAGTAGTAATCAGGGCTGCCACTAGGAATTTCGGGGCCCCATATTGGCAAACTTTTCGGGGCCCCATTGAGACTCCACCCAGGCTCCACCCCAGCCACACCTCCACCCCTTGAACTGTCCACAGTCAAAAGATTTTTTAAGCCGCCACCACGACAAGGTAGACTCTTTTGGCCGGGCCCTACTCTACTCTAACCCATTAAACATTTGTTAAAATATCCAATACAATTTAGGTATATTTTTATTTATTTTTCAATTTTTAAAATGACCAATAATATCACATACAGTGGAAAAATACCACCGCACCATGACTAGACACCATATTACCCCCACATAGTGACCAAATAATAGCACATACAAGGAACAAATACCACCACACCATGTCCAGACCACATATTACCACCACATGTGACCATTAATATCACATACAAGGAACAAATACCACCACAGCGTGACCAGACCACATATTACCGCCACATAGTGACCAATAATACCACATACAAGAAAAAAATACGGCCACACCATGGACGGACAACATATTACCACCACATAGTGACTGAACACTACAATACTGATGCAGTGTCTGTGTACAAGTAATAGTGATCACCAGTGACATTATACACAGGAGCTCTGCATATAGTGTATAATGTAAAGGTAATACAGTGATCTCTGGTGACATTGTACACAGGACCGCTGTATATAGTATACAGTGTTTAGTGTCAGTACACAGGTAACACACTGACTCACCAGTGACGTCTCTAGGTGAAGTCTTTCATCTTCACTTTTAATCTTCATCCACTTCTTCCAGCCAGGGCTCATCTCTGCAGGAAATGACACAGTTATCTAGAGAACCGCTTGCAGAACACTTTATTTATTTTTTTCCCAAATTGTAAACTACACCAGATGTAGAAAAAAAAGTCGAAAGTGTCGCTCTGCACAGTAACAGGACCGCCCTCCCATTTAAAACAGTATCCTCAAAAAATAAAATAAATATATCACTGCAGTAATAATATCCCTAAATTAGCCCCTATTGTAATAATATCTCCCATCCTGGCCCCTGTGTGTCTCATTTCTGGCTACAGCCATATGTTCTCCTATCCTGCCACCATGTGATGTCCCATCCTGCCCCATAATCCTGTCCCATCTGTCCCCATCGTATCCATCCAGCCCCATGATCCTGCACCATCTGTCTCCATCATGCCCCATGATCCTGCCCCAGACCATCTGTCCCATGATCCTGCCCCATCTGTCCCCATCGTATACATCCTGCCCCATCTGTCCCCATCGTATCCATCCAGCACCATGATCCTGCACCATCTGTTACCATCTTGCCCAATGATCCTGCTCCATCTGTCACATGATCCTGCCCCAGACATTCTGTCCCATGATCCTGCCCCATCTGTCCCCATCGTATCCATCCTGCCCCATGATCCTGCACCATCTCTCTTCATCTTGTCCCATGATCCTGCCCCATCTGTCCTATGATACTGCCCCAGACCATCTGTCCAATGATCCTGCCCCATCTGTCCCCATCGTATCCATCCTGCCCCATGATCATGCACCATCTGTCTCCATTTTGCCCAATGATCCTGCTCCATCTGTCCCATGATCCTGCCCCAGACCAACTGTTCCATGATCCTGCCCCATCTGTCCCCATCGTATCCATCCTGCCCCATGATCCTGCACCATCTCTCTTCATCTTGTCCCATGATCCTGCCCCATCTGTCCTATGATACTGCCCCAGACCATCTGTCCAATGATCCTGCCCCATCTGTCCCCATCGTATCCATCCTGCCCCATGATCATGCACCATCTGTCTCCATTTTGCCCAATGATCCTGCTCCATCTGTCCCATGATCCTGCCCCAGACCAACTGTTCCATGATCCTGCCCCATCTGTCCCCATCGTATCCATCCTGCCCCATGATCCTGCACCATCTGTCTTCATCTTGTCCCATGATTCTGCCCCAGCATATCCATCCTGCCCCATCTGTCTCCATCTTGCCCATGATCCTGCCCCATCTATCTCCATCTTGCCCATGATCCTGCCCCATCTATCTCGATCCTGCCCCAGGCCATTTGTCCTATGATCCTGCCCCATCTGTCCCATGATCCTGCCCCATCACATCCATCCTACCCCATGATCCTGCACCATCTGTCTCCATCTTGCCCCATGATCCTGCCCCATCTGCCTCCATCCTGCCCCATGATCCTGCCCCATCTGTCTCCATCCTGCCCATGATCCTGCCCCATCTGTCTCCATCCTGCCCCATGATCCTGCCCCATCTGTCTCCATCCTGCACCATGTCTCCATCCTGGCCCTGTGTCTCCATCCTGCCCCCGTGACTCCATCCTGCCCCCCAGTGACTCCATCCAGCCCCATTGACTCCATCCAGCCCCCCCCGTGACTCCATCCTGCCCCCCTGTGACTCCATCCTGCCCCCCCGTGACTCCATCCTGCCCCTGTCAGGGACACCGCACTATACTTGCTCACTGAGCCAGTGCGTGTGTCCTGAGTGAACAAACTATGCCCAAAGATACCTGTAGCAGAGCCGCAGCAGGGATGACGTGTGTTTCTGAGGAACAGGACCTTCCACATGTGACTGCTAGTGGGCGGAGCCAGCCACATGTCTCTCAGAGGCAGTAGTAGCAGATAGAGAATGCTTCAGACCAAAGGACCTGCAGGCACGTGACTGCTAGTGAGCGTGGCCTAAGCTCCAGAGAGCTATGAGGTGAAGGAAAACTCCTAGAAGGGTAACTACGGGACACAGTTACCAAGGGGCATATACAGAACGGATAATCAGGAAGTAGCCAAGGGGTTATACACATAGAGGGCGAGGAAGTACAAGAGGAGGAGGCAGAGCGGGTCAGAACGTAGCCAAGGGTCATACACGTAGAGAGCGACGAAGTAAAAGAGGAGCAGGCAGAGCGGAGTCAGAACGTAGCCAAGGGTCATACATGCAGAGGGCAGCAGAGTATAAAAGGGACAGGCAAAACTCAAAACAGGGACACAGCCAAATCAGAACCAGACAGACAGAACGTAGCACAGGCACAAAGTACTGGCACAAGCACAACAGGGTCACACACACTCGGCCAAGGGTCAGAGTATAAGCGACAGAGGATGGCCCCACAATGAGGCTATAAAAAGCCTCCCAGAATCCCAGAGTGAGGCCATCCCGGTTAACCCTAAAACCACCTAATCCCAGAAACTCAGCAGACCATGACAGCCCCCCCGTGATTCCATCCATGCCCCCGTGACTCCATCCTGCCCCCCGTGACTCCATCCTGCCCCAGTGATTCCATCCTGCCCCAGTGACTCCATCCTGCCCCCATGACTCCATCCTGCCCCCATGACTCCATCCTGCCCCAGTGACTCCATCCTGCCCCAGTGATTCCATCCTGCCCCAGTGACTCCATCCTGCCCCACCTGTGACTCCATCCAGCCCCAGTGACTTCATCCTGCCCCCCAGTGACTCCATCCTGCCCCCCCGTGACTCCATCCTGCCCACATTGCCGATTTCAATAAATAAATTTTTTAAAAAAACGTTCTACTTTCCTGGCCGCGGCGCTCCCGCGGCATTGACATCTCCCGAGACCCGACGTTTCAATCGCGCACTTGCCGGCGAATGACAATGATGTCATACACCGGCGCCATGCGCTCTGACGTCAGCTGCCAGCCTCCGATTGGCTGGTGGCTTTAACTATTGACTTGCGGGCCGCAAGTCAATAGAGTAACTGAACCTGCCTCTGTGACGTCACGCAGGTTCAGTTACTTCGTCTGCAGAATCCTGTCGCTGGGGCCCGATCAGCAGAGGGGGCCCGCATCGGGCCCCATCTCTTCTGCTGGGGCCTGATCAGCAGAAGAGACGGGGCCCGATGCGGGCCCCCTCTGCTGATCGGGCCC
Source organism: Oophaga sylvatica (assembly GCA_033576555.1). NCBI lineage: Eukaryota > Metazoa > Chordata > Amphibia > Anura > Dendrobatidae > Oophaga > Oophaga sylvatica. The sequence goes on along the minus strand of JARQOD010000003.1, from coordinate 298,217,714 downwards.
ATACGCCAGTCAGGGCTGCAATGCCCTGATGGCAGCCCTGGTGGCAATGGTGGTAGTAGGGAAATAGCCGGTGATTTGCTCTGCTGGTGTTCCTCCGATCAAGGAATCAGAATCAGATGAAGATATTGGAAGTGTGGTTTATTCTCCATACATTTCTAAGTATTCCAACTTTTTCTCTCTGTGTTCTCCCAAGTAAGAAATTTTAATATCTGTGCATATAGGCAGAGACCTGTCACTCCATGGCAGCGGGCAGGGCAAAAACTGCCAAGGACCCACCTGTTTGACTAGTCTATAGCACTTTCTCCATCCCTTATGTGAGGCAGTGACCGGTGTCATATGAGAGGGTCGCTATGTGTCCCCCAGGATGCGCTCAGAAGTGCATTAGATCTGCTGGAGCTCCTTGTGGTCACAGCATGTTGCCTGTGAGTCACAAGGCAGAATAAAAGTGTGAACTTTGTCAAGTTATTTGACCAAGGAATTGTTCTGGAAAGCAGTTATGGGCTGTTATTTTTGAAACGGAGTGCAGGAAGGTAGTGGTGCTGGTCCGTTTCCTCCAGCCCAGATCTTATAAGTGGCCCATGGCCACAGAGTCTGGTGGAAAGGAAATAAAAACCCTGCAAGACGGTTTTGGGTGTGTCAGTTTGGTCTTGCAAGCAGACAGAGCAGTCTGGCTGCAGATCACTCCCTGTGTGAGGCAACACAGGGCCAAGCGGAGCCAAGAAGTGTATACCCTCAGCGTACACGGCAGTTCCCTAGCCTCGGCAATCGGTCACGGACTGTCTTTTTTTTCCCGGCTGCGATCCAGAGGATCCTTTTTACTTTTCCTGTTTGTGAGTACGCTGTACAATAAACAAGACTTTAATTTGAACTTTTGCTGGGTCACTGCCTTCTCACTGCACAGCGAGGACATCGCTGCATCACATTTTCTTCTTTTAAAATATGGTTTTCACTGAAATGCCCCAATTTTTCAGGGTCAAACATATCTGTCTGAGATCATGTAGCCAGTGCCTGATACATGTTGACCATGAGCAGCATGTATCAGGTGCCCTTTACACTCCTCATCAGTCTTCGAACTTACCCGCTGATGATCATATGCCATAACAACTTGACTACTGCATTTAATCACTGGCTAGCTGCAGCGGTCACTGGATCAGCAGATAAATACAGAGATCTCCCGTGCTGTCTGGTAGCATGATTGCTGCAGCTAACCAGTGATTGCAGTGGTCTTGTGGCTAGACAGCATGTGTCAAGCTGTGGTGTAAGAAGCCCTCCCATGAAGATTATTTTTAAAATATATCAGTGTATATGTGCATGTATACTCTTGTGTGTATATTAGTATACTCACCTATAGCCACCTTCTCCAGTATCCAGCGTCGTCCCGCTCCTGACATCACTGAGAAGATCTCAGTGATGTCATAGCGCTTCAGACTCTCTGGCTCACTCTATGCTCTACATAAGAGCTGGAAGTCTCTCTTACAATGTAAGCCTACGGAGCCTTGTTCTGACGCTGCATACACTTACATTATAAAAAACAATTCTGGGTCTTGCAGAGTGCAATGTGACCTGAAGAGTCTGCAGAGCAGTGACATCACTGAGAAGAGGAGCAGAACGGTGCTGGATCCTGTAGAAGGTAGTGGTAGGTGAGTATACTAATACAAATACACTACATTTTTAGAAAACACCAGTGATTGTCTTACCGCTTTCTCTAACATCATGTCATCCCTCTATCTCAAACTGAACCTGTCAAAAACGGAACTCCTCATGTTTCCTCCCTCTACTAACCTACCTTTGCCTGACATTGCCATCTCCGTGTGTGGTTCCACCATTACTCCCCAGCGACATGCCCACTGTCTTGGGGTCATACTTGCTTCCAAGCTTTCATTCACCCCCACATCCGATCACTGGCTCGCTCTTGTTATCTCCACCTCAAAAACATTTCTAGAATTCGACCTTTTCTTACATTCAACTCTGCAAAAACTCTTACTGTTTCTCTTATTCATTCTCGTCTGGACTATTGTAACTCTCTACTAATCGGTCTCCTTCTTACCAAACTCTCCCCTCTCCAATCTGTCTTGAGTGCTGCAGCCAGGATCATATTCTTCACCAATCGTTATACCGATGCCTCTACCTTGTGCCAGTCATTACACTGGATACCCATCCACTACAGAATCCAGTACAAACTTATTACCCTTACTCACAAAGCACTCCATGGCTCAGCACCACCCTACATCTCCTCCTTTGTCTCAGCCTACCATCCTACCCATGCATTCCATTCTGCTAATGACCTGAGGTTAGCATCCTCAATAATTAGAACCTCCCACTCCTGTCTCCAAGACTTCTCACATGCTGCGCCAATTCTTTGGAATGCACTACCCAGGTTAATACGATTAATCCCCAATCCCCACAGTTTTAAGCGTGCCCTAAAAACCCACTTGTTCAGACTGGCATACCGCCTCAACGCATTAACCTAACTATCCCTGTTGGCCCATTAAAAAAAAATTTCTACCACAATCAGGTACCTCGTATTATGTTCTCACCCGCTTTATGCATTTAATAGTCCTCTGTGTCTGTACTGTTACATACTTTGGCTGTTAACTGGTTCATGCAGAATTACATGAACACCCGATTCTTACACTATGGCTGGTCCGAACAATGAAAGCAATTGTTACCATCCACCTTTTGTGTCTCCCCTTTTTCCTCATAGATTGTAAGCTTGCGAGCAGGGCCCTCATTCCTCTTGGTATCTACTTTCATCTGTGTTTATTGTTTTGCTGTAATGTCTATTGTCTGGACAAGTCCCCTGTATAATGTACTGTAAAGTGCTGTGGAATATGTTGGCGCTATAGAAATAAAATTATTATTATTATTATTACATTACATGAATATGCCAGATTTAGTTGAAAGAAATTTCATGGGAGGGCTCCTTTAAATAAAAGGACTACAAGGGATCTGGAGAGTATTACAACAGGATTGGCAAGGTAAATATGATTTATTTTTCTATTTTATAACTTTCAAAAATGTTTAAAGTATTTTTATGGTTAGACAACTCTTTCTATGTCATAGAATGAATACAGTCGGTAGATCCTCCAGGTAACCCACTTCAGACTGGGTAAAATTGCTTTTTCCTCGCAGTCTGTATTCAGATCACAACATGCTGCAATTGCTTGACATATTTAACTTGCTTACGTAGCATTTCCCACTACTATAACTATGTGAACAAAATTACGGTATCTGTTTTCCATTTATACACCGCACTGGAAAATATATATACTGCATATTGGTTTAATTGGCTGAGCTTGATTACTCATCAGGATCTCCACTTAAAGCCAAGTGAAAATCCTCCTCGCTGCTGAATGCAAGTGCATTACAGATAATGGATAACACTCCACAGCATGCACAAGATGGGCGCCTTCTGACCCTATTGATTCTTCGTAGAATTGATTCTGATTCTTGAGAAAATAAGTTTAATTTTACATCAACCAAATTTGTATAAGGCTGAATTCACACATTCATACGAGTGTTACCATCTGAGAAAAACAGATCTGTGAGTCATGTGTAGGTGAGTGGAGATTTTGCCCACATTCTCCCTTGAAGAAATGTGTATTGCTGTAATGCGTTATAATTCTTGCGTTTAACTATTTGCCTTGCTATGTGATGATGTTGTGTTCTGCCCAGCAGAAGGGAGTTGATAGGAAGAGATAGGGTTAACAGTTGGGACTAGCCCAGAATGTGACGGGCTAGGTAAGGAAACAGTGGAGAGTTTCCTGTTAGCCTGCAATAGCATCAGGCCTAAGGTTTGACTGAGAAGCAGAAACACATGAAGTGACTGTCCTGTGGAAAGAGAGAGACGACCAAGCAGATAGTAAGATCTACAGAGAAGTGACACACAGTCCAGAGTCGATCCAGAGTGAAATATTGGAAAGTAAGAAGTATCGAGATCTGGGGCAGGAAACCTAGTGGAACAGTACAAAGTTGTTAGTCAGTTGGGTGACGGGACGAAAAAGGAAAAAAAAGTGAGACAAACAGGAAATGGCCTTTGCAGTGGTCCAGAGGTATCAGTAAAGCGGAAAGCTAAGTATCGGCCATGTTAACATAAAAAACTCCCTTAAGGGGATAAGGATGCGGAACTGTGGATGGAAGTATTGTAGTCTTGCTTGTTTAAACACTTGACCCCAAAGCATGTTTTCTCCTTCCTGACCAGGCCAATTTTTTCAATTCTGACCACTGTCACTTTTTGAGGTTATATGAGGTAATGACTCTGGAACGCTTCAATGGATTCCACTAATTCGGACTGTTTTTTCATGACATATTGTACTTTATGATAGTGATAACATTTTAAGTATTTTCACAAGGCTAACAGGAGAAAGTGGATCACAAAATTTGATGTGCAATTTCACCGATACCCAATATGTGGTCGAAAACTACTTTAGAGGCACAGTGCAAAGCTCAGAAGGGAAGGAGGGCCTTATTACAGTGCAGATTTTGCTGCACTGGTTTGAGGGTGCCATGTTACACTGGCAAATCCCTTGATGTGCCAGAACAGTAGAACCCCCCATAAGTGACTCCATTTCCCAAACTAAACTTCTCAATGAATTCATCTAGGGGTGCAGGGATTGAGACATCACTATCACAGGATAAAATATCACTATATAACACATACAGCTGACACCCAAACACGATCGCCGTGGCGCTCAGCGTGAGGCCTCGTGATCGTGCTGCCGTGCTAGTACTGCTTGGGGCACAAAGGCACCTCCTGCAGAGGAGTACTAGTACGACAAAGGTCGCAAAGGGGTTAAGGGTGTTACCACTTTCACCAAACTGTGTGGCAACCTTGTTAAGACTTACAGAAAAAGTTTGACCTCTGTTATTGCCAACAAAGCATATATAACAAAATATTGAGATGAACTTTTGTTAATGACCAATTACTTATTTTCCACCATAATTTGCAAAATATATCTTGTCAAATCAGACAAGGTGATTTTCTGTATTTGTTTTCTCATTTTGTCTCCCATAGTTGTGGTTCACCTATGATGTCAATTACAGGCCTCTCTCATCTTTTTAAGTGGGAGAACTTGCACAATTGGTGGCTGACTAAATACTTTTTTCCCCACTTTATCTAATCATGCCTTTCAGATTATGCAATGCAATGACTGTGTTTCAGCTGTTTACATTATTTAATTAAATCTTTCATGATGTCCTCTACTAGTACATCGTAGTCTATATAAATGACAACCTTCTCTTCTCCAGAGTGTTAGGATCTGCGGAACGCACCAAAATAAATATAAATAAAGAGTGCGTTCGCAGCCCGGGGTCCACCATGCAGGCAGAGCCTGCTGCTAGTAAGATGGTGGTAAAAGCGAACTCTGTTACTTCACAGAGTCGCTGAGGTAATGACGCAGAGGTAGAGACTGTGTCCTGTTAACACCACAGGAGTACACAGATAACTGCTGTGCGGATAGCAGTCCGTGATCATGCAGTCAGCACGCAAACATACAAATCTCCTCACCGCAGGTGCCGGTATTCTAGGGGCTTATTTCAGCCGAGCCCTGAACACGTGCATACAAGTCTCCTCACCGGAGGTGCCGGTATTCTAGGGGCTTAATTCAGCCGAGCCCTAGCCAAATGCGTGCATGATCACACTGGCGCAAAGCACATATCACAATTGACACTAGCGCATGGCGGCACGGCCATGCCACCCTTTTACAGTAACAACTACAGGACCTACCAGAAACGGACCAATGAGAAACTGCACCAGAACACATGTAGTTTCAGGACCTTCCTGGCGGACCAATAGGAGCTGCTGCAATAGCTGAGCATGTGACCCCTGATCTCCTCTGAGAGATCTTACCCTGGGCATGCTCAGAAAGGAAAACACAGGACTTAGTCCCAACTGAGTCTGCCTGCCGCTGACCTGCACTGGTTACAATGGCAAGACCTGGAGAGGCAGCAGTCATCCTCTGCACAGCACTAGACTGAGCAAGATGCTAGGACCGACGTTTCTGCTGAGCAGGTTCCACTACGGCTGGAGACGGATGGGAGACCGCAGTAGGGATAGCTCATGATTCCCCTTGTGCAGTAGCGGGAACTCGACCCCTAACACTTAGATTCTCATGTCCATTCAATTTGAAGAGACTGCGACAAAACAGTCTCTATGCCAAGTTCGAATAATGTTTCTTTGAGCATCAGTCTTTTGTTTTTTGTACATATAGGCTCTCTGACTGATCACTCTACCCATCAACCTCTGGCGGTTTTAATTATAGCAGGTTCCTATCTACCCACACAAATGTAGGCATCGGCCTAGGACAGGATTCACATTAGATAGGTTCCCAGCAAAGAGAATCGCCTTATCGTGGCTGCTGGGTACGCATGAATTGGCCAATTTATGTGCTAAGTATTCTCAATTTTTCCTATTTTCTAGAGTATTAATGCAATTCATATTTCATATATATTCATATTTTCATACTGTACTGCTACAGAGTGAAACTTTATTTGTTGGTTATATGTGGAGATGACTACTCTTAGTTTACACTTGTACCCATCTGTTTTTTGTTTGGAGGTGATGGTCAGTCTTTTTGATTCTTCTAACTATATGACATGATGAACCAAATTGTGAATTGTCGCCAACTTGATGCTCCTCAGCAAACGAAGACACACTGCCTGAATAGTCAAGTTTAGTCACACCTATATGTGTCATTTCTACCCTAAGCTCCAGCTACATCTTCTAGATTGGACCAGCAATAAGAACTAGCTCAGTTAGCCATAAGTGCACTGTCTTTTTCAGGTTTCATTGAAATGTCAGCGAGGGTATTTAGAGCAGCAGGTGCTTTTATTTGCCTAAGTTCACCTTATTGTCCCCTATATTTGAAACCTTTACATTTGTCAAAATGAACTAAGCATGGATCAGTGTCCATTTTCATTCTCCTACATTTGATACAATCATTAGATCAGCTATAACATATAATGGTCGATTGTATTATATACTGTTCTGCTGCCACCGGGGCCAATGCCCCCTGCCCATTATGGTATATTGACCTGTCAATTATATTGCATCTATACTGTGCTACTGCTGCTTCAAAGTAGGATGTTTGCTTACATGCCTCATCAAACTATATATTGTATGGCTGCCACTACCAATAGACAGCCACACACTTCTTGCTTGTCAATTGTTTTCTATAGTTATTCTGTACTGTGGCCTAGGCTCCAATGTTGGCTCTATACACCTAGGTATCTCCTTGCCTGTCTCATCATAGTGCTGTGTGGTTGCTGCCACTGTTTGTAGACAGCCACACATGTCTCCTGCTCGTCCAATGTGTTTTACAGCTATACTCTACTGCTGCTTGGAAGTCTGCACTATACCTGAAAAATAGAACAAAATCTGATTCAAAAACAGGATTAATTTTTGAATGGCTTTTAGGAAAGTTATTGCATTGCAAAGCTTTCATCTGCCTTTCAACAAGGGATAATTCTTGAACCATTATTATATTTTAAAAAGCACAAAATGTCAATCTGTGAAGTATATTATTAAACTGTTTGATGGCTACCATTGTTTACCATCCAGCATTTACCCATAAATATGTGTTGCAGTCAGCTGGACATCACTAAAGATGCGCATGATGCACAGTATTAAATGTCCACTGACCAGCAACATGTTTGCCAGTCTGCAGTTGTTTAATAGCCTACTACTACACAGGCCGACCCAACTTCAGATAAGCACTGAAAATGGGCGTACTTGTGGGCAGAAGAACATTTGTTCCATGTGCAAGTCCACCAGTAACTGTCTAGGGCTGCTCAACCGTCATATGCTTTAGCGATGTGTAGTTTAAATTCACCTTCCGCCAAAATCACAATCTGTTTTAGGTGCAATTCATTTTACAGATTATGATGCAGCTGCAGATAATTTAATGTAATGTACAGCATCAGATTTTTTTAATGAAGGGGCTGTATGTAGAGGGTATGGGGGAGTGATATCCTGCTGGCTAAAGCAGTTTACAGAACACTGAGAGGAGAGGTGAACCACCGAACATCAATCTTCATGGGCATCACTCTCAATACTAGGCCCTTCCCATGTCGTAGTCTCTATTAACATCTCTGATCATAGCACTGGCCCTAGCTGGGGTCACCAATATTTTCCACTAGGCTGCAAGTCCTTGATATGTGATTCTCTTGGTATACAGTGTGTTTGTCGCATGGTCGTCTCCATTCCTTAAGCATGGCCCCAGTCCACACGCAGTACTGTACGTCTGTGCTGGATGTGATGGCCTTCTGCTACAGCCGGATCATTTCCTGAGCCTGGTTCGGATCTGGTCATAGTCTTCTACTGGCACTGCTTATGGTATTCTGCTGATGCTGCTTACGACTCCTCTACTGGCGCAGCTACTGGCGCTGGTCACGGATCTTCTACTGACACTGCTACTGGGGCTACTCACAGATCTTATACTCAGCTCAGTCCTTTTTCCGGCATCTGACCACTCTTCCACGCTTCTGTGGTGATGATGTCTTTAAGCCCACACAGCAGCATGGATCAGGTTCTGGCACCAAATCCTCCCTTGTCAGCCTGGCTAGGCCTTTTTACAATTAGTGACTGTGACACAGGTGTCACCTGACCTGATGTCGGCTTCAAAACTCTTCCTGTCAGAAAATAGGTTCCTATGATTAGGTTCCTACTACTGTAATTCTTCCTTTACTTTCAATTTTGTATATGAACAGCAGATGGCACTGTTTTCTTGTAGTTACTCAGCTGGGTATCAACTCCACCCATCTTCTCTCTTGTACACTTCCTTACAATGCCACGCCACTCATGTGCAAGTACTTCATGCTTACTCCATGGGCTAAAATTTGACAGCCAGCCTCTGGCACTGAATGATCTGAAATGTAGATCCTTCAGTGCACATAGGCTACTATTGTTCTCAACTATTAGGCTAAACTGGTGAGGTGGATTCTCAAAGTCTCAGATTTAGGAGGGCACATGGACCCCGGGCATTGTTGCAGCATGCAGGAAGACATATAAACAGCGAGAACTTGACAAAGACAGGAATCTCAGGAGTGGCAGGAAAGATAAAGTGGAACCCAGCGAGATGAATGCAAGAACAAACAAAGCACAGATGATGAGGCACACAAATGTAAGACTAGAGCCTAAATCTCAGGACATAGTTGTGTGTCTAAATGGGACTTGAACAGGTTTAAGAATATGATGTAATAGATTCACTTGAGGCAGCTTGCAAAACCCAATGTAGAACACAGCAGGAAGCAGTGGACCCAGGGGGAAAGAAACTGAACAGGGGTTACCCTGAACATGTGTCTAAGGCCGGGGTCATGCAAGTCTCTCGCCTCAATACCCGACACTGCCTCCATCACTCGGGACCGGAGTGTGCGGCTGCATGTATTTCTGTATGTGTTGACTCGCGCGAGTTTCTCGAATTGCACTCGCAAGTGTGACCCCGGCCTAAGGCTGGAGTCAAACTAGTGATTTTAAAATCGGTCCAGTTTTGATGCAGGAGATTCAGATGAGTGTAATGCAAGTGTCATGCAAGTGTCATACATTTTTTATGTGAGTATAATCCGATTTTTCACACCTAGCATTCGATTTACATCTGAATGTAGTGTGATTACTATCCGACTGCAATGCGATTTTAACATGAGCTTTTACATAGAGAAATTCTCTAAGTCATTTATACATCGCTTTCAAGGGAAATATTCTTCAAAACATAGATAGATAGATAGATAGATAGATAGATAGATAGATAGATAGATAGATAGATAGATAGATAGATAGATAGAATAGATAAAAGAAAAGCCGGCAATTCAGCAGCTGGGTAGCGTGAAATCACTGCAGGAGCCAAAGGATAGAAGAGATGGATTACATACAATAAAAACAGAGAGAATAGGTAGATATAGAGATGTATGTTATAAATACAATTAGTACAGTGTGTGTGTAGCTTACTGTACATGTATTTAATTATTAAAAGATTACTTTTTGGGGAAAAAATGGCATGGGCTCCTGCGCAATTTTTGTAACCAGCAGAGAAAGTCGATGGCTGGGCACCGATGTTTATAGCCTGGTAAGGGGGTAATACCCATGGAGCTTCCCAGGCAATTAATATCAGCTCACAACTGTATACTTAGCCTTTACTGGCTACTAAAATGGGGTCCCCCCAAAAAAAATTACGTGGAATCCCCCTATAATTAATAACCAGCAAAGGCTATGCAGACAGCTGCGGGCTGATATTAATAGCCTAGGAAGGCACCATGGATACTGGCCCCCCAAGACTAAAAACATAAGCTCTCAGCCACCCCAGAAAAGGCGCATCTCTAATATGCACCAATTCTGGCACTTAGTCTCCCTCTTCCCACTTGCCCTGCAGTGATGGCAAGTGGGGTAATAGTTGGGGGGGGGGTTGATGTCACATTTGCATTCTCTGGTGATATCAAGCCCAGGGGTTAGTAATGGAGAGGCGTCAATTAGATGCCCCCATTACTAACCCCATAGTCACATTGCATAAAGACACACACACATCAAGAATAAAGTACTTTAATTGAAAACATGACACAGACTCCTTTAATAATCTTAATTAAACCATACTTACAAACTCGCCTAATTCCACCAAAGCCCTCAATCTCATTTAATAAAACAACAATGTACCATATCTGTTAGGGTTCAAGTTCCCACTGCTGCACAAGGGGAGTCTCGAACCAGTCCCGATGCGGTCCCCCATCCATCTCCGGCCGCCGTGGAGCCTGCTCAGCAAAGACGTCGGTCCCAGCATCTCGCCCGGTCTAATACTGTGCAGAAACTTGCTGCTGCCTCTTCATGTTCTGCTATTGTAGCCTGTACTGGTCAGCGGCGAGCAGACGTCTTTAGGACTAAGTCCTTTGTTGCTTCATCTGAGCATGCCCAGGGCAAGATCTCTCATTGGAGATCAGGGGTCACATGCTCAGATACAGCTGTCACTCCTATTGGTCCTTCAGGAAGGTCCTGTGGCTGTTGATGTTCTGAAGCAGCTTCCCATTGGTCCTTCCTGGAAGGTCTTTTTCTCGTGGCTGCTATAAAAGGCTGTCCTTACCGCACGGCCGTGCGCTAGTATCAAATCTGTTACGTGCTTGTGCCAGTGTGGTCATGTATGCATGTGGTTAGGTCTGGCTGAAATAAGTCCCTAGAATACTGGCACCTCCGGTGAGGAGATTGTATCCATGTGTTCAGGGCTCGGCTGAAAACGCCATTAGTATACCGGCTACTCCGGTGAGGAGATTACTGCTTGGGTTCTGTTTGCATGACCACAGACTGCAATCCGCTTAGCAGTCATCTGTGTTCCCTGTGAGTCTAACAGAACACAGTCTTTGTTACAGCGGCTCTGTGAGTTAACAGAGACTGCTTATTCCGCCATATAGTGCTACGGCGTTTACATCTGCGACTCTGCGGGATAACAGAGATCGCTCATACTGCCTATTTACACCATCTTACTAGCAGCAGGCTCTGCCTGCACGGTGGACCCCGGGCTGCGAACGCACCTCTCATTAATATCTATTAGGTGCATTCCGCAGGCCCTTAACAATATCTGTCTGTCGTTCTGTCCCACGCCGTAATCCATGTATGGAGGAGAAATAGTTTTCAACCTGGACGGTGCCATGATGCGACCGTTCAAGCTGAAAACCACTGGAGAATGAACTACTGCGAGCATAGCATCAGTGACTAGCGGTGATGTCACTGAGGCTACGTTCCCAGCTGGGCTGAACTGCGGTGACCTCGGTGAGATCCCCACTAGCACCATGAGAAAGTCGCATGGTGCAGAGGCGAGTTCATTGCAGTTGAAATTCACAGCAGTGAAATTCTCCCAGTGAACTCGCCTCTGCACTGCATCATGTTAGGAGGTCTACTGTAAGTTGGAGGTTGAAATATACAACTAATGAAAGACCTTAACATATTCTTTAACAAAACCTACATTGAAAATGAAAGACATTTTAAAATTTTAAAGAAATAATATATATGGTAATTTAAAAGTTAAATTTCATGTATTAAAAAAAATATGGAAAATTACTATACAAAACATCTTACACAGTACTTATACTGTAAGAAAAAAATGAAAAAAATCATGGCTCTCACAAAGCATTAAGGCAAAAATGTAAAACCATGCTCTGGCCAACATGAGCCATGTTTTGAAGTGTGAGCTTCCAAGGAACATTTTTGAGCTACTACAAAGATTGCACAGCGAGTATACATAGTACTAGCTCCTTTAAAATACCTAGTTAGTTTAATACTTTTGATTGACCTTTTGCCTAAGAAATTTTAAGACTCTTCCCTCTTAGTTCTGTGTATAAGCAGTACAGCTCTTCATGTTCTAGTTTGACCAAAAGTATACTTAAAAATTGTGAATTCTGTTACTGACCTTGCTTGTAATCTGACCTCTTTTCTCATCTGCTGCCTGCCCTGAATGTTTGCCCGTCTACCTTTGAAAGTTAATTCCACCTTTCTTGACCTTGGTCTTCCTGACTACTCTTAAGGTACTGCCACACTAAACTATCCCGCTAGCGATCACGATAAAGACGCATACTAATTGCGATCGCTAGCGGGATCGTTTTAATATCGCTAGTAGCGGCTTTATTTAGCGATGTCGTTAGGACGCTATCGCGGTTAGCGATCTCCTTAACGACTTTAGCGGTACAAAAGTACCGCTAAATCGCTACATAAGGTGCCACACTAAGCGATAATACTTACCCAGCGGGAGCGCCGACGATAAAATAGGGTCCGGAACGATTCCAGCGACGAGCGAGATCACAGCAGGAAGCTCGTCGCTGGCAGATGCTGCACACAACAACAACGCTAACGGGATCGCTAAATAGTGACGTTTTTTAGCGATCCCGTTAGCGATGTTGTTTAGTGTGGCATACCCTTTAAGAGCTCTCATTCTGGCTCTACACAATGGAATCCATTATCTGTCATCTTTTCTAACAAGACTACTTTAAAGATGTAACCAGGGAAATCCTGATAGTGAAGTCTAGCTCCCTCTATAGGGGTGTACAATACAAAATAATATTGTGGTACCGTGTTAGCCAGAAAAATCGATGTAAATACTTATGTCCCAAAAAAAAACTGAGAAAAGTATTCAAGGAATGATACCTTTATTGACTAACCAGAGAAATTATATTTGCAAGCTTTCACGGCGCAGAAGGCCCCTTCATCTGGCTATATTACAAGTGAATTGAATTCACAGAAAGAGAACACTCCACCTCACTAATCCGCACACCAAAAACGCATTACAATCCGCAATAAATCCGCATGAATTCTGCACAAAATCCGCAAGCGTTTTTCCCTGCGTTTTCTGCCAGGAGGTGCAGATTCTCTGCAGAAAATTCTGCAGACTAATTTGCAACGTGTGCACATGCTGTTAGGGTCTGCGGAATGCACCAAATATAAGATGTAGAGAGGTGCGTTCGCAGCCCGGGGTCCACCGTGCAGGTGGAGCCTGCTGCTAGTAAAATGGTGCAAGAAGCGAACTCTGTTATCCCACAGAGTCGCCAAAATAAACGCCGTAACACGCTGTGGCAATATGTGCGAACTCTGTTATTCCACAGAGCCGCTAGAAGGAGTGCCGCAGCGCTATAGCGATGTGTGCGAACTCACTTAACACCACTGAGTCGCAAAGTAAACACGCTAGGGCGCTGTCTAGCGTTGAAAGTGAATCCTGTTGCATCACAGAGCCGCTGAGACAAACTTCTGTGTCCTGTCAGGCACCCAGGTACACAATTGACTGCTAAGCGAACATGGAAAGTGATCATGCGCTAATGTCCTCGCGGGAGTCACCCGCAATCTATGGCGTCTGAACGCCAGGCCCTGAAAACGGCAATCAAACTCCTCACCGGTTATGCCGGTAATCTAAGGCATCTAAGACACTGACCCTGACCAGCTACCATACCAAGCTCCTCACCGATTAGGTCGGTATTGTAACGGCGTATTTCAGCCGCCCTAACCACACACACGCATGACCATACTGGCGCAAAGTATATAACGGTTGATACTAGCACACGGCCGTGCGGTAAGGACAGCCTTTTATAGCAGCCACGAGAAAAAGACCTTCCAGGAAGGACCAATGGGAAGCTGCTGCAGAACATCAACAGCCACAGGACCTTCCTGAAGGACCAATAGGAGTGGCAGCTGTATCTGAGCATGTGACCCCTTATCTCCAATGGCAGATCTTGCCCTGGGCATGCTGAGATGAAGCAACAAAGGACTTAAGGTACTGCCACACTTAGCGATCTCGTTAGCGATCACGATAACGACGCAAGCTAACGAGATCATTGGTGTGATCTCTTTCAGGTTGCTAGTAGCTGCCAAACAGGAGATCTCATAAACGACTCATCAGCGGTCAGCGATCTCTTTAAAAGACTTTGGCGGTTGTTAGGATCTGTCATTAGCATGTACTGAGCGCTTCTGATTCATAGGAATTTCCAGCATCGCTCCTGCTCTCTGGGTCCTGCTAGCCTGCTTTGCAACTTCTGCGATCCTCTCTGTGACGCAAAAGAGAACTTACAGATATTGCGATCCACTTCGTGACGCTAAAAACTCATGCGTCACAAACGAAGTCGCTCGTCGTTCGCAAAAGGTGCCAAACACAGCGATATAGGCTCACCAGTGGGACGCCAACGATCAAAAAACAGTCCAGAACGCTAGTGAACGATCAGCGACATCACAGCAGGGGCCACATCGTTGCTACATGCCACACACAACGAGGTCGCTAACGAGATCGCTAAATAGTGACGTTTTTTGTGATCTCGTTAGCGATCTCGTTAGCGATCTCGTTTAGTGTGGCATACCCTTTAGTCCTAAAGACGTCTGCTTGCCGCTGACCAGTACTGGCTACAATAGCAGAACCTGGAGAGGCAGCAGCAAGTCTCTGCACAGGCGAGACACTGAGACCGATGTCTTTGCTGAGCAGGCTCCTCTGTGGCTGTAGATGGATGGGGGACCGCAGTGGGATTGAATGAGACTCACCTTGTGCAGCAGCAGGAACTCGAACCCTAATACATACCCTAAAGGTATCACTCCTTGAATATTTTTCTCAGTTTTTTTGAGACATAAGTATTTACATCGACCTCTCTGGGGGTGAAAGAGTGAAAACAGGGAATCCCTGAAAACTGCACTCCTCAAATTAGCCATAAAAGGAACCTGTCACCTGATTCATGCTGCCAAACCCCTTTCATCATGAATCGGCGCCTGGCGCCTGGCTTCACAATTACAGATGGTTATATTTTTCTCTCAAACGCTTCAGAAATATAGACTGCAGATCCAATCAGAGATCACAGATGGAGACGAGACTAGTCCAGCAGCACCATGATTAATTGATAGGTGAGATTTTTAAAGAAAAAAATACATTTGGTTGTAGAAAAAAATTCTAAATCGCCGACATCTACATATTTTCCAAAAAAATTAGAATCACAGCAAATAAATTACCGTATATACTCGTGTATAAGCCGAGATTTTCAGCACCTTTTTTCGTGCTGAAAATGCCCCCTCGGCTTATACACCGCGAGTCATAGGGCAGAAACCAGCGGGGGAGGGGATACCGCAGCAGGAGCCGGTGGCTGGGATCATACTCACCCCTCCCCGTGCCATCGCTGAGCGTCCCTGCAATCCTGCGTTCTCCCCGTCTTCCTGCAGATCTTCAGCACTGAGCGGTGATGTAATACCCGCTCATTAAGGTCATGTAATATGGACGCGATGCCACTCCCATAGGCGTGGCCTCCATATTCATAGCAGGGACGCTCAGCGATGGCACGGGGAGGGGTGAGTATGATGGAGGAGAGGACAAGGAGCACGGAACAGGACGGGGGGGAGAATGGTGGATGGGGGAAGCATAGAGGAGGACGGGGAAGCTGGAGCAGGATGGGGGAAGCATGGAGGACGACGGGGGGAGAACGGAGGACGGGGAAGCATGGAGCAGGACGGGGGGGAGATCGGTGGACGGGGAAGCGTGGAGGAGGACGGGGGAAGCATGGAGCAGGACAGGGGAGGATGGAGGGCACAGAGGAGCACGGAGCAGGACGGGGGCACAGGAGGACGGAGAAGGAATGGGGGAGCACAGCAGAGGACGGAGCAGGAGGGGGGAGTACAGAGTAGAATGGGGAGCACAGAGCTGGATGGGGGAGCAAGGAGCAGGACGGGGGCAGCACAGAGCAGGAGGGCAGTTTATACACCCGGCTTATACACGAGTCAATAATTTTTCCCAGTTTTTTGTGGCAAAATTAGGGGTCTGCTTATACACGGGTCGGCTTATACACGAGTATATACGGTAATACAAATTTCAGTACCAGAAAGTTTGTCATTGGCTGTGATCCCTGTTTGAACTTACTAGTCTTTCAGGATCATATGGTGGATAGTATGGAAAAACAACCAATTAAAGCATAATCTTAACTTGATAATACAATACAATTCTAAAGATATAATCAACCACCAACCACATGGATTAGATTCATATTTCACATATATAGTTCAAAGCACTACATTCTATAAATCACATGTGCAAAAACACCAGAATGAGAAAGTGCCAGTGCATTAAAAAAGTATTTTAATCTCATCCATTTGAGCTCGAGAGTCCTCCAACTGTGGAACTCCAGAAATGGACAGATCCAGTCTTCCTTATTATCTGCCCTGTCATGCCCCGTGTATTTTCTTCTGCATTAACAAGGGCAATACCTAAGTCAGCTCTACAGAGAAACTCCACAATAAATTCTCCCTCCCTACGTGAGTCTTTCTCAATAATTAGATATCATCAGGGGTGTGTTACTCATATAGGGGCAAAAGAAGAAAAAAGAGGCATATGCTTCTTCTCAGAAGTATTGCCTCCATTCTAATAAAGTGCTGAGTGACAAAAAAAGTATATGTGCTCCACAGGAGTTTCTTACAGTGGTATCTCCTATATAAAGTGCAGAACCTTTATTTTATTTGCATTTCATTCTACACAAGAGAGAGAGGATTCTACTGACCACAAGAGCTTACACTCTACAGGTGAAAGAGGATTCTACTGACCATAAGAGCTTACACTCTACAGGTGAAAGAGGATTCTACTGACCATAAGAGCTTACACTCTACAGGTGAAAGAGGATTCTAAAGACCATAAGAGCTTACACTCTACAGGTGAAAGAGAGGACCCTGCTGACCATAAGAGCTTACACTCTACAGGATAGAGAGAGGACCCCGCTGATCATAAGAGCTTACACTCTACAGGTGAAAGAGAGGACCCTGCTGACCATAAGAGCTTACACTCTACAGGAGAGAGAGGACCATACTGAACATAAGAGATTACATTCTACAGGAGAGAGAGGACCCTGCTGACCATAAGAGCTTACACTCTATAGAAGAGAAAGAGAACCCCACTGACCATAAGAGCTTACACTCTACAGGAGAAAGAGGACCCTGCTTACCATAAGAGCTTACACTCTATAGAAGAGAAAGAGAACCCCACTGACCATAAGAACTTACACTCTACAGGAGAGAGAGGACCCCGCTGATCATAAGAGCTTACAATCTACAGGAGAGAGAGGACCCCACTGATCATAAGAGCTTACACTCTACAGGAGAGAGAGGACCCCGCTGATCATAAGAGCTTACACTGTACAGGAGAGAGATGACCCTGCTGACCATAAGAGCCTACACTCTACAGGAGAGAGAGGACCCCACTGACCATAAGAGCTTACACTCTACAGGAAAGAGAGGATCATACTGAACATAAGAGAATACATTCTACAGGAGAGAGAGGACCCTGCTGACCATAAGAGCTTACACTCTATAGAAGAGAAAGAGGACCCCACTGACCATAAGAGCTTACACTCTATAGAAGAGAAAGACCCCACTGACCATAAGAGCTTACACTCTATAGAAGAGAATGAGGACCCCACTGAACATAAGAGCTTACACTCTACAGGAGAGAGAGGACCCCGCTGATCATAAGAGCTTACACTCTACAGGAGAGAGAGGACCCCGCTGATCATAAGAGCTTACACTCTACAGGAGAAAGAGGACCCTGCTGACCATAAGAGCTTACACTCTATAGAAGAGAAAGAGGACCCCACTGACCATAAGAGCTTACACTCTATAGAAGAGAAATACCCCACTGACCATAAGATCTTACACTCTATAGAAGAGAAAGAGGACCCCACTGACCATAAGAGCTTATACTCTACAGGAGAGAGAGGACCCCGCTGATCATAAGAGGCTTACACTCTACAGGAGAGAGAGGACCCCGCTGATCATAAGAGCTTACACTCTACAGGAGAGAGAGGACCCCACCGGCCATAAGAGGTTTCACTCTGCAGGAGAGAGAAGACCCCACTGACCAAAAGAGCTTACACACTACAGGAGAAAGAGGACCCCGCTGATCATAAGAGCTTACACTCTACAGGTGAGAGAGTGAGGACCCTACTGACCATAAGAGCTTACACTCTACAGAGGAGAGAGAGGATCACAATAACCATAAGAGCTTATACTTTACAAAAGGGAAAAGGAGAGGACTCCACTGATCATTAGAGCTTAAACTCTAAAGGCGAGAGAGAGGACCCTGCTAACTATAAGAGCTTACACTCTACAGGAGACAGAGGACCCCGCTGATCATAAGAGCTTACACTCTACAGAAGAGAGAGAGGACCCTACTGACCATAAGAGCTTACACTCTACAGAGGAGAGAGAGGATCACAATAACCATAAGAGCTTATACTTTACAAAAGGGAAAAGGAGAGGACTCCACTGATCATTAGAGCTTAAACTCTAAAGGCGAGAGAGAGGACCCTGCTAACTATAAGAGCTTACACTCTACAGGAAAGTGATAGACTTACCCAGTGACTCTATAAATGGGAAACGACTCTGCAGTACAAACTTGCTCCACTGGGATCAGCTGCTCTGTGATGGCCCCAGTTCTGACTACCACTGTACAAGTTATGATAATCTGATAGCTGCAGGTCATTATGGGAAGGCCCACAAAATGACATTAATATGCTCTCTGATGCGTTAGCATTGTGGGAAATGGTGCTATGCATGTTTGGGAATTTTTGCGAACCACAAATCGAATCTCAAAATGTTCAAATTTTCTTGAACTGCGAATTTCAGGAAATTCAACTGGAACGTGATGCTCTGCAGATCAATGCACTCATTTCTACTTGGCTACACAATTGCTCTGACTCATATACCAATTGTTTGGTCTGGATGAAGCAGGTAACAGGTTCCCTGTAAGTCAAAACCTTTGTAAACCCATAGGCATATGTAAAGTACTGCAGAGTGGTAATCGCAACTGAGCTGTTGTCTGGTTGTGCTTGGGAACTTTACAGAAAAGTGGTGTCCCAGTCCTAGTGTGCTATAGGGTGTTGAGTGCATTACATCCTATAAATGCCTTATAGGCGCTTTTCCTTTACTAACCCCTGGTCTTGATGTCAGTGGCTTTAAAAAAGCTGACATCAACCCCAATCCTATTACCCCACTTGCCACTGCACCAGGGCAAGTGGGAAGAGCTAAGGCTAAGCATCAGGTTTGGCGCATCTTATTGATGCATCATTTCTGGGGCTGCTGAGGGCTAATGTTATTAGCCTGGGAGGGGGGCCAGTATCCATGTCCCCTTCCCTGGCTATTAATATGAGCCCACAGCTGTCTGTTTAGCGTTTGCTAGTGAGAATTTATAGGGGACCCTAAATCATTTTTTTCTGGGGTGGCCCTGTTAACTAACCAACCAGTAGAGGCTAAGAAAACAGATGTGAGCCTGGAAACATTTAGGGCTAATGGCCCCATTCCCAAATTATTAATATCAGCCCTGCTAGTTATGAAAAATATGCTGAAGCCGTTCTTATTTTCATTTAGTTAATACACACTAGACACATGCCGGCTGCTGATTACAACTATCATCAGCGTTGCCTGCTGTCGCTGATCGCAGGGAGAGCATGCGAAAATGGTGACAGTTGCTGTTAGCAAGATACACACACGCCGGCCACTGACTATAAGTATCATCAGTGTTGAAAGAGCAGGCGACAATGATAAAAGCTGCCTTTAGCACCCGGCACCTGGGAACAGAGCGAACTGTATGGCTTTTCTCAGGTGCCTGTATGTGTCACGCTGATGACACACAGATGTCATCAGTGTGCATGTGTGCAGCATGCATTACATCCATGGTTACATCTGTGGCCTTAGATGAATAGTAAGTCTTCTAATAGATGGATAACTTGAGAACTCCAGAAGTGAAGTGAATTTTACAATGTAGCTCTCCACTCTAACTACAGCAAATCAAAGGGGTTGAAAAATGTATAGATGAAGAACCCTATTGTCTTGGTAACTAAATAGCACAAACTATAGTAATTTAGCAATGATCATTACTGACATTGCTGAAGATGGAATCACGAGTACAATGGCCACCTTAAACCATAATATGCTTTATTGTCTTGGATAAAAGTGGAGAATTGCTTCCACCATCACGGTACAGTTATTCAAGTTTCATAAAATATTAAAATATTCTTTTTGTATTTAAAACTGATCCTAATCAATATGACGAAGATTAAAAAGCCAGAAATAAACATATATTAATGGATGGTTTAAATATCGTCTTATCTTGGGATTTTAGTTGGAGATTACAGATTGTTGGCAGTTAATCCCTCATGTATACTGTATAAAAGGCAACGTTTCCATAGACTAAAACAAAAATGTTAGATATGCATAGTGCACAAGTAATAAAAAGCTTTCATCGCATTCATATTTACAGAGACATTTCTACACTTTGAAGGCACTGGAGGCCAAACCACAAAGCTCAGCTCAGCAGATTCACCCTTATCACTCCATTATGATGTATATTTACACAGTTCCTTGCAGAGATGTTTGCTTGCCAGGGTATTGCTAGTCCATTATAATCTAGAAACAGCTGAGCTTGTTCAGTCTGCCTTTTCTATATCTACCATACTGTAGACCATAAAGGAAAGAAATAACTCTTCTTTTCTAACTTGTTTTGGGGTTTTTTGTTTGTTTGGTTTTTTTTATTATTTTGGATCATTGTAAAATATATGGACTAGGAGTGTGCAGGAACGGCCTCGAGTGAACGCACCCTTAAGATTCACCAACTATATTCCTGTATTCCTTCTTCCTTAGATAGGGAAGAAATTATATCTTCAGCACAGGATCAGGAGTGCTTTACTGATATGATGTCAGAGTGCTCCTAGTAAGGGGCCACCTTATTCCTGACTTTACATGTATGGAATAAATATGGTTTTGGTTTTATGGAAAGTGCATAGAACTATTTTTTAGGCTTGCAGTTGACCCCCTTTCACCAGGCTATCCATCTGTACAGCTGAGCAAGGTGCACATACGGTACATTGCACCAGCTTCAATTTGTGCATTGGATAACATCAAATGGAACGGGAAGGTGAAAGGTCTGAGAGATTACCAGAAGGGATTTGATAAGTGATCATGCCATCCTATACTTCACAGTAGTCTTCTGAACAGTGAGACCAACATCCCGTCTATGCAGGAGTACAAGCACTGGATTGGTATCATACTGGGATCACATAATAAGAGTTCAAAATTCATGAATAAAGCTTTTGTCTAAGCTGAGACAAAACAAATTACATTGCTAGGATATTGCTACTGAGATAGCGATACAGCATTCAAAGAGCAAAATTGCAAGGTTTGATTATGGTCAGTGCAGTAAGTAAGAACTGATACCCCTATTCCTCAATGTAATGTACTATGTAGCAACAAAATAATGCAAATATATACGGTACAAATAATCATAGTATACAGCAGCCAAATACAATGCCAGGGAGCTGACAAAATAACAGAGCTCAAGAATATAGTTGAGCAAATTTTTCAAAAGTCAGTTCCAATTATTAAGTTGCGAATATTGTTTTTGCAATATTCGCCGAACACTGCCGAACGTCATTGGAGTCAATGGGAGTAGAAATGAAGCGATCATCAAACATAAATTCGGCACGAATAGGGCACCAATAAGACACGAATATGGCAAATTCAGATTCGTCGATCGATTCCGAACATATTAATACAAATCTACTCAAGAATAAGATCAGTGGTACATCTCCTTTTGTCCTGTCCATCAGGTCCAAGAACACAAGTCTTTAACTTAGATTTATTATTATATCATTTTACATAGAAAAAAAGTTTTAAAGCACACGTTTCTTTGTATGTGCACACGTTGCGGATTTAGATGCGGATCCGCAGCGTTTTTGGACGCGCGGATTCGCATCAAATCCGCAGTGTAATGCACAGCCAATGTAAGTCCATGGAAATGGAGATTTGTTGTGCACATGCTGCGTGGATTCGCAGCGTGTTATTTTCTGCAGCGTGTCAATTCTTTGTGCGGATCTGCAGCGTTTCTGCAACCATTGACTTGCATTGAGTCGGGCACATCAAAACCGCAGGTCTAAAAAAGATCTGCGGTTCTGCTGCGGATGAAACGCTGCAGATTGGGTGGAGGAAAGTGTGCGTATATACTGTGTGGGCGGTGACTATGTGAGTGTATGGTGTGTGCGGGGTACTGCGTGTATGTGTGTATGTGTCTGTGTGGGTACGTGTGTCCCTGTGTGTGTGCATGTGTGTGCGTGTCTGTGTAAGCAGCCATTGTCTAATGGGACTACTGCTCCCATCCGGCAATGAATGCTCACAGTGACAGCATTGCCGATGATGGGAAAGTAGTCCCATCAGACAATGGCTGTGATCAGTAGGAAAAAAAAAACATACAGAACATACATTACATATAGCATACAGAACATACATATAACATGCAACACATAACATAGAGTACATACTTACCAAACACCTAGTCACCGATGCCAACGTCTCCTTTAATAAAAATTAAATAAAAAACAACCTATACTTACCTTTCCGCCATAGTCCAGTTATTAACGAGTGTCCTACAACGATCTCCGGTGTAGAACACTGACATCGGGTGATGTCAGTGTCTACAGGGGCCCCGTGATGAACTGACAGCGGAGGTAATCTTCTGCGATGTATATCCCTATGCCGCTGCTGGGAGAGAGGTCATTTCAGTTCATTCTGTCACTGGCAATGCTGTGTGAGAAAATTCCCACGCAGCATTGCCGGAAAGTGAGAGAATTAACTCAGGTAACCTCTTCATTGATTCACTGCAGGAGGATCATCTCCTGTCAGTTCATCACTGGAAGGCCCTATAGAGCAGTTACATCACCCAATGTCACTGTTCTATAGGGGAGATCATCTTGGGACACTCGTTATTAATTAAAATGCATCAGACAGGGAGTATACGGTTGGTTTATTATTTTACTTTTTTTTTAAAGGCGACCGAAGGCATCGCATGGATTTGGCGTGCAATAAAAATATGAAAACCGTGTTGTGTTTTATTTAATTAAAATACTTTATTCTTATGTGTGTGTTTTTTTTAACCCTTTCATACTATAAGATTAATAATTTATAGGTGTCTTATTGATGCCTCTCCATTATTAACTGGGCTTAATGTCACCTTACAATACAAAGGTGACATTAACCCCTTATTACCCCATATGCCAATGCTACACGGCAGTGGGAAGAGAGGTGCTAAGTGCCGGAATCTTACAGATGCACCATTTCTGGGGCGGCTGCGGGCTGGTGTGTGTAGCCAGAAAGGGGCAAATATTTATGGCCCCTTCCTAGGCTATGAATATCAGCCCGCAGCTGTCTGCGTAGCCTTTCTGGCTATTAAATATAAAGGGACCCCACGTCATTTTTTTGGGGGCCCCCTATTTTAATAGCCAGTAAAGGCTATGCAGACAGCTGCGGGCTGATATTCAAAGCCTGGGAAGGGGCCATGGGTATTACCCCCTTCCCAGGCTATAAACATCAGCACCCAGTCACTGACTTTCCCTCTCTGTACTTGAAAATTGCGCAGGAACACACGCAATTTTATTTTCCTTTTTTTAAAAAAATAAACAGATACTGCGTTTAAGGCTGGGATCACATTTTACGACAAGCTCACATGAGTCTCGCACCTCAATACTCGCACTGCCGCTGGCACTCGGGACCGGAGTGTGCGGCTGCATGTATTTCTATGCAGCTGAACACTCCGGTCCGAGTGCCAGTGGCAGTGCGAGTAATGAGGTGCAAGACTCGTGAGAGTTTCTAGCAAGTGTGACCCTGGCTAAACGCAGATTTTTTTCTATCTATAGATATATCTAAGTATGTATCTATCTATCTATCTATAGATATATCTACAGTATGTATGTATCTATCTATAGATATATCTATGTATCTATCTATGTATTGCATATCTATCTATCCCAAATCTATCTATCTGTGTGTGTAATGGAGTATGGGTTGGACAAATGTAAAAGAGGAGGTTGGACAAGAAATGACATCACAAATCTTTTTTTTGTTAAATAACATATCTTTATTTAGCTTACAAAAACGTATACAAATCCGCATGAAAATCTGCATCAAAAATGCATCAAATCCGCATTTGCATTTTCTGCCAAGAGGTGCAGATTCTGTGCAGAAAATTCTGCAGGCAAATCTGCAACGTGTGCACATGCCCTTAATCTAACAGACATTCTAGTACAAGAAACTGCTCTGCTGCCAAAATGAATTTGTGTAGAATAAATGGAGGGCACCACTAGTAAAGTATCGGCAAGAGGGGTTCACCATGGGTATGCAAAATACATATGGTAAGACAAGAAAAAAGATCAAGCCCATAAAAGAGGGAACACCTCAATTGCACAAAAATAACATGTATATATTTGTAAAATTCACTTTATTAGTCAATATCAAAGAAGTGTATAAGAAGACAAGACACATACAAGATAAAACATTTAAAATTACATCTAGTACATGCAAAAAGACTTAAAAAGATGCCAAGCCTTAATATATAGGCTATGGCAATCCACACAATGTCCCCAAGGAAAAGGCACAACAACAATATAAATGATAGAAATCACTGGCTCTAGATTAAATTTCAAGCACTGATTGAATAGTCAATGTGTCACACATGTGCAATGAGATAATAATAAACATACAATACCACATGTGTCCAACAGCATTCGTAATAACTTGCGTCTGAAACCCCGAACTTGGACTTTACAAATATGGGCCCATTATTATAATTATACTTACCTGTCCAGCGACGCGTCCTCCTGTCCAGCGACGGGTCCTCCTGTCCAGCGATGCGTCCTCCCGTCCCTCTGTCTCCTGGCACATATGCTACCACTGCCGGCAGCTGACATCACCGCATGAACACTGCTAGAAAAAGCCGAAGACTGTGGAGTGCAGTGAATACTGCCGGCAGTTAATGAGCGACCCCGGTAGCAGATGTGTGTTATGAATGTGCTAGAGATAGTTTCTGAGCAGAGGCTCCCTCTGGTGGTTACAGACAGTACTGAAACTTTCAGCGAGGAATGGCAATCTGGGATCACTGACTGGTCTGATATAAGGGAGGTTCCCTCCCATGATGGTTGCCGGTGATCAATTGTTCTTGTCTCAATTGTGGTTCCTGGTTCATTAGGAAGTTTGCTGAGTCTTGCCTGCATCTTCTGCTATCAGATAAGATATTTTCTGCTTTTATTTTTGTGCTTGCTTTTTGCATTGTTCCCTGCACTTCTGTGGAGGTCAGCCAGGTCCCCTCCGGGGGCTTGTGCTCCTCTCAGTTTATCTGAAGCCACTGTTATTTGTTCATTTGCTTTTTCCTGTTTTTTCAGTGGCTGTGGCTTAGTTTTGTTACACAAGAGATCTGATTTAGGTGGTAGAGATCTTGTGATCACAGGTGTTTTTGCAATCAGAAGAGTTGGTATTTTTTAGGGGTTTTTTTGGATTGCAGTGAGTATCCTTTCCTGTACTTTTCTGTCTAGACAGATTGGGCCCCAGCGTTTGCTCATTCTATTTTCTGTCTGTGTCCGTGCTTCTTCTTGTCTAACCGCCATTACATGTTTGGGGGCTTCCTATTTTCTTTGGGATCTGCTCCGGGGCAGATAGCTTTCATCTTTCTGCCTTTAGGTGTAGTTATCTCTCAGGCTGTGACGAGGCGTCTAGGATCAACGTAGGAACACTCCACGGCTACCTCTAGTTGTGTTGTTAGTTCAGGTTACTGCAATCCAATAGGTTCCAGCCTCTCTGGTGTATTGCCGTTTTTGCTTATTCTCCTCAGCTACCAAAACACAACAGATGTGGCCAGAAGATAGCGGGACGGGAGGATGCGTCGCTGGACAGGTAAGTATAATTAATGGCTCTGGACCCGAACCGGACGCAAACTGTAACACGGGTTTCCCATGGAAACCCGTGTTCGGGACCTTGTACGGTCCCGAGCTTGATAGTTTGGGTTAGCTCATCCCTACCACCCTCTTATATGAGCAGCACTTGGCACAATATACTTGAATCACTATCTACAGACAAAGGTGGCATCTTATTCTTTTAACTTTTGTACCCAGTTTATTGTTATATAAAGTTGTGACTGAGGATTATGTCATATTTGCATATAGCAGAAAAATGGGGCTCTAGAGTTGGTTACTGGTGGGCACTTGGCACACAAGTCCGACACCGCATGTGGAGCATGGCTTTCAAAATGTAAAGCAGGTTCATGAAAATGGGCATAGTGCCAGGAAAAGTAAGTGACAGAAGCATTGTGTCTTGGCTGCAGATCACCAATCTTCTCTTTCTGTTTACTTCTGATTTTATATACTATGTTCATTACAAGTAATTTGGTGTTATGTTTTAGTAGCTGAGGAGAATAAGCAAAAACGGCAATACACCAGAGAGGCTGGAACCTATTGGATTGCAGTAACCTGAACTAACCACACAACTAGAGGTAGCCATAGAGCGTTCCTACGTTGATCCTAGATGCCTCGTCACAGCCTGACAGATAACTACACCTAAAGGCAGAAAGATGAAAGCTATCTGCCCCGGAGCAGATCCCCAAAGAAAATAGGAAGCCCCCAAACATGTAATGGCGGTTAGACAAGAAAAAGCACGGACACAGACAGAAAATAGAATGAGCAAATGCTGGGGCCTAATCTGTCTAGACAGAAAAGTACAGGAAAGGATACTCACTGCAATGCAAAAAAACCCTAAATAATACCAACTCATTCTGATTGCAAAAACACCTGAGATCAGACGATCTCTACCACCTAATCAGATATCTAAGCTGCAGCCACTGAAAAAACAGGAAAAAGCAAATGAACAAACAACAGTGGCTCCAGATAAACTGAGAGGAGCACAAGCCCCCGGAGGGGACCTGGCTGACCTCCACAGAAGTGCAGGGAACAATGCAAAAAGCAAGCACAAAAATAAAAGCAGAAAATATTTTCTGATAGCAGAAGATGCAGGCAAGACTAGCAAACTTCCAAATGAACCAGGAACCACAATTGAGACAAGAACAATTGATCACTGGCAACCATCATGGGAGGGAACCTCCCTTAAATCAGACCAGTCCGTGATCCCAGATTGCCATTCCTCGCTGAAAGGTTCAGTACTGTCTGTAACCACCAGAGGGAGCCTCTGCTCAAAACCATCTCTAGCACATTCATAACAGTACTCCCCCCTTGAGGAGCGGTCACCGAACCCTCACTTGTGCAACCAGGCCGATCAGGGTGAGCTTGGTGATAGGCACGGATCAGTCTCTAGCATGGATCTCCGAAGCAAACACCCAAGAATTGTCCTCCTGACCATAACCTCTCCACTTAACCAAATACTGGAGTTTCTGTCTAGAAAAACAAGAATCCAATATTTTCTCAACCACATACTCCAGATTGCCCTCAAGCAAAACAGGGTCAGGAGGCGCAGCCATAGGAACCACTGGCTCAACAAACCTCTTCAATAAGGACTTGTGGAACACGTTATGGATCTTAGATGTCCCTGGAAGAAGCAACGGAAGGAAACAGGATTAAGAATCTCCATGATCTTATAAGGTCCAATGAACCTAGGCTTAAAATTTGGAGATGCAACCCTCATAGGGATATTTCTTGAGGACAACCAAACCAAGTCCCCCACTTTAAACCGAGGACCATCAGTCCTATGACGGTTGGCAAACCGTTGGGCCTTCTCCTGAGAGAGAGACAACCTCTCCACTACCTGGTCCCAAATCTGCTGCATTCGCTCCACAACAGAGTCAACACCCGGGCAGACAGAAGCCTCCGCCTGTCCCGAAGAAAATCGAGGGTGAAACCCAAAATTGCAGAAAAATGGAGACATCAAGGTGGCAGAGCTAGCCCTAATATTAAGAGCAAACTTAGCCAAAGGCAAAAAAGAGACCCAGTCATCTTGATCAGCAGACACAAAACATCTCAAATAAGTCTCCAAGGTCTGGTTTGTTCTCTCGGTTTGTCCATTGGTCTGAGGATGAAAAGCAGAGGAGAAAGATAATTGAACACCAAGTTTAGAACAAAATGTCCTCCAAAATCTGGAAACAAACTGGACTCCTCTGTCAGACACAATGTTCTCCAGAATGCCATGTAACCGAACCACGTGCTGAAGGAACAAAGGCACCAATTCGGAGGAGGAAGGCAACTTAGATAATGGCACAAGATGTATCATCTTGGAAAACCTATCACAGATTACCCAGATAACGGTCATTCTCTGAGAAACAGGGAGGTCGGAAATAAAATCCATAGAGATATGTGTCCATGGCCTCTTGGGCACAGGTAATGGCATTAACAAACCACTAGAGCAAGAGCAAGGCTTGGAGCGAGACCAAGTCCCACAGGACTGCACAAATTCCCTGACGTCACGAGACAAAGTAGGCCACCAAAAGGACCGACTCAACAAGTCTCTGGTACCAAAAATCCCGGGATGACCAGCCAACGCGGAACAATGAATCTCAGACATCACACTCTTCTTCCACTGGTCTGGGACAAACAATTTCCCAATAGGGCAGCACTCAGGTTTATCCTCCTGACACACTTCCAGAGCCAGTCTCAAATTGGGCGAGATGGCGGAAAGAACTACACCCTCTTTCAAAATAACAGTAGGATCAGATAACTCAGGAGAGTCCGCAAAGAAACTCCTCGAGAGGGCATCCACCTTAACATTCTTAGTGCCAGAAAGAAAAGAAACCACAAAATTAAAACGTGTGAAAAACAAGGCCCACCTGGCCTGTCTAGGATTAAGTCGCTTGGCTGATTCGAGATAAACCAGATTCTTATGGTCCGTGAGGACCACCACCTGATGTTTGGCTCCTTCCAGCCAATGTCTCCACTTCATGGCCAATAACTCCCGATTACGCACGTCATAATTACGTTCAGTTGGAGAAAATTTTCGAGAGAAAAAGGCACAAGGGTAACTCTTAGAGGTCTCTAGATCTCTATGGGACAAAACGGCACCTGCCCCAATTTCAGAGGCATCAACCTCCACCTTAAATGGCAGAGAAACATCAGGCTGCCGTAGAACAGGAGCACAAGTGAATTTCTGCTTAAGTTCCTGAAACGCAGAGACTGACTCATGAGGCCAATTCACCACATCAGAACCCTTTTTGGTCAAATCAGTCAATGGTTTAACAATACCGGAGAAATTACCAATAAATTTACGATAAAAATTGGCAAAACCCCAAAATCTCTGAAGAGCCTTTAATGAAGTAGGTTGGACCCAATCACAGATGGCCTGAACCTTGACCGGGTCCATTTCAATAACAGATGGAGACAAAATGAATCCCAGAAATGAGACCTTCTGTACGCCAAAAAGACACTTTGATCCCTTCACATACAGTGCATTCTCTCTCAAAATCTGGAACACAGTCCGAACATGTTTCACATGAGAGTCCCAGTCATTGGAAAAAATCAAGATATCATCCAAATAAACAATCAGAAATGTATCCACAAAATCCCTGAAAATATCATTCATGAAGGATTGGAAGACGCAAGGAGCATTAGTGAGCCCAAAACGCCATCTTCCATTCATCCCCGTCCTTAATGTGAATAAGGTTATACGCCCCCCTGAGGTCAAACTTGGTAAACCAACTAGCACTTTTCACCCTGGAAAACAGGTCAGAAATCAAGGGTAACGGATATTGATACTTCACAGTGATCTTTGTTATGTTTCGGTAGCTGAGGAGTGCAGGTAAAAAAGGAAATACACCAGAGCAGTTGGAATCTATGGGATTGCAGTACCCTGACTAACCACCACAACTAGAGGCAGCCGTGGAGCGTTCCTACGATGGTCCTAGACGCCTCGTCACAGCCTGAGAAACTAACTACACCTAAGATAGAAATAGGAAAGCTATCTGCCCCGGAGCAGAACCCCAAAGATAATAGAAAGCCCCAAACATGTAATGGCGGTTAGACAAGAGGAAATACTGACACAGAAAGAAAATAGTATGAGCAAACGCTGGGGCCCAAACTATCTAAATAGAAAAGGACAGGAAGGGTACTTACTGCAATCTCAGAAAACCCTGAAAAACACCAACTCTACTAATATCAAAATCACCTGAGATCACACGACCTCTACCACCTAAATTAGTTCTCTGGTGCAACAAAAACAGCAGCCACTGAAAAAACTGGAAAAAGCAAAAGCACAAAACACAGTGGCTGGACTAAACTGAGAGGGCAAAAGCCCCCGGAGGGGACCCAGAAGGCCCCCACAGAAGTGCAGGACCAAATGCAAAAATATAGCAAAAACACAAAATAAGAAATTGTCTTATCTGATAGCAGGAGATGCAGACACGACACAGCAGGCTACAAGGGAAACTGGAAAGAAGGATTCAGACCAGAACAATTGATCACCGGCAACCCTGATGGGAAAATGATTCCCTTAAATAAGACCAATCAGTAACACCTGATTCCCAATCCTCACTAGTACCGCTTGCAACCACCAGAGGGAGCCTCTGCCCAGAACTCATCCCAAACACATTCACAACAGTACCCCCCCCTTGAGGAGGGGTCACCGAACCCTCATTTGAGCAACCAGGTCGGTCAGGATGAGTTCTATGATACGCACGGATAAGTCTCCTAGCATGGATGTCCGAAGCAAACACCCAAGAATTATCTTCCTGACCATAACCTCTCCATTTAACCAAATACTGGAGTCTTCGTCTAGAAAAACGAGAATCCAATATTTTCTCAACCACATACTCCAGATTGCCCTCAACCAAAACAGGGTCAGGAGGCACAGCAGCAGGAACCACTGGCTCAACAAACCTCTTCAACAAGGACTTGTGGAACACGTTATGGATCTTAAATGTCCCTGGAAGAAGCAAACGAAAAGAAACAGGATTAATAATCTCCATGATCTTATAAGGTCCAATGAACCTAGGCTTAAATTTAGGAGATGCTACTCTCATAGGAATATTCTTTGAGGACAACCAGACCAAGTCCCCCACTTTAAACCGAGGACCACCAGTCTATGCCGGTTAGCAAACCGCTGGGCCTTCTCCTGAGAGAGGGAAACCTCTCCACTACCTGGTCCCAAATCTGCTGCATACGCTCAACAACAGAGTCAACACCTGGACAGACAGAAGCCTCCGTCTGTCCTGAAGAAAAATCGAGGGTGAAACCCAGAATTACAGAAAAACGGAGACATCAAAGTGGCAGAGCTAGCCCTATTATTAAGAGCAAACTCAGCCAAAGGCAAAAAAGAGACCCAGTCATCCTGATCAGCAGACACAAAGCATCTTGATAAGTCTCCAATGTCTGGTTTGTTCTCTCAGTTTGACCATTGGTCTGAGGATGAAATGCCGAGGAGAAAGACAATTGAACACCCAGTTTAGAACAAAAAGTCCTCCAAAATCTGGAAACAAACTGGACTCCTCTGTCAGACACAATGTTCTCAGGAATGCCGTGTAAACGAACCACGTGCTGAAGAACAACGGCACCAAATTCAGAGGAGGAAGGCAACTTAGGTAATGGCACAAGATGTATCATTTCGGAAAACCTATCACAAATTACCCAGATGGTGGTCATTCTCTGAGAAACAGGAAGATCGGAAATGAAATCCATAGAGATATGGGTCCATGGTCTCTTGGGCACAGGCAATGGCATCAACAAACCACTAGAGCGAGAGCAAGGCTTGGAGCGAGAGCAAGTCCCGCAGGACTGCACAAATTCCCTGACATCGCGAGACAAGGTAGGCCCCCAAAAAGGACCGACTAACAAGTCTCTGGTACCAAAAATTCCGGATGCCCAGCCAATGCGGAACAATGAATCTCAGACATCACACTCTTTTTCCATTGGTCCGGGACAAACAATTTTCCAACGGGCAGCGCTCGGCCTATCCTCCTGACACCCCTCAGAGCAAGTCTCAAATTGGGCGAGATGGCGGAAAGAACTACACCCTCCTTCAAAATAACAGAGGGATCAGATAGCTCAGGAGAGTCCGCAAGGAAACTCCTCGAGAGGGCATCCGCCTTAACATTCTTAGTGCCAGGAAGAAAGGAAACACAAATTAAAACGTTGTGAAAAACAAGGCCCACCTGGCCTGTCTAGGATTGAGTCGCTTGGCAGATTCCAGATAGACCAGATTCTTATGGTCCGTAAGGACCACCACCTGATGTTTGGCTCCCTCCAGCCAATGTCTCCACTCTTCAAAAGCCCACTTCATGGCCAATAACTCCCGATTACCACGTCATAATTACGTTCAGTAGGAGAAAATTTTCGAGAGAAAAAGGCACAAGGGTTACTTTTAGAGGTCTCTGGATCTTTTTGGGACAAAACGGCACCTGCCCCAATTTCAGAGGCATCAACCTCCACCTGAAATGGCAGAGAAACATCAGGCTGCCGTAGAACAGGAGCAGAAGTGAATCTCTGCTTAAGTTCCTGAAACGCAGAGACTGCCTCAGGAGGCCAATTCACCACATCAGAACCCTTTCTGGTCAAATCAGTTAATGGTTTAACAATAACAGAGAAATTACCAATAAATTTACGATAAAAATTGGCAAAACCAAAAATCTCTGAAGAGCCTTTAATGAAGTAGGTTGGACCCAATCACAGATGGCCTGAACCTTGACCGGGTCCATTTCAATAACAGATGGGGACAAAATGAATCCCAGAAATGAGATCTTCTGTACGCCAAAAAGACACTTTGATCCCTTCACATACAGAGCATTCTCTCTCAAAATCTGGAATACAGTTCGAACATGTTTCACATGAGAGTCCCAGTCATTAGAAAAAATCAAGATATCATCCAAATAAACAATCAGAAACTTGTCCACAAAATCCCTGAAAATGTCATTCATGAAGGACTGGAAGACGGAAGGAGCATTAGTGAGCCCAAAGGGCATCACAAGGTACTCAAAATGCCCTTCAGGGGTGTTAAATGCCGTCTTCCATTCATCCCCGTGCTTAATGCGAATAAGGTTATACGCCCCCCTGAGGTCAAGCTTGGTAAACCAAGTAGCATTTTTCACCCTGGAAAACAGGTCAGAAATCAAGGTAACGGGTATTGATATTTCACAGTAATATTGTTCAAGAGACGATAATCAATACACGGCCTTAATGAACCATCTTTTTTGGCCACAAAGAAAAAACCGGCACCTAAGGGTGAAGAGGATGGTCTGATATGACCCTTCTCCAATGATTCCTTGATATAAGACCGCATAGCGTCATGTTCAGGTACAGACAAGTTAAAAAGGCGACCTTAGGGAATTTACTACCTGGCACTAATTCAATAGCGCAGTCATAGCTCCTATGGGGAGGTAAGGATGCAGATTTACTTTCGCTAAACACATCAGAAAAATCAAACAAAAAGTCAGGAACATCCTCAGCCTGGGGGGAGGCAGAAAAAACAGGAGTGTTGGTATTAACACATTGGCAGCCCCAACTGGTTACAGACACAGATTTCCAATCCAAAACAGGATTATGAGACTGTAACCAAGGGAAACCCAGCACGATAATGTCATGCAGATTATATAGAACCAAAAATTTGCAGCACTCCTGGTGATCAGGTTGAACCCTCATTATCACTGAGTAGAAAACTGGGGTTTATTCTCAGCCAAAGGGGTAGAATCGATCCCCAGTAGGGGAATAGACTTCTGTAGGGGTATCAAGGGAAATCCACAACGTTTAGCAAAATCATAATCCATCAGGTTAATAGCTGCTCCAGAATCAACGAAAGCCTGAGCAGAAAATGAGGACAGAGAGCATATCAGAGTGACAGTTAATAAAAACTTAGTCTGAACACTACCCAAGACAACTGAGCGTGCAAAACGTCTTCCCCGCTTAGGGCAGACTGAAATAGCATGAGAGGCATCACCACAGTAGAAACATAACCCATTGCGCTTTCGAAACTCATGACGCTGTGCCCCAGACACCACTCCATCACACTGCATGGGCTCAGCAGCTGGCTCACAAGGCAACACCACTCCACGCATACTTCTCCGCTCACGCAAAAGTCTGTCAATTTGAATGGCTAATGACATAGAATCATTGAGACCAGAGGGGACAGGGAATCCCACCATAACATCCTTTACATTATCCGACAGACCCTTCCGAAAAAGAGCTGCCAAAGCGTCGTCATTCCATTTGGTCAGGACTGCCCACCTACGGAATCTTGACAGTATAACTCAGCGTCATCAAGCCCCTGATTTAATGCAACAAGGCTTTTTCAGCTTGATCAGTGACATTAGTCTCATCGTACAATAACCCCAAAGCCTGAAAAAATGCATCAACATCACTCAAAACAGGATCCCAGGTGTCAGGGAAAAAGCCCAATCCTGAGGATCGCCGCGCAGGAGAGAGATGACAATTTGAACCTGCTGCGCTGCGTTTCCTGAGGACTTAGATTTTAAGGCAAAAAACAATTTACAGTTATTTTTGAAATCCTGAAACTTAGCTCGATCCCCTAAAAACAAATCTGGCATGGGGATCCTAGGTTCCACAACAGGCAACCCAGCAAGATATGCAGCAATACTCTGAACCTCAGTGGCAAGCTGATCCAAACGGCCAGACAACTGTGCAAACTCCATTGGGGGAAAAGATCCTCCCCAGCACCCAGAGATACAGAGGGAAAAAAAAATGCAACAAACAGAAAAATATCTCTGACAACTTTTCTTCCTTCAAAAATTTTTTCCCTTCTGTGAGTACCATACAATTTTTTATGGCCGGTGATACTGTTATGTTTCGGTAGCTGAGGAGTGCAGGTAAAAAAGGAAATACACCAGAGCAGTTGGAATCTATGGGATTGCAGTACCCTGACTAACCACCACAACTAGAGGCAGCCGTGGAGCGTTCCTACGATGGTCCTAGACGCCTCGTCACAGCCTGAGAAACTAACTACACCTAAAGATAGAAATAGGAAAGCTATCTGCCCCGGAGCAGAACCCCAAAGATAATAGAAAGCCCCCAAACATGTAATGGCGGTTAGACAAGAGGAAATACTGACACAGAAAGAAAATAGTATGAGCAAACGCTGGGGCCCAAACTATCTAAATAGAAAAGGACAGGAAGGGTACTTACTGCAATCTCAGAAAACCCTGAAAAACACCAACTCTACTAATATCAAAATCACCTGAGATCACACGACCTCTACCACCTAAATTAGTTCTCTGGTGCAACAAAAAACAGCAGCCACTGAAAAAACTGGAAAAAGCAAAAGCACAAAACACAGTGGCTGGACTAAACTGAGAGGGCAAAAGCCCCCGGAGGGGGACCCAGAAGGCCCAACAGAAGTGCAGGACCAAATGCAAAAATATAGCAAAAACACAAAATAAGAAATTGTCTTATCTGATAGCAGGAGATGCAGACACGACACAGCAGGCTACAAGGGAAACTGGAAAGAAGGATTCAGACCAGAACAATTGATCACCGGCAACCCTGATGGGAAATGATTCCCTTAAATAAGACCAATCAGTAACACCTGATTCCCAATCCTCACTAGTACCGCTTGCAACCACCAGAGGGAGCCTCTGCCCAGAACTCATCCCAAACACATTCACAACAGATCTTATTCAAGAGACGATAATCAATACACGGCCTCAATGAACCATCCTTTTTGGCCACAAAGAAAAAACCGGCACCCAAGGGTGAAGAGGATGGTCTGATATGACCCTTCTCCAATGACTCCTTGATATAAGATCGCATAGCATCGTGTTCAGGTACAGACAAGTTAAAAGGCGACCTTTAGGAAATTTACCACCAGGCACTAATTTAATAGCGCAATCATAGCTCCTGTGAGGGGGCAAGGATGCAGATTTACTTTCACTAAATACATCCAAAAAAATCAGTAAAAAAGTCAGGAACATCCTGAGACTAGGGAGAGGCAGAAAAAAACAGGAGTGTCTGCATTAACACATTGGCAGCCCCAACTGGTCACAGACACAGATTTCCAATCCAACACAGGATTATGAGACTGTAACCAAGGGAAACCTAGTACAATAATGTCATGCAGATTATACAGCACCAGAAATTTGCAACTCTCCTGATGATCTGGTTCAACCCTCATTATCACCTGAGTAGAAAACTGAGGTTTATCCTCCGCCAAAGGAGTATAATCAATGCCAGTAGGGGAATAGACTTCTGCAGGGGTGTCATGGGAAACCCACAACGTTTGGCAAAGTCAAAATCCATCAGGTTAATAGCTGCTACTGTATCAACAAAAGCCTGAGCAGAAAATGTGGACAGGGAGCAAATCAGGGTAACAGTCAACAGAAATTTAGTCTGAACACTACCCAAGACAAACTGAGCATGCAAAACATCTTCCCCGCTTAGGGCAGATTGAAATAGCATGAGAGGCGTCACCACAGTAGAAACATAACCCATTGCGCTTTCGAAACTCATGACGCTGTGCCCCAGAAGTCACTCTATCACACTGCATGGGCTCAGAAGCTGGCTCACAAGACAACACTATCTCACGCATACCTCTGCGCTCACGCAAACGTCTGTCAATTTGAATAGCCAATGACATAGAATCATTGAGACCAGAGGGAGCAGGGAATCCCACCATAACATCCTTTACATTCTCTGACAGCCCCTTCCAAAAAAGGGCTGCCAAAGCATCATCATTACATTTGGTCAGGACTTCCCACTTTCGGAATTTCTGACAGTACAACTCAGCGTCTTCAAGACCCTGATTTAATGCCAACAAGGTTTTTTCAGCTTGATCAGTGACATTAGGTTCATCATACAATAACCCCAGAGCCAGAAAAAATACATCAACATCATTCAAAACAGGATCCCCAGGTGTCAGGAAAAAGCCCAATCCTGAGGGTCGCCGCGCTGGAGAGAGATGACAATTTGAACCTGCTGTGCTGCGTTCCCTGAGGACTTAGGCTTTAAGGCAAAAAACAACTTACAGTTATTTTTGAAATTCAGAAATTTTAGCCCGATCCCCCAAAAAACAAATCTGGCATGGGAATCCTAGGTTCCACAACCGGCAACCCACCAAGATAGGTAGCAATACTCCGAATTTCAGTGGCAAGCTGATCCACACAGCCAGACAACTGTGCAAGCTCCATTAAGAGGAAAAAAAATCCTCCTCAGCACCCGGAGAAAAAGAGGGAAAAATGCAACAAACAGGGAAAAAAAAAAAATCTCTGACAACGCTGACAACTTTTTTTTTTTCACACTATTTTTCCCTTCTGTGAGTACCATATAATTTTCAGTTTGGGCCGGTGATACTGTTTTGTTTTGGTAGCTGAAGAGAATAAGCAAAAACGGCAATACACCAGAGAGGTTGGAACCTATTGGATTGCAGTAACCTGAACTAACCACACAACTAGAGGTAGCCGTGGAGCGTTCCTACGGTGATCCTAGACGCCTCGTCACAGCCTGAGAGATAACTACACCTAAAGGCAGAAAGATGAAAGCTATCTGCCCCGGAGCAGATCCCCAAAGAAAATAGGAAGCCCCCAAACATGTAATGGCGGTTAGACAAGAAGAAGCACGGACACAGACAGAAAATAGAATCAGCAAACGCTGGGGCCCAATCTGTCTAGACAGAAAAGTACAGGAAAGGATACTCACTGCAATCCAAAAAAAACCCTAAAAAATACCAACTCTTCTGATTGCAAAACACCTGACATCACACGATCTCTACCACCTAATCAGATCTCTGGTGTAACAAAACTAAGCCGCAGCCACTGAAAAAAACAGGAAAAAGCAAATGAACAAACAACAGTGACTCCACTGACCAGTCTGTGATCCCAGATTGCCATTCCTCGCTGAAAGGTTCATTACTGTCTGTAACCACCAGAGGGAGCCTCTGCTCAGAAACCATCTGTAGCATATTCATAAGAATTTGGTATGAGGAACATAACAAATGTGGATACTATGCCTACAGACATAAAAGTACTGAAGACATACAAGAGAAATTGGTACAGCTGTAACAAGGTGGCACGGGGTGGTAGTCGTGGGCGAGTCCATTAAGGCACAGTCAGTCCACACCCCGGCCCCTTGCACATGAAAAGACAGTTCTTATCCCAGCCACAGGTCATAGTGGGTTACATCAGGATCATGGCTGCTCTCCAGGTTGGAACGGCGTCTTCAGAATGCACAACACGTCACACTCTTTAGGTCCCAATAGTGGCAACTTTTTAATAAAGATGAAAAATAGAAGAAGGTAATAATTCCTGATCTGTCCCTATTCACAGCAATGGCTGCAGCAACAGAAGCAATGGCTCCCAATCGACTTCTAGGAGCTACAAGTCCCTTCTGAGGCACACACACAGTCCTTGTGCCTGTTCTGTTCTTCTTCAGGGGTATGGCCAGCTCCCAGCAGGGGAGCACACAGTGCCACGGGCCAGCCTGCCCAGGCACTGAACTGGAGACAGGGACTTCCTGTCTGCTTGGAGGCTGCTAGCTCAACCCTTCAATTAACCTTTGCTCATTAAGACATTACAAACACAGCACAGAATTATTAATACACACTAGTACATAAATAATAGTAATACACAGGGAAAAACAATCGAGGGTCCCCACCACCTCTTTACACAGCCAAAGAACAATGGGCTGCTTGAAAAACTACCTGGTTTCTTTTTTCTAAAAATCAAGGTGAGTTCCACGTAAGAACACTACATTTTCTATTTGTAAACCAAAAGCTTTTCACCCTACCCATAAGTCTTCATAACAGTCCTCCATTTATTGTGGGCTATGAAAGTTTTGGTCCTTTATTCTAAATCCATACTTGTTAACCCATGTTAAAAATCCAGGAAGCTCTTGAAGAACACAGGAAACTCCAGGAACAGTTGGGATGACATTCAGAATCCTCCAAAAAAATACATTTCCTGAGGTTTTGGTGACACTTTGAGAAGGAATGGAAGAAGCATGGAGGGAAATAGACTAATATGAAAGAATATCCATAAGACACATATTTTCTAAAACAAAATTATTTTTAGCATCAGAAATGCAAATTTGTCTCATAGACTTTCTTGCTTAGGTGATTTTTCCTTTTTGCGCTTTCAGATTTTTCTTTTCTTCTTCCAAAAGCCATAATTTGATTTATTTTTCATCAACGTATTCTTATGATGGCTTGATTTTTGTGGGCTGAGTTGTTAATTTGAATCTCACCATACATTTAACCATACAATGTACTGAAAAATGGGAAAAAAAATATAATAGGGATGAAATGGGAAAAAAATGGAATTACGGTATGTAATTGTTTTTCTGGGGCTTTTTATGGTGTTCATAGCACATTAAAAAAATCTTGAAAAATGGCTAAGGTCAGTATGATTTCGACAATACCAAACGTGCATAGATTTGTTTTCATTGAAATCTATAAAAAATGTTGGTTCATGTTGTTATTTTTTAAGCCCACAATATTTTTATTTTTCCATCGATGCAGCTGTGTGACG
Organism: Oophaga sylvatica; assembly: GCA_033576555.1. Lineage (NCBI taxonomy): Eukaryota > Metazoa > Chordata > Amphibia > Anura > Dendrobatidae > Oophaga > Oophaga sylvatica. The sequence continues at coordinate 298,178,043 of JARQOD010000003.1, read as the reverse complement.
GGTTGTTTTTTTGCATTGCGAATTGACAATTGTATTGATACCATTTTGTAGTAGATGCAATGTTTTGATCACTTTTTATTATATTTTTTTAGGGGAATATGGCTTTCAAAAAAGGCAATTCTGGAATTTAGTTTTTTTTCTATGGCTAAGCTTTACAGATGGACCAAGATGAAAGTAATGTGGGTCTTTAGGAAACCCACGACAGCAATGGTAATCCATCAGTGCCCAATGATTGCGTTGCATGGAGCTAATGGAAGCTGGGGCATGTTAGCACAGGCAAACTTTCCAGTGATGTGAGAAATAGACAACAATAGCTAAATGATTAACATCTGGGGATCTGCCACTTTTGATTAAGTTCAACTCCAGAGCAAACTGTACACACCCTGACCTGTTCCATGACAGATACAGTCATGGTCGAAAATGTTAGCACCAGAAGCTTAGCTACCAGAAAGGCAAAGAGGGCAATCTCACTGGTCCCCATGCTCTGGGGGCCCTTCCAAAGCTACTGTAAGCTTTCCGGGGGGTTTAGCTCTAGGATCGCTGTCTGGGTAGACAGAATGGCACGGAAACAGTTCATTCAGACAGCAGTTTGGTGAAAACTGGCCGCAACCAGTTTTATTAAAGTCCACAGCACACAGATAAAAACAAATCATAAACAGAAAACCTGGGCTTGTCTAGCCTCTAATTACACTTAGATAGATGGCCCTCTCTATCCGGGACCAGACTCTACCAGTCTGTGCCCAAAACAACACATATCACATATGTTACCAGTATGGAGTTTCACAGACACTCCTCTTTATGTCCGAAGGCAACTCCAATGTCCAGACTTGAGATAGGTCACCTCCTATTCAGTCGCTATTCGCACGGATTCTCACTGCGACTACTCCTGTGTCCGGGGTACTTCCTGCACCCAGACTGAGATAGCTCACACTCTTAGAGACTGCTTCCTTGTGCCAGGACACCTCCCTGTGTCCGGGCTGAAGACAGCTCCCACACTCTTGGAGACACCTTCTGTGTCTGGACCCCTTGTCCAGACTGAATGAGCTCTCTGACTGTGCTCACAAGCACCTACTTCTGGCTTCCTAATCAACACCTGAGTGGCCACAGGTTTGAGCTGCAAGCGTTGTACTGAATGGCAGGTGTAGTGACCTTTCTTTACCACCAGGTTTACAAAGCCACACATTTCGCTCATACCAGTCAGCAAGGTACTTAGGTGAAATATACACCTCATTCACCACATATTCCTTCACTGTCTCACATATCCCCTCCCTCTTCTCCAGACCGGAGGGCTGGTCAACAATCCAACAGAGACAGTGAACTCTGGACCAGTCATGGCCCTCATCAGCTTCATCCTCACCACTGTCATAGCCAACATCAGTTTTCTCTTCATCTGAAGCATCCGCACTACCCTGTACCCTCCCAGGCCTATACTCTCTGCGGGCCTCGGGTACCCTGCACGGTTTCATCTTGACTTTAGTGCCAGCCTCAGTCTCGGTATAGTGGCTCACCAGATAAGTACGACCAGGCACGTCAGAACAGCTCTGCTGATTCTTCCTCAGAAACTTTCGTACCTCCTGTTTTTGGGGCACTGACCCTGTGTCACCAACTGTTACAGGAGGTATAGGGGTTTTCTCTAATTCCTCCTGAACTTTCTTTAGCACATCTACTTTCTTAAATATCCGTTGATTCATAAATTCTACCTCACAGAACCCAAGCGCCTCTGTCATGGTCTCTGACCATTCCGAGCCACACTGTTCAAACGATTGGCACTGTAGAGGGAGCTGATCGTTTTTCTTGGTCGGTACACATAATTTATCCTCTTCTGGTACAGGCTCACTTTGCATAAGACTCAGAGCTCTTACTTCTTTCTCCAGGAGATCCTCATGGCTACGCATCTTCTCCTGTAGTTGTTGGACGTCCTTTACGTCTTCGGCCCTTTCTTCAGGCTCTTCTGGTAGGACATGCTCAGAAGCCCTACCATCAGTCTTCTTTTCCACCACGTTCTGCATCCCATCTGAGCTCCCGTGTATCTGCAGCGGCAACGGAGCGACACATCGCCCCTCCCACTCACTGGGACGTGGTTCAAGTGTAGACTCCATGAAAATGCGCCTGAGCTCACCAAGGCCAACCCGAGGTCTCAAAATCTCATCTTGGGATTTATCCAGATCCTTTGGGTCGCTCGAAAACTCCGATGGCGCACGGGCGCCGAACTTCCGGCCCGAGCTTCGCAAGTCGCAGCCACGGATCCGGACAGTACACCGTCCACGCCGCTGTCTCCAACAGAAACATATTCCGGGGCAGAGTCATTCCCCACATCTTCAGTCTTGTTCCTCACATCTTCACTTGAGACATCAGCCTCTGGTGAGGCACCTGGCCTGGTGTCCACCACTTCCATGGCTTTCTCCACCTCTGCAGCATCACCTTCCGAGTCCTTGGCATGATGCAGATCCACACCACACACTGACAACTTCTCATCTTCAACAGCATCCACTTGTGCTGTGTTCAGTTTCAGAGTCCTGCCTTTAAAGCTCAGCTCTCCTCCTTTCACCTTAGTCTTCGCCAGGGAACCGGCCAACTGTAAAACATCTCCAGATGCCATCTTCTGTCTGGCTGTAAGGTCAGCATCAGCTTTCTTCTCAGGACTCTCAACCTCCTCTGCTACCATGCCTTCCTCATTTGCACTGGTTGCTTTATGGTCATCAGATAATTCACTATCACTATCTGACCCTTTTTCTCAGCCACATCTGGCTCACTGTCAGGGCTATACACTTCATTTTCATTCACATCCTGCTCACTGTTAGGGTTATACAATTCATTTTCATTCACATCCTGCTCACTGTCAGGGTTATACAATTCATTTTCATTCACATCTTGATCTGGAACCTTAGTTAACATGTCATCCACAACATTAACTTCACCATCTGGTCCCTCAAGTATGTGACTATGTGACAACCCCAGCACTATACTTCTATATAGTTCAGGCACTAGGAGCTGACTCACAACCTCTCCCTGGACTTCAGTGTTTATGGCAACATGAGAGAACCTCTCCTCAGAGTCAGGCTCCTGGGAAACCTCATTTAGAACAATCATATTTTCCTGTGCTGTTTTAGAGAGGGTTCTCGCCACTGCTCACTCTCAAAACCGTCACAGGACACAGGCAAGTCAGGGACACTCGGTTCCCGAGAACCACCATCCTCGTCTTCCAACATCACCTGCAAAGGAATTTCATCACTATCACAGTCATCATTATTATCAACATCATCATCATGACTATGATCAGTATTATCATCACTATCATTATCAGCATCAGCACCATTTTCATGGTCATCATCATTATCAGGTTCATCATCATTATCACATAATTTTAACATCCCACTAGCATTGTGTTCCGCCCCTCGGGACTGCGCACCCTCAGTAGGAGCTTCATCACACTGTCCATCAGAAACATTTTTCCCCCAGAGATCCTTAGACCGGGGAAAGTCATTACCCAATATAACGGGTTGCACCAGGGTCTTCACTACCCCCACTTCACATGAAATCTCCCCGAGTTTGGGGACCAAGTCCACGGCAGTCTCTGGGTAGACTTTGGTGTCTCCATGGATGTACACCACACTCAGGTGCTTATCAGGGATGAAGTCCCTATCACTCAGGCTGTCACATACGGAAGTCACTGGACTCTCTGAGTCCAAGAGGGCCTGTGCTGGGCAGTCACTTACAACCACCGGGGACCCCTGTGGTCCAGTCTCTTCGGCTGAGGTGGACACACACACAGGTTCTGCGCAGAGAGAGAGGGATCTGCCATCATCACAACACATAGGCTCCCCTCTATTGGACAGTTGGCTGCAATTTCACGCCAGCTCCAACACTGTCCATCACACTCTCCCACCCACATGTCCCCTCGGGCCTGAACCCGCTTATCAGCATACCCCATGTCCCCAACAGCTGGAACGCTCTTACCGCGAGAGTTCAGCGTCCGGGAACTCCGAAGTGACGACCTCTCAGATGGCTGTACCTCAGGAGGACGTGCTTGGGTGTAGCGGTCCACTATCACCTTTTCAACTCCATAATCAGGCCTGCTGACTGCAGACTCCCAACTGTATCTCCAGTCACGAACTCCCTGGCACGGGCTGTCACCGTAACACCCAGCCGGGTAAGAATCGCCGCTTTCAACTTGGCATAGTCTTCGCTGTCCTGCTTGCTCAGGTCAGCCCAGACTTTTTGGGGTTCCCCAATCAGATAGGGTACGACCACCATGGCCCATTCAGATAGTGGCAGATTCTCCTTCTCTGCCAGTCTCTCAAACCTAGTAAGATATACCTCCACATCATCACGAGGTGTCATTTTTCTCAAGGACCGTCTTACCGCCTTCTTTATAGCGGACAACGCCGGTGCCTTCACAACATTACTTCGGGACGCGGCACCGAAATCCTTTTTTGGTGCTGTCATCTGCTCAATAAATAACCGGTTATTCTCCTGCTGCTGCTGCAGGAATTGCTGCCGGTCCTCCTGCATGCGCTGCTGGTGCTGCAGGCGCTGCTGCTCCATGCTCTGCTCCATGCTTCGCTGGGCCTGGGCCAGGTACTCAATGAGCTCCTCCATACTGCCGGACTCATCTGTCTCAACCACGGCAGTTTTATGTTGCACATTAACTTGTGCCATTTGTTCAAACAGCGCCTCCATGCTGTCATCCATGCTGTCAGACTTCTCTGTCTTAACAACGGCAGTCTTCACTCAAGACATACACACTACACAGCTTTTTTTCCACAGAAAATTCAGCCTTGCTGTGCAACCACTTTTTTTTTTTTTTCTTTTGCAAAGTCTATTAGGGCTACTGTCTCTTTAAGACTGCTCCACAAACTTTTCTTTTGCTGCTGCACATTCCACAGTCATTTTCACAACAAGTTCAGCTTTGCTGTGCATACATTTTCTCTCGGCAGACCCTATCAGGGCCACTGTCTCTCCAAGACTGCTCCAAACAGACGTTTCTGCTGACACACACTTTTTTTTTTTCTCTGTTGCTATTTCAATAGACTTCACCTTTAATGCTGTCTCTCGCCACTGTGCTGCATGCACACTCCAGCACTAACTGTACCAGGCCCTGCGCTGCCCCAGCATTCTCCGCCAATTGTAAGCTTTCCGGGGGGTTTAGCTCTAGGATCGCTGTCTGGGTAGACAGAATGGCACGGAAACAGTTCATTCAGACAGCAGTTTGGTGAAAACTGGCCGCAACCAGTTTTATTAAAGTCCACAGCACACAGATAAAAACAAATCATAAACAGAAAACCTGGGCTTGTCTAGCCTCTAATTACACTTAGTTAGATGGCCCTCTCTATCCGGGACCCAGACTCTACCAGTCTGTGCCCAAAACAACACATATCACATATGTTACCAGTATGGAGTTTCACAGACACTCCTCTTTATGTCCGAAGGCAACTCCAATGTCCAGACTTGAGATAGGTCACCTCCTATTCAGTCGCTATTCGCACGGATTCTCACTGCGACTACTCCTGTGTCCGGGGTACTTCCTGCACCCAGACTGAGATAGCTCACACTCTTAGAGACTGCTTCCTTGTGCCAGGACACCTCCCTGTGTCCGGGCTGAAGACAGCTCCCACACTCTTGGAGACACCTTCTGTGTCTGGACCCCTTGTCCAGACTGAATGAGCTCTCTGACTGTGCTCACAAGCACCTACTTCTGGCTTCCTAATCAACACCTGAGTGGCCACAGGTTTGAGCTGCAAGCGTGTACTGAATGGCAGGTGTAGTGACCTTTCTTTACCACCAGGTTTACAAAGCCACACATTTCGCTCATACCAGTCAGCAAGGTACTTAGGTGAAATATACACCTCATTCACCACATATTCCTTCACTGTCTCACACTACGCTACTGTCAACTGTATGTACGACTGTCGTCGCAAGTTCAGCTGTATTGGCTCGATGCTAATACAATTAAAAACACTGATGAGACAGCCCTCTCCCATCATTCCCCCTCTGTGTCTGATGCCACTGACACAGACACTGACAGCAGGTGCGATTACGTCATTATTTGGTGCCCACTGTCCTGAAGTGAGCGGGTGCTTGGAGAAGCGAGGGAGCTAGGAGGAGTAGTGAGTATTAAGTAAAAAAGGGGAGAAGCCAGCGCTGCCTATGGTCAGCATGCAATACATAAAGTGCATATGCACATATTGGTTTCTAACTGTATTTAATAATGAGACATTTGGCAAATAATTGATCAATTCTTTGAGCCACCCCGCCACGACAAGGCATTCTCATATGGGGCAGTCCTACTCTACGTTTTTTATATTCGCTGTGCCATTACGGCCTCCTGAATGTATAAAAGCAAGACTGGAAAAAATCAAAACTGCAAAAGTACCTGAAGCATTGCTGTATCACTCCCATGGTGCCAGTAAGGCAAGCGCAGGTGAAAGCCGACCAGGTCCAGAGATGGACATTTCAGATCTGACTTCTACACTGCCAGACCAGCAACCACAGATGAAGGGTGAAACAAGCCCAGACACAGGTGCACAATCAAATAGAGCCTAGGGCAGGGCTGCTGTATGTGTGTACAGCAGCCTAGGTCAATCACAAAAAAAAAACAGATAGAATGGCGTGCATAACCCAGCGCGCACGGCAACAAGTGGTAGTCAGCCACGTACCAATATCAAGCAAAAAAAGGGGGGAGAAGCCAGCGCTGCCTATGGTTAGCATGCAATACATAAAGTGCATATGCACATATTGGTTTCTAACTGTATTTAATAATGAGACAATTGGCAAATAATTGATCACTTCTTTGAGCTACCCCGCCACGACAAGGCATTCTCATATGGGGCAGTCCTACTCTACGTTTTTTTATATTTGCTGTGCCATTACGGCCTTCTAAATGTATTAAAAGCAAGACTGCAAAAAAAAAAAACTGCAAAAGTTCCATGAAGCATTGCTGAATCACTCCCATGGTGCCAGTAAGGCAAGCGCAGGTAAAGAATGCCTTGTCATGGCGGGGTGGCTCAAAGTATTGATCAATTATTTGCCAAATGTCTCATTTTTAAAAACAGTTAGAAACCAATATGTGCATATGCACTTTATGTATTGCATGCTGACCATAGGCAGCGCTGGCTTCTACCCTTTTTTTGAGTAGTTAGTATTGTATTGATTTATTTATTTTTTATGGGGAGTGCATTTTACTTTATATAGCCTGCTTATGGTGTGCATTATACTACACAGACTCTGCCTATGATAAGTGCATTATACTATACAGGCTAATCAGTTCACTTCACTGACCTGATTAGCCTGAGAAGCAATCAATTAAGCTTCCCACACTAATCACTTCCTCTCCTGTCGGCCGGGGAGAGGAACTCCTTCATTCGGGGACTTACAGCTGAGCTGCTTGCATTAGCTGTGCTGCTAGCTGTAAGCCAGTTAAACCCTTTGTGAAGGATTACAGCGTGGGACCTGACAGAGCACTGGATAGGTAAGAATAATGTTGCTTTATTATTTTATTTTTATTACAGGTGAACAAGGGCTTCGCACGGATTAGGCTGGCTTCACACATCCGGCGGGCGCCTTGCGGCGCCCCGGCATTTTCCCGCAGCGCCGCATCTGAAAATCTGATGCGCCGCATGCGGCTTTTTTCGCATTGACATGCATTAGCGCCGGATGGCGCCGCATGTCAATGCGTTGCATGCGGTTTTGTCCGGATGCGGCGCAAATGTACATTGCGGCGTCCAGAAAAAACGCTGCATGTAACGTTTTTTGTTTTTGCCGGATGGTCTCTTATCTCTCCAAGCATCAGAAACCATCCGGCAAAAAAAACGCATTTTGGGCGCCGGAAGTGTGAAAGCTTTTCACATGCGGCGCTGCGGCAAAATGCCGGGGGCGCCACCAGGCGCCTGCCGGATGTGTGAAAGAGGCCTTACCTGTAAAATAAAAGATGGTCAAAAACTGTGTGATTATTTCATTAAAATGATTTTTAATTAAAGTGTGTGTGTTTTATTTTTATTTCATATAATAGGATTAATAATTGATAGTTGTCTAATTGACAGCTCTCAATTATTAATCTGGCTTAAAGTCACCTTTCAATAGCAAGGTGGCTTTAACCCATTATTAACCCATTCGCCACCGCTACAGGGCAATGGGAATAGACGGGCTAAGTGCCAGAAAGGGCGCATCTAATTATAGATTTGCCTTTTCTGGGGTGGCTGGGGGCCAGGGGGGGCACTAAATAAATGCACCCTCCCTAGGCTAATATTATCTGCCCCCACTCGCTGGCTTTCCCTGTCTGGTGTAGAAAATACCGCAGGAGCACACAGATTTTTTTTCAACGAATTTACACCTTTAATTAACTCATGTAATTGTTAGTGAAAATCATATATCAAACTACATGAAATGACATGGTTAACTGTATGTAAACCATGTGTCATTTCATGTCGGGTGGTTCTGTAATTTCACAAAAGCCGATAATTGAATTAGCGGCTATTATACTATGTAGAAGTGTATTAACTGTAAATATATATATATATATATATATATATATATATATGTGTCACAATGACATGTATATATATATACTAGCTGTTTCCAGCGAGCTAACGCTCGGCACGCTCATTGCTATCTAATTAATGCTGCTGGTGAGTAAACTAAAGTAAATAATGACAGCATTCAATAGCGCAGGTGGTAAATTAAATTAAAATGAAGTTAATAACAATAATAATCATCAAAAATCTGAACAATACTAATGATACATTTTACTGGATTCAGTAAGATGTGCGTTTTTTATTCATTCCAGCATCTAAACAAATTTCATAACGAAACATTAATTAAGTTAAAATTTTCTGTAAACACAATTAAATGTATAGTCATTTTCGTCATTTTCAAAGATCTTTCCTTGACTTCTACCAGGTACAATTTGAACTGAAAGACCTTTACAACTTGTTACTCTAGAGAATGCAGTGTGTAATTGACCATGTGTGAATACAGGATCAGGTAGGAGAACGCCAATCTTATCGAATGTTTGTCCTTGCGATTTTGCAATTGGAACAAGCCAGACGAAGTGGGAATTGTTTTCTTGTTAACTTAAACGGGATATCGCAATTTTCGCTAGTGTCCAATGTTATTCTTGGAATGAGAACCTTTTGACCACGACGCTCGCCAGAAAAAATACTGCAGTCAATGAGATTTGTGCCAAGAGTTTCTACAATTAATCGAGTACCATTGCACAGTCCTTTCTTTGGATTTAGATTGCTGAGTGGCATGACACGGCAGCCTTTCTTAAGGTTGAGCATATGAGGGAGGCCCATAAGAGTTAGGGAATGTACAAATTCGATGGGGTACTGAGCTCTTTCTTCTTCTGTCTCACAGGATGAAATATTGTTGACACTGAAGTATGATTTAGTCTGACCTCTAAGCATGTTCAACACTTGTTCATTGACTGTCAGCATGTCACAGTTTTTAGGGCATAGTACTGCTCTGGAAGATCAGCAGGAGTGTACGTGTGGTAATGTGTTGGGGGGGTGGGATTATGTGTAGTAATGTGGTGGGGGCAGGATTATGTGTGGTAATGTGCTGGGGGGCGGGATTATGTGTGGTAATGTGGTGGGGGGCGGGATTATGTGTAGTAATGTGGTGGGGGCAGGATTATGTGTGGTAATGTGTTGGGAGTGCGGGATTATGAGTGGTAATATGGTAGGGGGTGGGATTGTGTGGTAATGTGTTGGGGGGCGGGATTATGTGTAATAATGTGGAGGAGGGGGAGGAATTATGTGTGTTAACGTGGTGGCAGGCGGGATTATGTGTGGTAATGTGGTGGGGGGTGGGATTATGTGTGGCAATGGGGTGGGGGCCAGGATTATGAGCGGTAATGTGGTGGGGGGGCGGGATTATGTGTGGTAATGTGGTGGGGTTGCAGGATTATGAGCGGTAATGTGGTGTGGGGGCAGAATTATGTGTGGTAATGTGTTGGGGAGGCGGGATTATGTGTGGTAATGTGTTGGGGGGCAGGATTATGTGTGATAATGTGGTGGGGGGGCGGGATTATGTGTGGTAATGTAGTGGCAGGCGGGATTATGTGTGGTAATGTGTTGGGAGTGCGGGATTATGAGCTGTAATGTGGCGGGGGGCGGGATTATGTGTGATAATGTGTTGGGGGCGGGACACAGCAGCTTTCTTAAGGTTCAGAATATGAGGTGGGAGGCCCATAGGAGTTAGGGAATGTACAAATTCGATGGGGTACTGAGCTCTTTCTTCTTCTGTCTCACAGGATGAAATATTGTCGACACTGAAGTATGATTTAGCCTGACCTCTAAGCATGTTCAACACTTGTTCATTGACTGTCAGCATGTCACAGTTTTTAGGGCAGAGTATTGCTCTGGAAGCAAGATCAGCAGGAGTGTATATGTGGTAATGTGTTGGGGGGGTGGGATTATGTGTGGTAATGTGGTGGGGGGTGGGATTATGTGTGGTAATGTGTTGGGGGCGGGATAATGTGTAGTAATGTGGTGGGGGCAGGATTATGTGTGGTAATGTGTTGGGAGTGCGGGAATATGAGAGGTAATGTGTTGGGGGGTGGGATTATGTGTGATAATGTGGTGGGGGGCGGGATTATGTGGGTTAATGTGGTGGCAGGTGAGATTATGTGTGGTAATGTGGTGGGGGAGCGGGATTATGTGTGGCAATGTGGTGGGGGGCCGGGATTATGAGCGGTAATGTAGTGGGGGCGGGATTATGTGTGGTAATGTGGTGGGGGTGCAGGATTATGAGCGGTAATGTGGTGTGGGGGCAGGATTATGTGTGGTAATGTGTTGGGGGGCGGGATTATGTGCGGTAATGTGTTGGGGGGCAGGATTATGTGTGATAATGTGATGGGGGGCGGGATTATGTGTGGTAATGTAGTGGCAGGCGGGATTATGTGTGGAAATGTGGTGGGGGGACGGTATTATGTGTGGTAATGTGGTGGGGGGGCAGGATTATGTGTGTTAATGTGGTGGCAGGCGGGATTATGTGTGGTAATGTGGTGGGGGAGCGGGATTATGTGTGGCAATGTGGTGGGGGGCGGGATTATGAGCGGTAATGTAGTGGGGGGGCGGGATTATGTGTGGTAATGTGGTGGGGGTGCAGGATTATGAGCGGTAATGTGGTGGGGGGACGGTATTATGTGTGGTAATGTGGTGGGGGGGCAGGATTATGTGTGTTAATGTGGTGGCAGGCGGGATTATGTGTGGTAATGTGGTGGGGGAGCGGGATTATGTGTGGCAATGTGGTGGGGGGCCGGGATTATGAGCGGTAATGTAGTGGGGGGGCGGGATTATGTGTGGTAATGTGGTGGGGGTGCAGGATTATGAGCGGTAATGTGGTGTGGGGGCAGGTTTATGTGTGGTAATGTGTTGGGGGGGGCGAGATTATGTGCGGTAATGTGTTGGGGAGCAGGATTATGTGTGATAATGTGGTGGGGGGCGGGGATTATGTGTGATAATGTAGTGGCAGGCGGGATTATGTGTGGTAATGTGTTGGGGGGCCGGGATTATGAGCGGTAATGTGGTGGGGGTGCGGGATTATTAACGGTAATGTGGTGTGGGGGCGGGATTATGTGTGGTAATGTGTTGGGGGGCGGGATTATGTGTGGTAATGTGTTGGGGGCGGGATTATGTGTGATAATGTGGTGGGGGCGGGATTATGTGTGGTATGTGGTGGCAGGCGGGATTATGTGTGGTAATGTGGTGAGGGGGCGGGATTATGTGTGGTAATGTGGTGGGGGCAGGATTATGTGTGGTAATGTGGTGGGGGGCGGGATTATGTGCGGTAATGTGGTGGCAGGTGGGATTATGTGTGGTAGTGTGTTGGGGGCGCGGGATTATGTGTGGTAATGTGGTGGGGGGCAGGATTATGTGTGGTAATGTGGTGGCAGGCGGGATTATGTGTGGTAATGTGGTGGGGGGGCGAGATTATGTGTGGTAATGTGGTGGGTGCCGGGATTATGTGTGGCAATGTGGTTGGGGCCGGGATTATAAGCGGTAATGTGGTGGGGGGCAGGATTATGTGTGGTAATGTGGTGAGGGTGTGGGATTATGAGCGGTAATGTGGTGTGGGGGTGGGATTATGTGTGGTAATGTGTTGGGTGGGCGGGATTATGTGTGGTAATGTGTTGGGGGCGGGATTATGTGTGATAATGTGTTGGGAGGAGGGATTATGTGTGGTAATGTGGAGGAAGGTGGGATTATGTGTGGTAATGTGGTGAGGGGGCGGGATTATGTGTGGTAATGTGGTGGGGGTGGGATTATGTGTGGTAATGTGGTGGGGGGCCGGGATTATGAGCGGTAATGTGGTGGGGGGGCGGGATTATGTGTGGTAATGTGGTGGGGGTGCGGGATTATGAGCGGTAGTGTGGGGGTGGGATTATTTGTGGTAATGTGGTGTGGGGGCGGGATTATGTGTGGTAATTTGGTGGGGGGCGGGATTATGTGTGCTAATGTGGTCGGGGGTGGGATTATGTGCGGTAATGTGGTGGGGGGCCGGGATTGTGTGTTTGTGATGTGGTGGGGGGCAGGATTGTGTGTGGTGATGTGGTGGGGGGGCGGGATTGTGTGTGGTGATGTGCTAGGGCGGGATTGTGTGTGGTGATGTGATGGGGGGCAGGATTGTGTGTGGTGATGTGGTGGGGGGTGAGATTGTGTGTGGTGATGTGGTGGGGGGGCGGGATTGTGTGTGGTGATGTGGTGGGGGGCGGGATTGTGTGTGTTGATGTAGTGGGGGGCAGAATTGTGTGTGGCGATGTGGTGGGGGGGCAGGATTGTGTGTGATAATGTGGTGCGGGCGGGATTGTGTGTAGTAATGTGGTGGGGGCGGGATTATGTGTGGTAATGTGGTGAGGGGCGAGCTACTGTGCAGGGGGCGGGATTAGTGAGTAATCATGATGCCTCTTATATACATAGATATATATATGTATTCTATGTGTATATATCTAGTGTTTACAAGGAAAGAAAGGTTTTATTTTAATTCCGATATTTCTGTCCTATTGACTTGCATTGGTTTCCGGTATCAGAATCGGCGATATCCGATACTTTTTGGGTATCGGTCCGATCCAATCTGATCCGATATTTCTTGATATCGGAAAATATCGCTCAACACTTCTGACGATAATAATTAATGAACCCCATAAAGCGCTGCACCGCTTTCAGAGAATGGGGTTCTTGCCAGTCCATCACCGCCTGTAGTTTGGCAGGATCCATAGCCAGTCCCTGGGCGGAGATGATTTAGCCCAGGAAGGGTAAGGACTCCTGCTCAAACATACATTTCTCCAACTTTGCGTAGAGAAAATTTGCCCGTAAGAGGTCGAAGACTCTGTAGACATCTTTCCGGTGGGAGTCAATATCTGAGGAGAAGATGAGAATATCATCCAGATAGACTACAACTGAGGTGGAAAGCATATCCCGGAAGATGTCGTTAACAAAGTCTTGGAAGACGGCTGGGGCATTACAGAGCCCGAAGGGCATCACCAGATATTCATAGTGCCCATCTCTGGTATTGAAAGCCGTCTTCCATTCGTCCCCTCACGGATGCAAATCAGGTTATAAGCACCCCGCAGATGTAATTTAGTAAATACCCTTGTTCCCCGTAGCCTATCAAAGAGCTCAGAAATCAGGGGCAACGGGTATTTATTCTTAACGGTAATGGCATTAAGACCCCTGTAATCGATGCATGGATGTAATTCTCTGTTCTTCTTCTGAACGAAAAAGAACCCTGCCCCTGCAGGTGACACTGACTTCCTAATGAATCCTCTTGCCAGATTCTCCGAAATGTATTGAGACATAGCCTCCGTCTCCGGGAGAGAAAGGGGATAGACCTTCTCCGAGGAGGTTCTGCTCCGGGCAAGAGGTCAATAGGACAGTCATAGGGACGGTGAAGCGGAAGGATCTGCGCGGCCTTCTTGGAGAACACGTCTGCATAAGACCAATAGTATTTGGGAAGGGAAGTTAGATCTGCGGGCATCTCTGTAGTAGCCACCTGAATGCATTCCTTCATACATCTGCCTTTACATGACTCACTCCAACCCAATATCCTCCCAGAGATCCACTCAATATGTGGGAATGGAATCCGAGCCAGGGCATCCCCAGCAAAATCTCGTCTATTCCCTCGGAAATGACAAGAAGTGAGATAATCTCCTAATGGGAAGGGGACATAGATAACGTGAAAGGGATGGTCTGATGTGTGATTTGTGAAGGCAGTGTCGACCCATTCACTACTCGAACAGTCACTGGTTTGGTGAGCATTACCAGAGGTATTGAGTGGCGGAGAGCAAAGGTAGAAGACATAAATTTCCTTCTGCTCCAGAGTCCACACAAAGCGTAACTTTTATAGTGGATGAGTCTAAATTGATTGTCCCCTTAAAGGACAACTTGGAGGAGAGTACTGCTGTGTCTAGTGAACCTCCTCCAATGGTTACTAGACGCGGTCGTTTCTCGACCGCTGTGGACACTTATTAGCATAATGCCCTAACTGTTGGCAAACATTACAAATCACGGGTACTCGAGCGGCCCCAGACTTAGGTCTCGCTCGAAACCTCCATGGCCTCAGGGGAATCGGGCGCCTGAACGAAAGATTCAAGAGGTCTGGTGAAGGTGGCGCCAGCCGGAACCTCTGCCTACACTGGGTCCGCTCCAACCTCCGCTCGTTAAAACGGAGGTCGATGGGGGTAGATATGGTAATGAGCTCCTCCAGTGTGGCGGGAATCTCCCTGGTGGACAAGGCGTCCTTCACATGGTCTGCCAGTCCCCTCCAGTACACTGGTATAAGGACTTTATCTGGCCACTCCAGCTGAGACCAGAGTCCGAAATTGGACGGCGAACTGGCTGACCATGGATGAACCCTGGGTAATTGCCAACAGTTGGAGTGCCGTATCGTGGGTGACACGAGGTCCTAAAAAGACCTGTCGCAGAGTATCGAGAAAGAGAGGAGCACTCTGCACCACGCGATCATCGCACTCCCATAACGGCGTTGCCCACTCCAACCCCCTGCCCGACAAAAGGGTTATGATAAAACCACTTTCGCCCGCTCCGTAGGAAAGTGCAGCCAGAAGCTCTAAATGTATGGAGCACTGACTCACTAAACCCCGACATTGTTTACTGTCACTAGCAAACTTTTCTGGAAGTGAGAGGCGGGAAAAAGTCGGAGTAGGGGTAGCAGAGGACAAACTGGCTGCAGCCACACTAGCAGCCTGAACAGCGACTGCGGTAACATCTACAGCTGAAGTTGTGAGCTCAAGAGTCGCCAACCTACCCTCAGCTGCTGGATGTACCGCTGCAGACGCTGGTCGTCCGCCATTTTACTAGTCAGACCCTGGCGCTAGTATACTGTTAGGGACTGCGGAATGCACCAAATAAATAAAAATAATAGATGCATTCACAGCCAAGGGTCCACTGTGCAGGCAAAGCCTGCTGCTAGTAAGATGACAGGATATGGCAGTATAAGCGAGCTCTGTAACTTCACAGAGTCGCAGACATAGACGCTGTGGCACTATATGGTGGTATGAGCGAACTCTGTTACTTCACAGAGTTGCTGACATAGACGCAGGGATAGAGACTGTGTCCTGTTAACACCACAGGGGAACACAGATAACTGCTGTGCGGATAGCAGTCTGTGGTCATGCAGTCAGAAACGCAAACAACCAACTCCTCACCGGAGTAGCGGTATTCTAGAGGCTATTTCAGCCAAGCCCTGAACAAGTGCATACAAAAATTCCTCACCGGAGGTGCCAGTATTCTAGGGGCTTATTTCAGCCGAGCCCTAACCGCATGCATGCATGATCACACTGGCGCAAAGCACATAACTATAATTGATACTAGCGCATGGCCGTGAGGCCATGCAACCCTTTTATAGCAGCAACTACAAGACCTTCCAGAAAAGGACCAATGAGAAACTGTTCCAGAACACAAAGAATTTCAGGACCTTCCTGGCGGACCAATAGGAGTTGCTGCAGTACCTGAGCATGTGACCCTTGATCTCCAATGGAAACCTTGCCCTGGGTATGCTCAGAAGGGGAAAAGCAGGACTTAATCCTACAGCCGTCTGCTGGTTGCTGACCAGTACTGGCTACAATGACAGAACCTGGAAAGGCAGCAGTAACCTCTGCTGAGGAGGTTCCACTGCGGCCAGAGATGGATGGGAGACCGCAGCGGGAACGGCTCGAGATTCCCCCTGTGCAGAAGCGGGAACTCGACCTCTAACAACTATAGTAAATATTAGTCCCAGAAGTGGAGAAAAAAACTACAATGACAAATAATAAAAATATATTGTTAGGGTTCAATTTCCCGCTGCTGCACAAGGGGAGTCTCAAACCCATCCGCTGCGGTCTCCCATTCATCTCCGGCCGCAGTGGAGCCTGCTCAGCAGAGACGTCGGTCCAGGCGTCTTGCCCACTGCACTACTGGGCAGTGACTTGCTGCTGCCTTTCCTGGATCTGCTATTATAGCCAATGCTGGAGCAGACGTCTTTGGGACAAAGTACTGCATTTTCCCTTCTGAGCATGCCCAGAGTGAGATCTCTCATTGGAGATCAGGGGTCACATGCTTAGGTACTGCAGCAGCTCCTATTGGCCGCCAGGAAGGCCCTGTTACTACTAGTCTTCTGGAACAGGTTTCTCATTGGTCCTTGTTCCTGGAAGGTCCTGTAGCTGTTGCTATAAAAGGTAGCATGGCTGGGCCGCCATGCGCTAATATCAACCATTGTATGCTATGCGCCAGTATGGTCATGCGTGTGTGTGGTTAGGGACCCGGCTGAAATAAGCCACTAGAATACCGACTTAATTGGTGAGGAGTTTGGTGTGCTAGCTGGTCAGGGTCGGTGTCCTAGATGCCCTAGATTACCGGCATAACCGGTGAGGAGTTTGATTGCCGTAATCAGGGTCTGGCGTTCAGACGCCATAGATTGCGGGTGACTCCCGCGAGGACATTAGCGCATGACCACGTATTATGCTCGCTAGCAATTAACCGTGTACCTGAGAGCTTGACAGGACACGGTACTTTTTCTCAGCGGCTCTGTGACGTAACAGGGTTCGGTTTTGACGCTAGACAGCGCCCTAGCGTGTTTACTTTGCGGCTCACTAAAGCTAAGTGAGTTTGCACCTATCGCCATATAGCGCTGTGGCATCCCGTTAGTGGCTCTGGGATTAACAGAGTTCGCACTTACTGCCACAACGCGCTACTGCGTTTATTTTTAGCGACTTTGCGGGATAACAGAGTTCGCTACTTTCGCCATCTTATTAGCAGCGGGCTTCGCCTGCACGGTGGACCCTGGGCTGCGAACGCACCTCTTTATTATATCTATTAGGTGTGTTCCGCAGACCCTAACATAATATTAGCGCCAGGGTCTGGCTAGTAAAATGGCGGATGACCAGCGTCTAAGGCAGAACATCCAGCAGCTGGAGGGTAGGTTGGCGGCTCTTGAGCGCACAACCTCAGCTGTGGATGTTACCGCAGTCGCTGTTCAGGCTGCTAGCGTGGCTGCAGCCAGGTTGTCCTCTGCCATCCCTGCTCCGACTATTTCCCGCCTCCCACTTCCAGACAAGTTTACCTGTGACTAGTGTTGAGCGATACGATACTGCAAATATCGGGTATCGGCCGATATTAGCTCCATCGGCCTTTCGATACTTCGTTTCGATATTTTCGTCTTATCGAATACCGGAATCGGAAGTTCCCATAATTCTTTGCGAGGCAATGTGATTTTAGTCAGCCAATGAGGAATCCTAAGAAGTGTGGGCACATCCTGTACTGCTGCGGTCATGTTAACTAATGGCATGGCTGTGATTGGATGCTGAAATGATGTCAGAATGCACTATAAAAGGCGCCGCCGCCATTTTAGCGTCACTGTGCTGTGAATTCAGTAAGGGACAGAACGCTGCTGTGCTGACTCTGAGGGACAGTTAGAGATTGCGATTTAGTGTACTGTGCTGTAGGCAGGCTAGCACCAACCGCTGTGTAAAGCTTCCTTTTGCCTGCAGTGTTGTTTTAACAGCTCTGCAAGGTGTGTGTGAGTGCAGGTGACGCTGCAGTTTGCTCTGCATGCAACGCTGTCTGTAGGCATCTGCACATGTCACTCACAGACTCTTTTTTTTTTCGTCAGTGTAATTCTTGCAGCTCCATGCAATTTAACTATTAGTGTGACGCGCTTCCATCCTATCCAATACATTGGTTGCAAACACTATAGAAGTAGACAAAGGAGTAGCCTTTCACAGATTGTGAACAGTTGTGTTTCAGTGTTCACTTCAGTCTGTGTTTTTTATTTTTTGAGTGCACATCACGCTCCAGTTACTTGTTCAAGCACTGCTGCTTGTACTCTGCTGAGCGTGTCTCGGTGGCTCATCCTTTTCATTTATCTCCAATTGGTTCTGCTCCATTCCATTTAAAATATAATCTATTAGTGTGACGCGCTTTCCATCCGTATCCAATACATTGGTTGCAAACACTATAGAAGTAGACAAAGGAGTAGCCTTTCACAGATTGTGAACAGTTGTGTTTCAGTGTTCACTTCAGTCTCTGCGTAATAACCACACTTAGGCCTTATAACTTTTCTGACTTTCTTTCTCAATCTACCAAGATGAACAAGTCAGTGAGTAAGGCACGTGGTCATGGCCGTGGTGTTTCAGCAGGGAGAGGATGTGGGGATTCTGTGGCTGCTGCCGCCCTCAGTGACACAGCATCCACCAGTTTTCCCGTGAGCGTTCCTTTATGCGCACTTTGGTAGGAGCTCGGGTGCCCCCCTGCTGCGGGAAGAACAAATTGAAGCCGTTGTTGGTTGGATGGCAGCCAATGCATCGACTTCAATTCCTTCCACCTCCTCTCAGGAACACAACACTGTTGAGCAACCATCTGTCTGTTCACCGCCTGTCAAATTGCCCAGGCAGTCAGAGAGTTCTGTACAGGAGCCAGCTGAGTCTCTGCTTCTGTTCTCAGAATCTGTTGGCTCGCAAACACGGGCACAGGCAAGCAGCATTCTGCAATTTGAAGAAGAGGGAGTATGCAGTGATGCGCAACAGCTGTGTCTCTCTCAATCTGAAGAGGCGGGTGAGCCAGTGCCGATGGACAGCACACCGCAGAACGCATCTTATGATGATGATGAGACTCAGGTGCCAGGTTTTGTGGAGCATGGTGCTGCCCAGACCATCCAACAGCAGCAGGTGTTGGAAGAGGGTAGTGGAGATGATGAAGTCCGAGACCCAACATGGCGTGAGCAACAGGAAGGTGGTGGGAGCAGCTCTGAGGGAGAGATTGTCCCAACGGTACAAAGAGGAGGGAGAGGTAGGTGCAGACTCGCTTGCCTGTAGCCTCCAGTTTGGCACCTGTTGGGAGCAGTTCTCTTAAAAATGTCAAAATTGGCGCTCCCATGACTTGCACTGCGTGGTCCTTTTTTGACAGACTTGTATCTGATATTTGCTATGTTCAATGCAAGCTGTGTAAGCAAAAAGTTAAAAGAGGTAAAAATATCAGGAACCTGAATACCACAAATATGTGGAAACATGTACGGACAAAGCACGTAGCTGAGTTACAAAGACACACTGGAGATGTAGGCCAACCTACAGCAGCACCTACATCTTTAGGTCATGTTCGAGCCTCTACCTCCAGCTCTACACACCTGGTTCGGCTTCCTCACAGGATCTCCATGGAAGAACCTCGGTCACTGTTGTCCATAGACAAACTGTTATTCCACCCACTGCAGCAAGTTCACAGTCATTGTCACACTCCCAGAACAAAAAACAGCCATCGGTAACACAGGCATGGGATAAAAGACGGCCATACTCGGCAAACCATCCACGAGCACAGGCTCTGAATGCTGGCCTTGCAAAACTCCTGTCCCTTGAAATGCTGTCATTCAGGCTGGTGGAGACTGACAGTTTCAGGAACTTTATGGCATTGGCAGTCCCACAATATAATGTGCCAAGCCGATTTTATTTCAGCAGGCAAGCTGTCCCTGCTCTGCAAAAACATGTCGAGGGAAACATTAAACATGCGCTACTAAACGCCGTCAGTAGCAGGGTCCACCTGACCACCGATGCGTGGACCAGTACCCATGGCCAGGGACGATACCTTTCCCTCACTGCCCATTGGGTCAATGTTGTGGAGCCGGGTACAGATCTTGCCAGTGGCGCTGTACGTGTTCTGCCAACTCCAAGGATTGCAGGAATCCAGTCTGTGCACATTGATTCCTCCTCCTACTCAGTTCCTCAGAATCATCGCTGCACGAGCCGTCACGGTCTACCTCCACATGGACCCGTGAACGCTTACCTGTTGCGACCGATATGAGCACAGCCGTGGCCAAACGTCAACAGGCCATCCTGAAATTAATTCCCATGGGGAATCGAAGCCACACAGCGCAGGAGCTCTGGGATGCCATCAAGCAGGAGAGCGACGTGTGGTTTTTGTCAGCTAATCTCCAGCCAGGCTTTTAGTGTGTGACAATGGCCGAAATCTGGTGGCAGCTCTGGGCCTTGGCAACCTCACTCACATACCATGTCTGGCACATGTGCTCAACTTGGTCGTGCAGAGTTTTTTGAGGGACTATCCGGATCTTGATGCACTGCTGCACAAGGTCCGCCTAGAGTGCGCTCACTTGCGACGTTCCAGCATGGCCAGATCGCGCATTGCAGCTCTGCAAGTCAGATTTCGCCTTCCTGAACATCGCATCATATGTGACGTACCCACCAGGTGGAATTCCACGTTACATATGTTGGAGCGGTTGTGTGAGCAGCAGCCAGCAGTAATGGAGTATCAGCTGCAACAGGCGCAATCAACTCGCATTTTGCGCCGTTCACACTTCACCACTACTGAGTGGGCCTCTATGAAGGACATCTGCGACGTTTTGCGTGCGTTTGATGTCTCAACGCGGATGGCGAGTGCAGATGATGAACTAATCAGCATGACTGTCCCCCTTATCTGCCTGCTTCAGAAATCACTGAAAGCACTAAAGGAAGAGGTTTTGGAAGAGGTGGAGGATGAGGAGTCACAAATTCAATTACCTTCAGGACAGTCAGCGCAACGTGGTTCCTCACAAAGGGCTGGGCAGGGCTCACTTTGTGAGGAGGATGAGGAGGAGGAGGAGTCAATGGAGAGGAAGAAATCCCTACAGAGGGAGGTACACAACGCTCTATCAGTATGTAGAGCGAGGGTGGGGTGATGCAGAGGAGACAGAGATGACGCCTCTTCCAGAGGACAGCCTTTGTTGGCCAGTTGGGAGTCTGCAGCACATGGTTGATTTCATGCTTCAGTGCCTGAGAAACGACCGCCGCATCGCCCACATTCTCAGCACGTCAGATTATTGGGTGTACACCCTCCTAGACCCTCGCTACCGGGACAACTTACAAACCCTCATCACACCGGTGAACCGGGACCGTAAAATGCAGGATACCAAGACACACTGGTGCAATCCATACTGTTGTACATTCCAGCCGAGAGAGCTGCTGCTGCTGCTACTGCTTTACAAAGCAGCTCTGTGCGTCGAGGCAGTGTAGACACCTCTACAACAAGAGGGAGCAGAAGCAGCTGCCTTTGCACAGGGCAAGAACTGTATGTTACAAATGTGGCAAAGTTTTGTGACAGCGCCAGCAAGGTCTACACCATCCGAGACGGCTCCAGTCACCAGGAAGAAACGTTTCCGTAAGATGGTGAAGACTACTTGGCTTTCCCTCTAAGTGTACTCCCGATGCCTCTTCCCCTTTCAAATTTTGGGTCTCTAAGTTGGATACATGGCCAGAGCTTAGCCAGTATGCATTGGAGGTGCTGGCTTGCCCTGCTGCCAGTTATTATCTGAGCGTGTCTTTAGTGCTGCAGGTGGTGTAGTAACAGACCGTCGCATGCGACTATCCTGAGAGTAATGTTAGACCGGCTTACTTTTCTGAAAATGAACAAGGCATGGATCTCACCTGAATTTGCCTGTCCGTTTTCAGATTAAATAACTGTTTGGCAACGTTTTCCATGTCTCCTGTTATGTTCATCTTTCTACCACCTGAACTCTACTCCCTGGGCTACAACACCGCCATTTGTTGCTCGTAAGTAATTGGCAGGGGTACTGACTCCTGGCCAGCCTGGTTACAGCACGACAGCTGTTTCCTGGCAGTGTGAACGTCAATTATCCTCCAATAAGTTGTGCTGTCGTGTTGCATTCGGGTTAGCCGACTCTATGGTGCCTGCAGTTTAGGTGATTCCTATGTGTGCTGTGGGATATGTAAATAAAGGCGGTTTCCATTGTGACAATAGGATAAGCACCCACTGTAGGACTGTGTGATTCGGTAACTGCGGACGGCTTGCGTCCTGTCAACTTACATTTTCATGGGTGCGTTCTTCTACCCGTCGGGTCCAGTACCGTCAAGTGTTTCCCCAGTGCTTTTGGCCTAGGTGCCCCATGTCCGTATCCGAGTTCCAGCACGTCTGCTGGTCCTTGGTAGTGCTTTGAGGCACAGGTACCTCCTGCTTAGTACGTGTCACAGTAACGTCAGCTGGTACTCGTTGTGACTTGCCTCTTTTCTTCTGCTACCCGTCCGGGGTCCAGTACCGTCAAGTGGTTCTCCCCAGTGCTTTTGGCCTAGGTGCCTCCATCTCCGTATCCGAGTTCCAGCAACGTCTGCTGGTCCTTGGTAGTGCTTTGGAGCACAGGTACCTCCTGCTTAGTAACCGTGTCACAGTAACGTCAGCTGGTACTCGGTTGTGACATTGCCTCTTTTCCTTCTGCTACCCGTCCGGGGTCTCTTACCGTCAAGTGGTTTCTCCCAGTGCTTTTGGCCTAGGTGCCTCCATCTCCGTATCCGAGTTCCAGCAACGTCTGCTGGTCCTTGGTAGTGCTTTGGAGCACCGATACCTCCTGCTTAGTAACCGTGTCACAGTAACGTCAGCTGGTACTCGGTTGTGACATTGCCTCTTTTCCTTCTTCTACCCGTCCGGGGTCCAGTACCGTCAAGTGGTTCTCCCCAGTGCTTTTGGCCTAGGTGCCTCCATCTCCGTATCCGAGTTCCAGCAACGTCTGCTGGTCCTTGGTAGTGCTTTGGAGCACAGGTACCTCCTGCTTAGTAACCGTGTCACAGTAACGTCAGCTGGTACTCGGTTGTGACATTGCCTCTTTTCCTTCTGCTACCCGTCCGGGGTCCAGTACCGTCAAGTGGTTCTCCCAGTGCTTTTGGCCTAGGTGCCTCCATCTCCGTATCCGAGTTCCAGCAACGTCTGCTGGTCCTTGGTAGTGCTGTGGAGCACAGGTACCTCCTGCTTAGTAACCGTGTCACAGTAACGTCAGCTGGTACTCGGTTGTGACATTGCCTCTTTTCCTTCTGCTACCCGTCCGGGGTCCAGTACCGTCAAGTGGTTCTCCCCAGTGCTTTTGGCCTAGGTGCCTCCATCTCCGTATCCGAGTTCCAGCAACGTCTGCTGGTCCTTGGTAGTGCTTTGGAGCACAGGTACCTCCTGCTTAGTAACCGTGTCACAGTAACGTCAGCTGGTACTCGTTACTTCCATTGTCTCTTGCTCCATCTGATACCCGTCAGGGTTCCAGTAACGTCAGCTGTTTCTCGGAAATTAGACGACCTTAAAGACCACCCAGAAGAAGATGACGACAACAAGGACGACGAGCATGAAGCCAACCAGCCTGAACACCATCACAAAGAAAAAATAAAAGATTACCCAGAAGAAGATCACCAACAGGACAAAGAAGGTTAAGACAAACTACAAGATACAGAACAAGAGACAGAAGAACAATAAGCAAAAGATCAAAAAGCAGAAGAACATGAAGTATAACACCAAAATGAAGAGCAAAATATATGCTCTAAATTCTAAGCAGAAGAAGACTAAGCAGTGTATGGGGGTGAGTCCGTTCCTCCTCGTGGTGCCCCTGGAAAATGCCTGCTGCTGCGGGCTAAACTGAACACGGACAAATACTGTTGTAATTTAAATCTTTTGTGACAGCAAGAACGGAAGGATGAACAATTCATACTTTTACAGATTACAAGTACAGGAATCTCTGTCACAAATAAGAATATGATGAAGAAGATGAAGAGGAAGAAGATGAAGAATTTGAATATGAAGAAGATTAATTAGTTTAATAATAACAATATGAGTAATGTAAACAAAAACATGAATAGCAAGAAGTTTAAGAAGAAGATTAAGAAGGTGAAGATGAAGAATAATTTGATGAGAAAGATGATGCTGCTGAAGATTATGAAGGAGAAAGTGTGGCACTGGCAAAAGTTAAAAAGGTGAAGAGCATGGAAGTTGTGAAACATACATATTTGCCAAAATAGAAAAAAGGTTAACAACATTGTCAATTTGTTAGTCAATCCAAACGTATTTCCAAAAAAAATATATTAATGCTATTCCAATGCATTGGGTTAAACATGTATGCCTTTATTGTCTCCTCAACCTCCCCCAATACATTCTACATTAGTCTTTGTTGTTTTCCTTCATGTACAATTAACCAACAAGGCAAGAATGTTTTTTTTTAATGTCGATATTTGGTTCCCATAGACTTACATTGGACTTCCGGTATCGGAATCGGATATCGACGATATTTAGTGATATCGGCGATACCATTTCGATACGATATTTTTAGATATCGAGCAGTATCGCTCAACACTACCGGTGACAGTAAACAATGTCGGGGTTTCGTCAGTCAGTGCTCCATACATCTAGAGCTTCTGGCTGCACGTTATCCCACGGAGAGGGCGAAAGTGGGTTTTATCATATCCCTTTTGTCGAGCAGGGCGTTGGAGTGGGCATCGCCGTTATGGAGCGCGATGATCGTGTGGTGCAGAGTGCTCCTCTCTTCTTGGACACTCTTAAACAGGTCTTTTTAGGACCTCGTGTCACCCATGATACGGCTCTTCAACTGTTGACTATCACCCAGGGTTCATCCATGGTCAGCCAGTTTGCCGTCCAATTTCGGACTCTGGTCTCTGAGCTGGATTGGCCAGATAAAGTCCTTATACCCATGTACTGGAGGGGACTGGCAGACCATGTAAAGGACGCCTTGTCCACCAGGGAGATTCCTGCCACACTGGAGGAGCTCATTACCATATCTACCCGCATCGACCTTCATTTTAACGAGCGGAGGTTGGAGCGGGCCCAGTGTAGGCAGAGGTTCCGGCTGGCGCCCACCTTCGCCAGACCTCTGGAATCTTCCATTCAGGCGTCCGATTCCCCTGAGGCCATGGAGATTTCTCGAGTGAGATCTAAGTCTCGGACCACTCGAGTATCCGTGGTCTGTAGAGTGTGCCAGCAGACAGGACATTATGCCAACAAATGTCCACAGCGATCGGGGAAGCGATCGCGTCTAGTGGTCCTGGGAGGAGGTTCACTAGAGACAGCGGCATTTTCCTCCAAGTTGACACTTAAAGGGACAATCACTGTAGGCACTTCCACTATCGCCGCCGACCTTTGCGTGGACTCAGGAGCAGAGGGGAACTTCATGTCCTCTGACTTTGCTCGCCGTCATGCAATTCCTCTGGTGGCTCTTGACAAATCAGTGACTGTCCGGGTAGTGAATGGGTCGACATTGCCCTCACAAATTACACACCAGACTGTTCCACTTGCATTGTTGGTATCTCCTTCCCATCAGGAACTTATTTCCCTACTCGTCCTTCCCGAGGGATTAGACGAGATCCTACTAGGTATACCTTGGCTCCGTTTCCACTCCCCACATATAGAGTGGACTTCGGGTAGGATACTGGGTTGGAGTGATGCATGTAGAGGCAGATGTGTCAGGAGTTGCGTTCAGGTTACCACTACTGAGTTACCCGCAGATCTTACTCCACTCCCCAAGTGCTACTGGTCATATGCAGATGTGTTCTCCAAGAAGGCTGCTGAGACTCTTCCACCTCATCGCCCCTATGACTGTCCTATCGACTTCTTGCCTGGCGCAGAACCCCCTCGGGGAAGGGTCTATCCCCTCTCTCTTCCTGAGACAGAGGCCATGTCGCAATATATTCAGGAGAACCTGGCAAGAGGGTTTATTAGGAAGTCGGTGTCACCGGCTGGGGCGGGATTTTTCTTCGTACAGAAGAAAAATGGAGAATTGCGTCCGTGTATTGATTACCGGGGTCTTAACGCCATCACCGTTAAAAACAAGTACCCGTTGCCCTTGATTTCGGAGCTATTTGATAGGCTTCGGGGAGCAAGGGTATTCACTAAGTTAGATCTGCGCGGTGCGTATAACCTGATTCGCATCCGTGAGGGGGACGAATGGAAGACGGCTTTCAATACCAGGGACGGGCATTACGAATATCTGGTGATGCCCTTTGGGCTCTGTAATGCTCCAGCCGTTTTCCAAGACTTTGTCAATGACATCTTCCGGGATATGCTCTCCACCTCGGTCGTAGTCTATCTGGATGATATACTCATCTTCTCTCCAGATATTGACTCCCACCGGAGAGATGTCTGCAGAGTCTTCGACCTCTTACGGGCTAATTCCCTTTATGCTAAGTTGGAGAAATGTATGTTTGAGCTGGAGTCTTTACCTTTCCTTGGTTATATCATCTCAACCCAGGGATTGGCTATGGATCCGGTCAAACTACAGGCTGTGATGGACTGACAGGAACCTCACTCTCTTAAAGCGGTTCAGCGCTTTATGGGGTTCATTAATTACTATCGCCAGTTCATCCCGCATTTCTCTACCTTGGTAGCTCCCTTGGTAGCCCTCACCAAGAAGGGAGCAAATCCCAAATTGTGGTCGGAAGAGGTCTCCACGGCTTTCTCTTCTGTTAAGTCTCATTTTGCTAGCGCTCCTATCCTACATCGCCCCGATGTTGATAAGCCATTTTTATTGGAGGTGGATGCCTCATCCGTTGGTGCTGGAGCAGTCCTCTACCAAAAGGATGCTCAAGGTCGGAAGCATCCTTGCTTCTTCTTCTCTAAGACCTTCACATCAGCGGAGAGGAATTATTCCATCGGGGATAGGGAGTTGCTAGCCATGAAGTTGGCCTTCTCTGAGTGGAGACATCTGTTGGAGGGGGCCCGCTTTCCCTTCCAAGTTTTCACCGACCACAAGAATTTGGTGTATCTACAGAGAGCCCAGCGGCTTAATTCTCGCCAGCCAGATGATCCTTGTTCTTCTCCCGGTTTAATTTCACCCTCCATTTCCTCTCGGGAGAGAAGAACATTCGTGCCGACGCTCTCTCTCGCTCTGTGGTGTCCTCTGAGGAGGAGGTGGAGGAGCCTCGGCTTATTGTCCCCACAGAGAGCCTGAGAACAGTGGCCCCGGTTTCACTAGAGTCTGTGCCCCGGGCAAGACTTTTGTACCTACCAATTTACGACCGGAGGTACTCTCTTGGGCACATTCGTCCAGGGTTGGTGGACACTTTGGGGCAAAGAGGACATCTGAATTGCTGGCGAGGACTTATTGGTGGCCGCATATGGTCCGTGATGTTGGGGACTATGTTCGGGCGTGTGTCTCCTGCGCCAAGAATAAGTCTCCACGACAAAGGCCAGCTGGGTTACTTTACCCTTTGCCGGTGGCAGACAGGCCCTGGGAGATGGTTGGATGGACTTTGTGGTGGGCTTACCCAAGTCTCGGGGTTTCACCATCATTTGGGTAATCACCGACCATTTCTCCAAAATGGTGCATCTGGTGCCGCTACCACGGTTACCTTCTGCACGGGCTCTGGCAGCATTGTTCGTTAGGCATGTCTTCCGTCTACACGGCATGCCGGACAAAATTGTCAGTGACCGAGGTCCCCAGTTTGCGTCTCGGTTCTGGAGAGAGCTTTGTCGTCTACTCAGCATTGAGTTAAATCTCTCTTCAGCGTACCATCCTGAGACGAATGGGTTGGTAGAGAGGGCCAACCAGACCTTGGTCACCTATCTACGACATTTTGTCTCAGCCAGGCAGGATGACTGGGCATCCTTGCTACCATGGGCTGAGTTTGCATTAAACAATGCTGTGGCTGATTCCACCGGACAGACCCCATTCCTCCTGAACTACGGTCAGCATCCGCGGTACCAGTGCCTATGCCCGTGTCTTCCGCTGATTCCAGGGTGGCAGACTGGGCTGTGGAGGCACGGGACATTTGGGACCGCACTCAGGATGCCATTCAGGCCTCCAAAGAGAGGATGAGGTCTTCGGCCGATGCCCATCGGCGCCCCGCTCCAACGTTTGCTTCGGGTGACCTAGTGTGGCTTTCTGCCCGAAACATCAGGCTACGGGTAGAGTCCACCAAGTTGGCACCTCGCTTTTTGGGCTCCTTTAAAGTTCTTGAGCAGGTGAACCCGGTAGTTTACCGCCTAGCCCTTCCGCCTCGCCTTGGTATCACTGACACCTTTCACGTGTCCCTCTTGAAACCCGTGGCATTTCCCAGGTTTTCCGAGTCATCTGCCGGGACGTCGGGTTCATCTACCGACGATCATGAGGTGAACGCCATTGTTGGGTGCAAGGTGGTACGAGGCAAAAAATGTTATTTGGTGGATTGGAGGGGTTATGGGCCTGAGGATAGATCCTGGGAGCCTGCAGAGCATGTTCACGCTCCGCAGCTCATCGCTGCCTTTGAGCGCAGGAGGCCCAGAGAAGGAGGGCATGTTAGGGTTCGATTTCCCGCTGCTGCACAAGGGGAGTCTCGAACCCGTCCCGCTGCGGTCTCCCATTCATCTCCGGCCGCAGTGGAGCCTGCTCAGCAGAGACGTCGGTCCAGGCGTCTTGCCCACTCCACTACTGGGCAGTGACTTGCTGCTGCCTTCCCTGGATCTGCTATTATAGCCAATGCTGGAGCAGACGTCTTTGGGACAAAGTACTGCATTTTCCCTTCTGAGCATGCCCAGAGTGAGATCTCTCATTGGAGATCAGGGGTCACATGCTCAGGTACTGCAGCAGCTCCTATTGGCCCGCCAGGAAGGCCCTGTTACTACTAGTCTTCTGGAACAGGTTTCTCATTGGTCCTTGTTCCTGGAAGGTCCTGTAGCTGTTGCTATAAAAGGGTAGCATGGCTGGGCCGCCATGCGCTAATATCAACCATTGTATGCTATGCGCCAGTATGGTCATGCGTGTGTGTGGTTAGGGACCCGGCTGAATAAGCCACTAGAATACCGACTTAATCGGTGAGGAGTTTGGTGTGCTAGCTGGTCAGGGTCGGTGTCCTAGATGCCCTAGATTACCGGCATAACCGGTGAGGAGTTTGATTGCCGTAATCAGGGTCTGGCGTTCAGATGCCATAGATTGCGGGTGACTCCCGCGAGGACATTAGCGCATGACCACGTATTATGCTCGCTAGCAATTAACCGTGTACCTGAGAGCTTGACAGGACACGGTACTTTTTCTCAGCGGCTCTGTGACGTAACAGGGTTCGGTTTTGACGCTAGACAGCGCCCTAGCGTGTTTACTTTGCGGCTCACTAAAGCTAAGTGAGTTTGCACCTATCGCCATATAGCGCTGTGGCATCCGTTAGTGGCTCTGGGATTAACAGAGTTCGCACTTACTGCCACAACGCGCTACGGCGTTTATTTTTAGCGACTCTGCAGGATAACAGAGTTCGCTACTTTCGCCATCTTATTAGCAGCGGGCTTCCCTGCACGGTGGACCCCGGGCTGCGAACGCACCTCTCTATTATATCTATTAGGTGCGTTCCGCAGACCCTAACATATATACTACTTACTGAATAAGTAAAGAGAGGTCAAACAATCCGAGGTCAAGGTCCAGGAAATGGCGCAGTATGACAAAGGGAAGTTAGAGATGAAATCCAATTCAAGAGCAGAGGTCAGGAAAGCCAGAGAGACAAAACAGTTTACAGGAAGCAGGCACAAGAAATGTTAGGTCACAAGCAAAGGGTCTGAGTCCGGGAAGAGAATCAAGTCAAGCTGAGTCAGGCACAGAGCACAGAGGGATTAATGTTATACAGGCAACAGCAAGTGTATGATTGACACTGGGTGGAGGAGCTAGCCTGCTTAAGTAGAAGACTAATAAGGAACGTGAACACAGATGATTGCAGCACAGACCCAGCACAACCAAAACACAAAGAAACATATCAGACAGGAACAGAGTGGAAATTGTGACATAATCAAAGGAAGTTCTTAAACAGTATTCCCGTGTCTGCCTCCGTGTACAGCTTATTGAGCTGATCTACCAACAATATATACACACACACACACTTTTTTCATCACTGTCATCCTCTTGACATAGAGAATACTGTTGCCAGATCATTTTGTACTGCAAACCATAAGTACAAAATCCAAAAATCAATGATGGAATTGAGGTTTTGTTTCACCATTTCATGGCACTTTGGATTTTTTTTTACATTTTTCCAATAATTTAGTGATAAAATCAATGGAGTCATTAAAATCTACAACTCATGCATAAAACAGTGACACACGACTATGTAGACGGAAAAATAAAACAAATATGACTCTTGGAATAAGAAAAGAAAAAAGCAGAAAAATAGTCCATGAGTTAAGGGGTTAAAATGAAAATACTATATACATATGACCTAAATGCATATTATGGAGTACTGGAATGAAATATTTATTGTGATAATGTACAATGGAAGGCCAATAATATCTTTTGCTGGAAATAGTGGTCAGATCCCCTCCGCTTACTATTTTATCGCATTCTGCTGCAGCGGGGTGTGTTTGCCTCTATAATCTGCAGTGTCCTGCTGCTACAAGCATTCAGTTTACATTTTTCTCCTCTGCAAGATTCTCTGTAGAGCAATGAGGAGTAAGTAAATCTTCTTTTGTCAGCATTATTTACAGAGGATACTGACAGAAAGGAGACAGGACAATGCTGAAGGAAATGAAGACACAATGGAGACTGCTGGCTACTACTAGAGAATAAGAAGTATAAAGGTGTCAGACTTTTTTTTAGGAAAATCTGAGAACGCATTTACTTGAAGTTACACCTTTTTTCTTTAACCCTCTACATGCTGCAGTACCAAATATTCTGGATTATTGGAATATGTGACAGCTATTCCAGAGATGTAACGCACAGAGCTTGTCAAATGGAAGACTTTTGAGAAATCGGGCATGTTTTTTGGGGTCATTTTCTAAGCACCTTTTCCACGGTTTTGGCCAATGGCAGCTATTTTACCTTTTCCAACTATTTTTGGATTTTTTTTTATTCATTCCATTCAACAATTAAGAAAATACTGGTGTTTTTTAAGCAAAAAAGCAGGCAAAACACTAAAAAAAATGACCATTCATCTTCCAAGCATCTATTGAGCCTTCTGATTGACTTCTATTATAGACTGTAGGGCATCTTCAGAGCAGAGCCTCCTGAGGAATGGTCGGCTTATTTCTTTTAACCACGTGGCATCATCAGTGTAGCGGTTAAAGATTCTCAAAAGCCTGAACATATATATAAACAACAAATAATTTTGATAGAGAATTTCATATGTTCGTTCTTTTTAGCACTTTTTCAGAGCGGTTTTCGAGCAGACCCTTCTGAAAAAGATGTTGTGTGCACACAGCCTTATAGGATCATATAAATCTAATTATTTAAAAAAATCTGCCTCGAGCTCTTTCTTTTTAGATGCAAATTTTAAACATTTTTTGTGACTTTTTTACTTCTTAGACCACTTGCACATATTCACTATTTGGTCAGTATTTTACATAATTATTTGTAAGCCAAAATCAGCAATGGAACAATCAGAGGAAAAGTATAAAAGAAAGGAGACACTAGTCATTACTCATGGATAAGCAACAAGGCTGGGTTATCAAGAGGTCTGAGGTCAAAAGCCAAGACAGTACATTACAGACAGAGTAATGAGACAAAGGTGTAGTCAGAAAACAGTTCAAGGTCAATATTCCAAGATGGTAGTGCATCATGACAAATGGGCTAAGCAAGCAGATGGTCAAGAGAAATCCTACGTTGAGCACCAAAGATCAGAAAACCAGACAATGAGCACAGAGCAAGTAAGCACTTCATCACCGCGTATGGCGGGTCCGGCTTCTTCTTTAACGCCCACTTGGGGCTCAACAACACCCCCAGTAAAGTACCCCTTCAATAAAAACGCAACCACTTAATTCTTTGGATAATTTTGGCCACCGCGGCCAATTTTATCAACAAAATAACATATAACAATAATCCATAATAATAATACCATTAGGTATACAAAATTATGAGGGGGGGTTCTTGGAGCTAAAAGATCTGGCATAACATCTGGCAAAACAACAATAAAACTCAGCCATCATGTTACCCTCAGCCGTACACCCCAGCTTGAGGGCACCGTAACTCCCGTTCTGGGAAGACTAACCACCAAGACTCCCGGGGTAAAACCCCGTCCAGAGCCCAAAACCAAATGCCAGATCAACCACCACATAATTTAAAGTGTCTGGAATTCTCCTTAAAATTTCTTCCCCCGACCAATCATCGCCAGCTCCAAGAACCCCACCCCTGCCAACCACGAGCAGCCCTAACAACCTCAGGCTCGTGAGTGCCCCAACGAGACCAAGGCTCTCTCAATCCTTTCCTGAATTGCCAATGCCCATAGATCGATACCTATTGCATTAAGATGCACCCCATCCTCCAACGAAAAATTACCAACTCCGGCCTCCAGCTCAAAATGCCTCACACCTAAACCCCCATTCCTAGATACAAAACCCGCCACTGCCCTGTTTAGTTTTACCCTGGCCCTATTAATCCCCTGCAAGGATCTAGCCTGCCTCCATCTCTTCCTGGGAACAATATCGGACCACACAGTAAACACCCCTGAAAAGACGTCCACAACCTCAGCAAATCAAAATGTATGTCCCTAATTAACTCCCTAACAGGTCGAACACCCAAATCATTACCTCCCGCATGGATAATCAAAATGTCCGGTGATTTATCCAAACGGGAGGCTCTGGAAAATTCAGGTAAAACCCTACTTCAAGCCATCCCCCTAAAACCCAACCAACGAATCACCACCTGCTCTCGCATGAAACCCAATTGCCGACCATCAGGCCTCACGTCTGATCGCAGCGCCCCGCTGTGCACGAACGAGTGTCCAAAGATCCAGGCTAGTAATGGGTCACCACCTGAAATACATATAACAAGAGAACATAAAACCGCTATCCAACAGTCCAACACTATCATTAATGACGTACATACGTTAAATAACGGTTGGAGCTCCACCTGCCAAAACGCCTTATCGCATCCGTGCCATGACCAAAACTATCAGCCTCCAAGGCAGCCCCAATCCTGAAAAAGTGTGATCCGTTTATTCCTGGATTAAGGCCCAACTCCCGCAGCCCCTTCTTCAAGACAACCACAAACTGGAAATTGGAGACAAAAATGCCCCGTCTCACGTGACATAACAACGAGCCTGCCCTTCCATGCCACAAATGCCAATATCTTTCCAAACACCTCTGCGGGTACATTAGTGACCCTTCAACCCGCCCTAAAACAACCCGTCTGCCTCTTCCCAACTAATCGGTTTTCGAACTCCTGATCCAAAAAGCAGTGCCCCTCGCCCAAAATTCCACATCGCAAGCCAGCAAACCCCCAGCCCTGGTATAGATCTCCTCTTGTCAAAAACCCAATTGCCTCTCCTAAGACCCCTTAAAGCCTGTCTAACCAAAAATTTCTTTGTAACATCCACCATACCCTGCAACTTAAAACCGAATGCCAATCCCGCCATGAATTTATTCTCTTTAGCCGCTGATCAACCGACTTCAGCCACCCTCCCCACCAAAAACAACAGCGCCAACGTTCTTTCTTCTTCAGAATCCAGCCCTCCCCAACACGACACCCAACTTTGCCATACCTGCCATGAGGTTTCATAACACGACCAGGTTTGCCTCGTAACCGACTTCCGAATCAACCTTCCTGCTCTTCCATAATCACCTGCCACAGATGCGAAGAGCATTCCACACCCGATGCCTCCGCACCTGGCGCCAACTCCCGGAAATATTCCCACTAAAAACGAGACAAAGCATCAGCAATGGAGTTTTGCACACCCGCCACGTGAACTGCAAAAATCCAAGCATTCAATTCAAGACACCGAAGGCCCAAAACCCGTACCAACTTAATCACCGGAGGGGATGAAGCCGTCAAACTGTTAATAACGGAAACCACACTCATATTGTCGCAATGAAATCTGACCCTCTGGTTCGCAAACATGCTGCTCCAAATCGAGACTGCCACAACTATAGGAAACAACTCTAACAAAGCCAAATTTTTTGTGAAACCCAAAGACTTCCACGCTTCCGGCCAAGGTCCAGCACTCCATCTACCCTTACAATAGGCCCTGTAACCGGCACTGCCCGTCGCATCCGTGTAAATCTTGCAGTCAAAATTGCTCAAGACCTCACCCTGCATTAACGAACGACCATTGTAGCTGCACAAGAAACCATGCCACACCATTAAGTCCTCCTTATGCTCCCTACCCAGCCGAACAAAATGATGTGCAGCCTTGACCCCCGCAGTCGCCAGCGACAACCAGCGGCAAAAAATCCTTCCCATGGGCATGATCCTGCAAGCAAAGTTCAGTCTGCCCAACAATGACTGCAACTCCTTCAGGGTCACCTTCCTTAGTTTCCTCACCCTCTCAACCTCCTGCCTGAGTAGCAACAGGTTATCTTCCGGTAATCGATACTCCATCTTCACAGAATCAATCACGATGCCCAAGAAACTCATAACAGTGCTCGGGCATTCAGTTTTCTCCTTCGCCAATGGCACTCCAAAGCGCTCGGACACCCACACCATGGATGCCAATGCATTCCTACACAACCGCGAATCTGGGGGCCCTATAAACAAAATATTATCCAGGTAGTGCATGACCGACTGAACTCCGGCCACGTCCCTTACAACCCATTCTAAAAATGTGCTGAATGTCTCAAACAACGAACATGAAATAGCACACCCCATCGGTAAACATCTGTCAAGATAATAACCCCCATCCCAAAAACAACCCAACAGCGGAATACTGTCAGGGTGAACAGGCAGCAATCGGAAAGCGGACTCAATGTCCGTTTTTGCCAACAATGCCCCAGCGCCACAACTGCACACCCACTGCACTGCCGTATCGAACGATGTATATTCCACCAAACACAATTCCCGATCAATACCATCAATCACCGAAAAACCTTTTGGATTTGACAAATGCTGAATCAAACAAAATTTATTCGGCTCCTTTTTTTGCACAACTCCCAAAGGGGAAATAACCACCCCTGAAACCGGCAAACTTGGGAACGGACCTGCCATCCTACCCAACTCCACCTCCTTCGCTAACTTAACACTAACAACCTTAGGGCTCCTTTCCACTTGCGAGAAATACGTCCGATTCTCGCATGTGAAATCCCAGCTCTGGGGCCGGCATTCGGGAGTGGAGCGAGCAGGTGCATACAAATACATGCAGCCGCACACTCCACTCCCGAGTGTCGGGGCCAGAGCTCCCCTTTTGCCTGATCATCCAGCTTAATCGACTCTCCTTTCTCATTCTCCATCTGCACTGAGACAGACACCCCCGAGCTTGACTCTACGCCACCCGCAAGCCTCAACAACTCACTCCCTGACTGGCAACTGATTCCCTACCCCGGCAGCCATGCCCCCAATGGCAAACATGTAGGCCCGCTCACTACCCCCCCTCAAGCCTCCTCAAAAACTGCGACATGCTACTCACTAAATCTTGCAGCCCCGCTACTTCCACCCCACTCTGCCCAACTAATCCCCTCTCATCCAACCTGCCCGGTTGACTCCCCCTAGCTTCCTGTAAGATTGCCCCCGTGGGCGACAGACACGATACAGAGCCATACTCACATAGCTGCGTGGGTGCTGTGTCCCTGCCAGCCGCACCTCCAGATTCCAGATGCACCCCATCACCGCGGTCCTCGCTACCAGACTCCGACTCCTCTGGCCCACTGTCACGCTCCAGGCCCACGCCCCTGGCCTCCTTGTCACCAGGGGGACTGGATCATTAGATGTGCACCGTACAGATGACCTCCTGCCCAGACGTGACCTGGATTGAATCCCGGACCCACAGGCCTGATCCGTTTCCCTCTCCGCAGGACAGCCAGGCCGCTCTCCGCTGCTGCCCGCCGCTCTTCTGGTGCCACGCTGCATGACAGGGCCAGGCAGCACCTCGTCATAAGGCCCCTGCCCACCCGCTGACCAAGACCTCCTAGTGATCCTACTGCCAGGCACCCTGGCCAGACACTCCTGAGGGGTACCTGCTGCCTGCGACGACTCCGGGTCCGCTGCCCCCACCACTGCTGCCGTAGTTTCAAGCCTATGCACCGCAGGTGATCTGCGGCCTGACCGAGAGTCCCTGCGCACATCGGGCGCTCCACCGCTCCGTCCTGCCGCACTTGAAGGCCTCATATCTGGTCGGGCCTGCACTTCTGATGCGGCATTGAATCATCGGCGTCCCACGCCTGCAGGCCGGCTGGGTGGATTCCTGCCGGACCGAGCGCTGTGGGGAGAAGACACACCGCTGCGCTCTGCATCCCCAGGGTCCCCGGAGGGGCTCCGAAGCCTGCGCCTGCTGTGCGCTGTCACCTCCGGAGAGAGCCTCTCTGCGGGCCTGGTCCTTCTGCCCCTGCTGGCTCGTCCCGGGTTCTCCAGCAGCCCTGAGGAGAGAGGCTAATTGCGCCTCAAGCCATCCTCCCCTCCTGGACCTTAGTGTGCAGTGACAGGGGAGGATTTTCTTGTGTGCAGCAGCGCTGGTTATTAGGCTGCCTGATAGCTGTATTGCTGTGTGTACACTGCTGTGCAGACTGATTTTTACACAGCAGTAATACTTTTATTCTTTTTTTCTGCACAGTTACCGACCGTTCATTTTTTCCACATCATATAGAGCTGTACGCTCCTCACACACTACCGTGTACCTGCTGGTATCACGGACAAATACATGCTGACTATCTGTGTGTGACTTCAGAAATAAATACGGAGATTTAAATTTTTCCTTACACCGTATACGGCTGTCAGCTTCTGATACAGTACCGTATATCTGCTCTTTGTATTACGGTCAAATCCATTCTGAGAGAGCGTCTGTGTGTGACTCCGGAAATATATATGGAAATTTAAATTTTTTCCTACACTGTATACAGCTGTCCGCTTCTGATACAGTACGGTATATCTGCTCTTTGTATTACGGTCAAATCCATACTGACTGAGCGTCTGTGTGTGACTCCGGAAATATATACAGAGATTTAAATTTTCCCCTACACCATATACAGCTGTACGTTTCTGATACAGTACCGTTTTTCTGCTTTTTGTATTACGGTCAAATCCATACTGAGTGAGCGTCTCTGTGTAACTCCGGAAATATATACGGAGATTTAAATTTTCCCCTACACCATATACAGCTTTACGCTTCTGATACAGTACCGTTTTTCTATTTTTTGTATTACGGTCAAATCCATACTGAGTGAGTGTCTGTGTGTGACTCTGGAAATATATACGGAGATTTAAATTTTCCGCTACACCATATACAGCTGTACGTTTCTGATACAATACCGTTTTTCTGCTTTTTGTATTACAGTCAAATCCATACTGAGTGAGCGTCTGTGTCTGACTCCGGAAATGTATATGGAGATTTAAATTTTCCACTACAGCGTATACAGCTGTCCGCTTCTGATACAATACAGCATATCTGCTCTTTGTATTACGGTCAAATCCATACTGAGTGAGCGTCTGTGTGTGACTCCGGAAATATATATGGAGATTTAAATTTTCCCCTACACCATATACAGCTGTACGTTTTTGATACAGTACAGTTTTTCTGCTTTTTGTATTATGGTTAAATCCATACTGAGTGAGCGTCTGTGTCTGACTCCGGAAATATATACGGAGATTTAAATTTTCTCCTACACCGTATACAGTTGTACGCTCCTCATACAGTACCATATATCTGCTGGTATTCTTGGTACATTTTCCCAAACATGAGGAAGTATGGTGGAAGATGCCATGGGTGGGGGGGCAGCTGGTACTGATGATGGTGGTGAGGCATCTGCTGGTAGTGCCAAAAGCGCAATAGCACCTAAGGCAGGAGGTGTTGAGCCTGCGTCATCGTCTGGCTACAGAAGGCCTGGAAGGCTCTTCTTTCTGGGAGTAGGTAAACGGCTTTTAAAGGAGCAGGTTTTGACTTACATTGCCGAAACAGCCTCCAGCTCTATCGCCTCCTCTTCTGAAGTTTAAAAAAATGCAAGCACTGAGTCGTCAGTGCAGGCTCCTGGTCAGGAACAACACCTTTCCTTGCGTCCTTCACCCCCACCAAAAGCGAAGGATGCGGCAGGCCACACTTCAGATTACTCCCTGGAGCTCTTTTCACATACCATGCCTGGGTTATCCAGTGAAATCCTGAATTCCCCTGTCCAAGATGAATATGACACGCAGTGCACTGATGCACAGCCACTGCTATACGATTCTGCTGGTACATTCACCCAGAGCACTGCATTGCTCTCGCAGTCTACTGAGCCAGATTCTGACCCTGATGAAACTCAGGTGCCCCTTTACGCATACTATACCACCTTACACGGTGACACAGAGAAAGGTGCAGAAGAAATTGAAGAGGAGGTGATGGATGACCCAGTTGTTGACCCGGATTGGCATCCATTGGGGAAGAGGGTGCGCTGGCAATAGCTCAGAAGGGGAGGAGGATCCGCAGCAGGCATCAACATCACAGCTGCGGATATCTGGCAGGCCCGTAGAAGTCCAAAAACATGTTTAAAAAACAAAAAGAGTTGCAGGACAGCTTGTCAGACGGGCAAATTAGCACAGCGTGCAAGCCCTGAAAATTTATCCCATAGTAGGAAGAGTGCAGTGTGGCGATTTTTTTACCAAAATCCTATTGATTAGGCAAAGGTTATCTGTAAGAAGTGCGGAAGGACCTTTAGCCGAGGGAAAAATCTCCGAAATTTGAATACCAGTTGCATGCTTAGACATTTAAACACCATGCACTTGCAAGCATGGACGGACTACAAAACCTCAGGTAGCACATGTGCACCTGCTCTGACTGAAGGTAGCCAGCAACGCTGCATCGCTTCCCCCACTGTAAGCCCACTGGTTAGCACACCACCAGCAAGAAATATTGAGGTTTCATCGCAAGGCCAAAGCAGTCAGGGAATCACAATGTTTTTCCAACGAAACACTGAATCTAGGCCATCAGCACCACCATCACCATCACCAACCCCCTCTCAGTCCGCCATGTCCACCACTAGTTCCCCCATATGCAGCTCTCAAGTCCAGCTCACCCTAGCAGACACTCTGAGTAGGACAAGAAAGTACTCACCCTCTCATCCGCATACACTGGCTTTGAATGCCTACATTGCCAAACTGATCTCATTAGAGATGATGCCCTTCCGTTTGGTTGAAAGCGCAGGGTTCCGAGAGCTCATGGCCTACGCTGTCCCACGCTAAGACCTACCCAATTGGCACTTCTTTTCTAGAAAAGCCATCCCTGCCCTCCACCTCAAACAATAAGTGAGTGGAAAGGTGCACCTCACAACAGATGCATGGGCCAGTAGGCATGGCCAGGGCCGTTACTTGTCCATCACTGCGCACTGTGTTAATGTGTTATATGCAGGGTCCACAGGGGACAGCGGTGGTGGGACAGTGCTGCCTAGCCCACGGTATAGGCAACAGTTCGACCCTCCTCCTCCTCCTCCAGAAGTGAAAGCTCGTCGACAGAGCGCAGTCGCACGAGCACTCCATCCGCAGCTGCCAGCGTTGCACACGAGGTGTCCCACTATCAAACAGCTAGTGGTAAGCGTCAGCAGGCTGTTTTAAAGCTGATTTCTTTGGGCGACAACAGACACACCGCAGTGGTACTGGCCGACTACTTGCAGTGAGAAACTGAGTCATGCTGGGCAGTCTACATCTTGAGCCAGGCAAAGTAGTCAGTGATAACGGCCGTAATTTTGTGGTGGCCATAGCCCTGGCAAAACTCAGACACATAACTTGCCTGGCTCACACCTTGAACCTGGTGGTGCAGTGATTCATAATAATTATCCGGAGTTACCAGCCCTGCTCCATAAGGTGCAAAGACTCTGCTCGCACATCCGTAGCTCGCCCGTAGACTCCAGTCGTATGCAGGGGCTGCAGCGATCGCTCCACCTCCTCAAACACTGCCTAATCATAGACATTGAAACAATGTGGAACTCCACCTTGCACATGGTTGAGAGGCTGTGCGAACAGAGGCAGGCTGTAATGCATTTGTGGGAGGATACATGTGCAGTCAGTTTGAGGGCAGACATCGAGTTGTCGGGTGTTCAGTGGTCAAAGCTGAAAGATCTCAGTAAAGTCTTTCATTGTTTTGAGGAATGCACACAGCTGTAAGCGCAGACGACCCATCATAAGCATGAGCTTATGCATCTGCTCATGCAAACTTTGATGCACATTAAGGATCAGGCGTCTGCAGTGGAGAAGGAGGATGGCCTTGATGATAGTCAGGTATTGTCTGCTCAGGGAACTGTCCTGGACGAGGTGGAGGAAGAAGAGGATGAGGAGGAGGAGGAGGATGAGGGGATGATTATTTTGGGGAGGAGAATGCTTCTCAGGGGGCAAGAGAAAATGTTGGCTTTCCAAGGTCAGGTACAGGGTTATGGCGTGACTGGAGAGATGTGGATTTGGCAGAAAGTGCTCCTCCACCCGCCACTGGCAGTGCATCATTGACACCTGGAACATTGGCCCACATTGATTATGTGATTATGTCTTGTGGATCCTAAAAAAGGAACCCCGCATTGCCAAAATTATGAAGGATGACGACTACTGGTTGGCCAGCATCCTCGATTCACGCTATAAAGGCAAATTACAGAACATCATGCTACAGGAGAACCTAGAGCAAATACTGGAGAACAAACAAGCAACTCTGGTAAACTGTTTGTTAGAGGCATTCCCAGCACACAGCAGCCGTGCAGGTTCTACCACGAGCCGTACTGGGCTACATGGAAGAGGTGTTCGTGGTGCACACAGCCGAAGTGACGTTGGAGACAGGGGTTTCATGACCATGTTGTGGACTGATTTCTCGAGTACCGCTCACACAACTGGTAATACTGAATAGATTGCAACAGACAGGAGACCGCAGTTGTCAACTATGGTTCAAAATTACCTCTCCTCCCTAATCAATGTTCTCCCTTACAGTTCATTCCCCTTTGATTACTGGGCCTGTAAACTGGACACCTAGCCTGAATTGGCACAATATGCCTTACAGGAGCTTGCTTGCCCTGCTGGTACTGTGCTATCAGAAAGAGTCTCAGTGCTGCTGGATCAATATTGACAGAAAGAAGGACCTGGCTGTTGACCCAAAATGTAGGTGATCTCACCTTCATTAAAATGAACCATGCCTGGGTTTCAAAGGATTTTGTACCAACTTCCCCTAATGACACATTGGTTGCCAGCAAAATGGCTCGCTTTGTCCTCCTCTTCCTCCGACTTCTCCAATTCCTCCATTTGTAGCTGCTGAATGTCCAGCCTACACCTCAACATATGCCAGTTTTTCCACCTCCCTAACTGGGCTGTACCCCCCACAACTTTAGCCAAATAACCCCCAGTTTTCAATGCGTTACTATTATTATAAAGTAAATTAAGGTTGACAAGCTTACGTAATATGAATTGATGTTGTTGGCATTGAAATGGGCACTGTAGATGTGTTTACTGTCCTCCACTCACTGGCGACTTTTATTCCCCATTGACTTGGATTGGGGTCGGGTTTCGTTTTTTGTCGAAACCGACTTTTGCCATTAATTAGTCGGCCGATTTAGTTCGACTCGACTTTTGGGAAAGTCAGATGGTCCGAAACCCGACTCGACCCTCCCGGAGGCAAAGTCGCTCATCTCTAGCGCCTACAATCTAATCCGCATTCGCAGGGGAGACGAATGGAAGACTGCTTTCAACACCAAGGACGGACATTATGAATACTGAGTGATGCCCTTCAGTCTCAGTAATGCAACGGACGTTTTTCAAGAGTTCGTCAATGATATCTTCCGGGACCTGCAATATTCCTCCGTTTTTGTGTATCTGGATGATATTTTGATATTTTCCCCGGATCTGTCCTCCCACAAATGAGCAGTTCAGCAAGTTCTTCAGCATCTTAGGGAGAATCAACTCTATGCCAAGTATGAGAAATGCATTTTTGAACAGTCCGCCCTTCCCTTCTTGGGTTACATTATCTCAGATTCCGGACTCAGGATGGATTCTGAGAAAGTCTCTTCCATCCTTAAATGGCCACTGCCCATTGGAGTCAAATAAATACAGAGATTCCTTGGCTTTGCTAACTATTATTCCTCACTTCTCCACTCTGATCACTCCCATCTCTGCTATCACCCGAAAAGGAGTCAATCCAAAGAACTGGTCCTCCGAGGATGAGGAAGCCTTCCACTCTCTAAAACAGTAGTTCTCCCCTGCTCCTGTTCTGCATCATCCGTATTTGAACAAACAGTTCTTCCTAGAGGTGGACGCATCCTCGTTAGGGCTGGAGCTGTGCTCACTCAGAAAGCTTCCTCGAGTTGCCTCGTGTCCTGTGATTTCTTCTCTAAGGCCTTCTCGGCTCCAGAACATAACTACTCCATTGGTGACCGGGAGTTACTCGCCATTAAGATGGCTTTGGAGGAGTGGCGATACCTGCTGGAGGGCGCTGTCTATCCAATGGTCATCTACACGGACCATAAGAACCCTGCGTCCCTACAGTCCGTCTGCCTAGAGACTTAATGCAAAGCAAAGCCAGGTGATCTTTGGTTTTTGCCCGCTTTAATTTTTTATTGCAATTCAGGTTCGGTGACAAGACTGTCCGAGCTGATGCCCTCTCTCACTCGTTTCTGTACGGGGACCAAGAGGAGGATCCTCAATTTATAATCGAACCATCCAAGATGGTTACAGTTGCTCC
This sequence comes from Oophaga sylvatica, assembly GCA_033576555.1. NCBI lineage: Eukaryota > Metazoa > Chordata > Amphibia > Anura > Dendrobatidae > Oophaga > Oophaga sylvatica. The sequence goes on along the minus strand of JARQOD010000003.1, from coordinate 298,135,310 downwards.
AGTCAGCCTGTTGCGAATTCCCCCAGTAAAAATCCTTGTGGCTGAATCCGAGAAGGAGCGAGTTTTGTCATAGGGCCACTCATTCAAGGTGGCTGGTCATGCGGGACAAAGGAAGACATTACAATTGATCTTTCGCCACTACTGGTGGCAATCCATGAGGAGGGAGATCTATGCTTACGTGGCTGCCTGTCTGAATTGTGCCCGCAATAAAGTCCCCAGATGACTTCCTATTGGTTCTCTCCTGCCGGTACCCATGGCATCTGGTCCATGTCAACATATAGCAATGGCCTTCATTACAGATTTTCCAGTAACCGAGGGTTGTACCGTCATCTGGGAAGTCGTCGATCGCTTCTCCAAAATGGTGCATTTTACACTGTTGTGTGCTTTTCTATCTGATCCTGAACTCGCTGACAGCTTCATCAAGCATATTTTCCGCCTGCAAGGATTTCCTCGTCACATTGTGTCCGATCGAGGTTTGCAGTTCACTTGCAGATTCTGACAAGCTCTCTATGAACTCTGGACATCGTCTTGGATTTCTCCTCAGCCTATCACCCTCTGTAAAATGTGCAAGTGGAGCATGTCAACCAGGTCCTGGGCAACTACCTGCAACACTTCATCAATGCCAACCACAATGATTGGGTGAAATTATTTCCCTGGGCTGACTTCTCATACAACAATCACGTTGGTGAAGCCTCAGGGGAGTCTCCTTTCTACATTGTGTTCGGTCAGCATCTCGAGGTTTCCCTCCAGGTGACAGTTCCTTCTGATTTCCCTGCAGCAGATGTCCTCTCCAAGGGTTTTGCAAAGTTATGGAAGGACACCAAAGCCACTTTAGAAGCATCCTATGCCCGTATGAAGAGACATGCGCCTGGTCCTCCGTGCTTCCGCCACAGTGACAAGGTATGGCTATCGTCTAGGTACGTCGGGCTGAAGGTTCCCTCTTACAAGTTGGGTCCTCTTTTTGTTGGGCCTTTCGAGGTGCTGAAGTGGATCAACGAGGTCTCCTATAAACTGAAGTTGCCTCCTTCATTACAGATTCTGAATTCCTTCCATATATCTCTGCTGAAGCTGGTCATCCTGAGTCCCTTCTTCAAAGATCCCAGTACCACGCCCATGCCACCTGCCTTGAATGATGTTTTTGAAGTGAGAACATCTTGGCCATGAAGAAGGTGAGAGGCAAGACCTTCTTTCTTGTTGACTGGAAGGGATGTGGTCTCAAAGAGAGATCCTGGGAGCCTAAGGAAAACATTCTCGCTCCGATTTTCCTCCGGAACTTCCTCGATGGCCTTAAGAGGAGGGGGCATAAAGGGGGAGTACTATTACCACCACACCGGATCTCTGCTGTGACAGGCAGGGTCTCCAGTGTGTCACTTCATTCACCTGCACTAAGGTCGGTTCTTCCCTTCCTCATGCTCTGCATGCTCCCAGCAGAGCTTCCAGCCATATCCTTAAGGCATGCGCGTGCGTGCTCCTGTCCTCTTAAAGGGCCAGCACATGCACTTGCTATTTCCTCCCCAGCCAATGGCAAGGGCCAGCGCGTGCACTTACTATTTCCTGTCCAGCCAATGGCTCAGAGGCACTATGTATATATTGCTTCCTCCTGACTGAGTGACCTTCCTGTTATGCAGTGTAAGTTGCGTAAGGTTGCGTTCCAGTCCCTGCTGTACTATGGTGCAGATTCTACCTGCTGCACTCTGGTGCAGATCCTGCCTGCTGCACTCTGGTGCAAATCCTGCCTGCTGCACTCTACTGCAGATCTTTCCTGCTGCACTCTGCTATGAACTCTGCCTGCTGCACCATCCAGTCTGTTCTACTGGGTCCAACTGCTGCTTGTCCATTGGTCTGTCCTGGAATGGCAACTGGTGTGCATCGGTAGCCAAGCCTAACCTCACCATCAGAGGCTCTAGTGAACAGTCCGGTGTTCGCATAGTCACGCCCCTCCAGGCTCTCCACAGGCCGTGGCACAGTGGTTGCACAAACCACATCTGTGACAGTCATCATATTGAAAATTTTCATTTTCTTTACGAAAATTTGTTTTAGCCCCAAATTTGTAATTTTCACAATGGATAATAGGAGAAAATGGACTCCATAATTTGTTGCACAATTTGTCCCGAATGCAACAATACCCTATATGTGATCAAAAACTTCTGCTTGGGCACATGACAGGGCTAGGAAAGGAAAGAGCGCTATTTTCTTGAGATAGATTATGAATGCCATGTCGCATTTGAAGAGCCCCTGACATGTGAAAACAGAAAAAAAAATAAGTGACCCCATTTTGGAAACTAGACCCCTGAAGGAATTTATCTATGAGTGTATAGAGTATTTTTAACCCATAAGTGCCTCACAGGATTTTATAACATTGACATGGGGAAATATGACATTTTAGTGGTAAAAAGGTATTTTTTGTATTTGTGCAAAATTTGTCAAGTACACAAGGGTTAATAGGTGAAACTAGACCCCACAATTTATTGCACAATTTCTCCAGAATGCACTGCTGTCTCATATGTTGTCAGAAATTATTGTTAGGCCACACATCAGGCTGAGGAGTAGAGATGAGCGGTGTTCGAAGCGAACTGTTTGCCAATCTCAAATTCGAGCTGTTTTGGGCGGTGTTCGAGCCGTTCAAAGAACCCGAACGATTTTGAAAAATCTGGCTGTTCGAGGTTATGTTCGATAACTGTTCGTGCACCTAATTCGTCACTGGATTTGTTCACAGTAATGCTGATAATCACTGTTAATACACAGTTTGAGTGTACAGCGGGGCAGGGGGAGGGGCATGGGATGGATCTCTGCAGAGATAATGAAGATCTCCATTTTTTTTCTCTTTCCCGCATTTCCAGTGGGCGGTGCAGTCTGTCAGCCTATCAGCAGCGCACACAAAGAGCGAAGTGCTTTTTTTCACACAAGCAAGGGCATGTGTCATTGACTGTGTATGTCACATGTCCTTGCCCTATAAGGCCATTTCCCCCTTCGCCACCATTTTCTCACTGCTGCAGCTCAGTGTTAGAAGGCACTGCTGCTGTGAGCGCTATATTGTGTGTGCAACTGCGAATTGCAAGCAAAATAGCTGTGAAATACACAGGAAGGTTTAGGGAGTAGGGACTAGTTCGTAATTGCAGCCCTTTTGAGGGTTAGGTTACATCAGTTCCTAGCACTTTTTGCCAGCTCCACCAGCATTCAAATAACTCCTAACTTTTAGCTGCATCTTGCCTCTAAAATAATTGTGGGCATAGTAGCAGTGTGTGCTACTCATTGTATTAGGCCATACACACCCCTAAATTAAGCGCCTTCTCTCCATTACAATAATGCCAAACATGTAGCAGCTTACTGTGGTTTAGGCACAGTGGTTCTTAGAAGGAGGGGGTCTTTGGATTTGGGAGCAATTAATTTTCTGGATTTTATTTGAGAGGGTGGGAGCCATGCTGCTTTTCCTGAGTTTTTGTACCCCTCATAGTTCCAGTGACAGGTACAGACCTTAGTGGGAGCTGGTTTTATGCAGGATGAGTTAGAGTTTTTATTGGTAACTAGTGTTGAGCGATACTGCTCGATATCTAAAAATATCAGATCGGAATGGTATCGCCGATATCACTAAATATCGTCGATATCCGATTCCGATACCGGAAGTCCAATGTAAGTCTATGGGAACCAAATATCGACATTAAAAAAAACCATTCTTGCCTTGTTGGTTAATTGTACATGAAAGAAAACAACAAAGACTAATGTAGAATGTATTGGGGGAGGTTGAGGAGACAATAAAGGCATACATGTTTAACCCAATGCATTGGAATAGCATTAATATATTTTTTTTTGGAAATACGTTTGGATTGACTAACAAATTGACAATGTTGTTAACCTTTTTTCTATTTTGGCAAATATGTATGTTTCACAACTTCCATGCTCTTCACCTTTTTAACTTTTGCCAGTGCCACACTTTCTCCTTCATAATCTTCAGCAGCATCATCTTTCTCATCAAATTATTCTTCATCTTCACCTTCTTAATCTTCTTCTTAAACTTCTTGCTATTCATGTTTTTGTTTACATTACTCATATTGTTATTATTAAACTAATTAATCTTCTTCATATTCAAATTCTTCATCTTCTTCCTCTTCATCTTCTTCATCATATTCTTATTTGTGACAGAGATTCCTGTACTTGTAATCTGTAAAAGTATGAATTGTTCATCCTTCCGTTCTTGCTGTCACAAAAGATTTAAATTACAACAGTATTTGTCCGTGTTCAGTTTAGCCTGCAGCAGCAGGCATTTTCCAGGGGCACCACGAGGAGGAACGGACTCACCCCCATACACTGCTTAGTCTTCTTCTGCTTAGAATTTAGAGCATATATTTTGCTCTTCATTTTGGTCTTATACTTCATGTTCTTCTGCTTTTTGATCTTCTGCTTATTGTTCTGCTGTCTCTTGTTCTGTATCTTGTAGTTTGTCTTAACCTTCTTTGTCCTGTTGGTGATCTTCTTCTGGGTAATCTTTTATTTTTTCTTTGTGATGGTGTTCAGGCTGGTTGGCTTCATGCTCGTCGTCCTTGTTATCGTCATCTTCTTCTGGGTGGTCTTTAACCCCTTCCCGACCCATGACGCCACGTAGGCGTCATGAAAATCAGTGCCAATCCGACCCATGACGCCTATGTGGCGTCATGAAAGAATCGCGTCCCTGCGGGTCGGGTGACCGGGGTCACTGAAAGGTCACCCGACCCGCCGGCACAGGACCCTTTGTGCTTCACCACAGGGGGGTTGGCTTAACCCCCCCGTGGCCACGATCGCTCTGATTGGCTGTTAAAAGTGAAACAGCCAATCAGAGCAATCTGTAATATTTCACCAATAAATTGGTGAAATATTACAATCCAGCCATGGCCGATGCTGCAATAGCATCTGCCATGGCTGGACACCGAGCCCTGACCCCCCACACGGATTCACGGCGGCGATCGGCCGCCGCCACCGAAAGATGGCAGCGGTCGGTCACCGCCGTCACTAAAAGCTCCCCTCGTCCTGGCCTCCGCTGCCCCCACCTTCCGATCCCCCTCCCCTCACTTCCGACCCCCATACTCACCTCTCCCGGTCCACCGATGTCCCTGGATCCTTCCCGGCGGCTGCCCGGATTCTTCATGGGCGCCGCCATCTTGGAAAATGGCGGGCGCATGCGCAGTGCGCCCGCCGGCCGGCGCATGCGCAGTGCGCCCTGCCTAGTCAAAAAATTTATTTTGATCACTGTGATAAACTGTCACAGTGATCAAAATAAAAAAAAGTAAGTGAACCCCCCCTGTCATAGGTAGGGAAAAATAATAAAGAATTTTTTTTTTTTTCCTATTAGGCCCTGTGCAAACGTTGCGGATTTTGCTGCGGATCCGCAGCTGATTTCTCTGCTGATCCGCAGCTGATTTCTCTGCTGATCCACAGCGGATTTCGCTGCTGATCCGCAGCGGATTTCGCTGCTGATCCGCAGCTGATTTCGCTGCTGATCCGCTGCTGATTTCGCTGCGGATCAGCAGCGAAATCAGCAGCGAAATCAGCTGCGGATCAGCAGCGAAATCCGCTGCGGATCAGCAGCGGATTTCGCTGCTGATCCGCAGCTGATTTCGCTGCTGATCCGCAGCTGATTTCGCTGCTGATCCGCAGCGGATTTCGCTGCTGATCCGCAGCGGATTTCGCTGCTAATCCGCAGCGGATTTTGCTGCGGATCAGCAGCGGATTTTGCTGCGGATCCGCAGCGGATTTGGCGCTGCGGATCCACAGCAGATCCAGAAACCATGTACAGCACAATGCAAATAAATGGTAAAAAAAAACGCTGTGCACATGCTGCAGATTTTTCAGCGCGGATTTGCTGCGGTTTTAAATCCGCAGCATGTCAATTCTTTGTGCGGATTCCGCAGCGATTTTACACCTATTCCATTATAGGCGTAAAACCGCAGAGCAAAACCGCAGCAAATCCGTGCTAAATACGCAGGTAAAAGGCAGGTCGTTTTACCTGCGGATTTTAGAAAAATCCGCAAGTGAATCCGCAACGTGTGCATCGGGGCCTTAGGGTCAGGCTGGGTTCATATTGCATTATGGCAGTCCGTTAGATGGACTGCGTTTCACCGCGGTATAACGGGGTGTAACGCAGTCCGTTAATGCTGCCATTCACCCCATTTGTGTGCGCATCGCAACGCATGCCATGAAGCGGCATGCGTTCGCGACGTGTCGTCATTCAGTGACGGAGCCTTGGACGCAGGCTGCAGCGTCTGGGCTCCATCACCGCTAGCACAGATGAATCATCGCTGATTCCTCTGCACTAGCGGGTATAGCATAACGCGATAGCGTTATGCTATACCGTTACCAGCCCGTCAACGCTACGTGTTGAACGGGCTGGTAAAACGCAATATGAACCCAGCCTTAGGGTTAGAACTAGGGTTAGGGTTAGAACTAGGGTAAGGGTTAGAACTAGGGTAAGGGTTAGAACTAGGGTTAGGGTTGGAATTAGGGCTAGGGTTGGAATTAGGGTTAAGGTTGGGATTAGGGTTAGGGTTGGGATAAGCGTTAGGGGTGTTTTGGGGTTAGGGTTGGGATTAGGGTTAGGCTTGTGGTTAGGTTTATGGTTAGAGTTGGGATTAGGGTTAGGGGTGTGTTGGGGTTAGGGTTATGGTTAGGGTTTGTATTAGGGTTAGGGGTGTATAGGGGTTAGGGTTGGGGTTAGGGGTGTGTTGGGGTTAGGGTTGGAGTTAGAATTGAGGGGTTTCCACTATTTAGGTACATCAGGGGATCTCCATACGCGACATGGCGCCACCATTGATTCCTGCAAATTTTGCGTTCAAAAAGTCAAACAGTGCTCCCTTTATTCCAAGCCCCGACGTGTGCCCAAACAGTGGTTTACCCCCACATATGGGGTATCAGCGTACTCGGGAAAAATTGCACAACAACTTTGGGGGTCTAATTTCTCCTGTTACTGTTGGGAAAAAAAATTGGGGACTAAAAAAGTTATTTTTGTGGAAAAAAAAATGATTTTTTATTTTCACGGCTCTGCGTTATAAACTTCTGTGAAGAACTTGGGGGTTCAAAGTGCTCACCACACATCTAGATAAGTTCCTTGCGGGGTCTAGTTTCCAAAATGGGGTCACTTGTGGGGAGTTTATACTGTTTAGGCACATCAGGGACTCTGCAAATGAAACATGACGCCCGCAGACCATTCCATCAAGTCGGCAATTCAAAACGTCACTACTTCCCTTCCGAGCCCCGAAGTGTGCCCATACAGTAGTTTTCTCCCACATATGGGATATCAGCGTACTCAGGACAAATTGGACAACAACTTTTGAGGTCTAATTTCTCCTGTTACCCTTGGGAAAATAAAAAAAATTGGGGACTAAAAGATCATGTTTGTGGAAAAAATATGATTTTTTTATTTTCATGGCCCGGCGTTATAAACTTCTGTGTAGCCCTTGGGGGTTCAAAGTGCTCACTACACATCTAGATAAGCTCCTTGGGGGGTCTAGTTTCCAAAATGGGGTCACTTGTGGGGGGTTTCTACTGTTTAGGCACATCAGGGGCTCTGCAAAGGCAACATGACGCCCACAGAACATTCCATCAAGTCTGCATTCCAAAATGGCGCTCCTTCCCTTCTGTGCTCTCCCATGTGCCAAAACAGTGGTTCCCCCCCACATATGGGGTACCAGTGTACTCAGGACAAACTGTACAACAACTTTTGTGGTCCAATTTCTCCTGTTACCCTTGTGAAAATAAAAAATTGCGGGTTAAAAAAATCAGTTTTTGAGGAAAAAAATGATTTTTTATTTTCACGGCTCTGCATTACAAACTTCTGTGAAGCACGTGGGGGTTCAAGGTGCTCACCACACATCTAGTTAAGTTCCTTGAGGGGTCTAGTTTACAAAATGTGGTCACTTGTGGGGGTTTCTACTGTTTAGGCACATCAGGGGCTCTGCCCGCCCGCAGACCATTCCATCAAGTCGGCATTTCAAACCGTCACTACATCCCTTCCAAGCCCTGACGTGTGCCCAAACAGTGGTTCTCCCCCACATGCGAGGTACTAGCGTACTTAGGACAAATTAGACAACAACTTTTGGGGTCCAATTTCTCCTGTAACCATTGTGAAAATAAAAAATATGGGGCTAAATAATAATTTTTTGAGAAAAAAAAATGATTTTTTATTTTCACGGCTCTGCGTTATAAAGTTTTGTGAAGCACCTGGGGGTTCAAAGTGCTCACTGTGCATCTGCATAAGTTTCTTAGGGGGTCTAGTTTCCAAAATGGGGTCATTTGTGGGGAGCTCCAAAGATTAGGCATACAGGGCTCTCCAAACATGACATGGTGTCCGCTAACGACTGGAGCTAATTTTCCATTCAAAAGTCAAATGGCGCTCCTTCCCTTCTGAGCCCTGCCGTGCGCCCAAACAGTGGTTTATGACCACATATGAGGTATCTGTGTACTCAGGAGAAATTGCCCAACACATTTTAGGATCCAATTTATACTGTTGCCCATGTGAAAATGAAAAAACTGAGGCTAAAAGAAAATTTTTGTGAAAAAAAAAGTACTTTCTTTTTTTTACGGATCAATTTGTGAAGCACTTGGGGTTCAAAGTGCTCAATCTGCATCTAGATAAGTTCCTTGGTGGGTCTAGTTTCCAAAATGGGGTCACTTGTGGGGAGCTCCAATGTTTAGGCACACAGGGACTCTCCAAATGCGACATGGCATCAGCTAAATATTCCAGCATATTTTCCATTCAAAAAGTCAAATGGCGCTCCTTCCCTTCTGAGCCCTGCCGTGCGCCCAAACAGTGGTTTATGACCACATATGAGGTATCTGTATACTCAGGAGAAATTGCCCAACAAATTTTAGGGTCCATTTTATCCTGATGCCCATGCAAAAATGAAAAAATTGATGCTAAAAGAAAAATTTTGTTGGAAAAATTAAAATGTCCATTTTTTCCTTCCACGTTGCTTTAGTTCCTGTGAAGCACCTGAAGGGTTAATAATCTTCTTGAATGTAGTTTTGAGTAGCATGAGGGGTGCAGTTTTTATAATGGTGTCACTTTTGGGTATTTTCTGCCATATAGACCCCTCAAAGTGACTTCAAATGTGAGGTGGTCCCTAAAAAAAATGGTTTTGTAAATTTTCCTGTAAAAATGAGAAATCGCTGGTCAACTTTTATCCCTTATAACTTCCTAACAAAAAAAAATGTTGTTCCCAAAATTGTGTTGATGTAAAGTAGACATGTGGGAAATGTTATTTATTAACTATTTTGTGTCACATAACTCTCTGGTTTAACAGAATAAAAATTCAAAATTTTAAAATTGCGAAATTTTCAAAATTTTGGCCAAAGTTCCATTTTTTTCACAAATAAACGCAAAAATTATCGACCTAAATTTACCACTAACATGAAGCCCAATATGTCACAAAAAAACATTCTCAAAATCGCTAGGATCCGTTGAAGCGTTCCTGAGTTATTACCTCATAAAGGGACACTGGTCAGAATTGCAAAAAATGGCCAGGTCATTTAGGTCAAAATAGGCTGGGTCATGAAGGGATTAAGGTCGTCTAATTTCCGAGAACCAGCTGACGTTACTGGAACCCTGACGGGTATCAGATGGAGCAAGAGACAATGGAAGTAACGAGGACCAGCTGACTGTGCTGGAACCCGGAGGGGCAGCAGAAGGAAAAGAGGCAATGTCACAACCGAGTACCAGCTGACGTTACTGTGACACGGTTACTAAGCAGGAGGTACCTGTGCTCCAAAGCACTACCAAGGACCAGCAGACGTTGGTGGAACTCGGATACGGAGATGGAGGCACCTAGGCCAAAGGCACTGGGGAGAACCAGTTGACGGTACTGGACCCCGGACGGGTAGCAGAAGGAAAAGAGGCAATGTCACAACCGAGTACCAGCTGACGTTACTGTGACACGGTTACTAAGCAGGAGGTACCTGTGCTCCAAAGCACTACCAAGGACCAGCAGACGTTGGTGGAACTCGGATAAGGAGATGGAGGCACCTAGGCCAAAGGCACTGGGGAGAACCAGTTGACGGTACTGGACCCCGGACGGGTAGCAGAAGGAAAAGAGGCAATGTCACAACCGAGTACCAGCTGACGTTACTGTGACACGGTTACTAAGCAGGAGGTACCTGTGCTCCAAAGCACTACCAAGGACCAGCAGACGTTGGTGGAACTCGGATACGGAGATGGAGGCACCTAGGCCAAAGGCACTGGGGAGAACCAGTTGACGGTACTGGACCCCGGACGGGTAGAAGAACGCACCCATGAAAATGTAAGTTGACAGGACGCAAGCCGTCCGCAGTTACCGAATCACACAGTCCTACAGTGGGTGCTTGTCCTATTGTCACAATGGAAACCGCCTTTATTTACATATCCCACAGCACACATAGGAATCACCTAAACTGCAGGCACCATAGAGTCGGCTAACCCGAATGCAACACGACAGCACAACTTATTGGAGGATAATTGACGTTCACACTGCCAGGAAACAGCTGTCGTGCTGTAACCAGGCTGGCCAGGAGTCAGTACCCCTGCCAATTACTTACGAGCAATAAATGGCGGTGTTGTAGCCCAGGGAGTAGAGTTCAGGTGGTAGAAAGATGAACATAACAGGAGACATGGAAAACGTTGCCAAACAGTTATTTAATCTGAAAACGGACAGGCAAATTCAGGTGAGATCCATGCCTTGTTCATTTTCAGAAAAGTAAGCCGGTCTACATTCTCTGAGGATAGTCGCATGCGACGGTCTGTTACTACACCACCTGCAGCACTAAAGACACGCTCAGATAATACACTGGCAGCAGGGCAAGCCAGCACCTCCAATGCATACTGGCTAAGCTCTGGCCATGTATCCAACTTAGAGACCCAAAATTTGAAAGGGGAAGAGGCATCTGGGAGTACACTTAGAGGGAAAGCCAAGTAGTCTGTCACCATCTTACGGAAACGTTTCTTCCTGGTAACTGGAGCCGTCTCGGATGGTGTAGACCTTGCTGGCGCTGTCACAAAACTTTGCCACATTTGTAACATACAGCTCTTGCCCTGTGCAGAGGCGCTGCTTCTGCTCCCTCTTGTTGTAGAGGTGTCTACACTGCCTCGACGCACAGAGCTGCTTTGTAAAGCAGTAGCAGCAGCAGCAGCTCTCTCGGCTGGAATGTACAACAGTATGGATTGCACCAGTGTGTCTTGGTACTCCTGCATTTTACGGTCCCGGTTCACCGGTGTGATGAGGGTTTGTAAGTTGTCCCGGTAGCGAGGGTCTAGGAGGGTGTACACCCAATAATCTGACGTGCTGAGAATGTGGGCGATGCGGCGGTCGTTTCTCAGGCACTGAAGCATGAAATCAACCATGTGCTGCAGACTCCCAACTGGCCAACAAAGGCTGTCCTCTGGAAGAGGCGTCATCTCTGCCTCCTCTGCATCACCCCACCCTCGCTCTACATACTGACTAGAGCGTTGTGTACCTCCCTCTGTAGGGATTTCTTCCTCCTCCATTAACTCCTCCTCCTCCTCATCCTCCTCACAAAGTGAGCCCTGCCCAGCCCTTTGTGAGGAACCACGTTGCGATGACTGTCCTGAAGGTAATTGAATTTGTGACTCCTCATCCTCCACCTCTTCCAAAACCTCTTCCTTTAGTGCTTTCAGTGATTTCTGAAGCAGGCAGATAAGGGGGACAGTCATGCTGACTAGTGCAACATCTGCACTCGCCATCCGCGTTGAGACATCAAACGCATGCAAAACGTCGCAGATGTCCTTCATAGAGGCCCACTCAGTAGTGGTGAAGTGTGAACGGCGCAAATTGCGAGTTGATTGCGCCTGTTGCAGCTGATACTCCATTACTGCTGGCTGCTGCTCACACAACCGCTCCAACATATGTAACGTGGAATTCCACCTGGTGGGTACGTCACATATGATGCGATGTTCAGGAAGGCGAAATCTGACTTGCAGAGCTGCAATGCGCGATCTGGCCATGCTGGAACGTCGCAAGTGAGCGCACTATAGGCGGACCTTGTGCAGCAGTGCATCAAGATCCGGATAGTCCCTCAAAAAACTCTGCACGACCAAGTTGAGCACATGTGCCAGACATGGTATGTGAGTGAGGTTGCCAAGGCCCAGAGCTGCCACCAGATTTCGGCCATTGTCACACACTACCAAGCCTGGCTGGAGATTAGCTGACAAAAACCACACGTCGCTCTCCTGCTTGATGGCATCCCAGAGCTCCTGCGCTGTAGGGCTTCGATTCCCCATGGAAATTAATTTCAGGACGGCCTGTTGACGTTTGGCCACGGCTGTGCTCATATCGGTCGCAACAGGTAAGCGTTCACGGGTCCATGTGGAGGTATACCGTGACGGCTCGTGCAGCGATGATTCTGAGGAACTGGAGTAGGAGGAGGAATCAATGTGTACAGACTGGATTCCTCCAATCCTTGGAGTTGGCAGAACACGTACAGCGCCACTGGCAAGATCTGTACCCGGCTCCACAACATTGACCCAATGGGCAGTGAGGGAAAGGTATCGTCCCTGGCCATGGGTACTGGTCCACGCATCGGTGGTCAGGTGGACCCTGCTACTGACGCGTTTAGTAGCGCATGTTTAATGTTTCCCTCGACATGTTTTTGCAGAGCAGGGACAGCTTGCCTGCTGAAATAAAATCGGCTTGGCGCATTATATTGTGGGACTGCCAATGCCATAAAGTTCCTGAAACTGTCAGTCTCCACCAGCCTGAATGACAGCATTTCAAGGGACAGGAGTTTTGCAATGCCAGCATTCAGAGCCTGTGCTCGTGGATGGTTTGCCGAGTATGGCCGTCTTTTATCCCATGCCTGTGGTACCGATGGCTGTTTTGTGGTCTGGGAGTGTGACGATGACTGTGAACTTGCTGCTGTGGGTGGAATAACAGTTTGTCTATGGACAACAGTGACCGAGGTTCTTCCATGGAGATCCTGTGAGGAAGCCGAACCAGGTGTGTGTGAGCTGGAGGTAGAGGCTCCAACACGACCTGAAGATGTAGGTGCTGCTATAGGTTGGCCTACATCTCCAGTGTGTCTTTGTAACTCAGCTACGTGCTTTGTCCGTACATGTTTCCATATATTTGTGGTATTCAGGTTACTGATATTTTTACCTCTTTTAACTTTTTGCTTACACAGTTTGTATTGAACATAGCAAATATCATCTACAAGTCTGTCAAAAAAGGACCACGCAGTGCAAGTCATGGGAGCGCCAATTTTGACATTTCTAAGAGAACTGCTCCCAACAGGTGCCAAACTGGAGGCTACAGGCAAGCGAGTCTGCAGCCTACCTCTCCCTCCTCTTTGTACCGTTGGGACAATCTCTTCCTCAGAGCTGCTCCCACCACCTTCCTGTTGCTCACGCCATGTTGGGTCTCGGACTTCATCATCTCCACTACCCTCTTCCAACACCTGCTGCTGTTGGATGGTCTGGGCAGCATCATGCTCCACAAAACCTGGCACCTGAGTCTCATCATCATCATAAGATGCGTTCTGCGGTGTGCTGTCCATCGGCACTGGCTCACCCGCCTCTTCAGATTGAGAGAGACACAGCTGTTGCGCATCACTGCATACTCCCTCTTCTTCAAATTGCAGAATGCTGCTTGCCTGTGCCCGTGTTTGCGAGCCAACAGATTCTGAGAACAGAAGCAGAGACTCAGCTGGCTCCTGTACAGAACTCTCTGACTGCCTGGGCAATTTGACAGGCGGTGAACAGACAGATAGTTGCTCAACAGTGTTGTGTTCCTGAGAGGAGGTGGAAGGAATTGAAGTCGATGCATTGGCTGCCATCCAACCAACAACGGCTTCAATTTGTTCTTCCCGCAGCAGGGGGGCACGCCGAGCTCCTACCAAACTGCGCATAAGGAACGTCATGGTAAACTGGTGGATGCTGTGTCACTGAGGCGGCAGCAGCCACAGAATCACACGTCTCTCCCTGCTGAAACTCCAGCCACGACACGTGCTTACTCACATCCTTCTTCATCTGGTAGATTGATAAGAAAGTTAGAAAGTTATAAGGCCTAAGTGTGGTTATACGCAGAGACTGAAGTGAACACTGAACAAATGTTCACAATCTGTGAAGGCTACTCCTTTGTCTACTCATAGTGTTTGCACAATGTATGGATCAGATAGAAGCGCGTACACTATAGATTATATTTAATGGAATGAGCAGAACAATTGGAGTAAATGAAAGTTGAGGCATGAAACGTCAGCGTATAAAAGCAGCAGTGCTTGAACAGTACGGACTGTGTGCACTCAAAATAAAACCAAGACTGAAGTGAACACTGAAACACAACTGTTCACAATCTGTGAAAGGCTACTCCTTTGTCTACTTCTATAGTGTTTGCAACCAATGTATTGGATACAGATGAAGCGCGTCACACTAATAGATTATATTTTAAATGGAATGGAGCAGACCAATTGAGATAAATGAAAAGGATGAGGCACTGAGACACGCTCAGCAGAGTACAAGCAGCAGTGCTTGAACAAGTAACTGGAGCGTGATGTGCACTCAAAAGATAAAAAACACAGACTGAAGTGAACACTGAAACACAACTGTTCACAATCTGTGAAAGGCTACTCCTTTGTCTACTTCTATAGTGTTTGCAACCAATGTATTGGATACGGATGGAAGCGCGTCACACTAATAGATTATATTTTAAATGGAATGGAGCAGAACCAATTGGAGATAAATGAAAAGGATGAGGCACTGAGACACGCTCAGCAGAGTACAAGCAGCAGTGCTTGAACAAGTAACTGGAGCGTGATGTGCACTCAAAAATAAAAAACACAGACTGAAGTGAACACTGAAACACAACTGTTCACAATCTGTGAAAGGCTACTCCTTTGTCTACTTCTATAGTGTTTGCAACCAATGTATTGGATACGGATGGAAGCGCTCACACTAATAGATTATATTTTAAATGGAATGGAGCAGAACCAATTGGAGATAAATGAAAAGGATGAGGCACTGAGACACGCTCAGCAGAGTACAAGCAGCAGTGCTTGAACAAGTAACTGGAGCGTGATGTGCACTCAAAAAAATAAAAACACAGACTGAAGTGAACACTGAAACACAACTGTTCACAATCTGTGAAAGGCTACTCCTTTGTCTACTTCTATAGTGTTTGCAACCAATGTATTGGATACGGATGGAAGCGCGTCACACTAATAGTTTTAAATTGCATGGAGCTGAACCAATTGACGAAAAATGAAAAGATGAGGCACTGAGACAACGCTCAGCAGAGTACAAGCAGTCAGTCATTAACAACTAACTGAGCAGTGATGTCACTCAAAAAATGAAAAAGGAACTACACATGGACTGTAAGTGAAACACTGAAATCCAATCTTAACTGTCTCAACTGTGACAGAGCTACTCCCTTGTCTACTTCTATAGTGTTTGCAACCCAAATTTGTATTGGATACGGATGGAAGCGCGTCACACTAATAGATTATATTTTAAATGGAATGGAGCAGAACCAATTGGAGATAAATGAAAAGGATGAGGCACTGAGACACGCTCAGCAGAGTACAAGCAGCAGTGCTTGAACAAGTAACTGGAGCGTGATGTGCACTCAAAAAATAAAAAACACAGACTGAAGTGAACACTGAAACACAACTGTTCACAATCTGTGAAAGGCTACTCCTTTGTCTATTTCTATAGTGTTTGCAACCAATGTATTGGATACGGATGGAAGCGCGTCACACTAATAGTTAAATTGCATGGAGCTGCAAGAATTACACTGAAGAAAAAAAAAAGAGTCTGTGAGTGACACGTGCAGATGCCTACAGACAGCGTTGCATGCAGAACAAACTGCAGCGTCACTTACACTCACACACACACCTTGCAGAGCTGTTAAAACAACACTGCAGGCAAAAGGAAGCTTTACACAGCGGTTGGTGCTAGCCTGCCTACAGCACAGTACACTAAATCGCAATCTCTAACTGTCCCTCAGAGTCAGCACAGCAGCGTTCTGTCCCTTACTGAATTCACAGCACAGTGACGCTAAAATGGCGGCGGCGCCTTTTATAGTGCATTCTGACATCATTTCAGCATCCAATCACAGCCATGCCATTAGTTAACATGACCGCAGCAGTACAGGATGTGCCCACACTTCTTAGGATTCCTCATTGGCTGACTAAAATCACATTGCCTCTCAAAGAATTATGGGAACTTCCGATTCCGGTATACGATATATGGAAAATATCGGAACTAAGTATCGAAAGTCCGATACAGCTAATATCGGCCGATACCCGATACTTGCGGTATCGTATCGCTCAACACTATTGGTAACATTTTGGGGTGCATTATATTTTTTTATTGTTTCCAGAATAAGGCTGGGATCATATTCTTGTGTTCTAAGCTGAGCACCTATGTTGGGGTTTCTGTGTAAATCCCACAAAAATGCCATTCAGACGAAACCACCTACAGAACAACCCACCATGGGGCAGATGGAGACACTTTGTACTCCGTGTGGCATCTGCTACGGAGGTATCCATCTTTCAGGCATGCACAGATCTGCAGTCATCCACACTTGTGCTCTAAAAAGACGCCAAAAATGATGGGATCACAGCCAGAATACATACCTGTCCAAAGGTGCTCCATCTACCTCATAAATGAGTGGTTCAGTCGGAGTTTTGTCTGAATTGCGATTTTGAGGAATTTACATGGAAATCCTGACATAAGCGCTCAGTGGAGAGCTCAGGAAAAATGTGAGCCAAGCCTTATTCCGATTATTGGGAGGTAGAATGAACAAACAGACTGCAGTACAAGAATAGTTCTTATTTTTATTTTTGCGCGGTTCACTATGCGGCAGTGATGAGACAGATTTATTCTTCGGGTCTGTGCTATTACAGCGGCACCAGATTTATAACTTTTTTTAGGTTTTTTGCTATCGCACAGTAAAAATGCATTTTCATAAAAAATAGATTTTTTGTTGCCATATTCTGAGAGCTGTATCTTTTTTATTTTTTTGCGAGCAGAGCTGTATTGGGCTATTTTTTTAAGGACCATTTTGGGGTACATAATATTTTTGCTCGCTTTTTATTCAGATTTTTCAGACACATAAATTAACAAAATCAGCAATTCAGTTATTGTTTTTATTTTTATTTTTTTGCACCATTCACCATTCAAGTGATAAGATCGGTTTGTTCTTCAAGTCGGTACAATTTCAGCGATACCAGAGTAAGATTTTTTTTATGCTTTGCTCTTTTTACAGAACAAAAACAATATTTTACAAAAAAGAATTTGCTTTTGCATCATCGTATTCTGAGAGCTGTAACTTTTTTTACTTTTTACCGAATGAGTCTTATTAGGGCTTCTTTTTTGCAGGTCGGTTTGGGTTTTCATTTGTACAATTTTTTTTACATATGACTTTTTGATTGCTTTTTGTTCTCTTTTATGTGAGTTAGTATGATGAAAAATCAACATTTTGGTATGGTTTTTATTATTTTTTTACGGCGTTCGCCAAACGGAATATATAACATGCCAGTTTTATAGAGCGGGTTGTTCTAGACGTGACAATACCAATTATGGCTACGTTTTTTGTTTAATTTTTGTTTCATCACAAACGTTGCGTTTTGAGTGGCAAATCGGAGCTTAGTGATATGTGTGCACTTTTTTATGTTTTTTTTTTTTACTGCTTTACATGGTTTATTTAACTTTTTTTCACTTTTTTACTTAGTCCCACTTTGGGACATGTATAGTTTTTATTTTGATCACTGGTCTCATACTGTACACTACTGTACACTTGTACAGCAGTGTGGGAGACTGTCAGTTTCTCACTGACTGCACCTGCGAGACTCAGCTTATAGCTGAATCTCACAAGCAACCGTACCCTGAGATCATCACATGAACTTAGAGAACCATGGTAACCATCAGGACCCACGAATCTAATTGCGGGGTCCGATGGTTACTAAGGGGGTCTTGTGATTGACAGTGGTATTTAAGTGGTTAATCGGCCCCAATCGGTCACAAAACTAGCTGAGGACGATACTGCAGGTCGTCAGATGTAAAGTACATTTATCCCCTTATCCCCATCGTCATATTAAAATGGCAATGAGGGAATAAATACCCTTAGCGACCTCCATTTTAAAGGGAACATGTCAGCAGTTTTGGCCGATATAAGATACTAGTGATTAACCCATTCTACGCCCGGGTGGCAAGCATTTTTATAGGTACATGGTCTCCCATTCTGGTATGTGCTGCCCCCCTCCTATCCTAGTATGCATAGCACCCCTCATCCCCACCCAAATCTACTATGCATGGACCCCATTCCTCATCCTGGTATGCATGGTCCCCTCATCCCCCAATCCTGGTATGCATGGTACCCCCTCATCCCTATCCTGGTATGCATGTTACCTGCTCATCCATATCCTGGTATTCATGGTTCCCTCACCCCCCAATCCTGGTATGCATGGTCCCCTAACCCCCCAATCGTGGTATGCATGGTTCCCTCCTGCCCAATCCTGATATGCATGGTCCCCTCACCCCCCAATCCTGATGTGCATGGTCCCCTCACCCCCCTATCCTGATGTGCATGGTCCCCTCACCCCCCTATCCTGATGTGCATGGTCCCCCTCACCCCCCAATCCTGATGTGCATGGCCCCCTCACCCCCCAATCCTGATGTGCATGGTCCCGTCACCCCATCCTGTTGAGCATGGTCCCCTCACCCCCAAACCTGATGTGCATGGTCTCACCCCCAATCCTGATGTGCATGATCTCCTCACCCCCAATCCTGATATGCATGGTCCCCTCACCCCCCAATCCTGATATGCATGGTCCCCTCACCCCCCAATCCTGATATGCAAGGTCCCCTCACCCCCCAATCCTGGTATGCATGGTCCCATCACCCCCCAATCCTGATGTGCATGGTCCCCTCACCCCCACAATACTGATGTGCATGGTCTCCTCACCCCCTATCCTGGTATGTATGGTCCTCTCACCCCCTATCTTGGTGTGCATGGTCCCCTCGCCCCCCAATCCTGATGTGCATGGTCCCTTGGCAAGCATTTTTAAAGGTATATGGTCTCCCATGCTGGTATGTGCTGCCCCCTCCTATCCTGGTATGCATGGCACCCCTCATCCCTATCCTGGTATGCATGGTACCCCTCATCCCTATGCTGGTATGTATGGTCCCCTCACCCCCACCCAAATCTGGTATGCATGGCACCCCATTCCTCATCCTGGTATGCATGGACCCCTCATCACCCAATCCTGGTATGCATAGCTCCCCCTCATCCCTATCCTGGTATGCATGGTACCTGCTCATCCATATCCTGGTATTCATGGTTCCCTCACCCCCCAATCCCGGTATTCATGGTCCCCTCACCTCCCCAATCCCGGCATGCACGGTCCCCTACCCACCAATCCTGGTATGCAAGGTCACCTACAACCCAATCCTGGAATGCATGGTCCCCTCACCCCCCAATTCTGGTATGACTGGTCCCCTCACCCCCAATTCTGGTATGAATGGTCCCCTCACCCCCCAATCCTGGTATGAATGGTCCCCTCATCGCCCAATCCTGATGTGCATGGTCCTCTCACCCCCCAACCCTGATGTGCATGGTCCTCTCACCCCCCAACCCTGATGTGAATGGTCCGCTCACCCCCCAACCCTGATGTGCATGGTCCGCTCACCCCCCAATCCTGATGTGCATGGTCCCTCACCCCATCCTGATTGCATGGTCCCTCACCCCCAATCCTGATGTGCATGGTCCCTCACCCCAACCTGATGGCATGGTCCCACCCCCAACCCTGATGTGCATGGTCCCTCAACCCCCAACCCTGATGTGCATGGTCCCTCACCCCCAACCTGATTGCATGGTCCCCTCACCCCCCAACCTGATGTGCATGGCCCTCACCCCCCAATCCTGATGTGCATGGTCCCCCCCCCCCAACCTGATGTGCATGGTCCCTCACCCCCTGATGTGCATGGTCCCTCACCCCAACCTGATTGCATGGTCCCCTCACCCACCTGATTGCATGGTCCCCCCCAACCTGGTGCATGGTCCCTCACCCCACCGATTCATGGTCCCTCACCCCAACCTGATGCAGGTCCCCCCCCCCAATCCTGTTGCAGGCCCACCCAATCCTGATGCATGGTCCTCACCCAATCCTGATTGCTGGTCCCCTCACCCCATCCTGTGATGGTCCCTCACCCCAACCTGATGCATGTCCTCACCCAACCTGATGTGCATGGTCCCTCACCCCAACCTGATGTGCAGTCCTCACCCCCAACCTGATTGATGGTCCCTCACCCCCCAACCTGATGTGCATGGTCCCCTCCCCCCAATCTGATGCATGGTCCCTCACCCCATCCTGATTGCATGGTCCCTCACCCCCAATCCTGATGTGCATGGTCCCCACCCCATGATGTGCATGTCCCCCCAACCCTGATGTGCATGGTCCCTCACCCCAACCCTGATGTGCATGGTCCCTCACCCCACCTGATGCATGGTCCCCTCACCCCCCACCCTGATGGCATGGCCCCTCACCCCCCATCCTGATGTGCATGTCCCTCACCCCCAACCTGATGTGCATGGTCCCTCACCCTGATGTGCATGGTCCTCACCCCAACCTGATTGCATGTCCTACCCCCACCTGATTGCATGTCCCCTCCCCCAACCTGATGTGCATGGTCCCTCCCCCTTCACCCCCCCCAACTGATGTCAGTCCCTCACCCCCCAACCTGATGTGATGTCCCTCCCCTTCATCCCACCCAATCCTGAGTGCATGGTCCTCACCCCCAATCCTGATGTGCATGGTCCCTCACCCCATCCTGATGCATGGTCCCCTCACCCCATCCTGATGTGCATGGTCCCTCACCCCAACCTGATGTGCATGGTCCCTCAACCCTGATTGCAGTCCCTCACCCCAACCTGAGTGCATGGTCCCTCACCCCCCAACTGATTGCATGGTCCCTCCCCCACTGAGTGCAGGTCCCCTCACCCCCCAACCTGATTGCATGTCCCCTCCCCCCCAACTGATGTGCAGGTCCCTAAACCCCCAACCTGATGTGCATGGTCCTCACCCCCCCAACCTGATGTGCATGGTCCCCTCACCCCCATCCTGATTGCATGGTCCCCTCACCCCAACCTGATGTGCATGGCCTCACCCCCCCAATCTGATGTCATGGTCCCTCACCCAATCCTGATGTGCATGTCCTCACCCCAATCCTGATGTGCATGGTCTGCTCACCCCCAATCCTGATTTGCATGTCCCCTCACCCCCATCTGATATGCATGTCCCCCACCCCCAACCCTGATGTATGTCCGCTCACCCAATCCTGAGTGCATGTCCTCCCCCCAACCTGATGTGCATGGTCCCCTCCCCCAACCTGATGTGCATGGTCCCTCCCCCAATCCTGATGTGCATGGTCCCCTCACCCCCAATCCTGATGTGCATGGTCCCCTCACCCCCCAATCCTGATATGCATGGTCCCTCACCCCCAATCCTGATGTGCATGGTCCCCTCACCCCCAACCCTGATGTGCATGTTCCCCCCAACCCTGATGTGCATGGTCCCTCACCCCCAACCCTGATGTGCATGGTCCCCTCACCCCCCAATCCTGATTGCATGGTCCCCTCACCCCCAACCTGATGTGCATGGCCCCTCACCCCCAATCCTGATGTGCATGGTCCCCTCACCCAACCTGATGTGCATGGTCCCTCACCCCCAACCTGATGTGCATGGTCCTCTCACCCCCCAATCCTGATTTGCATGGTCCCCTCACCCCCCTATCCTGATTGCATGGTCCCCTCACCCCCCAAACCCTGATGTGCATGGTCCCTCACCCCCCTAATCCTGATGTGCATGGTCCCCCTCACCCCCCAATCCTGATGTGCATGGTCCGCTCACCCCCCAATCCTGATGTGCATGGTCTGCTCACCCCCAATCCTGATGTGCATGGTCCTCTCACCCCCCACCCACTGCCATGGTCCCTCACCCCCCAACCTGATGTGATGGTCCCTCACCCCCAACCTGATGTGCATGTCCCCTCACCCCCAATCCTGATGTGCATGGTCCCCTCACCCCCAATCCTGATGTGCATGTCCCCTCACCCCCAATCTGATGTGCATGGTCCCCTCACCCCCAATCCTGATGTGCATGTCCCCTCACCCCCCACCTGATGTGCATGGTCCCTCACCCCAACCTGATGTGCATGGTCCCTCACCCCCCAACCCTGATGTGCATGTCTCCCCCCAACCCTGATGTGCATGTCCCTCACCCCAACCTGAGTGCATGCCCTCACCCCCATCCTGATGCAGTCCCCTCACCCCCAACCCTGATGTGCATGGCCCCCTCACCCCCCAATCCTGATGTGCATGGTCCCCTCACCCCCAATCCTGATGTGCATGGTCCCTCACCCCCAATCCGATGTGCATGGTCCTCACCCCCCATCTGATTTGCTGGTCCCCTCACCCCCAATCCTGATGCATGGTCCCCTCACCCCCAACCTGATGTGCATGGTCCCTCACCCCCAATCCTGATGTGCATGGTCCGCTCACCCCCAATCCTGATGTGCATGGTCCCCTTACCCCCAACCTGATGCATGGTCCGCTCACCCCCAATCCTGATGTGCATGGTCCCTCACCCCCAACCTGATGTGCATGTTCCCCACCCCCAACCTGATGTAAGCCCCCTGAACCCCCAACCCCCAGATGTGCATGTCCCTCACCCCCAACCTGATGTGCATGGTCCCCCCCCCCCAATCC
>JARQOD010000003.1:298063297-298112498 GCA_033576555.1 Oophaga sylvatica | reverse complement strand
CAAGCACTGGAAATGAGTAACCATGTATTAAGCTCATATGTAAGGGATTTGCATAAAAGACTCAAGAAAGTACATGATAATGTCTTCAGTTCTCTTCCAGATCCAAACCAGGATCCTGGGAGTCACAGCCTGCAGCCCGGAGACTGGGTAGTCATTAAAAGACACGTGAGAGAGAGTCTGGATCCGAGATTTGACAGACCTTTCCAAGTTCTACTGACGACAAATACCGCAGTCAAGCTACAAGGCAAGGAAACTTGGATCCACGCATCGCCTTGTAAGAAGATCCTTGGAGAGCCTCCAGAAGAGGAATGATGCTACTAATGACATTTGCTTGCATCCTTGCAGTAACGGATGCTTGGAACAGACTTAGCCTGTAGATGTGATGATAACAGGTTCATTAGACATCACTTAGCTTTAGTGGATGGTGCATGATGAGTAATATTTCAAAGTTTATAGATTTGGCACACCGATTAGTATTACAGTATTCAGCTCTGTGTTGTGTGGTACCCATATATAGGAAAATTGTAACCAAGGCTGCCGACCCCTCAGGTATTTTCCTTTATCAAGAAGAGATGTATATGAATGTAGGGGATATGGAACAATATACCCCGCCTGATCCTCTTGGCAAAACCCTCTATGACGTGATACAATCAAAAGAGTTAGTTTAGGGACAGATGGGAGAACTCCATGTGTTAACCAACATAGGGACCCAGCTGTCTGGGGGCGCCCCATAAGGGGGCAGTCTCTGAGGTAGCTGGGTGAAGAAATCCACCTCCCCTCTCCCCACACATGGACAGTCTCAAAGGTCACCTCGTCAAGGGAAAATTTAGTGTTTAGGGGGATTGTCAAGGTAAAATATACTTTCCTACTTTATACACACATATATATGCTTACATGTGCTTTGCCACCATTTTGTGTTCTGCATCCATTTTGAAACATAAATTTTCCTTGTCGAGTGAAACCAGATATATCAAATATAACAATGCTTCAGCTAAGATTACACCAGCATCGACCTACACCCACACTTGTTTCCTCTGAGGAAATGTCACGACGTCTGGACAAGACCACAACAAGGAAATGTAATGGTTGAACTTTACATGAACTTTATATCTGCAGAATATCATAGACATAGAAATGAGCCCACGCGGCTACATTTCCTGTCGTTACATTTTATAACCTGCTTGAACAAGACATAATTAATCAGAAATGATAGATGCTAAACATAAACAGTTTGCCCATGATTGCAATTGCAAAGGACAATTATAATATGCCCAATGTCTAATGTCATATGTCCATTTCTATATTCTTATATTTTCTTTATATATATATATATATATATATATATATATATATATATATGCTTGTGTGCTCTGCCTTTATTCTGTGCTCTGAAAAAGTATTTTCCTTACCTCGCATGATTCATATCGAAACTTAGTTCAAAGATAGCACCAGTATCCGCCAACATCTGCTCCTGAGACATTGACCCAGATCAACACCTACTTCTGAGAGACGAAGTTGGATCAAGCCATTGATGACGACCACAATGACATTTAACCATTGAAGACGACATCAACATCTGTCTGGAGACATGGGCCAATCAGGGCTGGCCGGATAGTAGATGAATATAGCTTACCCCACGTGGGTCATCCTGTTTGTTATGTCTATATAACCCCGTGTATGCTAATAAAGACAGGACATTGCTGAGATCGGTGCTACTAGTACCATTCTTGAGCGTGCTCTAAGTTTGAACCAGCCTTGTGTCTGACTCATTCTTGATCGGTCGACCCATGCTCATAATCTAATCTGGAGTGACTGGAGGACGAGTGTTTGACGAGATGACCCCGTCAGTATTATGTGGTTTGTGGCACATTTTGATTATATAAAACACTGCCAAAAAGCTTTTTAAAATGTTTCTTGTTTTAATTACTTACCCATGTTACCGATATAGTATTACATGGTCTTTGGTACATTTTGTTGGAATACAACACTCACAAAAAGCACTATAAAATTATTCTTGATTCAATTACTCACATTATCACGTGCTCTGTGGTACATTTCAGTTTTATAAAACAGTAACAAAGTGCTTTGAAAAAAATTTCTGGATTCAATTACTCATCCATATAATGTTATGTTTTCTGCGGTACATTTCGGTGTTAGAAAACACTTCCAAAAAGCGTTTAATTTTTTTTCTTCATTCAATTATTCACCCACATAGTCTGTGGTACATTTTGTTTGTATCTATCAGTCAGAAAAGCATTGCAAAATTTTTCTTGATTTAATTACTTACCCATATAGTATTACAAGCTCTGTGGTACATATCGTTGGTATCTAACATTCACAAAAAGCATTTATAAATTATTCTGTAATCAATTCCTTATCCGTAGAGTATTATGTGGCCTGTGGTGCATTTGATGGTATATAACACACACAAAAAGCGTCGTAAAATTATTCTTGATTGAATTACACATCTATACAGCTTTACGTGCTTTGTGTTATATTACGATGGTTTTAAACTTCAAAAAAACTGTTTGCCTGTTGACCTAGCAATTACAAAATGCATGAGGTGTGCAGTAAGGGATGGAAAAATGGAAGTGTTGAGGATGGTGCACGCAGATGCCGAGGTCATGGGACAGTTGTGACTACACCTATTGCAGGAGCACAAAAAACATGCCCATCCATGACACATAGTTTCCTGTCCCACTTTGCAGGAAGGCACCGTACACCACTTCTGAAGCCATAGCAGTGGGAACAAGTGGTTGGTTGGATAGCATATAATGCTTCCAGCATGCTTGACAGCACCACCAAGTCCTCCACACGGTCCAATCTCACCAGCCAAAAGTATGGATTACTTCATCCTCAACCTGAACTTCCTTCCTCCTACTCTGTTGAATCCCAGGAGAATAATGATCCCACACTTTGGCCTCTCACCCTGCATGATCCAAGAGGGACCATTTAGTGATGCACAAAACTTAGAACAGCCACGGGCACAAGAAGATGATGTTGGGGAACTGCAAATATTGTCAGGGGAGGAAGATAATGAGACACAGTTGTTGATCAGTCAGTTTGTTGCTGACAAGGCAGGAGAACCAGGGTGCAGCGGTGGAAGACGAGATGGTGCATGACAAAGTCACCGACACAACCTGGGAAGCTGGCATGCAGAGCAAGGCCACCAGCACTGAGGGGGAGGGATAAGCATCACTGAAACAGGCAGGAAGAGGCACTGGTGTGACCAGAGGGACAAGGCGGGCAACTGTTCCGCAGAGCACCGACACTCCTGAATTTCTACTTTAAAAAGTTAGGTGTTCCCCATTTTGGAAGTTTTTTAAAAAGAGTTCTGAGACAAAAAAAAATGGTGATGGGCAACCTATGCCATGCCAAGATCAGCAGGGGCCTGACCACTAAAAGCCTATCAACAGCATGATCAGGTACATGTCATCTAAGCACTTGGCTCCATAGTCCGAACACCTGGGGCCACGATTGGTGCCATTGGGTGACACCACTACCTTTTCCCCTGTGCTAAGCGCTCCCCAATACCCTGTCCATAACCCTGGCAAAGATGCCTCCCGTCCTGCACCTATCCTTGCACATTCTGACTTACCAACATCAAGGACTTCCAAATCCTTGCCCCAGCACAGCGTTTAGCTGTCCCTACCCCTGGCCTTGGAGCAAAACAGGAAGTTTCCAGCCATCCACAGACCCAAAGGATAAACGTTCACATTTCCAGGATGCTTGCTGTTGAAATATTGCAGTTTAGTTTGTTGTTGACAAAGAGGATTTCCACCCATTCATGGCGGCAGCTGTCCATCGGTACTCGGTCCCCAGCCTCCACTTTTTCTCCAGGTGTGGCGTCCCCACCTTGTACCATCATGTGTCCAGGAGCATCAAATGTGCCCTTACCAATGCAGTTACTGAGATTATCCACTTAACAACCGACACATACACAACTGCTTATGGCCAGGGTTGCTAGATTTCACTGACAGCACACAGGATGAACGTTGTAGAGGCCATGGCAGAGTTCCATCCTGGAAAGGCACATGTGCTCCTGATGCCAAGGATTGCTGGCCCTACTTCCATCAGGGTTTCCTCCACTTCATGCATCAGTTCCTGCTCCTCCTAATCCTCCATCTCCGATGTGTTATTTTATCTCAAAACACTTCATCCACATCAGCCAGAATCTGGAAGCTAAGCAGCACTGCTTCAGCGAAGCTTCAACAGAATCTGCTGAAGCGGATTTGTCTAGGACACAAACCCCACACTGCGGCAGTTACGTAAAGGACAGATCTCTGGCTTTTGCCACTGAACTTCCATCCAAGCATGGTCATGTTTTATAACCTGGTGGAGACTTTGAATCTTGGCAAGCTCACACATGTACCATGCTTAGGATACATGCTCAATGGTAGCTCATCATTTTTTGTAAATCTAACCAGATTTACCAGAGCTTCTGGCCAAGGTACGCTGCGTCAGCGCCCATTTCCCAAAGTCAGCTACAGCTGCTGCCACTCTGGCGCTGCTACAGCACCGCGTGCAGGTGCAAGGTCACCGACTAGTGTGCGACGTGCCCACAAGCTGGAACTCCACACTGCACATGCTGGCAAGGCTTTGTGAGCAGAATAGGCAGGTTGTTGAGTACTAGCTCTGCACACCCTTAAGTATTCTGGTTAGCCTTCGTGCAGAACAACATTTGTGCAATTCTCCAAGACTTTGAGGACTCCGCAAAGGTGGTGAAATACAATAGCGCCATAGTCAGCACATTGATCCCTCTCCTGTGCCTACTTAAACAGTCACTGCTCACATGTAAACATGAAACTATGCATGTGGACCAGGGGAGATGGAGGAAGACATGAGACAAGGAGATACTACCCAGCTCAGCTTCATCTCATCTGCTTAAGGTGGATTGGGTAACAATGAGAAGGAGGAGGTGGAGGAGGAGAATGAACAGGAGCTGTTGGCTAGCATAAGAGGCTAGCACCCACACAACCTTCATCACGTCACTCCTACGTGGATGGGCTGAGGAGAGGAATGAGGAAGAAGTGATGGAAAGTTTTCATCATGGTGGAGACTGGGATATGTTGGCTGTAAGGAGCTGGCACATATGGTCGACTTTATGTACTGCTGCCTTTCTGGTGATCCCCGCATTATATTTACCTTGATCAAAAAAGAGCACTGGTTGTTCACTCTGCTAGACCCACGCTACAAAGAGAATTTTGCATCTTTCCTTCCTGAGGTCTAGAAGTCTTCTAAAATGTTTCTATACCAAAAGATCATTGTTGAAAATATGTTGAAAAAATTCCCATCAGACAACCCTAGCAGCAGGAGGCAAGCTTCTTCCTTGTCGAACCAAGAGGGAAAGGCAAGGGAGACACACAGCAGAGACAGGAGTACTGTCATGAAGGGTAGGACAGACTAAGCACAACACAAAGGGATAAGGGAATGGAAAACAAACAATAGGGAAAGGGGAACTGATCTAACGTCACCCTGTCTGTCCTACCGACCCTATATTGGTTCTGCACCTATCGCCGAGCAGGATGCCTAATCCCTGTGTGACTCTGGCAATAAGCCCTGCAGTGGGAAGGACAGCATGAGCGCTATTCAAGCCCACTAGCACTAAAGACATCAAGAATAAATGCAACAAGGGGGACACTTAGCTGGAGTAGACTGAGAGAGACATGACGTCACCCTCCAAACACCCATGACAAGAAGACACTAGACTGCTACAGCTCCAAGTCTCAATAAGAAAAGTGCAAACAGGAAATAACACCCGCACCTCTAAACAGGAAGTAGGGATTTATAAACACCCAGGTCCAGGTGTGGTTTTTAGCATCAGGGAGGTGGCCAGTAGTCTGCAAAGCAAACAGCCGAGATCTTCAGCAGAGTGATGCAGTTCAACGGTCAGCAGCCTCTGACACATCCGTGACAGTACACCACCCTTCTACAAGTGGCCTCCGGACACTCAAGACCAGGTTTCTCAGTGGTGTGGAATGAACTAACTAGCCTGGGGGCATTCACCTCTGATGCAGAAACCCACATCCTTTTCTCTGGATCATAACCCCACCAATGCTCCAATTATTATAGTGAACAACGTACGTGGATAGAATTCTCAAAATTTGAAACTCTAGATTTCCATCAATTATAATTGGGGGAGGCAGTAGTGGTGAGGGCTCAAGGGGTTCCACATATCTCTTGAGCAAAGACCTGTGTAAAATGTTGTAGACCTTAAGAGCGTGAGGTATCTCAAGATGAAACGTTGCTGGTCCAATGATGGCGGTTATATTATAGGGACTAATGAATCTAGGTCCCAACTTCCATGAAGTAACCCTCAATCTGAAATTCCTGGTAGACAGCAACACAAAATCATTCACATTCAGGTCCAGACCTGTCACGCATTTACAGACAGTCATATGTTTATACGTGTCTCCTCTGACCCTGGTCGGAACAGATAGTGGTGAAACAGGACTAGATGGATGGGTATGCAGTACTTTAGAATGTGTACAAACATTGCAGGCAGACATTTCTTCAACCACATCCCGATGCAACCCTGGCCACCAAAAACGACAAAAAGGACCGCAGTTGCCTTAGGCCTCTTTCACACTTCCGGCGGGCGCCTAACGGCGCCCCCGGAATTTTGCCGCAGCGCCGCATCAGGAAACCTGATGCACCGCCGGCGGCCGCATGCGGTTTTTTGCCGGATGGTTTCTGATGCTTGGAGACATCAGAAACCATCCAGCAAAAACAAAAAACGTTACATGCAGCGTTTTGTCCGGCCGCCGCAATGTACATTTGCGCCGCATCCGGACAGAACCGCATGCAACGCATTGACATGCGGCGCCATCCGGCGCTAATGCATGTCAATGCGAAAAAAGCCGCGTGCGGCGCATCAGATTTTCTGATGCGGCGCTGCGGCAAAATGCCGGGGGCGCCGTTAGGCGCCCGCCGGAAGTGTGAAAGAGGCCTTACCACCTGGGTAGCCAGTAAGTAGAGTTATGAAATTCTCTAGTTACTTTGCAGCGCAATTTAGATGACACAAATAACCTCCCCGAAGGGCAGTAGGCAGGGGAGTCCCCCTGAGCCTCCAACACCTTACCCTCCAGATCAGTGTACAAGGCGAAGATGCCTACCTCCTTCTACAAAATTGGGGCAGGGTCCTCCAAGTCAAACAAAAATGCCGGTAAGGACCCTGTAGGTACAGCAGAAGGGGAAATATTTAGGCAGTTACCATGACAGTTATCTCCACACTTCACAATCTGTCTGGATTATGCTTCACCAACCAGGGCAATCTCAGAAACATTGGAGTGGGGAAATTCTTCAGGACATAACAAAGGATTATTTCATAATGCGAAGACCCCATCTTCAGTCTTATGTTATGAACTATTTGTGTCAGTGTTCTTTTTGCAAGTGGTGCTGAGTCGATGGCGCAAATAGGAATAGGTTTAACAAAGTTAGAGCAGACAAAACCATGAGATCTAGCAAACTCAGCATCCACAATACTGACTCCAGCTCCTACAAACACAGAATTTTTTCAGACCTGCTCTCTAGCACCACCTTTGCAGTCAGAACAAAGTGAGAATTGCAGGTTGAAGACGAACACACCCCTTGATTATCAAGCTCAAGGCTCCCAAGGGTTAATCGAGTCTCTTTTTTTGCTTTTGGATTGCAGGATATGCCCCAATAAAATGTCTCTTCTTCTTGGCTTCAGAGAGCCGGGTCATTCCATTTGGTGCCAGTTGACCACCGATGGAATTCAGAGCTATAATTCCTACTGAATGCTAGCAGACTGCTACAGCCCCAAGTCTCAACAGAGAAGTGCAAACAGGAAATAACACCTGCACCTCCCAACAGGAAGTAGGGTAGTAAAATCACCCAGGTCCAAGTGTGGTCATTAGCACCGAGGAAGGTGGCCACTAGTCTGCAAAGCAAACAACCAAGACCTTCTGCAGGAAGATGCAGTGCAATGGTCAGCAGACTTACAAATCCGTGACAGGTACACTGTCAAAGGCCTGGGCTAATTTCATGACACCATACCAGTGTCCAGGGCCTGGTCAATACCTGATCGACCAAACCAGTGTACTCCTTAATTTCTCTGCGACCTTCAACTACTGGGTTCAAAGCTGGACACCTGGCATGAGCTGCTCCTCTATGTCTTGGAGGTGTTGTGCTGCCCTGCCACTAGAATCTTGTCTGAGCGGGTTTTTAGTGCCACCTGGGGGGTCATAACTGAAAGTCGCTTTAATTTGTCAACAGAATGCTGACAGGCTCACTCTGATAAAAATGAACAAAACCTGGATTACCTCTGACTTTTCCACGCCACCAGATGACAGCAGCACATAAAGTGTTTTTAATATTCAATATTTGAATGATGCTCTTCAGTTGGTGCCTTCAAGAGGTTATGGATGACCCTCCTTATTATTAGAGATGGGTGGACACCTGGATGTTTGGGTCCAACTGGTTCTGCCGAACAGTTACATAAAGTTCAGGGTCAGATACCAGAACAGTGCCCGGACCTAAACCTGAACCCGGACTCCATTCACTTTAATGGTGGGCCCGAACATCCAGTGTTTGCCACACTGTCATGTGTATGACAGGCAGCTAAAAACCGCTTCTGATCAGCAGTGAAATTATCCCCGCCGGTCAGAGACCCGCAGTTCCCATGCTGTCAAAAGACAGCATGTGCACTCAGCTGTGATAGGATATATAAAGTTTACCTCCGGTCACTGGTGTCAGCGGATGGGACTACAGCTCCAATCATCTGACACCTGCTGCCGCTAGTAATAGTGAGGGCACGAGCTAATATTTTCAGTAGCCGACTTCTGCGCTGTAAATAAATCATTAAAAAAATGGAGTGGGTTCCCCTGTATTTTTTTATAACCTGCCAGGCAAAACTCACAGCTGGGGGCTGCAACCTTCAGCAGTCAGCTTCAACTGTGAAGGGTTAAACCAAGATCAAAACCATTGTGTGCTTGTAATTCCGTCTTGTCGTTTGAGATAAATTCTGTTACTAGGCTATAGCTCATGACTGTTATAAAGCCAAATTGTTCTTCTGTAACTAAAGTAAAGGTCATGGTTGTAATAAATCCAGATTGCTTTAGTTTGGACAAGATATGAGACCTTGGGGTGTGTCATTGTATAATACTCTGAAGAATGAATAAGCTATTGTTCCTTTCTGTGTCACGTGGATACGGCTATATATGTAGTTTCCGGTCTTTCTGTATTTTCATAGGTTAAGTGCTACAAGTGTGTTTTTATACTATTGGTTGAGGTACAACTTGCTAAATACTATAAAATAGATGACGTAATAAACAGGGTAGGAATCTTCCTTGATTCTCCCAAACAGAGACACGTCGTCTCCGTCTGGTCATTTTCTTTTGCTAGCAACGTCCTGTGGATTAATTTGGAAATCACTTGCTACCCTCAAGTTCCCCCTTCCAATCGTAATCTAAATACTGGGAACCCTAGAGGATACCCCGGTTACGGACAGCCTCAAAATCATGATAATCGCCCATACTGAAGGGGTGGCCAACCAGGGTCTGCCATCACAATGTCATCCACCAAATCTGGGGCATGCCCATCTGTCACGCTTCCTGTAGGGGACACCCTTGTTAAGTTCATGGTAGACACTGGGGCGGCCAATTTCATAATCAAGTCATCAGATATACGTACGGATATCCCTATTCAATCCTCAGATCAAGAGCTTGTTTTAATGGAGTAGATGGCAGACCCAATAAACATACTCTTACAAAACCCATCCCTGTGGGACCTTTCCCTGAAGTTACTGCTCAGTTTGTAAACTCTCCCACATGTCCGGTAAAATTTACTGGGGGCAGATTTATTATCACGGTTCCGCTCCAGAATATAATTCCAAGATGATGGTCAGATCCCTGATAGGCCTAGACTCTCCCCTAATGGTGCCTGAGGATCAAAGACTTGCCCCTTATCTCTCAGAGATACCATCTAAACTTTGGTCAAAAGGGACAGATGATATAGGGAAAATGCCTGTAGAACCAGTAAAAGTGTTTCTCAAACCTGGTGCCCCTTTTCCCAAAGTCCATCAATATCCTTTGAAACATGATCAGGAGCGGGGCCTCAAGGGACAAATACAAACATTAATCGATAATGGTGCCCTGGTACCCTGTGTTTCCCCATTGTAACACGCCCTTGTTTCCCGTTAAGAAAAAGACCCCACCCAGCCAAACCCCTGTGTACCGCCTGGTACAAGATCTACAGGCAGTTAATGCAGTTACTGTTCTGGAAACTCTGGTGGTGTCTAATCTATTTACTGTTTTGGTACAGATATCTCAGGATGCTGCTTGGTTTATAGTCATCGATTTTGCCAATGCTTTCTTCAGCATTCCATTACACCCAGATTGCCAGTTTCTGTTTGCATTCACTTATCAGGGAGGACAATTGATGTGGACATTTATGCCACAAGCGGCCTAAAACAGTCCCAATCAGTTTGCAAAAAAATATGAGCGAGTGTCTTTTACCCTGGCAATTGGACCACCCCTATGTTACGCTGCTCCAGTATGTGGATGATCTTTTGTTGTGTGTATGGACGGAGCAGGAAGCCATTGCTGAAACTGTTAGTTTTTCTCAAGTAACTGGCCGATCTGAACTGTCGGGTTTCGGCCTCGAAGCTTCAGTTCTGTCTTGGTCAAGTGTTATTTTTGGGTCACTGTCTCCTTCAGGGTGTCAGACACCTCACAGAAGAAATAAAAATAGCTGTCAGCTCCCTTCCTTTCCCAAAAGATGAAACTGAACTCCAACGTTTTCTTGGACTATGTACTTATTGTTGTCAGTGGATACTGGATGCATCCCGCATAATGCAACCCCTTTACAATGCCTTAAAAGA
This sequence comes from Oophaga sylvatica, assembly GCA_033576555.1. NCBI lineage: Eukaryota > Metazoa > Chordata > Amphibia > Anura > Dendrobatidae > Oophaga > Oophaga sylvatica. Next base: position 298,101,655 of record JARQOD010000003.1, on the reverse strand, counting down.
TGGTATAATGAACTATAAGGAAAGATCACCGGTTTGTATGGAAAGTCTTTATCGTGCCTTCTCTGAATTAAAGCGGCTTATTGCTTCCGCCCCTGCCTTGGGCATCCCGGACTATACTCGACTGTTCCATTTGTATGTGTCTAGAAATGAAGAACACGCAGCAGGGGTACTTACACAATTACATGGCAATAGGCAACGACCAGTGGGCTATTATTCGACCCGCCTCGACCCCCCCATCACCAAGTTGCATGAGAGCAGTTCACGCCACTCACTCATTGCTTGACGAGACTGGAGATATAATTCTTGGACATGAAACGCACATTTTTGCCCCGCATGATATTGCAGCGATACTAATACTCCAATAGCCAAGACATTTAACTGTACAACGATATTTACGGTTGCAGTGTTCACTCCTTTTGCCTGACTATGTCAAATTGTATCGCTGTACTACAATCAACCACGCTACTTTACTGCCGGTCCCCAAGAAAGATGGCAGTGATGAGGATTATCTCCAACATGATTGTTCCCAACTTCTGACTGAAGAAACAGCTACTCCGCCAAATGTCAGTTAGAATCCACTTTCAAATCCCGATCTGGTGTTATACATGGATAGTTCAAGATATGCTGATGAGTTTGGAAGATTCCACATGGAATATGCTGTTACCACAGAGGATACTGTAGTGCACGCAGCTGCGCTCCCGCCATCACAGTCAACACAAGAAGCAGAACTTCAGGCTCTGTCTACTGCATGTATTTTGGCCAAAGACAGGCGGGCTAATATATACACTGACTCATGGTATGCATTTGGTATTGCTCACGATTTTGGAGCTCTATAGGCAAATTGAGGGTTTATTACTACTGCCGGAACTCCAGTGAAAAATGCTGAAGCTGTCAAAACCCTCATGGATTCAATCAAATTGCCTACTCAGGTGGCCTTTATCAAGTTAAGGTGCAGGGTCCTAGGAACAGTCCACAGACTATTGGCAACGGATTTGCGGATATGCAAGCAGAAGCCGCTGCTCTTTTGCCCGTTGAACTAACCATACCAACTATGGTGACCACACGCTCTCAGCGTAAACAGTTGCAAGAGATCCTGACTCTACAAGAACCTGATGATCTACGACAGACTGAGGTTCTCTGTCGGACCCCGCAAGACCGCTTAATGACGATGCAGAGAATGTCTCCAAAGGAAGGGGTGAAGCAATGGAAGACTGATGGGGCACGTATGGACAATGGTCTCTGGAAAAAGGGCCAACTTGTGTGTCTCCCTAAGCGGATGTACCCTGCTATTGCCATGTGGGCACATGGACCCATACATCGAGCAAAAAACCAGGCCCTAGCCCTGGTACAAAAATTCTACTGGGCTCCAGGTATTTCTACAGTCCTGACAGCACTCAACCGTGCATGTAATATCTGTCAGACCTGCAATCCCGTTCAACTTCAACGTGTACCTCCGAAGCATTTTGCTAAGCCCGACTATCCTTTCCAAAGGCTCCAGGTGGACCATATCACGTTGACCAAGTCTGGATGTTATGAATATTGTCTGGTGGTTGTCAACATGTTCTCCTGTTAGGGTTCGAGCTCCTGCACAAGGGGAGTCTCAAACCGGTTCCGCTGTGGTCCCCCATTCATCTCCGGCCGCAGTGGAGCCTGCTCAGCAGAGACGTCGGTCCCAGCGTCTTGCTCATTCCAGTACTGTGCAGAGACTTGCTGCTGCCTCTCCTGGATCTGCTATTATAGCCAGTACTGGAGCAGACGTCTTTGGGACGAAGTCCTGCGTTTCCCCTTCTGAGCATGCCCAGGGTAAGATCTCTCATTGGAGATCTGGGGTCACATGTTCAGATACTGCAGCAGCTCCTATTGGTCCGCCAGGAAGGTCATGAAACTACATGTGTTTGGAACAGTTTCTCATTGGTCCTTGTTTCTGGCAGGTCCTGTAGCTGTTGCTATAAAAGGGTGGCATGGCTGGGCCGCCATGCGCTAATATCAATAATTATATGCTTAGCGCCAGTGTGGTCATGCGTGTGTGTGGTTAGGGCCCCGACTGAAATAAGCACCTAGAATACCGACTTAATCGGTGAGGAGTGTGGTATGCTAGCTGGTCAGGGTCGGTGTCCTAGATGCCCTAGATTGCCGGCATAACCGGTGAGGAGTTTGATTGCCGTATTCAGGGCCTGGCGTTCAGACGCCATAGATTGCGGGTGACTCCCGCGAGGACATTAGCGCATGATCACGTTCTATGTTCGCTTAGCTGTTCACTGTGTACCTGGGTGCCTGACAGGACACAGAAGTTTGTCTCAGCGGCTCTGTGACGTAACAGGGTTCGCTATCAACGCTAGACAGCGCCCTAGCGTGTTTATTTTGCGACTCAGTTGTGTTAGGTGAGTTCGCACACATCGCCATATAGCGCTGCGGCACTCCTTCTAGCGGCTCTGTGGATTAACAGAGTTTGCAAATATTGCCACAGCGCGTTACGGCATTTATTTTGGTGACTCTGCGGGATAACAGAGTTCGATTCTTGCGCCATTTTACTAGCAGCAGGCTCCGCGTTGAAAGCGAACTCTGTTACGTCACAGAGCTGCTGAGAAAAACTTCTGTGTCCTATTAGGCACCCAGGTACACAGTTGACTGCTAAGCGAACATAGAACGTGATCATGCGCTAATGTCCTCGCGGGAGACACCCGCAATATCTATGGCGTCTGAACGCCAGGCCCTGAATACGGCAATCAAACTCCTCACCGGTTATGCCGTAATCTAGGGCATCTAGGACACCGACCCTGACCAGCTAGCATACCAAACTCCTCACCGATTAAGTCGGTATTCTAGGGGCTTATTTTATCCGGGCCCTAACCACACACACGCATGACCACACTGGCGCAAAGCATATGACGATTGATATTAGCGCATGGCGGCCCAGCCATGCCACCCTTTTATAGCAACATCTACAGGACCTGCCAGAAACAAGGACCAAAGAGAAACTGTTCCAAAACACATGCAGTTTCAGGACCTTCCTGGCAGACCAATAGGAGCTGCTGCAGTACCTGAGCATGTGACCCCTGATCTCCAATGAGAGATCTCACCCTGGGCATGCTCAGAAGGGGAATCGCAGGACTTCGTCCCAAAGACGTCTGCTCCAGCACTGGCTATAGTAGCAGACCCAGGAGAGGCAGCAGTAAGTCTCTGGAATGGGCAAGACGCTGGGACCGACGTCTCTGCTGAGCAGGATCCACTGCGACCGGAGGCGAATGGGGGACCGCAGCGGGACTGGTTCGAGACTCCCCTTGTGCATCAGCGGGAACTCGAACCCTAACAAACACTACCTGGCTTCGGTGAAGTTTACCATCTTCACAGACAACAATCTTCTGACTCACTTGGAAACCACAAAGGTAGGTGCGCTGGAGCAGCGATGGATGGCCCAGCTGTTCAACTACGAGTTTATCATCAAGTACCGGGCGGGGCATAAGAACGCCAATGCTGATGCACTGTCCAGAATGCCCAATTTACAAGATGGGGAAGAGGACCAGGAAGAGTTAGAAAAACTTGAGTTACCAGCCTTCCACCTCACCGGAGTGACCCTGTGCTCCCACTGTGTGAGGGACAAGTGCTATGTTAAGCAGGAAGCCACAATGAATTCGTTGCCCCACCATGAGTGGGCGGAGACGCAGGATAGCGATCTGGCAGTTCACATGCTAAAGGAGTTACTGACGCAAGCTGACTCGCGCTCCGGTCCAGATGCTCCACAAGAGACCCAACAGTTGTGGAAGGAAAAGGGTAGGCTATTCATCTATGAGGGAAAGCTGTGTCGGAGGAGAGTCAACTCCCGAATTGGTCTGTCAAGTGGTAGTCCCGAATCGGGATGCACCAAAGGTCCTGGAAGTGTACCATGATGGAGCAGGATCTTCGGATGGAAGAAGTTGGAGGGCCTACTTCACGATTGATTTTATGGGGTTGGTATGAGGAAGGCCATTGAAAAGTGGTGCCGAGAGTGTGGACCATGCAACATGCGCAGGAAGGACCGTAACAGCCAGCGAGCCCCGTTACAGCCAATTATCACCAAACAGCTGCTTGAACTGGTAGTTTTGGACCATGTGAAGCTGACCCCAAGACGTTCAGGCTATGTCTATGCCCTCACCATAGTGGACCATTACTCAAGGTCCCTGGTAGTCTTGCCTGTCAAGGACCAAACAGCAAAGACGGTAGCCAAAGCATTTCAAGAACTCTTTTGTCGATCGCATGGTTACCCTGAACGAATGCTTACCAAGGCCCAGCTTTCAAAGCAGAAGTGTTCCAGGAGTTCAGTAACCTGTACAGCTGCAAGAAAATCAGGACGATGCCGTACCATCTACAAATGGCATGTGTGAGAAAATGAACCAGGTGTAATTGACCTATTGAAGACCTTGCCCCTGGAAGAGAGAAACCTGTTGCCGAAGAAGTTTCCAGATCTGGTAGATCTCTGCAATCATATCCCTGTAGACTCCACCAAGTGTAATCCAGCCTACTTGATGAGAGCGAGACCTGGCAAGTTATCCATTGATTTCGACATGGTAGTCCTAACACCTGAAACGGCCTCACCAGATGCAGATTGGTATACCGAGAGGCAGCAGCAGTACCGCAAAGTGCAAGAATGCGTAGAGAACAGAAAGAAACTACAATCAGCATGCCCTTGCAGTTCCCCTGTCACCTGGAGAACAGGTACTCAAAAGAAAGAGATGACTTCATAAACTTGATGACCAGTGGGAGGCTGAACCATACACTGACATGCCTTCAGACTTTGGTAACACCAAGGAGTGCCTCATCAGCAAAGATGGAGGAGAATAATCCATGGCAATATCTAAGGATCATCTGAAACCATGCCCTGACCAACTGAAGGAAAAAATTGGAGGACATTCTTCAGCCAGTAAAAGAAGAAGAAAAGATCTGCACTGTACTTGGCGAGTTCCCTTCAAATTGGACAAGAGTGAATCAGGCCATAGCAGTGCCCGTCTTGACTTTTCCCCAACTAGTAGTTCCAGGAAGAGATGCGACTCAAGAACAACCTGAAAACCAGTGGGCTCAAGCAGCAGATGTCACATCAGCAGCAGAGCAAGAGAGTCCACCCCCTGCCAACGGTGAATCTGTCATGCCCACAGTGAGCAGGAGTAGTCGTAGAAAATCAGATATACCTGTGCCATGTAGAGTCACCCGTAGCATAGCCAGTAGAGAATGCACTACACCTGTGGTAGCAAGCATATTGAATCCGATCGGGTCACTGTCAATACTGCGTAGATCTTCTTGTAGTACTAGAGGGCAGGTCCCAGTCCGGTATAAGGACTAAAATGCCACTCTATTAGTACTGTAAATAAGTTAATAATGTTTATAAATGCAACCGTTAAGTATATGAACCTACAAAGACTTACTGTATGAAATTTGAGCACTCTTGTTTTCTTGATTATTTGAACAATTGGGTCACAGGACTTGTAGTGACCAGGACAATGATTGTAAATATTTAGCACTGGTGACTACAGAAAAAAAACGTCTGGCGTGACCGAAGAAGTAGTCCAACCTGGTGACCACTAGAGTTGAGCGAAACAGGTCGATCAGATTAAAAAATCAACAACTTTCACCAGAGTCGGGTTTCGGTGAGCGAAACCCGGCCATAGCGTGAGGTCGGCCATGCGGTCGTCAACCCGAGCGCCAAAGTCGGTTTTCCCATAATGCTTGCAGGCGCCTTTTCTCAGCCAATGAGCAAGGACGCACACTGTGAGCAACGAGATACATGGGCAGTGGCCACCACCATCTTAGAGAAGGGCATTGCAGTGATTGGCTTGTTTTGTGTGGCGTCACAGTGGCTATAAAAGCCCTGACCGCCGACCGCCATTTTACTTCTCCCGATCTTAACATAGGGAGAAGTTGCTGCTGCTGTTTCTCAGTAGGGAGAGAGTTAGGCAGGAAACAAAAGTGAATCTGTGCTTGTGCTGATAGCAATTGTGCTGCACAGTTAGTGTGCAGTGACAGGGGATGATTTTGTTGTGCGCAGCAGCGCTGGTTATTAGGCTGCCTGCCAGTGACAGGGGAGGATTTTCTTTTGTGCAGCAGCAGAGCTAGTTAATAGGCTGCCTGCTAGCTGTATTGCTGTGTGTACACTGCTGTGCAGACTGCTTTTTACACAGCACTAATACTTTTATTCTTTTTTTCTGCACAGTTACCGAGCGTTCATTTTTTCCCACACCGTAGAGAGCTGTACGCTCCTCACACAGTAGCATGTACCGGCTGGTATCACGGACAAATACATGCTGACTATCTGTGTGTGACTCCAGAAATATATACAGAGATTTACCATTTTTGCACAATACTATATACATCTGGTATTTGGTGATACATTACCCTTTTTCTGCTTTTTATATTCTTGTCTAATCCATACTGAGCCTGAGAGCGTCTGTGTGTGACTCCTGAAATATATACGGAGAATTACAATTTTTTCACTATACTATATACACCTGGTATCTGGTGATACAGTACCCTTGTTCTGCTTTTTATATTCTGGTCTAATCCATACTGAGAATGTGAGCGTCTGTGTGTTACTCCGGAAATATATACAGAGATATGTAAAATGTGCCACAAGGGACAGCAGTATACTGTATCTCCTCTATGCGAATGTTAAAGACGCCTATTCATCGTCTGCATTACCCCCCTGGAGAAATCTGACCACAACCTCATACTATTGTCTCCATCTTATCAACCTGTTGTCAGTAAACAGCCAGCCACAATAAAATTAATTAGGAAGTGGACTCCAGCTGCAGAAGGGCTCTACGGGACTGCTTTGACCTCACAGACTGGGAGGTGATATGCAACAGGGGAGAGCATGATGATGTAAATGATATTGTCGGGCGAGTAACGGATTATATAAATTTTTGTACTGACACTGTTGTACCAGCTAAAAGATTCGATGTTATGCAAATAACAAGCTTTGGATTACAAAAGAATTGAAACACTAAACAAGAAAAAACTGGCATTTAAAATGAAGGATACTAAGAAACTGAAATTGATACAAAGGGACTTAAAGGGGAAAGTTAAGAATGCCCGTGAGTCGTTCCAAATTAAATTAGAAAATAAATTGTCACAGAACAATTCCATGGAGGTGTGGTCGGGCATGAAACAGCTAACTGGGTTTAAGGCAAAGTCGGAGCATGGGGAAGTGGATCTGCCCTGGGCTAATGAAATGAATGAGTTTTTCAACAGATTCACCAACACAAGCACAGTGTCATCAGAAATGGGGGATGGATCCGAGAAAAGATCGTCAGCATTGACATTGGGAGATAAGCTGCCTGCTTTCACTGTCTCCCAAAGCGACGTGAGAAGACAGTTTAGCAGACTTGTTATTGGCAAAGCAGCTGGGCCTGATGGCCTCAGCCCACGTGTCCTCAGAGCATGTGCAAACCAACTGTGTACTGTCTTCCAGCACGTGTTTAACTGGAGCCTTCAATCACAGGGGGTACCAGAACTGTGGAAGACCACCTGCCTGGTGCCGATTCCTAAGACCACTTTTCCAACTTCCCTACACGACTATCGTCCAGTGGCCTTAACATCGCATGCTATGAAGTCCTTGGAGAGAATAATACTCGCCTACTTGTGCCCAAGGGTGAGGGCGTACACTGACCCCCTGCAGTTTGCGTACCAGCAGAGATTGGGGGTGGATGATGCGGTAGTGTCTCTGCTACATACAATGCATTCGTTTTTGGACAATGATAGAACTGCAGTGCGCGCCATGTTCTTTGACTTCTCTAGTGCTTTCAATACCCTACAGCCGCTCTTACTACGTAATAAGTTGACTGATATGGCGGTAGATGAGGGGATGGTGAACTGGATAAGTGACTACCTGACAGACAGGCCGCAGTTTGTAAGGATGGGGGAGGTGGTATCTGGCAGTGTACGGAGCAGTGTGGGAGCCCCTCAGGGTACAGTGCTGTCACCCTTCCTCTTCACATTGTATACTGCTGACTTTCAGTATAAATCAGATTTTTGTCACCTCCAAAAATTCTCAGATGACTCCGTGATTGTAGGGGACATTGTGAGGGGCCGGGGGGAGGAGGAATATAGAAGGGTGGTTTCTGACTTTGTGGATTGGTGTCAGACTAACTGTCTAGAACTAAATGTAAAGAAAGCTAAGGAGATGGTGGTGAGTTATAGAAGGAAAAAGGAGGATTACTTACCAATCACCATTGCTGGCCGGGAGGTTGAGATTGTTGAGAGCTACAAATATTTGGGGGTTCACCTTGACAGTAAACTTGATTGGAGGTGTCATACAGAAAAGGTTTACAAGAAGGGAATGAGCAGACTGTACTTTCTGCGGAAGCTCTGGTCGTTCAATGTGTGCAGTAAAATGCTGGAGATGTTCTACCAGTCCGTTGTAGCAAGTGCAATTGTTTTTGCTATCATTTGCTGGGGCAGTAGTGTGCGAGTAGCTGATGCTAATAAGCTCAACAAACTTATCAAGAAGGCAAGTGCAGCTGTTGGCCTCCATCTTGACTCTTTTGAGGCGGTATTGGAGGATAGAATTCAGAAGAAGTGTAGGGCTATAATGAACAATAATACACACCCCCTATACAAGCTGTTCTTGAAGCAGAAAAGCACATTCAGCAGCCGTCTAATCCAATTAAGGTGCAAGGAGAAATTCAGGAAATCGTTTGTACCTACTGCTATGGGGATGTATAATAATTTCCTAAGGGTGGTAGAAAATAATGACTGATGGCTGGTGTACTAATGTAAATTAACATTGACTTATATACACCTGAACTACACACTTTTATTTATTATGTAATGTTGGTATACCTGTGCAAGATTTGTGTCCTAATATTTTATGTACTGCTATTTGTATTGCTGCTGTAATACTGTAATTTCCCCCCGGGATCAATAAAGTGTATCGTATCGTATCGTATTTACAATTACCCCTAGACTGTATACAGCTGTACACTTGTGACACAGTACCCTTTTTCAGATTTTTATATTCTTGTCAAATCCATACTGAGCCTGAGATCGTCTGTGTGTGACTCCTGAAATATATACTGAGATTTACAATTTTTTCACTATAATATATACACCTGGTATCTGGTGATACATTACCCTTTTTCTGCTTTTTATATTCTTGTCTAATCCATACTGAGCCTGAGAGCGTCTGTGTGTGACTCCTGAAAATATACGGAGATTTACAATTAGCCCTAGGCTGTATACAGCTGTACGCTTGTGATACAGTACCCTTTTTCAGCTTTTTATATTCTTGTCTAATCCATACTGAGCCTGAGAGCGTTTGTGTATGACTCCTGAAATATATACGGAGATTTACAATTTTTTTACCATACTATATACACCTGGTATCTGGTGATACAGTACCCTTTTTCTGCTTTTTAAATTCTGGTCTAATCCATACTGAGCCTGTGAGCGACTGTGTGTTACTCCAGAAATATATACGGAAATTTACATTTATCCCTAGACAGTATACAGCTGTAATATTCTGATACATTACCCTTTTTCTGCTTTTTATATTTTGTTGTAATCCATACTGAGCCTGTGAGAGTCTGTGTCTGACTTTGGAAATATACACGGAGATTTACAATTACTTCTAGACTGTATACAGCTGTAATCTTCTGATACATTACCCTTTCTCTGCTTTTTATATTCTGGTGTAATCCATACTGAACCTGTGAGAGTCTGTGTTTGACTCTGCAAATATATACGGAGATTTACAATTACCCCTAGACTGTAATCTTCTGATACATGACCCTTTTTCTGCTTTTTATATTCTGGTGTAATCCTTACTGAGCCTGTGGGCATCTGTGTGTTACTCCTGAAATATATACGGAGATTTAAAATTACCCCAACACTGTATACAGCTGTACTCTTGTGATACAGTACCCTTTTTTCTGCTTTTTATATTCTGGTGTAATCCATACTGAGCCTGTGAGAGTCTATGTCTGACTCTGGAAATATATAAGGAGATTTACAATTATCCTTAGACTGTATACCCTGGTATCTTCGGATACATTACCCTTTTTCTACTTTTTATATTCTGGTGTAATACATACTGAGCCTGTGAGAGTCTGTATCTGACTTTGGAAATATATACGGAGATTTAAAATTACCCCAACACTGTATACAGCTGTACGCTTCTGATACATTACTCTTTTTCTGCTTTTTATATTCTGGTCTAATCCATACTGAGCCTGTGAGCATCTGTGTGTTACTCCTGAAATACATACGGAGATTCACAAATACCCCTACACTGTATACGCCTGGTATCTTCTCATACATTACTCTTTTTCTGCATTTTGTATTCTGGTCTAATCCATACTGAGCCTGTGAGCATCTGTGTGTTACTCCTGAAATACATACGGAGATTTACAAATACCCCTACACTGTTTACGCCTGGTATCTTCTGATACATTACCCTTTTTCTGCTTTTTATATTCTGATGTAATCCATACTGAGCCTGTGAGGGTCTGTGTGTTATTCCTGAAATATATACGGAGATTTACATTTACCCCTACACTGTATACGACTGATATCTTCTGATACATTAGCCTTTTTCTGCTTTTAATATTCTGTTCTAATCCATACTGAGCCTGAGAGCGTCTGTGTGTTACTCCTGAAATATATACGGAGATTTACAATTACCCCTAAAATGTATACGCCTGGTATCTTCTGATACATTACCCTTTTTCTGCTTTTTATACTCTGGTGTAATCCATACTGAGCCTGTGAGGGTCTGTGTCTGACTCTGGAAATATATTCGGAGATTTACAATTATCCTTAGACTGTATACAGCTGTACGCTTCTGATACAGTACCATATATCTGCTTTTATCTTGGGTACATTCTCCCAAACATGAGGAAGTATGGTGCAAGAGGCCGCGTACGAGGGCGTGGGGGGCCAGCGGTACTGATGGTGGTGGTGGTGCATCTGCTGGTAGTGCCAAAAGCACAATAGCACCTTAGGCAGGAAGTGTTGAGCCTGCGTCATCGTCTGGCTCAAGAAGGCATGGAAGGCTCCCTTTTCTGGGAGTAGGTAAACCGCTTTTAAAGCAGGAGCATCTGGAACAGGTTTTGCCTTAAATTGCCGAAACAGCCTCCAGCTCTATCGCTCCTCTTCTGAAGTTTCAAAAAATGCAAGCACTGAGTCCTCAGTGCAGGCTCCTGGTCAGGAACAACACCTTTCCTTGTGTCCTTCACCCCCACCAAAAGTGAAGGATGCGGCAGGCCACACTTCAGATTACTCCATGGAGCTCTTGTCACATACCATGCCTGGGTTATCAAGTCAAATCCTGAATTCCCCAGTCCAACATGAATCTGACATGCAGTGCACTGATGCACAGCCATTGCCCAGATGATTCTGCTGGTACATTCACCCAGAGCACTACATTGCCCTCACAGTCTACTGAGCCAGAATCTGACCCTGATGAAACTCAGGTGACACTTCCCGCATACTATACCATCTTACACGGTGACACAGAGGAAGGTGCAGATGAAATTGAAGAGGAGGTGATGGATGACCCAGTTGTTGACCCAGATTGGCATCCATTGGGGGAAGAGGGTGCCACTGGCAATAGCTCAGAAGAGGAGAAGGATCCGCAGCAGGCATCGACATCACAGCAGCGGTTATCAGGCAGGCCCGTAGCAGTCCAAAAACGTGTTAGAAAAACAAAAAGAGTTACTGGACAGCTTGGCCAGATGGTCAAATTAGCGCACAGCGTGCAAGCCCTGAAAATTTATACCAATGTAGGAAGAGTGCACTGTGGCTTTTTTTTTACCAAAATCCTATTGATGAGGCAAAGTTTATCTGTAAGAAGAGCTGAAGGACCTTTAGCCGAGGGAAAAATCTCCGAAATTTGAATACCAGTTGCATGCTTAGACATTTAATCAACATGCACTTGCAAAACCTCAGGTAGCACATGTGCACCTGCTCCGACTGAAGGTAGCCAGCAAAGCTCCATCGCTTCCCCCACTGTAAGCCCACAGGTTAGCACACCACCAGCAAGAAATGTTGAGGTGTCGTCTCAAGGTCAAAGCAGTCAGGGAATCACAATGTTTATGCAACGAAAGACTGAATCCAGGCCATCATCACCACCACCATCACCAACCCCCTCTCAGTCCGCCATGTCCACCACTAGTTCCCCCATATGCAGCTCTCAAGTCCAGCTCACCCTAGCAGACACTCTGAGTAGGACAAGAAAGTACTCACCCTCTCATCCACGTACACTGGCTTTGAATGCCTACATTGCCAAACTGATCTCATTAGAGATGATGCCCTTCCGTTTGGTTGAAAGCGCAGCGTTCCTAGAGCTCATGGCCTACGCTGTCCCACGCTATGACCTACCCAGTCAGCACTTCTTTTCTAGAAAAGCCATCCCTGCCCTCCACCTGCATGTGAAAGACCGCATTGTCCATACACTCAAACAATCAGTGAGTGGAAAGATGCACCTCACAACAGATGCATGGGCCAGTAGGCATGGCCAGGGCAGTTACGTGTCCATCGCTGCACACTGGGTTAATGTGGTGGATGCAGGGTTCACAGGGACAGCAGTGGTGGGTCAGTGATGCCTAGCCCACGGTATAGGCAACAGTTGGCTGTAGGCGTTCGACCCTACTCCTCCTCCTCCAGAAGCGAAAGCTCGTCGACAGAGCGTAGTCGCACGAGCACTCCATCCGCAGCTGCCAGTGTTGCACACGAGGTGTCCCACTATTGAACAGCTAGTGGTAAGCATCAGCAGGCTGTTTTAAAGATGATGTCTTTGGGCGACAACAGACACACCGTGGAGGTATTGGCCGACTGCTAGCAGCGAGAAACTGAGTCATGGCTGGGCAGTCTACATCTTGCGCCAGGCAAGGTAGTCAGTGATAATGGACATAATTTTGTGGCGACCATAGCCCTGGAAAAACTCAGACAAATGCCTTGCCTGGCTCACACCTTGAACCTGGTGGTGCAGTGCTTCCTAAATAATTAACCGGATTTAATAGCCCTGCTCCATAAGGTGCGAAGACTGTGCTCTCACATTCGTAGCTCGCCCGTAGACTCCAGTCGTATGCAGAGGCTGCAGCGATCGCTCCACCCCCCAAGCACCGCCTAATCATAGACGTTGCAACAAGGTGGAACTCCACCATACCCATGGTTCAGAGGCTGTGCGAACAGAAGCAGGCTGTAATGCATTTATGGGAGGATACACGGGCAGGCAGTTTGAGGGCAGACATCGAGTTGTCGGGTGTGCAGTGGTTAAAGCTGAAAGACCTCTGTAAAGTCCTTCAGTGTTTTGAGGAATGCACATGGCTGGTAAGCACAGACGACGCCATCATAAGCATGAGCATCCCACTTATGCGTCTGCTCATGCAAACTTTGACGCACATTAAGGATCAGGCGTCTGCAGCGGAGGAGGAGGAGGGAAGCTTTGATGACAGTCAGCCATTGTCTGCTCAGGGAACTGTCCTGGAAGAGGTGGAGGAAGAAGAGGAAGAGGAGGAGGATGAGGAGGATGATTATTTTGTGGAGGAGGATGCTTCTCAGGGGGAAAGAGAAAATGTTGGCTTGCCAAGGTCAGGTACAGGGTTTGTGCGTGACTGGAGGGATGTGAATTTGGCAGAAAGTGCTCCTCCACCCACCACTGGCAGTGCATCATTGACACCTTGAACACTGGCCCACATGTTTGATTATGTCTTGCGGATCCTAAAAAGGGACCCCCGCATTGCCATAATTATGAAGGATTACGACTACTGTTTGGCCAGCATCTTCGATCCACGCTATAAAGGCAAATTACAAAAGATCATGCCACAAGAGTACCTAGAGCTAATATGGGCAAACAAACAAGCAACTCTGATAAACCGTTTGTTAGAGGCATTCCCAGCACACAGCAGCAGTGCAGGTTCTACCACGAGCACTACAGGGCCAAACGGAAGAGGTGTTTGTGGTTCACACAGACAATGTGGCGTTGGAGACAGGGGTTTCATGACCATGTTATGGACTGATTTCTCGAGTAACACAACTGGTAATACTGAATCGATTGCAACAGACAGGAGACAGCAGTTGTCAACTATGGTTCAAAATTACCTCTCCTCCACTATCGATGTTCTCCGTCACAGTTCATTCCCCTTTGACTACTGGGCCTGTAAACTGGACATCTGGCCAGAATTGGCACAATATGCTTTTCAGGAGCTCGCTTGCCCTGCTGGTAGTGTGCTATCAGAAAGAGTTTTAAGTGCAGCTGGATCAATCCTGACAGAAAGAAGGACCCGGCTGTCAACCAAAAATGTTGGTGATCTCACCTTCATTAAAATGAACCATGCCTGGGTTTCAAAGGATTTTGTACCACCTTCCCCTGATGACGCATAGGTTGCCAGCAAAATGGCTCGCTTTGTCCTCCTCTTCCTCAGACTTCTCCAATTCCTTCATTTGCAGCTGCTGAACGTCCAGCCTACACCTCAACATATGCCAGTTTTTCCACCTCCCTAACTGGGCTGTACCCCCCCCCAGGGCCGGCGTCAGCACCTGGTGCACCCGTGCAAGTGCTGGTGCCCTGAGAAGGTGGGGGGGCCCACTCGTGGGCAACGGCACTGGCACAGGGCCCCTCATAGTACGCAAAAGTGTCTCTGATGGTGGGGGGGCCCACTCGCTGTCAGACACACCGGCGTACCATTAGAGGCCCTGTGCCAGTGCCGTCGCACATGAGTGGCCCCCCCTGCTTGCTCAGGGTCCCAGCACTTGCAATACTTACCTCTCCTTGCTCTACCGCTGTGACGTCTTCCGCGAATCCTGACAGTGACATTCACGTCTGTAAGCCCTCTTCCAGAACAGTCCAAGTGCAGAGAGCTGAAAGATGGCGACACTGAGGAGTTGTCACGCTGTATAGCAGATATATATATGTGATGTCAGTAATCTATATCAAAAGGGCAACATACTATATAACATGCGCATAGATATATGATAACATAGAATTACCTGACAGAATGTCCAGTGGGTCAATACTGAATCCGTTATACGCTGTCTCCGGCTAGAGGGTGACCGGGGTCTATGCTGACCCTAAACTGGGGTCCTGACTAATCCCTCTACCTGGAGGTACTGTTAAAGGTACAGAGGTCCAGGCCACCAGCGTAAATCCTGTCTCCTATCAATCCCTGCCAACTGTAATCTAGTCCTAAGAAGGACCCTGATTACCACCAAAGGGAATGAACAGGTTACGGTTAATGAACAGAAAGACATACAAGAAAGACAAGAAATAAAGTAAATAAAGTCTTACATACAACACTCACACACAGTAGGAACACCTAAGGTCTCAGAGATAAACTATAAGCTATAAGAGTAAAAACAACTAAGGAGCTCTTAGCTTAAGTATTCTCAGAACCGCTCCAGTCTGCTAGACTACATGAATGCTTTCACCGGCGTCTAACACCCAGACTGGCAGGAATATAAAGGAAACTAATTAGAACATAATCAAAAGCAGCCGGGCGAGGCTGGACCTAGTCTTAGCAAAGAGCTAGGTAAAATTAACTCTCTCATTACCAAACACAAAGAAACAGCAGCTCAGCTGTGAGAAGTCAGAATGTGCAATCGCGACGATCTTCGTGGCGATGCACCCATGACAGTACCCCCCCTTCTACGAGGGGCCTCCGGACCCTCATGACCAGGTCTGTCCGGGTAAGTTGTGTGAAAGGTCCGAACCAATCGATCTGCGTTAGCATCAGACGCAGGGACCCACGTCCTCTCCTCAGGACCATACCCCCTCCAATGAACTAAGTACTTAGGGGATCGGCGACTGAGACGTGAGTCAATGATTTTCGACCCATGAAATTCCACGTTATCATTGACTACCACTGAAGGAGGAGATAGAGGTGACGGTATGACTGGTGCCACATACTTTTTAAGTAATGACTTGTGAAACACATTATGAATTTTAAACGTAGGAGGGAGGTCCAGACGAAATGCCACAGGATTAATTATGGAACTGATCCTGTACGGCCCGATGAATCTGGGACCCAACCTCCAGGAGGAAACTTTAAGTTTTATATTCCTGGTAGACAACCAAACCAGATCGTTCACCTTCAGATCTAGACCAGAAACTCTCCTCCTATCAGCCATCCGTTTGTAACGGTTCCCCGTAACCTTCAGTCTTAAGTGATCTGGAACTATCAGTCTCCCTGGAAGTCCCACAGGGGCGTCCCCCTGAGCCCCCAATACCTCCCCCTCAAGCTCAGAGCATACAGCTGACACTACAACTCCCTCCTGAGGAATAGGAACCGGATCATCCGTCTTCCCGGCCCCTGGGAAAGTACGAGATAAGGCATCAGGAAGCAACTTTATTGAGCAGTCATATGCGCGATGAGGAGGTAACTCTTTACACCCCTCCTCTGAGAACATCTCCCCAAAGTCCTCCAGAAAAGGAGGCAAAGTCCTAGGCACAACCGCACCGATGACCGTGCTCATGCAGTTATTCCTGCAAAATTCACCCCACTGGCTTATCTTTCTGGATTGCCAATCAATCACTGGGTTATGTTTAGCCAACCAAGGAAGTCCCAACACAATAGGAGTAGGTAGACCCTCCAACACATAACAAGACAATTGCTCTTTATGTATTGCCCCTACTCGAAGATCTATGTTATGAACAGCTTGTACCAAGCTACCTTGACCGAGAGGTCTAGAATCAATAGAGACTATAGGGACTGGTTTGGCCAATACACTCAGTTGCATACCATGCACCTGGGCAAACCGAGCGTCCACCAGATTAGCCCCGGACCCACTATCAAGAAAAACAGAAATCCTCTCAGTTCTAGTACCAATCACCACCTCCGCAGGCACGAGAAACTGAGAGGGATTTGGGGACGAAATACACACTCCCAGGTTAACTCCTTTGCTCAAAGAGGCCCGGGATGGACACCCCCCAACAAAATGTCCCTCTCTCCCGCAAAAGAAACACCTTCTAGTCTTGCGGTGCACCGCCGATTCCCTCCTACAAAATGATGTCCCTCCCAACTGCATGGGCTCCTCAGAACAGACCAGGGGAACCTCAGTATAAGGGACTTTAGTAGTAGGTGGAGTCATCACGGGAGGCGGAGTTACCTCGCGTCTTCCCCGAAGTCGTCTATCAATGCGAATAGCGAGGGCCACAGCAGCCTCCAGTGATGGAGGAGAATCATACTGAGCCAACACATCTTTTAATTTGTCAGACAACCCTTGACAAAACTGGCTCCTAAGAGCTGGGTCATTCCACTGAGTATCTGTTGCCCATCTACGGAACTCAGAAGAATATTCCTCCGCTGGACGATTTCCTTGCCGTATTTTACGTAACTTTGTTTCAGCAAGGGAGACTCGATCCGGATCATCATATACCAGACCCAGGGCAGTAAAAAATCGATCCACTGACTGGAGATCTGGGGAGCCTGGAGGAATAGAGAACGCCCAAGATTGAGGGTCCCCTTGTAAGAGCGAGATAACAATTCCCACCCTCTGCTCTTCACTCCCAGATGACCGAGGCCGCAGCCGAAAGTACAATTTACATGCTCCCGGAAGGTAAAAAATTTGTCCCGCCCACCAGTGAACCTGTCCGGGAGAGCAACCTTAGGTTCAGATCTGGTTTGCTCCGGGGGGGACAAAACCTTGGACTTAATGTCTGCAAACTCCATGGACAACCCCTGCAACTGCCGGGCCAGCTGGGCTACTGGATCCATGACAGCTGGGGAGAATCTTTAGTATGGCCGGTGAAAAGGTCACGCTGTATAGCAGATATATATATGTGATGTCAGTAATCTATATCAAAAGGGCAACATACTATATAACATGCGCATAGATATATGATAACATAGAATTACCTGACAGAATGTCCAGTGGGTCAATACTGAATCCGTTATACGCTGTCTCCGGCTAGAGGGTGACCGGGGTCTATGCTGACCCTAAACTGGGGTCCTGACTAATCCCTCTACCTGGAGGTACTGTTAAAGGTACAGAGGTCCAGGCCACCAGCGTAAACCCTGTCTCCTATCAATCCCTGCCAACTGTAATCTAGTCCTAAGAAGGACCCTGATTACCACCAAAGGGAATGAACAGGTAACGGTTAATGAACAGAAAGACATACAAGAAAGACAAGAAATAAAGTAAATAAAGTCTTACATACAACACTCACACACAGTAGGAACACCTAAGGTCTCAGAGATAAACTATAAGCTATAAGAGTAAAAACAACTAAGGAGCTCTTAGCTTAAGTATTCTCAGAACCGCTCCAGTCTGCTAGACTACATGAATGCTTTCACCGGCGTCTAACATCCAGACTGGCAGGAATATAAAGGAAACTAATTAGAACATAATCAAAAGCAGCCGGGCGAGGCTGGACCTAGTCTTAGCAAAGAGCTAGGTAAAATTAACTCTCTCATTACCAAACACAAAGAAACAGCAGCTCAGCTGTGAGAAGTCAGAATGTGCAATCGCGACGATCTTCGTGGCGATGCACCCATGACAGGAGTCCAGAGTAGAGCAGAGCCCAGCGAAGAGCGGTAGTTCTTTTTCTTTAATGTTTGGAGCAAAATATTGGGAGCATTATACACTGGAGAATTATATATGGGACCCATCATACAGTTGAGCATCACAGATAGTGCCCATTATTCACTGGAGCATTATAAATGGGGCACATTGTATATGGAGCATTACATAGGCCCATCATACACTGGAGCATCATATACGGGGTCCATTATATGCTGGATCATTATAAATGGGACCCATTATACACCGAAGCATCATATACGGGGCCCAGTATACACTGGAGCATAATCCATGGGGCCCATCATATACTGGAGCATCATATGGGGCCCATTATATATGGAGCATTATATAGGCACATCATACACATTAGCATCATCCATGGGGCCCATCATACACTGGAGCATTATAAATGAGGCCCATTATATATGGATCATTATACACTGTTTGCATAATTACTAGGCAAGTTGTATTTGACAGGATTCTTTTTATTATTGAACAACAACTATGTTCTCAATCAACCCAAAAGACTCCTAAATATCAAATTTAATATTTTTGGAAGTTGGAGTGGGGTTTTTTAGATTTGGCTATCTTAGGAGGATATCTGTTTGTGGAGGTAACTATTACTGTGCAGAATTATTAGGCAACTTAATAAAAACCAAATATATACCCATCTCACTTGTTTTTTTTTTTCACCAGGTAAACCAATATAACAAAACAAAATTTAGAAATAAACATTTCTGACATTGAAAAACAAAAATAAAAAAAAATCAGTGACCAACATAGCCACCTTTCTTTACGATGACACTCAAAAGCCTTCCATCCATAGATTCTGTCAGTTGGTTGATCTGTTTACGATCAACATTTCTGCAGCAGCCACCACAGCCTCCCAGACACTGTTCCGAGAGGTGTAATGTTTTCCCTCCCTGTAGATCTCACATTTTATGAGGGACCACAGGTTCTCTATGGGGTTCAGATCAGGTGAACAAGAGGGCCATGTCATTATTTTTTCTTCTTTTTGACCTTTACTGGCCAGCCACGCTATGGAGTATTTGGATGTATGTGATCAAGCATTGTCCTGCATGAAAATCATGTTTTTCTTGAACGATACTTCTTCCTGTACCACTGCTTGAAGAAGGTGTCTTCCAAAAACTGGCAGTAGGTCTTGGAGTTGAGCTTCACTCCATCCTCAACCCGAAAAGGTCCCAGAAGTTCATCTTTGATGATACCAGCCCATACCAGTACCCCACCTCCACCTTGATGGCATCTGAGTCGGAGTGGAGCTTTCTGCCATTTACTGATCCAGCCTCGCTCCCATCCATCTGGCCCATCAAGAGTCACTCTCATTTAATCAGTCCATAAAACCTTAGAAAAATCAGTCTTAACATATTTCTTGTCCCAGTCTTGACGTTTTATCTTATGTTTCCTGTTCAATGGTGGTCGTTTTTCAGCCTTCCTTACCTTGGCCATGTCCCTGAATATGGCACACCTTGTGCTTTTTGATACTCCAGTAATGTTGCAGCTCTGAAATATGGCAAAACTGGTGCCAAATGGCATCTCGGCAGCTTCACGCTTGATTTTCCTCAATTCATGGGCAGTTATTTTGAGCCTTTTTATCAACACGATTCTTGCGACCCTGTTGGCTATTTGCCATGAAACGCTTGATTGTTCAGTGATCACGCTTCAAAAGTTTGGCAATTTCAAGACTGCTGCATCCCTCTGCAAGACATCTCACAATTTTTGACTTTTCAGAGTCCGTCAAATCTCTCTTCTGATCCATTTTGCCAAAGAAAAGGAAGTTGCCTAATAATTAAGCACACCTTATATAGGGTGTTGATGTCATTAGACCACACCCTTCCTCATTACAGAGATGCAAATCACCTGATTTACATAATTGGCAGTTGGCTTTCAAGCCTATACAACTTGGAGTAGGACAACATGTCTAAAAAGGATGATGTGATCTAAATACTCATTTGCCTAATAATTCTGCACACAGTGTATAGGCCCATCATACACTGGAGCATCATCCATGGGGCTCATCATATACTGGAGCATCATATGGGGCCCATTATATATGGAGCATTATATAGGCCCATCACACACTGGAGTATCATCCATGGGGCCCATCATAAACTGGAGCATCATATACAGGGCCCATCATATACTGGAGCATCATATGGGGCCCATTATATATGGAGCATTATATTGGCCCATCCTACACTGGAGCATCATCCATGGGGCCCATCATATATTGGAGCATTATAAATGGGGCCCATCATACACTGGAGCATCATATATGGGGCCCATTATACACTGGAGCATCATATTGGGCCCATTATATATGGAGCATTATATAGGTCTATCATACACTGGAGCATCATCCATGGGGCACATCATATACTGGAGCATCATATGGTGTTCATTATTTATGGGGCATCATATAGGGTATGGAGCATCATATGGAGCACATATGGGGCCTATTCTGTATGGAGCATTATATGGAGCCCATTCTGTATGGAGCAATATATGGGGCCCATCATATACTGTATGGAGCTTTATATGCGAATCATTATACTGTATGGAGCAATATGTGGGACTCATTATACTCTATAGGGACCGTCCTATACTGTATGGCACATTATATGGGGACCATTATATACTGGAGCATTATGTGGAGCTCATTATATACTGTATGGAACATTATATGGGACCAATTATGTATGGAGCAATATATGGGGCTCATTATTCTGTATGGCGCACTATGTGGTGGCCATAATACTGTATGGATGAATATACTGTCCAGTTTTGAGCTATTGTAGAATTTAAAATAGATATCAGTCATGTAATATAAGAAGTGAAGTATTTGTCATTGTACTATACCTATATTTCTGTGCCGTATTGGAGCATCATGAATTGTGGTATGTGTTAAAGGGGCCAACTAACACTCTTTCGCCCGGGCACACAAAAACCTGGAGCCAGCCCTACCCCCCCCACAACTTTAGCCAAATAACCCCCAGTTTTCAATGTGTAACTATTATTATAAAGTAAATTAAGGTTGCCAAGCTTAAGCAATAAGAATTGATGTCGTAGGCATTGAAATGAGCACTGTTGGTGTGTTTACTGTCCTCCACTCCCTGCCGACTTTGCTTCACCATTGACTTGCATTGGGTTTCGTGTTTCAGTCGGACCTCCGACTTTTCGCGATAGTCGGCCTATTTCGTTCGACTCGACTTTTGAGAAAGTCGGGTTTCACAAAACCCGACTCGACCCTAAAAAAGGCAAAGTCGCTCATCTCTAGTGAACACTAATGCCCTATAGTCACGTCCAGTCCCACGTTGGTTATTTGAGATGGGTTCCCTCATATTGTACTTTGCAGGGTGAAAAGGACACCCTAATTCAGGACTTTGCTGAATTTATATATCTGTTGTCAAAATCTTATAAAAAGCTATGTTTTATTTCTTTTGCGTTTCCTCAGTCCGGAAGTACTGATTTGTACTAGGGGGGAATGTGGCACCCCAGGAGTCCGCTTGCCACAATGGCCTTGCCTCCCTCCAGGGGGCAGTGATGTCATGCCTGGAAGCAAAGAAGGAATTCCCTTACCAGGTAATTCCAGCATTCAACACAGTTCCTGCTCCTGTGGCAAATGTTTGCTACTCTGTGAAGTCAACAGGGAAAAATGCAAAATTCTACATCTGGGCAGGAAAATCAAAAATTACATCAATTGAATGGGAAGAATATAACTAAGCAACAACATGTTTAAAAAAGACTTGGGTATTCTAATAGATTACAGACTATACATGATTAAACAGTGTGATATAGCATCAAAAAAAGGCAAACACAGTTCTGGGATGTATCAAAAACAAGCATAGAGTCTAGATCACGTGAAGTAATTATCCCCCTCTACTCCTCCTTGGTCAGGTCTCACCTCAAATACTGTGTCCAGATTTGGGCAC
The DNA here is from genome assembly GCA_033576555.1 of Oophaga sylvatica. Classification (NCBI taxonomy): domain Eukaryota; kingdom Metazoa; phylum Chordata; class Amphibia; order Anura; family Dendrobatidae; genus Oophaga; species Oophaga sylvatica. Next base: position 298,079,222 of record JARQOD010000003.1, on the reverse strand, counting down.
CACGTTTTAAAAAAGACATTGAAAAACTGGAGCAAGTTCAGAGAAGAGCTACCAGGATGGTGAGCGGACTGCAAAGTATGTCCTATGAGAAACAATTAAAGGATCTGGGAATGTTTAGCTTGCAAAAAGAAGGCAAAGAGGAGACTTAATAGCTATCTACAAATATCTGAATACAGGGCTGCCACTAGGAATTTTGGGTCCCCATACTGGCAAAAGTTTTGGGGCCCCCTTGAGACTCCACCCAGGTTCCACCCCAGCCCAGCCTCCAACCTTCGAACTGTCCACAGACACCGCTCTCTCTTGGAAAAACTCCACTTCTCACGAAATCACACATTAACAGTTCCCATCACCAGATCACACATATACCAGCAGCCTTTGTTTTGGCCAAAAGATTTTTTAAGCCGCCACCACGACACAGTAGACTCTTTTGGCCGAGCCCTATTCTACTCTAACCTATTAAACACTTCTTAAAATATGCATTACAATTTAGGTATATTTTTAAATTTTTAAAATGACCAATAATGTCACACACAAAAGACAAATACCACCATACCATGACCAGACACCATATTACAACCACATAGTGACCTATAATACCACATACAAAGAACAAATACCGCCACACCATGTCCAGACCACATATTAAAACCACAGTGACCGAATAATATCACATACAATGGACAAATACCACCACACCATGACCAGATCACATATTATCACCACATGGTGACCAATAATACTACACACAAGGAACAAATACCACCACACCATGGCCGGACACTTGTCTCCATCCTGTCGGCTTGCCGCTTTCAATAAAAAAAACAACTTTCTCCTTACATTGCCGCATTCCTGCGGCGAGCGATCTTCCCTCCAGGCTGAAAGCGCGCACTCACTGGCGAATGACAATGACGTCAGACGCCGGGGATGTGCGTGCTGACGTCAGCTGCCAGACTCCGATTGGCTGGCGGCTTTAACGATTGCCATGCGGGCCCAGGTCCACACGGCAATAGAGTAACTGAACCCTGCTTCTCGGACGCAGGGTTCAGTTACTGCACTGGCAAAATCCTGCCGCTGGGGCCTGATCAGCAGAAGAGACGAGGCCCGGTGCGGGCCCTCTCTGCTGACCGGACCCCATACGCCAGTCAGATCAGTAATGCCCTGATGGCGGCCCCCATCTGAATGGATGTCACAGTGTAGAGGGATCACATTTATTATCATTTGCACATGGACACATGAGAAGCAATGGAATGAAACTGAAAGGGAGAAAATACAAATTAGGCCTCTTTCACACATTAGTTTTTTACAATCAGTCGCAATCCGTCAAAGTGTTAAAAAAACGTATCGTGTGCAGATTGTGAAAAACTGAATGAAGTGATTAAACAGAGTCAGCATGGGTTTGTAACTAATAAGTCATGTCAGACTAACTTAATTTCCTTCTATGACAGAATCACTGACTGGGTGGATCAGGGAAATGCTGTAGATATAGTATATCTTGACTTCAGCAAAGCATTTGACAAAGTATCTCACACAATCCTTATTGAAAAAATGACTAAGTATGGAATGGACAAGGCAACTGTTAGGTGGATTCATAACTGGCTTAGTGATCGGACCCAAAGAGTGGTTGTAAATGGCTGCACATCCAGTTGGAAGAATGTCTCAAGTGGGGTACCACAAGGCTCTGTTTTGGGCCCTGTATTGTTCAACATCTTTATCAATGATTTAGATGAAGGAATTGAGGGTAAACTGATCAAATTTGCTGATGACACAAAGCTAGGAGGGGTAGCTAATACTAGAGAAGAGAGAGAGAGGATTCAAAAAGATATACATAAACTGGAGCAGTGGGCAGCAACTAACAGAATGGATTTTAACAGGGAAAAATGCAAAGTACTACATCTGGGCAATAAAAATGAAAAAAGCATATACAAAATGGGAGGAATAGGGCTAAGTAACAGCACATGTGAAAAAGACTTGGGTATACTAATTGATCACAGACTTAACATGAGTCAACAGTGTGATGCAGCAGCAAAAAAGGCAAATGCAATTCTAGGATGTATCAACAGAAGCATACAGTCTAGATCACGTGAGGTCATTATTGCCCTCTACTCCTCTTTGGTCAGACCTCATCTGGAATACTGTTTCCAGTTTTGGGCACCACATTTTAAAAAAGACATCAACAAACTGGAGCAAGTTCAGAGAAGAGCCACCAGAATGGTGACCGGTCTGCAAACCATGTCCTATGAGGAACGGTTGCAGGATTTGGGAATGTTTAGCTTGCAAAAAAGAAGACTGAGAGGAGACTTAATAGCTGTCTACAAATATCTCAAGGGCTGTCACATTGTAGAAGGATCATCTTTATTCTCATTTGCACAAGGAAAGACTAGAAGCAATGGGATGAAACTGAATGGGAGGAGACACAGATTAGATATTAGAAAAAACTTTTTGACAGTTAGGGTGATCAATGAGTGGAACAGGCTGCCACAAGAGGTGGTGAGTTCTCCTTCAATGGAAGTCTTCAAACAGAGGCTGGATAGACATCTGTCTGGGATGATTTAGAGAATCCTGCTTTGAGCAGGGGGTTGGACCAGATGACCCAGGAGGTCCCTTCCAACTCTACCATTCTATGATTCTATGATTCTATGATGCGACCGATCTTGTTTTTAGACGGATCCGTCAAGACTGCTGTGGTGAATTTTGTCCCATGCGCTTCTGGGAGAGAGGGAGAGAAGAGAGAGAGAGATTTTTTTATGTGCCAGAACGACTGTGGGGGTTAAATTAAAGGAAAAGAAATTAATGCGTGCATGCTCAGTTGTAAAAAATGGATCCGTCGCTGGAATCCGTCTTTTGATGGATAGTGACAGATCCTGTTCCCATAGGCTTCCATTATAGCCTACGACGGATGGTGCTGAATCCGTCACTGTCCGACTTTTCAACGTACAGTAAAAATGTTCCTTCGTCCGTTGCCTCCGTCTGACGGACAAAGATTTTTCAACGTATCCGTCAAAAGACGGATGAAACGTGTGGCCATCCGTCGCAATCTGTCGCTAATACAAGTCTATAAGAAAAAAATGGATCCTGCACCATCAATTGCAGGATCCTTTTTTTCACAAAACGACGGATTGTGACTGATGGCAAAAAACTAATGTGTGAAAGAGGAGTTAGATATTAAAAAAAACTTTGACAGTGAGGATGATCAAGGAGTGGAACAGGCTGCCACGAGAGATGGCAAGTTCTCCTTCAAAGGAAGCCTTCAAACAGAGGCTGGACAGACTTCTATCTGACATGGTTTAGTGAATCCTGCACTGAGCAGAGGGTTGACCACGATGACCCTGGAGGTCCCTTCCAGCTCTACCATTCTATGATTCTATGATTTGCCATCTTATTTTATGAAAAACATGGATACCTCAATGAAATCAATGGCTGCATAACATTGTTTCTGTTCTTTTTGCTGGTTGCTAATAATTATAAGTATTTTCCTTAAAGTGTAATTATCACTTCAGATGAACATACTGCTGATTGTGTGTTACTGCCTATGGCTCCTCCTATCTTCTCCCCATTCCTCCACTCCATAAAACTTTATGTGCACCAACTGTCACCTCCTATCTCAGTAATGGGAAAGTTTGTATTCACTGAAGAAAAATCTTACCGGTGGATTGAGAATGAATGATCAGTTCAGGAGGAGTAAGAACCTGATTTCTTTGACAAGATATATTACAAAGATTTTTTACTTTCATGTGTACTATTGATTTATTAAATAAAAATTAAAACATCGCTTTCTCTTTAATTAAGGAATTTTCAATTAATGTTCAACACATTTGACTTTTAAATGAACCTTGTAACCTGCCAGCATTATAAAGTGGTTTTTTTGTTTGTTTTTTTGTATTTACTTTTTAATAAAAATGAAAGTAGTAATTAATTTCCAAAACATTGACAGGAATAATCCCTTAAACATGTACCTGCGCAGCCCTATTTCACAGCATCCTTCTCTCCACCCTTGTCCAGCCTGTGGCAAATGTTTGCTAGTCTGTGAAGTCAAAGATTTACACTAATAATTTGAAGCAACTTCAAAGAACATGGACTGTGTCAAAGCAAGCATTAAATTGTTCCATGGCATTCTCAGGAGTAGACGCCCTCAGCCCTCCAAGACAGGTAATTAGGAGTAATGATGCTCACCGGCACCAACCACAGCCAGCATGGAGAAGGAAATATTATCATGATGGACTTTCTCTAGTCCATGTGCTCAAAAGACTAACAAAATGATGGCTCAAGTCTCCCGGTAGAAAAGAACTCACTTTAGTGGAAAGTGTGAATGAAAACCCATCTTAAATATTTAGTAGGGAGCCGAGGAGGAAAGTCAATAATAGAGTTACCGAAGTCTGGAGGAAATAACAAGATAAAATGCTGAAATTTACCATTACGAAGATAAAGTAGAGGTCCTGCAAAATGTTCTTCCAGTCTAGATTTTGTAATATTCTGTATATTCCATAATGGTCTGAAAGTCCACATCGCAAGAGCATTTTTCTATATTCTAGTAATGATTTTCTGCAGTCCACAATACTGCAGAGATGAGAAGATGCAAAGAGACTGAAACTGAATATTAACAGAATGTTAAAATACAGATGTACGTAGAAGGTTTGTCATATATTTAGACACAAAAATGATTCCTCAACAAGATTAGACTGAAGATCTCTCCAAATGAATGCATATAAACATATTGAGACTATGGAGGAGTAGTACAATCCAGAATATTAAACTATATCAAAGCTTATTTAAACTGGTCATGTTCTCCTGTGATGTACGCATTGAGCGCCGGCCCAAAAGTGACGTGGCAACATGGCGGGAACGCCAGTTTTTCAGGTATGACAATTATGCTAATGGACCACACTTAATAACACCAGTAGCAACACACTCTGTTACCTCCTGAGGAAACCACAGGCAGTGGTGAAATGCACATCGAGGTGTGCAGGAGCCTGTCTTTTCCACTGTGGCCACAGGTAACTACCATTTATAGGGATACTGTTTCTCTATGGCTTAATATAGCTACCTGGTATTTATTGTGGCAACATTATGGTGAAGGATTCATACACATAACTACTGTAGAGACTATATAGTGGCAACATTATTGTGAAGGATTCATACACATTTCTAGAGACTATATAGTGGTCATATTTTGACATTTTATATGTATGTCTATTCTTATGGCTTTGGAAGTTTATAGTTAGGGTCGGTTCACTGACCAAAGCACTATCTCTAGCTAAAGTAATTTAATTAAAACTTCCCTTATAATGATATATTAAAAGCAAAAACAGAGTGTACACAACATGCAAACAAACAAGGCCAACAATAATCTGCTGTCGGTCTACAATGAGAAGTGTAGAGTAGCCCTAATTTCTTCTATTTATACCCTACTTTGCTGCGGAGGTTGGCACCCTAGGACCTGCACTGTGGCGCCCCTGCTCACCGTCGACTCTCCCTAGTACGCCCTATTAGGAAGGAAAGGACAAAAATACAGGTATCAACAGCAGACCACTGTACTGGTGCAATATATGGTGATATTGACTGTTCATCTGCATATATTATTTGCTCCCTTATTTTGGGTCCCCCCTATAATAATTCTGATTTGAATGCACCCTGTGACAACTGTACATCTTCTTAATATCTGAATCATTAGCTTAGGCTAGGTTCACATTTGTGGTTGGGTCCGCAGCGTTCCGTTCGCAACCATAACGCATAAAAAACACATGCAAACACATACAATTGCAGCAATTTTTAGCCCCATCACCTTACGCAATACATCAAATAAACACAGCTTTTTATGCGTTTGGGTTCGATTTCCCGCTGCTGCACAAGGGGAGTCTCGAACCCGTCCCCTGCGGTCTCCCATTCATCTCTGGCCGCAGTGGAGCCTGCTCAGCAGAGGCGTCGGTCCAGGCTCTTGCCCACTCCACTACTGGGCAGTGACTTGTTGCTGCCTTTCCTGGATCTGCTATTGTAGTCAATGCTGGAGCAGACGTCTTTGGGACAAAGTACTGCATTTTCTCTTCTGAGCATGCCCAGAGTGAGATATCTCATTGGAGATCAGGGGTCACATGCTCAGGTACTGCAGCAGCTCCTATTGGCCCGCCAGGAAGGCCCTGTTACTATGAGTCTTCTGGAACAGGTTTCTCATTGGTCCTTGTTCCTGGAAGGTCCTGTAGCTGTTGCTATAAAAGGGTAGCATGGCTGGGCCGCCATGCGCTAATTTCAACCATTGTATGCTATGCGCCATTGTGGTAATGCGTGTGTGTGGTTAGGGACCCGGCTGAAATAAGCCACTAGAATACCAACTTAATCGGTGAGCAGTTTGGTGTGCTAGCTGGTCAGGGTTGGTGTCCTAGATGCCCTAGATTACCGGCATAACCGGTGAGGAGTTTGATTGCCGTATTCAGGGTCTGGCGTTCAGACGCCATAGATTGCTGGTGACTCCCGCGAGGACATTAGCGCATGACCACGTATTATGCTCGCTTAGCAATTATCCGTGTACCTGAGAGCCTGACAGGACACGGTACTTTTTCTCAGCGGCTCTGTGACGTAACAGGGTTCGCTTTTGACGCTAGACAGCGCCCTAGCGTCTTACTTTGCGGCTCACTGAAGTTTAAGTGAGTTCGCACCTATCGCCATATAGCGCTGTGGCATCCCGTTAGCGGCTCTGGATTAACAGAGTTGCACTTACTGCCACAACGCGCTACGGCGTTTATTTTTGCGACTCTGCGGGATAACAGAGTTCGCTACTTTCGCCATCTTATTAGCAGCGGGCTTCGCCTGCACGGTGGACCCCGGACTGCGAACGCACCTCTCTATTATATCTATTAGGTGCGTTCCGCAGACCCTAACATAATATTAGCGCCAGGGTCTGGCTAGTAAAATGGCGGATGACCAGCGTCTAAGGCAGTATATCCTAAAAAAAAAGGCTGCACTCAAGCATACTAAAGCATGACAATATGGAATACATGAAATTTAGAATCGCAATATGGCTTTGGAATATAAGGAAAAATTTGAGACGCTTAGTATAAACATTTGGCCAAACATTTTAAAGCCCACCAACCATCGTCAAGGTGGTCTCAATACTGGTGAGTCCCTGACCTAATGTGAACATACCTCTATTAGGCTGATATCTGAATTTCTGGGTGAATATGCACCTCTGTCAGCAATGCCTGCATTTATGGGTAAAGTAGGGACTTGGTGTAATTAAAATCACCACCTGGTGGGGGCGGAGTGCTCGGTCAGCAAGCTAACATTCAATAGACAAAAAAACCTGACTGGCACATCCAGACTAATGTGAACTAGGTGCAAACCAAGGGAAGCTACCCCCATGTAAAACATACAAAAAAAGGCTGCACTCAAGCATACTAAAGCATGACAATATGGAATACATGAAATTTAGAATAGCAATATGGCTTTGGAATATAAGGAAAAATTTGAGATGCTTAGTATAAACATTTGGCCAAACATTTTAAAGCCCACCAACCATCGTCAAGGTGGCATTGCTGACAAAGGTGCATATTCACCCAGAAATTCAGATATCAGCCTAATAGAGGTATGTTCACATTAGGTCAGGGACTCACCAGTATTGAGACCACCTTGACGATGGTTGGTGGGCTTTAAAATGTTTGGCCAAATGTTTATACTAAGCGTCTCAAATTTTTCCTTATATTCCAAAGCCATATTGCTATTCTAAATTTCATGTATTCCATATTGTCATGCTTTAGTATGCTTGAGTGCAGCCTTTTTTTGTATGTTTTACATGGGGGTAGCTTCCCTTGGTTTGCACCTAGTTCACATTAGTCTGGATGTGCCAGTCAGGTTTTTTTGTCTATTGAATGTTAGCTTGCTGACCGAGCACTCCGCCCCCACCAGGTGATGATTTTAATTACACCAGGTCCCTACTTTACCCATAAATGCAGGCATTGCTGACAGAGGTGCATATTCACCCAGAAATTCAGATATCAGCCTAATAGAGGTATGTTCACATTAGGTCAGGGACTCACCAGTATTGAGACCACCTTGACGATGGTTGGTGGGCTTTAAAATGTTTGGCCAAATGTTTATACTAAGCGTCTCAAATTTTTCCTTATATTCCAAAGCCATATTGCTATTCTACAGTCATGGCCAAAAGTTTTGAGAATGACACAAATATTATATTTTCACATGATCTGCTGCCCTCTGGTTTTTATGTGTGTTTGACAGATGTTTTTATCACAGACAGAAATATAATAATTGCAAACATATGAGTAACAAAAGCTTATATTGACAGTTAGAAAGAGTTAATGCAGCAAGTCAATATTTGCAGTGTTGACCCTTCTTCTTCAGGACCTCTGCAATTCTCCCTGGCATGCTCTCAATCAACTTCTGGACCAAATCATGACTGATAGCAGTCCATTCTTGCACAATCAATGCTTTCATTTTGTCAGAATTTTTAGGTTTTTGTTTGTCCACCCGTATCTTGATGATTGACCACAAGTTCTCAATGGGATTAAGATCTGGGGAGTTTCCAGGCCATGGACCCAAAATCTCTATGTTTTGCTCCCTGAGCCATTTAGTTATCACCTTTGCTTTATGGCAAGGTGCTCCATCATGCTGGAAAAGGCATTGTTGATCGCCAAACTGCTCTTGGAGGGTTGGGAGAAGTTGCTCTTGGAGGACATTCTGGTACCATTCTTTATTCATGGCTGTGTTTTTAGGCAAGACTGTGAGAGAGCCGATTCCCTTGGCTGAGAAGCAACCCCACACATGAATGATTTCAGGATGCTTAACAGTTGGCATGAGACAAGACTGGTGGTAGCGTTCACCTTGTCTACTCCGAATGAGGCGTTTTCCTGATGTCCCAAACAATTGAAAAGGGGATTCATCAGAGAAAATAACTTTACCCCAGTCCTCAGCAGTCCACTGCCTGTACCTTTTGCAGAATATCAGTCTGTAAATGATGTTTTTTCTGGAGAGAAGTGGCTTCTTTGCTGCCCTCCTTGAGACCAGGCCTTGCTACAAGAGTCTCCGCCTCACAGTGTGTGCAGATGCACTCACACCTGCCTGCTGCCATTCCTGAGCAAGCTCTGCACTGCTGGTAGCCAGATCCCACAGCTGAAACACTTTTAAGAGACGGTTCTGGCACTTGCTGGTCTTTCTTGGGCGCCCTGGAGCCTTTTTGGCAACAATGGAACCTCTCTCCTTGAAGTTCTTGATGATGCGATAGATTGTTGACTGAGGTGCAATCTTTCTAGCTGCGATACTCTTCCCTGTTAGGCCATTTTTGTGCATTGCAATGATGACTGCATGTGTTTCTTTAGAGATAACCATGGTTAACAGAAGAGAAACAATGATGCCAAGCACCAGCCTCCTTTTAAAGTGTCCAGTGGTCTCATTCTTACTTAATCATGACAGATTGATCTCCAGCAATGTCCTCATCAACACCCACACCTGTGTTAATGGAGCAATCACTGAAAAGAGGTTAGCTGGTCCTTTTAAGGCAGGGCTGCAATGATGTTGAAATGTGTTTTGGGGGATAAAGTTCATTTTCTAGCCAAATATTGACTTTGCAAGTAATTGCTGTTAAGCTGATCACTCTTTATAACATTCTGGAGTATATGCAAATTGCCATTAGAAAAAGTGAAGCAGTAGACTTTGTAAAAATTAATATTTGTGTCATTCTCAAAACTTTTGGCCATGACTGTAAATTTCATGTATTCCATATTGTCATGCTTTAGTATGCTTGAGTGCAGCCTTTTTTTGTATGTTTTACATGGGGGTAGCTTCCCTTGGTTTGCACCTAGTTCACATTAGTCTGGATGTGCCAGTCAGGTTTTTTTGTCTATTGAATGTTAGCTTGCTGACCGAGCACTCCGCCCCCACCAGGTGGTGATTTTAATTACACCAGGTCCCTACTTTACCCATAAATGCAGGCATTGCTGACAGAGGTGCATATTCACCCAGAAATTCAGATATCAGCCTAATAGAGGTATGTTCACATTAGGTCAGGGACTCACCAGTATTGAGACCACCTTGACGATGGTTGGTGGGCTTTAAAATGTTTGGCCAAATGTTTATACTAAGCGTCTCAAATTTTTCCTTATATTCCAAAGCCATATTGCTATTCTAAATTTCATGTATTCCATATTGTCATGCTTTAGTATGCTTGAGTGCAGCCTTTTTTTGTATGTTTTACATGGGGGTAGCTTCCCTTGGTTTGCACCTACTTCACATTAGTCTGGATGTGCCAGTCAGGTTTTTTTGTCTATTGAATGTTAGCTTACTGACCGAGCACTCCGCCCCACCAGGTGGTGATTTTAATTACACCAGGTCCCTACTTTACCTGTTATGTTTCGGTAGCTGAGGAGTGCAGGTAAAAAAGGCAATACACCAGAGCAGTTGGAATCTATGAGATTGCAGTACCCTGACTAACCACCACAACTAGAGGCAGCCGTGGAGCGTTCCTACGTTGGTCCTAGACGCCTCGTCACAGCCTGAGAAACTAACTACACCTAAAGATAGAAATAGGAAAGCTATCTGCCCCGGAGCAGAACCCCAAAGATAATAGAAAGCCCCCAAACATGTAATGGCGGTTAGACAAGAGGAAATACTGACACAGAAAGAAAATAGTATGAGCAAACGCTGGGGCCCAAACTATCTAAATAGAAAAGGATAGGAAGGGTACTTACTGCAATCCCAGAAAACCCTGAAAAGCACCAACTCTACTAATTTCAAAATCACCTGAGATCACACGACCTCTACCACCTAAATTAGCTCTCTGGTGTAACAAAATCAAAACAGCAGCCACTGAAAAAACTGGAAAAAGCAAAAGAACAAAACTCAGTGGCTGAACTAAACTGAGAGGGCAGAAGCCCCGGAGGGGACCCTGAAGGCCCCCAAAGAAGTGCAGGACAAAATGCAAAAATATAGCACAAACACAAAAGAAGAAAAAAGTCTTATCTGTTAGCAGGAGATGCAGACACGACACAGCAGGCTACAAGGGAAACTGGAATGAAGGATTCAGACCAGTACAATTGATCACCGGTAGGGTTGAGCATTCCGATACTGCAAATATCGGGTATCGGCCGATATTGGCTGTATCGGAATTCCGATTCCGATATTTTCGTCATATCGGATACCGGAATCGGGATTGTCACTGTCACTGTTAGTGTCCGTCGGTCGGGTCTGTCAGGAGTTAGCGGCACTTACCTGGCAGAAGATCTCCGGCGGTCACGGGCTGGACTGCTTCATGGCCGCAATCTTCTTTCCCCGGCGGTCACATGCAGTTTCTCGCGATAACTGCAGTGACTGCTGGGTAATCCCGGCCGTAAAGCAGTCAGTCCGATGACGTCACCGCCGGGGAAGCAGGTAATCAGCTGTGCTGCGTCGCGATGACAGGCTCTGCCTGTCATTGCGATGTAGCAGAGCTGGATCGTCGTGGGACTGTCGTTATGGACTGCGTCGGACAGGTGGTATACTGTTGGTTTGTTTTTTTTTCTTTTTTTACAGGAGATCGATGGCGTCGCAGGAATGAGAGTATAATAAAATTAATGAAAACTGTGTTGTCTCTTTTATTTCATTAAAAGACTTTTTTCTTGCTGTGTCTTTTTTTTAAACATTTAAAAACTTTGGGATTAATAATGGATCGGTGTCTTATTGACACCTCTCCATTATTAACCGGGCTTATTGTCACCGTGCAATCAACGGTGACATTAACCCCTTATTACCCCGCTTGCCACCGCTACAGGGCAAGTGGGAAGAGCCGGGTAAAGTGCCACAATTGGCACATCTTTTGATGCGCCAAATGTGGGGCTGCTGTAGCCTGGTATTATCAGGCTGTTGAGGGCCAAAATCCATGGGCCTTGACAGTCTTTTAATACCAGGCCGCAGCAGTCTGCATTTTACTTGGCTGATTAACAAAAATAGGGGGGATCCCCACGCCGTTTTTTTTTCGAGGGGATCCCCTATTTTTGTTAACCAGCCAAGCTAAGCAGACTGCTGTGGCCTGGTATTATCAGGCTGGCAAGGTCCATGGATATTGGATCCTTACCAGCCTGAAAAACCAGGCCTCAGCGGTCTGCTTCATCTGGCTGGTTAACAAAAATAGGGGGGACCCCACGCCAATTTTTTTCGAGGGGATCCCCTATTTTTGTTAATCAGCCAAGATATGCAGACTGCTGTGGCCTGGTATTATCAGGCTGGCAAGGTCCATGGATCTTGGCTCCTTAACAGCCTGAAAATCCAGGCCTCAGCGGTCTGCTTCATCTGGCTGGTTAACAAAAATAGGGGGGACCCCACGCCAATTTTTTTCGAGGGGATCCCCTATTTTTGTTAATCAGCCAAGATATGCAGACTGCTGTGGCCTGGTATTATCAGGCTGGCAAGGTCCATGGATCTTGGCTCCTTAACAGCCTGAAAATCCAGGCCTCAGCGGTCTGCTTCATCTGGCTGGTTAACAAAAATAGGGGGGACCCCACGCCATTTTTTTTTCGAAGGGAACCCCTATTTTTGTTAATCAGTTCCCTCTGACGTCACTGATTGTGTCCCTGGCTGACCTGAAGTGAAAGTGGAAAGCAATCAATTAAGCTTTCCACTTAAGGGCCCGTCTCACATAGCGATATCGCTACCGAGATCGCTGCTGAGTCACTAGTTTTGTGACGCAGCAGCGAGCTCACCAGCGATATCGCTGTGTGTGACATTCAGCGACGATCAGCCCCCCTGCCGGGTATCGCTGATCGTCGCTGAAATGTCAGGACCTTTTTTTGATCGCTGGTTTCCGCTGACAGGCACACATCGCTGCGTGTGACAGGCGGGAGACCAGCGATCCGCTGGTAACCAAGGTACACAGCGGGTTTCCAGGCGCGGGGCTGTGCCTAGAAACCCGCTGTGTACCTTGGATACCAGCACCCTAATGCAGGGAGCTGGTATCCAAGGTACACAGCGGGTTTCCAAGCGCTGCGCGGTGCCTGGAAACCCGCTGTGTACCTTGGTTACCAGCGGATCGCTGGTCTCCCGCCTGTCACACGCAGCGATGCGTGCCTGTCAGAGGGAAACCAGAGATCAAAAAAAGGTCCTGACATTTCTGCGACGATCAGCGATACCCGGCAGGGGGGCTGATCGTCGCTGAATGTCACACACAGCGATATCGCTGGTGAGCTCGCTGCTGCGTCACAAAACTAGTGACTCAGCAGCGATCTCGGTAGCGATATCGCTGTGTGAGACGGGCCCTTAAGCGATGTTACCCGCAGTGTCGCTGTCCCAGATCGCTGCCTGAGCTGCCTGTTTGACAGCTCAGCAGCGATCATGTAGCGATACACCAGCGATCCTGACAAGTACATATCGTTGTCGGGATCGCTGGTGTATCGTTATGTGACACCCAGCCTTTACTCTCCTGTCAGGCAGGAGAGGAACTCATTCATTTGGGGTTTACTGTGAGGCTGCAGCATTAGCTGCGGTCCCTGCAGTAAACATTAACCCTTTCTGAAGGATTACACCGTGGGACCTGACTGTGCATGGGATAGGTAAGAATAATTTTGCTTTTTTATTTTATTTTTATTACAGGAAATGGTTTTTGCAGTAAAATAAAAGATGGTCAAAAACATGTGTCTTTATTTCATTAAAATGATTTTTAATTAAAGTGTGTGTGTTTTATTTTTATTTCATGCAATAGGATTAATAATTGATAGTTGTCTAATTGACAGCTCTCAATTATTAACCTGGCTTAAGGTCACCTTTCAATAGCAAGGTGGCTTTAACCCCATATTAACCCATTCGCCACCGCTACAGGGCAATGGGAATAGACGGGCAAAGTGCCAGAAAGGGCGAATCTAATTATAGATTTGTCTTTCCTGGGGTGTCTGGGGGCAGATGTTAGTAGCCGGGGGGGGGCCAAAAATAATGGTCCCTCTCTGGGCTATTATTATCTGCCCCACTCACTGGCTTTGTCTGTCTGGTTGCGAAAATAGGGCGGGAGCCCACGCATTTTTTTTCAGCAATTTTACACCTCATATATATATATACATGTCATTGAATTTGTGACACATATATATATATATATATTTATATTTGTAGTTTATACACTTCTACATAGTATAATAGCAGCTAATTCAATTGCCGGCTTTTGTGAAAATGCAGAACCCGACATGAAATGACACTTGGTGTACATAGGGTTAACCATGTCTTTTCATGTCCTTTGCTATCTAATTTGCACAAACAATTAAATCAGTCTATGTGTGCAAAATTTCACACCTGTAGGGGTTAATTAAAGGTGTAAATTCGTAGCAAAAAAGTCCGTTTTTTTTACAACGAATTTACACCTTTAATTAACCCCTACAGGTGTGAAATTTTGCAACATAGACTGATTTAATTGTTTGTGCAAATCAGATAGCAAACGACATGAAAAGACATGGTTAACCCTATGTACACCAAGTGTCATTTCATGTCGGGTGCTTCTGTCTTTTCACTGAAGCCGGCTTTACCCGGCAATTGAATCAGAGGATATTTTACTATGTAGAAGTGTATAAACTATACATATATGTATATATATATGTCACAATGACATGTATATATATATATATATATGTATTCTATGTGTGTATATTTAGTGTTTACAAGGAAAGAAAGAGGTTTTTTTAGTTGTGATATTTTGTTCCCATAGACTTACATGGGACTTCCGGTATCGGTATCGGGTATCGCCGATATTTTAGTGATATCGGCGATACCATTCCGATTCCGATACTTTAGGATATCGGAAAGTATCGCTCAACTCTAATCACCGCAACCCTGATGGGAAAATGACTCCCTTATATAAGACCAGTCAGTAACACCTGATTCCCAGTCCTCACAATCTTCACTAGCACCGCTTGTAACCACCAGAGGGAGCCTCTGCTCAGAACTCATCTCAAACCCATTCACAACAGTACCCCCCCCTTGAGGAGGGGTCACCGAACCCTCATTTGAGCAACCAGGTCGGTCAGGATGAGTTCTATGATACGCACGGATAAGTCTCCCAGCATGGATGTCCGAAGCAAACACCCAAGAATTGTCCTCCTGACCATAACCTCTCCATTTAACCAAATACTGGAGTTTCCGTCTAGAAAAACGAGAATCCAATATTTTCTCAACCACATACTCCAGATTGCCCTCAACCAAAACAGGGTCAGGAGGCACAGCAGCAGGAACCACTGGCTCAACAAACCTCTTCAACAAGGACTTGTGGAACACGTTATGGATCTTAAATGTCCCTGGAAGAAGCAAACGAAAAGAAACAGGATTAATAATCTCCATGATCTTATAAGGTCCAATGAACCTAGGCTTAAATTTAGGAGATGCTACTCTCATAGGAATATTCCTTGGGACAACCAGACCAAGTCCCCCACTTTAAACCGAGGACCATCAGTCCTATGCCGGTTAGCAAACCGCTGGGCCTTCTCCTGAGAGAAGGGGCAACCTCTCACTACCTGGTCCCAAATCTGTTGCATACGCTCCACAACAGAGTCAACACCTGGACAGACAGAAGCCTCCGTCTGTCCTGAAGAAAATCGAGGGTGAAACCCAGAATTACAGAAAAACTGAGACATCAAAGTGGCAGAGCTAGCCCTATTATTAAGAGCAAACTCAGCCAAAGGCAAAAAAGAGACCCAGTCATCCTGATCAGCAGACACAAAGCATCTTAGATAAGTCTCCAATGTCTGGTTTGTTCTCTCAGTTTGACCATTGGTCTGAGGATGAAATGCCGATGAGAAAGACAATTGAACACCCAGTTTAGAACAAAAAGTCCTCCAAAATCTGGCAAAAAACTGGACTCCTCTGTCAGACACAATGTTCTCAGGAATGCCGTGTAAACGAACCACGTGCTGAAGGAACAACGGCACCAATTCAGAGGAGGAAGGCAACTTAGGTAATGGCACAAGATGTATCATTTTGG